>CM068839.1:16878042-18078042 GCA_028554795.2 Sinohyriopsis cumingii | reverse complement strand
TGCTAATTCCCATTGAGCCTACACCGCCCCACTTCACTACTAATGAACGCAATAATAACAGTAATAAGTAAGAGAGAACACACATCACTGAACAAAGTTAAATCCACACGCGCTCTACCTAATAAAACTATAACCAATACATGGTCTAACGGAGGCAATTCATTAGGAGTTTTGTGTTCATATACAGTATCATGTTATAAGTATAACTAATTATAAACGAGAGAAAGAAACAAAACAAACAAAATTAAAAATGCAGATCTATAGAGAGCATGAAATCATCCTGTTGTAATGTATTGAAATGGTGGTTCACAATACCGTAGCCGACATAATTTAATGGTGAAACCCAATACCGTAGCTAACATAATTTAATGGTGATACACAATACCGTAGCTAACATAATTTAATGTAGATATACAATACCGTAGCTGACATAATTTAATGGTGATTCATAATACCGTAGCTGACATAATTTTATGCTGATGCACAACACCGTAGCTGACATAATTTAATGGTGAAACACAATACCGTAGCCGACATAATTTTATGGTGAAACACAATACCGTAGCCGACATAATTTTATGGTGATACACAATACCGTAGCTGACATAATTTAATGGCGATACACAATACCGTAGCTGAGATAATTTTATAGTGATAACAATACCGTAGCTGACATAATGTAATGGTGATACACAATACCGAATTTGACATAATTTAACGGCGATACGCAAGACCGTAGCCGACATAATTTAATAGCGATTCACCATACCGTAGCCTACATAATTTCATACCGCATTAATATTGGAACGTTCGCACAAAAAAGGAAAGAGAAAGAAGGTAAGAAAAAACTTCAAATACAATGTCAAATGCAGATAAATGCATTAAAGATTAATATTCGCTGCAAAATATAATTGCTAATAGAAGGAGATATAAAAAAGGAATGTCTTTACTCACTCACATTTAATTATACAATCTTCTACTTCATATTTTTACCACTTCAAGATTTTCTTAAAGATTCTTTCATCATTAGCTAGAACATTGGCTTGATTTTGGAGTCTTTATGAAGGTCAGTTAAATTTGTCACAGGGTCACACTTTTTGGGGTTCAAGTCCTTGCAGATACGTAGCATGTATGGGTCAAATGCAAGTAAGAATGCTAACTGCATTAATTTATATTATTGTTGAAAACAATCTAAGGTCTTCTTGTCTACTGTATTGCTGAAGTCATTCATTAAACATGCCCAAATGCAACAATATCATTTTTAGCTGCATTTTCCTGCTATAGGTTGATGATATGTTGCTGCAGCTGATTGGTTTCAATTGTTTTCTGTTCTTTAATCGGGGCTCGCAACCTCGTGCTGTTGTAATTCGGTCTCACGCGCTGACTCGCCCTGTCGTGCTTGGGTCTCGCTCACAAGCTACTCCTGTTGTACTTTGGTCTTACTCGCTGGTTCGTCCTGTTATACTTACGTCTCACTAGCAAGTTCGTCTTACCGTACATAGTTCGTACTTCGGTCTCACCCGAAAATTCCAAAGGTGCAAACACTAATATATAAATACTGCATTGTTATAGATAGGTCGGTAACTTTTAGGCCATATCATACTATATTTTGGTTGTCATGCAAAATCCGAACAAAATAATATAGTAATGGTGGCGCTCTAAAGTTTCTTATTTTTGAACTGAATTAGAGTTTTAAAGAAAAAATATTTCCCCGGTTTCCTCACTAGTTATACAGGCTATATTAAAAGGAACTTGTATATCTAAGGTATTCGTAAGATAACTTTTAATTTTTTGTGGTTACTACTGACCGGTGTAACATGGATTATAGAGTATACAGCTTGGCCTTACTTCAGATGTGCACTTAACAAATAAATGCTACCTCAGCTTGGTCATTTGTACTTCCTGGACTTCAGAGGTAAATTATAAAAAGGCCTATAACATTTTGTTTACATTTCATAGTTTTGGTGGTTTATTCAATGCACTTTCAGAAGCTGGTATTGTCTAGTGTGGCAAAATTCGTTTTCCCTATTTTAATAACTGGTAAAAATAGTGTACTTTATTCTAATTCGGGCTGATATTTTTTAACCACATGCGATAAGCCGTTTTGGTTAGCTGTATGCTTAGATCATATACAATTTCTACAAATATAATATCCAAATAAATTTCAGCTACAGTACATGCAAATAATGTAGAGGAATGCCAAAATTCTCTCCACTGTGCTTGTTGCAAATGCAAACAATTCACCTTGTACCTGTCATTCCCTGAGAATTCATTATATCTATTGAGCGCCCTCATAAAGGCAACCTAGGTATTATTAGTATTGTATTAGGTTTGGTTGTATGGCTGAATCAAATTAGTCGCACGCATCAAAAGCGTCCTTTTGAAAATTGACCATGGTTTTCCCTCCAGAACAAGGTTTTTTAAACAGCAAAGTCCTACATGGTGCAGTCTGGTCAAAAAGGACCATTTCGTATTTTTTGATCACTGTTGCTGTGGGGTATAAACGTGGATATACAGTCGTAGATATGATTTTGTGTCCCCACCCCCCACCCCCGTTTCTAATATAAGGCTTTTAGCTGATGATAATGTGATACATTTGGAACAATTTAGACTTTATATTAAATGTTGACTTTCCTCCATATTGCCTGATTCTATAACTTTACAATCAGGACAAGCATCGGTTTGATCGGATATTTCATGTTATAATTTACGGTAATAAATAATTGTTCGAGGGCTTCGATTATGAAGGGTGTAAACTCAATGAATTGGTTTGACTCAAGAGAATGACTGTCAATCCTGAACTCAGCGGACTTAGTCTGTATACAAACCTTATATAGAGTGCATTGGTAGGAAAGGACTAGCACGGAAACACGAGTCGGCTTCCTGTCACCATAGTGATCTACTCTATTTCGGTACCAGAGGTGAGATTGCCTGTTTGTTTAAGTCTCAGAAATGAGTAACCGAGGAGACGCGTGTTTGCACAGGCACTAGTAATACGTTGCAGAACCTATAATTATTTCTTTCTGACCTGTTAGCGTTTAGAATACCAACGTAGAACAAGCTTTTAAATTTAGAAACAACCAGTTAATTGTTTTCTTTTTGTTCTTATTTATATCTTTAGCATGTTGGATGATAAATCCATTTTATAACGATGCTAATTTGTAAACCAACTTCATGCTGTCTTCATATGCCTAAAATGGTATTCGACTTCTGTGCGCCTTGTATCTCACTTCTAGGCATAATTGTCGTTTCCAAACGGGACTAGACTACAATATTAGCTGATAGAAAGTTTGTGACTCTAGTAATTCTTATTATGCTGAAAGCGTTTACTAAAAGGACAATATTCGTAGAATGTCTTACAATAAATGTGTTGTGTGCAATATATTTTGATGCTGACATTCCTGTGTCGGTCACTTTTAACCATGTGTTAACAAACTTAGCACATGGCATAATGTGTCTCTCCATAATTTAATGCACTTTTATTTGAAGGAATCTTGTTGCATATCGTAATATGCTTCTTCGTCTGACTAACCAATGTTGATAAAAACGTACGTAGAAATGATCTGTACAATATATGTATATATATTCATAACATATATATAATCCTCTAACGGCATCACGACTTTCATTGAACCCATGATAAATATTAGCATTTCTTTGGATTAAAACATTTTTTTAGCGGCATCAAGCTGATATGTATATGAATTCTTATGACATCTGTGCTACCTCTCAACTTATTCATTCACGGTCAATTTTCTTTTAACGGTTAAATATGGATACTTCTTTTAAAACGTTTAAAAAATCTTCTATAATTAAAATGCCTGATTTGTTATCCTTGTAAAACTGGATAAAAAGCATTAAAGCTGGATGAGCCCAAGCCTCCCTTGATATAGGGGTAAGTGACGTATCAAAGAAATAAAGAACTAACTGAAAAGAGATTGCAGTATATGTGATTCGCATAGGGCTATGATAAAAACAATGATCTTCACGATGTCATACGGTCAAAAACATCATTGTTGTATTGGGGGAAAACAAACAACATGAGTGATTGAAAATATTGGGAAAATAGACAAAGACGAAAATAATGTATCCTGATGCTTTAGAGCGGTCGTATTAACGATGCATTTTTAAACATGTGTGCAAATTGACTTACACAAGAAAAATAGGTTTTTAAAAGATGCAAAACTATCGACAACTAATTAAACAGAATACACTGCAGTTTTGTGAGATGGGAAATGGAAGAAAACTACAATGGCAATCCTTATTTCCTAACATGAGCATTTGCTGTGTTATACATGACAGGTCTTTCTTTTATTTCCTTGGTTAATCATCATTAGATAGCAGCAAACTTCATATGGAACTGATCTGAGAGATAAGTAGTATAGTTTCCTTTGCGTGCAGATCGCACATACCTGAATCAAATATACATCCTGAAGGTTGAATTTAAGCCAGAGTGCATAGTGTTCCAATGTTCACTGAAAGTGGAACAGTCTTGTTGACCATGTCGACTCCCACTCTGTGTGAAATAAAAGTATTTTTATGTGAACTCAGTTAAAGACGTTGATGAAAATATCATTTCATTGTTGAATAATTCTTTGTCTAAATCGTTTTTTTAAGGCTTTATATGGATTGGAGATAATTGTGTTGCTTGTTATATCCTCTTGATATCATTTAGTATGATCATTGCTTCAAAGATTTTAAATACGCAGTTTAATTGTTATAATGCACCTTGCATAGAATGACAGAATAAATATATTCAGAATAAATGCTTCATGTGAGCTTATTGTACCAGCATTTATAATAGCTCGTGTAGTTCATCTGGAGAGATACTGTTTGTTTTTAGGATGAGTTGCATATTCAAAAGTGTTATCATAAAATACATATGCAACTTCATCTGGAGTCCGATCTGCTATAACTCAACCAACGTCTTCACCACCATTTGCTGCACTTTCTTGCTTTTTACCGGCTTGCAGCTGAAACATAAATAATATGCATCTACTAGTATTTGAAAAACTAGACATCATAATAGCCATAGCTATATGTTCTGATTGATGTTACTTTCAAAATTGCCCAATGCACGGGGATGTTAATAAAAACTCGTTGTTGCAAGAAACAGACTTTCTAAAACAAGGATATTTATACATTTTATTAACTTTGACAATTTTGATTTTAGGAAGTGAAACCCTTTAAATAGAGCTAATTTTGTCATTTATGCATTATCGTCAAAACTTTAAATAAAATGTATCATTGTCGTTAATATATTAGTATCGTATTGAATGCAATATCCAACGTACATATAAGAAGTCTTCTGCGCATATTTTAATGAAGTATCGTATTGAGTGCAATATCCAACGTACATATAAGAAGTCTTCTGCGCATATTTTAATGAAGTATCGTATTGAGTGCAATATCCAACGTACATATAAGAAGTCTTCTGCGCATATTTTAATGAAGTAAGTGATGAGGAAACGTGGTCGCATATTATATAAAACGCCACCAAAAAGGAAAATGTATGAAATAAAATAACACTATCTTTGTGACAAAAGACAGATAGAAAAGAACACAAACAAATAATACAATCGTATCTACTGCACAAACATGTTATGCCTAGCTTTCTATATATATATATATATATATATATATATATATATATATATATATATATATATATATATATATATATATATATATATATATATATATATATATATATATATATATCAAGTGTATTATATTGCAATTTTTCTTACTAACGTTCAAATGGAATTAGCACAAATATAACATAACAAGTATAAAACATTTCGGCTCAACATAGTTTAAATGTCAGATTTAACTCTGGAATGTACATTGTGTGTGTGTGTGTGTGTGTGTGTGTGTTGGCATCCTTTAGTCTCGAGAGACGATGGAACTGCGCCCATGAGAGATGTCCTGGTTGGTGGTTGTGCAGCGTCTGCTGTGGCTAACTAGTCCAATGCGGGAGTGGCAGTCCCTGCTGCACTTGCTGCACTTGAAGGTTGTGTCAGGTGTTGGTTGAAGCTGCTTCTTCTTCCTCTGCGATAGTCTTTCATCAGCTAGCAAGCGTTGCTTGTCCTCTCTGGCTTTCAGACCAGTGATCAGAGCATGTCGCCCAGCCATCTGATGCGGCGTTGGCGCAGGAGTGTGATCATGCTGGGAATCTTGGCACGCTCGAGCACCTCGTTGTTTGTTACTCGATTGCTCCAGGTGATCCCGAGTATGCGTCGGAGGCATCGCATGTGAAAGGAGTTCAGTCTTTTCTTTTGTGAGGCGTACAGAGTCCAGGTTTCACTGGCATACATGAGAGTGCTTAGCACGCATGCGCGGTACACGGTGATCTTAGTGTTCATGGTCAGCATGCTGTTGTTCCACACTCTCTGCGACAACCTGGAGAGAGTTGTTGATGCCTTTCCGATTCGCTTGTTGAGCTCAGCATCGAGCGAGAGGTTGTTGGTGATGGTAGAGCCAAGATACATGAACAGACTCACCACTTCAAGTTCGTAGTTGTTGATGATGATGCTTTGGTGGTCCCCGTCCTGAACCATCACGTTTGTTTTCTTTAGGCTTATGGTTAATCCAAACTCATCACATGCTTTAGCAAAGTGGGCCATCAGGTTCTGAAGTTCAGCTTCTGTGTGGGTGGCTAGAGCAGCATCTTCTGCGAAGAGCATGTCCCTGATGGTTACTTCACGCACTTTGCTATTTGCCTTCAGTCGTGCCAGGCTGAACAGTCTGCCGTCTGATCGTGAGTGCAGGAAAATCCTTCTGTGGACGTCCCAAAGGCGTGCTTGAGCAGGACTGCGAAGAAGATGCCGAAGAGCGTGGGGGCAAGGACATGTCCCTGTTTAACTCCACTGCGGATGTCAAAGGGGGCGGATGTTGAGCCATCGTACTGCACTGTGCCTTTCATGTCATCGTGGAAGGACTGGATCATGCTTAGCAGCTTTGGAGGGCAACCAATTTTCGCCAGAATTGTGAAGAGTCCGTCTCTGCTGACCAGATCGAATGTCTTGGTGAGGTCTATAAAGGCCAGGAAGAGGGGTCTGTGTTGTTCTCTGCATTGTTCCTGCAGTTGCCTGACAGAGAAGATCGTGTCAGTTGTGGACCTCTCTGTGCGGAACCCGCACTGCGACTCTGGGTAAACTCTGTTAGCAAGCGTCTGCAGTCTGTTCAGGATGACGCGTGCGAAAACTTTGCCCACGATGCTGAGAAGTGATATGCCCCTGTAGTTGTTGCAGTCGCTTCTGTCGCCCTTGTTCTTGTACAGGGTTATGATGTTAGCATCTCTCAGGTCCTGAGGCACTGCACCCTCGTTCCAGCACTGGCAGAGGAGGTCGTGCAGGTGTGTGATCAGAGATGAGTTCTGCTCTGATGTCATCCTTCCCTGGGGATTTACCTAGGGACAGTTTCTCTAAGGCCTTCTTTAGTTCGTATACAGTAGGTTTCTCATCCAGTTCGGCCATGAAAGGGAGGTTTTCAATGGCGTTGAGGGCCTCATTGGTCACATGGTTCTCTTTGGAGTACAGTTTGGAGTAGTATTCCACCCAACGCTCCATCTGCTTTCCCTTGTTGTGGATGGTATCACCTGTGGCAGACGTCAGTGGTGCTGTCAGTTTCTTCGTGGGACCCATTGCTTTCTTTATGCTATCGTACATGCCTCTGATGTTTCCAATATCTGCTGCTGACTGGATACTCTGACAGAGCTGAAGCTAGTATTCATTTAAACAATGTTGTGCTAATCTCTGCACTTTGCTTCTGGTAGACCTGTGTACCTGTAGTGTCTTCTGACAGTGGGATCGCTTGTATTGCAGGTGAGCACTGCGACGCTCTTCTATGTCTGGCATAAGTGTGGCAGAGTTAGCCTCAAACCAGTCACTGTTCTTTGATTGCTTCTTACCAATGATCCGTGTGGCTGTGCTGTATGCAGTCTCTCTGATGTAATCCCATCTTTTTTTGGCACTGCCGTTGGGGTGTTCTGAGTCAAACGTCTTGGAAAGAGCATATGTGAATTCCTCAGCCTTGTCTGGATATGATGTCTTGCTCACATCAATGCGTGGTTGACCCTCTTGCATAGAGCGGTGGATCTTCTTTGGCTGAAGCTTCATTTTGCAGCACATCAGCTAGTGGTCGGTGTCGCAGTCACCACTGTGGAAGGTACGGGTAAGAAGCACACCCTTTATGGCTGACCGTCTTGTAATGATTAAGTCCAGCTGATGCCAGTGTTTAGACCGGGGATGCCTCCAAGACACTTTGTGCTGTGGCTTTGTTTGAAAGAATGAATTGGTGATGCTGAGTTCGTGGTATAAGCACATCACTAGAAGGCACTGCCCATTCTCATTCATCTTCCCAACACCGAAATTGCCAAGACAGGAGGGCCAAGAGTCATGATCGGCACAAACCCTATCATTGAAGTCGCCCAGCAAAATCAAGTTCTCTTCCTTGGGAATTTTGTTGATGAGCGAGTTTAACTCATCATAAAACTCATCCTTGGTATCTGTGGCGGATCTTAGTGTGGGAGCGTAAACACTGATCAGGTTGACAGACCCGTTTGTGGTGTTTGTGGTGTGGAGGCGGAGGGATAGCAGTCTTTCATTTCCTTGTTGGCAGGGTTCTATCATTCCCAGCAGAGTGTTCCTCACAGCGAATCCAACACCAAACTCTTTGGCTTCATCTGCACTCTTTCCTTGCCAGAAGAATGTGTAGTTCTTTTCTCTGAGGGACCCAGAATCTGGTAGCCGTGTCTCCTGTAGTGAGGCGATGTCGACCTGGAGCCTTGCAAGTTCGTCGTTGATGACTGAAGTCTTACGAACATCACTGATTGTCTGGAGATCATTTGAAAGCCCAGTCAGCATGGTCCGGACATTCCAGGTACCTAGCTTGAGGATTGAAGTCTTCTTTTTTATTTTTATTTTGTTATTTCTTGGTGCAGGAGTTGCAGTCCGCTTATCAGGTACTCGCGTACCTTAAGCCTTACGCACCCAGCAAGGCAGGCGAACTGTGGTGGGGCGGCACCTTATTGGCTGGGTGCTGCCCACTTTGAGGCGGGCGGTAGCTGTCCAGTGAAACATGTTGGTCTCTTCCACCGTCAGAAGCAACCCCTGGCGTCTGGCTCTACGCCAATCGAGCGGTGACTTATAACCGGTAAACTGCTGCTTCCCGTGTTGTGTCGACGCTATGGAGCGAAGCTGGAGTGTCCTCTCCAGGGCGTAAGCCTGGGCAGGGTGATATGGAGAATCAGCTGTTGCCCATGCAGCTGATCCCCCCTCTCCACGCAGCTGATGGATCCAAGGGAAATGACAAGCCGATACGAGATGGCACTGAAATCAATGCCAAGTCGCCTTAGGGACTCCGACTCCGGATTTTCTGTTGGTGTTTACTCCCTTAGCCTTCCCCTGAGAGGGTATAGTCGCAAGGCAGCGAAGGTTAGAAATCGGAGTTTACCTTCTCCTAGATGGGCGACCACCCAAGGTTAACGAGCCCCATCTGCCCGAAGCATCTGGTTTTGAGGCGCCAGAAGCTCGCCTGTCATCCCTTCTCCAGTCAGTTTAAACAGGTTCCGCCACTCGTGAAAGCATGGAGCTGGATTTGGTTGTCAGAGTCTCTAAAAGACGCTAGCCACTGGGAGATTTCCACGGGAAGTGGGTGATTATCTCCCACAACCGCCCACGGCGATGGCAACCCTTGAAACCCAGAATGTGCATTATGAAATGATTTATTGTCAAATTTAAAACTTTTGTTAATATCATTTCTTTGTGCATCTATCACTACTTGTTTTCTGTAATCATTATTTATATGTGTATCTATTGCTACTTCTTTTCTGTCATCATCATGTTTATGCGTATCTATTGCTACTTGTTTTCTGTCGTTATCATTTATATTTGTATCTGTCGCTACTTGTTTTCTGTCATTATCATTTATATGTGTATCTATCTTTACTTGTTTATGTCATCATAATTCATGTATTCATCTCTCAGTACTTGGTTACTTTACGCAAGGGACAACCAATAGCACCTCTAATAATATTATTCATGTACTTGCTTTGGATAAGGTAATAATTTCACTAGGACCAGCGTTACAATTGCACACGTGTCACATTTACCGTTAATTATATATATTCAGAGTGTTGCTTGCGGTAACAGATGTGTGGTAAATCCACAAAAGTGCGTTTTTGAGATTAGTTGAAGTTTTAAACAATGCATAATTAAGGTCCGGGGGAGCGATAACGGAGATTCCCAAAGACGTTTAAGATGGTGCTGACCCTCTACTTCCTGAACATTTCGAAAATTGAACATTGAATTGGAAAAGGAAAGCAAGTAGATTATGATAAATTTAACCATGCCGGTGACACATAAGAGCAGCTGGATGAAAGGATATTTGCGACAGTAAAATATTCAACGAATGTCCCCATTCTAAAAGACTTTAGAATTTTCTGTCAAAAACTAATACCAACTAGTTCAAACGTTTTGACACTCTTTGTTAGATTTAATGAAAGATTTATGCATTTGACTAATCAGAAACCGCATAACATTCCCAGATTAAAGAATCAATTATTTTTTTTTGCACACAAAAAATTAAGCTCTGTATATTTCGGAAGCTATACAAAGTCTGTGATCATGTATGATATTGTAATATAAATAAAATATTTTGCCAATCATTTGTAACAATCATTTTTATTGTAAAACATTACAGCATACGGCTCAGAAACCCAGACGTTATGTGACCTTTTCTTCATAGTTAGGCTCTTCTGTTAGCTCCGCAAAACATTTTATTGAAATAATTTCATTAACATGCTATACTATTGTTCAAGCCTACATAGCATGACAGTTGATATGAGACCATTATCATATAGATATGTCATTTTATTCGGTTAACTGTTTGTTATAACGTACATAACACCAGAAAGGAATTACCAACGTATTCATGTGACTTGTTAATTACACTAACAATATTTTTAAACAATGATTAAAACTATTGCTATGTTTTCATTTATTTCTCGGTATTTAGAGTCTTCTAACAATTGGTTGAATTGAACTTTGTCTTTTACAAGATTCATCAAATCATCAAAGTGTGAATCTTGAAAATCGACCACACACTATGAATTAACATCTTCAACTTTCCTGCCGCCAGTAATGAAACGTGTAATCCATTTTCAAGTTTAACGTATCCTGTCAAATGCGAGCTTATTTCTTAAGTCATCAGGTAAACTAACATGAATGCATGTGCTGAATACGAATTTTCCCATCCATGTCTGACGAGTGTATTACTCTCTTTTTATGTTCACGTTCATTCATTATTAGTACCGATTTAACTGCGTAAGTTTGAACGTACTTCTGTGATAATGGATCTAATAGTGCATGTTACTTTCTGCCACATTTAGTCTTGTGTATCAATGGTTTTTCCCATTTTTTAACTTTTTGCTTTTTTTCTGGACAGATGTGCTATGTGTTCGTTAATTTACATGTATATCATTTTCTTTTTTGTACATTCCCCATATATATATATATATATATATATATATATATATATATATATATATATATATATATATATATATATATATATATATATATAAATGCAATGCAAAAATCTACGAAATTAAGAGTGGAAAAAATGTGTGAATAAATCCATAATTTTTCTCTTAATGTCCAACTGTCTTCAGTTTTTGTATTCAATATACATAATCCACCTTGCAGAAATTGGTTTAATTATACAATGTGAACAATCTTTCTTCAGAATCACACACTGTTTGCAAAAGTGTATCTGTCTTTTGAACCTGAAAATGTAATGTGTCCGATCACAAACATATTGCATTCAGTCATTTGGTTTGTGACACTCTTTATACACAAGCTGTTGGTTCACACATTTGACTATTTTACATATCGAAGAAGAAGCAGCCCTATCTCGTGCATTTGCTCGAACATTGACTGTTTGATACTTACCTATCTCACACAAGGCTTTGTATTTATCTCCTATGAAACCAAAGTTCCGACAAACTGTATCTTCCCAAAGCCCATCCGATGTCAACACGGCACAATGTTCCAGTTTTACAAAATTTCCAGCCTTCTTGCCTTCTCCCATCTTCCAGTTTGTGTAATTGAGTCCGTTTCCTATCAAGGAATGAAATTGGAAATGTTGTCACACTGTACAAAACGAATGCTGCTCACAAAAACTACAACACAGAGTAGTACAACTTGCATAAGAAGGTCATATAAATATAAAATTTTACCAGAGTCACTCAAGATATGAAATATAACCACACGGACTTGATTCTGGTAATTTGGTCTTGTGCTTATCAAGACGAATCCATGCACAATTAGCACTCATTCATGGTCCACGTCGCTGAATATGAAATGCAAGGCATAGCGAGCTACTTTATTACCAAAAACAAAGTATGAGAAACTGACATAAAATCAAAACCTAATCGGAGTCGCTGAAGCAATGTAGGTAACAGTTTGGTTCGGTGTTATTGCATCCACCAAAAACGCACAAACGTACCAAGCTGCAGATCTTATGTCACGTGTTTAGGATCGAATAAACAGTAACGCAAGAAAGAGCGAAATCAACAAGCTTTGACAAAAATAAAATAATGTATTTTCCTGGAAAGATGCGGCAAAAATGAAAAATATGAACTTACGGTTTTATAAAATCAAATCCAAAATAATTCAAGAATAATCAAGAATATAAACTTTGAAGTCCTAATAAAATGTTCTACTGATTTCAAGTTCGAACCTCGACGAAGAATCAAGATGGATGACGATGATGTATGCTGCAATCTGAAGTGTTGAAGTCTACAGTTCCTGGTACAAACAGGAATTACCACTCCGGTTTATGAAAACTGAATAAATTTTATAACATAATTGTCCTTGTTGAACAATTTTACATTAGCACACGTATTATCCAGAAAAAGAACAGAATTAATCCTTTGGAATCCAAGTAATTTGAAATAATTCCAAACATCACATCATACAACTTCTATTGTAAGAAAAAGCCCAGCTGCAACTGAGAATAATTTTCCAAAATAGAGATCACATCTTATCCTTAACGTAAACAAGGGATCACGTGATCATCTTCTGGAAGATTATATAAACTAAGTACTTGTTAAAGATCACGTCTACCAAGTGTGACCCTGACGAAAACCAATCATTTTACTCTAAGAAATGCAAAAAAAATAAATAATTGTTCACATCTTAAAGACGAAGTCCCATCAGGACCGCGACAACAAAGAATCATTTTAAAATAAAGATAGACATTGTTTACGATGGTTGCTGCAAATTATTGAAACAAGGTCAGCATTTAGATCAACACCCGGTGTTTATAAACTAACAGTCAAAGTCAAAATATCTTCTGAAACAATTACCGTCTCTAGAGAATAAATTTACATTACAATATCATGTAATGGAAAATATAAAAAAATTATAAATTTAAAATTGACAAACAATTAAATTGAAATATATATATATATATATATATATATATATATATATATATATATATATATATATATATATATATATATATATATATATATATATATATATATATATATATATATATATATATATATATATTAAATCAGATATAATTAAATGAAAGATACATAAGACAGGCGTCTGGGATAAACGTTGCCTGGGAAATAGTTATAAATGCAAGCTTAATCAAATAGAGTAGCGGGTAAAGGTACTATACAAATCAAATCTAAATACAAATATAAAATGCACGAGGAGCTCTGCCTCCAGGCACAACTGGATACACAAGGGTAACACGGAAATACCTAACATAAATACAGTGTAAGATGTTTGGTGTAAGATTGGATGGGTATTTTAGAGAGGTGCCTTAACGAAAGCATGGTCCCGGATGATTCATTGATATCTAGGAGGCCATTACTTATAACATCGTCCAGTGACATATTGGAGCATAGCATTGTCACTATACCATCTCGCAGCATCCCAATCAAAGGGCTCAATAACGCTTCCAAAGAATCATATTCAAGGCAGTACTCAGACTGTCCCATATAGCCGTCGCCCAGGCAATACAACTTTTTTGGATGAAGATGGACAGGTATTTCTCAAGAAGTATGAACCATTCGAACAACAAGTCGCTGCAGATCACCTGACTGAATCCCTGGACAGAAGCACTCGCTGAGAGGAAAGAACAGGGTCGATCAGATTCACGCGCTCCAGCCGGAAATGATGGAGCTTCATTCGCCGATTCGACACTGCTCAGCAACCACCAGTTAAAGTCCACCATGCTGTCAAATCAAATATTGTTGCTAGCCCTTTACTACAAGTTGCAAAAGCGCCACTGGAGAAACAGCTCCGACGTCAAATACGAGATGAGTGGCGACAATACTGCCGCCGGAAATCAGATGAACTAGAATCAAAATACTCCAGAAGCATTTACAGCAACAAAGCTTGAAACATCAAATCAGGCAAAACCTGAGATCCTGAAGCATCTTGTCTCGAAGACAAAGGCATGACTCGCCGCTTTACACACATGGGTTGTTAGGGAAATGTGCATGATGCCGACGTTGTGAAGTCAGGCAAAGTTTATTGCGATCCTTAAGCCAAGCAACGATCCTCATAATGCGGAGATATGTCGGTCAGTTTCCTTGCTTTCAGTTTGCATTAAGGTACTGGAGGGCCTATTTCTCCGAAGAATGGGTGCGTCTTTGGAGACAATCATAACTGTTGATCAGGCAGTCTCTGTTGTATGAACTCAGCACTTACGATGAAGTCATTGCCCTGACTTCATTTGTTGAAAACGGTTATCAGAGGAACCTTAAAACACCGGAGTTGTATTTCTGGATCTAACAGCGGTATATGTCACGGTCTGACATACATGCCTGTTATTGAAAATTTACAGAGTATTGCCGTGATAGATAGTTGAGACTCTCGAACTGCTCTTTGCGAAAGACGCTTCAGTCTGGACATCCGAGAAATCGGCAACACGTGGAGACGTCAAACAAATAGACTCCCACAGGCTTCCTCTTCTTTCGCCAAGTCTGTTCAATGTTTATATCAATGACTTGCATGAAACACAGTCCCACACGGTCGCGTAAGTTCATGTACACAGACAACATTGCTCTGGGGACCGAAATTCGCTTGAGCTTGAGGAGGAACTAAACAATTGAGGAAATGAAATGACGGACTTTTCAAGAAATGGCGCTTACAGCCAGGCACATCAAAGACAGTCTCCATCGTCTTTCACCTTAACAATGCAAATGAAAACCGTGACCTTTGCATTCTCCTAAATGGGCACCACATAAAATACGACCCGATACCAAACTACTTTGATGTAACTTCAAACAGAGTACTGACATTCTACGACCACCTGACTAAAATTGCAGCGAACCTGAGCATTCGAACCAACATACTCCGCAAACTGGCTGGTTCAACCTGCGGCACTAGTGTTCAGACACTCAAAACACCAGCACTGGTCTTTTGTTATTCGACAGCGAGTATTGTGCTCCTGTCTCGACTCGATCTTCTTATACTAAGCTAATTGACTACAGGCTAAACACAACAATGTGCGTAATCTCTAGAACACTACGTCCTACTCATTTACTATGATTGCCGGTACTCAGCGACATTCATCCTCCTTATCTTCGTTGCCAGGAAGCAACCACAAAACTGCTGGCTAAGGTTTATGCCAGTGAGAAACTTTCACTGTACATGTATATCACCTCACATCCAGCAGTCCGTTTGGCTTCTAGAAATCCAATCCGGTAAGGTCGGTTGTCGTAGAATATGACAACCATTGCGGCATGGAGTAATGAGTGGTCTACAACAGATGTACACGACTACCTTGTAGCTGAGCCATCTGTCTGCTGATGATGACTTCGGCATGGCATGTAGTGCACACGATAAATAAAAAATAAATTGCTTATAACAAGGATGTGAGGGATCAGTTATAAAGATTTTGGAGTAAAATAAACTCGGTTTCTCAAGACATTAAATTCAACGTCATCAGACTCAGGTTTGTTCTACCTTTTCTCTGTACAATCGTTTTGTTAACATTTATATTGAAAACTAATCTGCCGTATGCCATCTTTTTCACATGCAATATGGACAAAGTATTGGTAAATTTTGGGTTTGTTCATATGGATTTACGTCGGAATCATGAATAAGTAAGTGTCATTCTATGTCCGTATTATGCAAACCTGGTAGTTAGCAGGCTTGGTATTAGTAATAGTAGTAGTAGGAATTATTGACACATCAACACTATACTAGCTATATGGTTTTGATTAAACGTAAAGCTCTATTAATTTAAATATAAAGAATTTAATCATCTGGAAAGACAAAACTTTACAAATAA
The DNA here is from genome assembly GCA_028554795.2 of Sinohyriopsis cumingii. NCBI lineage: Eukaryota > Metazoa > Mollusca > Bivalvia > Unionida > Unionidae > Sinohyriopsis > Sinohyriopsis cumingii. The sequence continues at coordinate 18,061,713 of CM068839.1, read as the reverse complement.
ACATCAGCATGAGGTACCAAAAACAAAATCAACCTGTACAGATCTTCAAATTGTGTAAAGTGTACATTAAAAGCTGAACCATTGGCAATCCTTAAAACATGGGTTAAACTTTGCTATATAACCTGCTCGAGATGGTGTCACGGAGTGTTGCAAAGGCAGGTCCAAGCTTGTCTTCGTCGGTCGAATCGTCGAAATACACTATAAAAGCTCTGATTTCATTGGATTTGGATTCTTGGTATACAAGGTTTAATATTAGGGCGTAACAACTAAATACTATGCGGTGTTTGATTGATTAGGGCAAAGTTTGGTAACATTTAAAGGGACCAGTTTGAACGTGATGGTCCATTTGCCTCAGCGTAGAGGTTTTCTGAGTTGGAAGAACTAAATGGATGTTATCCCCAGAAGCCTTATCGATATATTGAAGCGCTGCTGTGGACGATAAATGTTTGTTTATGCTGTTGAATTAAAAGACTAATTTCACTAATATTTCCTTTTAAACCGTAGTAATTCTAAAGCATTATGTTATTACAGAAAATGGGGGAAGTATGGAACTTCTGTGCAGGACGATCCATTACAACACATATTTAGGGCAGACTGGTTTATTATTGTCTTGCAACCATATCTGCATTGGCAAATTTCTGGCAGTTACAGCATAACAAACATACTGATGGAAGAGTCCACTGCGATATTCACGAACTGGCTTTTATCGATGCCAGTAAAGTGTGACAGGCGAACATCAAAAGTGTTTTTGCTAATCAACTTACATTTAAGGCAAATAATGATTCGTTTCGCTCGTAAGAAGTTCTGAGATCAGAGATTGTTTAGCATCTCAATCTCATTGCCATTAAAATCTCTGGATTGCTCAACACCTCATGACGACATCAGATATTTTATTATGTTTTAGTATCACAATACCTTAATGGATATAACCTTAGATCGCTTTGAACGAAAATTAGCTTCAGGTCGAGCTTGGAAGATGTGCCCTACACTTAATTGGTTTTAGCTTAGATTAGTTTTCACACTTGTTGGCTTATTTAACATTGCGAAAGATTTTACGTAGATCTTGACATTATTCTTCAACTATTAGGAATGGGTGCGTCAGAAAGGGACCCGCCCACAACGATTTCCACGCAGAAGCTTAAACAGAGGAATGTGAGCTGGGAAACTTAAGTAAGAAGAATGGACAATTTAGAAATGACTCCTCCATATGATGACGTGGAATGCTCGAAATCTAGCTGGTTTGAGATTTTATCGATTTAAAGGTGGATAATAAATTGAAACCCTACATTTCAATGTACAGTTTCCTATAAAAGGGTCCATCAGGGGTCATACGCCTTTTTAATCACTAAGATGAACGCTTGAAATTAAACTACTTCAAGATCTTATTAGTGTAAATATGTATGTTATTTTGGCTGAATCCTTGGAAAATTAATGCTGGTGAAGTTAAAGTCAGGAGGAAAGGTAATCAGGAGAATAGTTCTCTTCTGTACGTCGGTAATTAATCATCAATGTAAAATCTCATACCACATTTGCTTAAAATTCAACAATCATTGAGAAATATAACCCGGGTATGAAAATCAATATATCTAGTAAATATGTATCGCGAAATCTTAGAAATTGCATTTCTCCATGTTCTGATCAATATTTAATACGAAACTAAATTTGCCAGAAATCTATTAAACATTGCTAAAGTTATGATGCGTTATTAAACGAAGACGAACTATTCATGTAGAATGACTGATGCAAATGATGTTGCCCAGATACTATAAATCCAACTAATTCAAGGTTTCGTCAGGATAATGCGGCACTTATAAATTGATTGAAGTCAAGGAACTTTTGGGAAATGTAAGCTGCGGAAAAGAAGTACAATCAGTTGCTATAACTCCTCTAAATGAAGATAGAGAAGGCCGGAAATCATATTTTCCATGGTCTCACCAATATAAAGCTGGATCCGGTGAAGAAACATTATGTGGAATATAAATTGTTGAAGAACGAACTGGTAGACATCATTATTGTTATAGGCCATGACACTATGTACTATGACGAACAACGAGACAGCATTAGTATGGGATAAACAGAGGAATACATTCATCTATTGGGTTCTGTCGAGTTTGTCAAGCTGGGCACTAACCAGTGTAGTGTCATTAAATATTGTTGATATATACTGGCATACAGTATTGGGAGATCATTTGCATCATGTATATGACTACAAGGCGCTTCGTACTTCGTGGCACAAACTTTAATTGTGTATTCCTTTATTTCTTCGAGTAGATAACAATTAATTTATATGGTTGAAGAAAGAAACAAAGATTTTAAAAACCAAACAATACTAGTACACACCATCTGGCCACACCCATCTGGAACTATCACTATTCCACATCGCTCCAAACCAATACTTGTTTTCTCCAGGCACCATATTCATTAGATATCTGAAAGCCTCATTGGTCTCCTTGTCCGGAATCATTGCCAGATTAGCGTTAGAGCCAAGGTTTTGACAGAAAGCCTTTGCACGGTTGTTTCTGGATATGAATGTCGATTTTGTGGCCAGGTAACATTTATCTCTATATCTGATCACTTTTCCCTCATTCGTCGATAAATGGCATGAACTAATGCTGTCCTCATCTGTAGAAAAAAATATTACATTGAGTAGAGAATTATGTCAACTGGACACGGAATACATTTATGTGCTCAGTACTAAATACGAAACATTTAAATTCTTCAAGCGAGAGCAGCTGACTAAATACCTTGAACGTCACTTTGACTGACATCGATTATACACTCGGGAAACCGCATGCAACTTGAACCGTCCAATCGTTTATTAGTAATGTAGTCCTGATGTTGAGCTTATGTTTTTTCGGGAACCGCTTTAAGAAAACTTAATTTTAACTTGACACATCAGCCACTATTGTTACTCTAACGTGGGTCACTAAATATAGATAACGATTCTTGAGAACCAAAATGCTCAATAATCAGTTAGTAGTGTACATTTCAGTTTTTAAGGATAAATATTTTGCATTTTTGTGAGAATACTTATAACCTAGATGAGCATGTAAATATTTCGCACTAGCGTATAATTCCGGCAAAGAATTTACATTAGTTCGATTTAAATCAGTTTGTCAAGTTACTTCTGTGTCCCCTTCTGAGACGACGATGCTTTTGATGAAAATGAAAGTCAAACGAGAGAAAGGGATAAAAGGTGGAACTAAAACGAAACTTTCCAAATTTTCAAGGTAAGCAAATTAATTAATGTCAGTAAAGAAGAATGTTGTGAGATCAATTAAGATGTTTGTCTATTGTCATTATTTTGTACTTCGCACACAGTATGATTTCGTAGTATATAATGAGATCGAAAGGTATCAATTTGACGCATCAGTCTGCTAGGTGATGCAGTTTTTCCCCTACTTGTTCCAAACCGATATTTAAATCGCTATGAAATTATACTCTGGGCAGTTCGAGACTATGTTTCCTCTGACCATCCTCCAATCGGACCATCATCGTCTCTTTTTTATACCACCCAAAAGTCTTCTACTCTCTGATGTAATCGCAGTAAAGTTTCCTAATTTAGGTTTTTGAGGGCTAATAACCGACTATATGGGGAGGAAGAGATCCTCATACAAAAAAAGGTATTGAAAATAATATTCGACAGCATCGCATTAATGAAACACCTGAACTTAAAATTTTAAAGTTATTCCTTCAACTAAGAAAAACTAAATGAATCATTAAGTTTCAATAGCCTCAAACCGATATCTTAGTTTATATCTGTGATGATACGTAATTGAATTATTGGAACGTCACGAAGTAATTACGTAGTAACATTGTGGACTTGAGGGCAGTTTAAAATATCCACTATTTATACTATATGTCTTGTTAACTAGAGATGAAAATAAAAACAAGGAAGTTCCGATTTGATAATGCTTCTCAAAGTGAGTTACCTTCCCTTGGTAGAATAATCTCACTTCCATAACGTAGTACTTTTGTTGGTCAAATGCTACTGGCGAAAACCGTACGCTTTGATCGTTGCATCATAATGAATTTAGATTGAATTGATGGGATCTTTAGTCAGAGCAGACGATGTTAAAAGTCAGCACGAAGCAAAGACCGTAATACCTGCAACACACTGCCCATTGAAATTCGGCACAAAGACACTGTTATTTCACATCAGGGTACTTTTAAAACTCACCTATTTCGACAACAAAAACAGACTTAAAGACTTAATACGGTTTTGTTCCATAATTATTGTCAGCATTTGTTTTGGTTGTAATTTCATTATGTTTGCTTTTGTAATCTTGTCTTGCTATATGTTTTAGATGATATCATACATTCCGGAGCGCTTAAAGCTTCTAAAGAATAGGCGCTGTGCTAAGTTCATATTATTGCTGTTATTATTATTATTATTAGTAGTAGTAGTAGTAGTAGTAGTATACCGATAACGACGCAATAAGTCACATCTAAGACGCTCTACATAGCATGGTTCCTCTACGTCTTTTTGATTGGATTCTAACCTGTGATAAAAGAAGTAAGGCAGGATCCAGTCAACGCGTTCGTGCACATATGATAAGAGACGATAGACTAAGGATTAGATAACATTATTGCAGCGATTTATTTTAAAAACATTTATGAGTTGTGTAAAGAACGTTTTTCTTCAATTTCGAAATAAAATACTTTTTGCTGTATGATTGCCACTTAAATTCTAAGCATATTTAAAACAAAACAACGCTTTCATATTAACAGTGCAGAGACAAATATCACATGACTGTGTTTTAAATACATGGTAATACAAAGGATTTCTTCAAGCCCGAATAAAGTACAAACTGTTAACTTTTAAAAATGCAGCAGACATTTTATTTCTACGCGTCCATGAAATAAAAATATTATGTTTTTATCCCATAACTTCTTCCGTTATAGCCCAGATAGCAAAGCGGCATCGATGAAAAAGCAGAACACGTTTATTAGGAGTTTAGATAGCCAAAGCTAATTCAGACGATTCCCACATCATATAAGATATTTAGACTGTGACGTTGTGGTGGTAGGTCAGGGCATATACTTTATTGAAAATCTGGGATTCGCCAGAACCGTGCGGAAATGATATATGGTGAGTTACTGCAGAACCGTGCGGGAATGGCATACGGTGGGTTACTACAGAACCGTGCGTAAATGTCATACGGTGAGCTTCTAACATTGATAGTACCAACCCTGGTCACGTTAAAAGGCCTTATATAGAGCTTTGCATGAAATGGCGTCATAACAACTGAAACCTATTTTGTCTCGTTACTAAGCCACCACTAGAGCCGCAAATATAGTGTTACAAACCGGTTCTCCCATTTAGCAATTTCTCACATATACATGCAAGCGTGATACAAAGTCTCGCAGTCTATATTTTCGTTCACTTCTTTGGTCATATATGTAGTCGTCTTGTGATACAAACGACATATGGAGATAAAAGACCAAAGATGCGTATGCTGTGTTCGAACAAGTGAGATTTGACAATCGTGTGACTAAGTTATGCTGCATCAGGTCACAATATAATCTGTTGAATACAGGATACTCAGCCCATGTACTGGAATATTTGAAACAAATTAGTTCGAACTGTTTTGTCTCAGAAGATAAATCGTTCTTATCGATTTAAGGCAAACAAGGTTCAGTATATTGTCATTTAATTATGGAAACCCCTGAGTAGAGCGACTACCCTATGCTATCAGTAAGGAATGAGCTCTGACCTATCTATACTGGAGTAGAAAGGTCAAAAGAAAACTGGAATAAAGTCCAACACTCAATATCTTTATACATTTATAGACAGGATATATTTGTGTTGTAAGCGACTGGTGACTCCTTTTCTATTTGAACTCTTTGTCTTTGAAGTACATTGTTAACCACCAACACAAGTCTCATGTTTTCTTTTCTTTTATACTTTTCCACATGCACAATCGAACTGTTAACATCAGTTTAGATGAATTCAAGAGTAAACTAGACGAAGCTGTTTATATATTTCCTTCATTTTTCAACATTTTAAATTAAATCAAGTGCGTTTATCATAAATTCAGATGCACCATCTTACTTATAAGGCAACAATTTGGACATAACATGTACATAAATCCGGCTAGATTATCTTGAATGTTCTGGAAATACTTATATTCTAATAAAATGACCGGAAAGTTTTGTGCAAGGGACCAGTGCAGATCCGGCCCAATCATGTCTGTTTGCTTTCTCACTCCATGCAATTACCATGAGTCTGAACTCAATAAATGTTTTATTTTCAGTTTTGGCTTTTATGCATTTTTCGAACAGTCTTCACTGGTCAACCCATCTTCAGGATGAATTGGAGAATCAAGATTAATGATCCTCTTAGCGACTAGTGTAGAATCAAACAATATCCGCTTGGTCCAGTTAGTGAAGTGGTACAAAGAAGAGATCGCAAAAGTCGCATATATGCATTTGGATTTTATTTTATGCATCCCTAGCAATACTGACACATAAAAGCTAACTTGATTGAATTTGCTTTAGCGAAGATTGATCCAGAAAACATTTTATCTTTCAAGCGGTGCTCATACACTCCTTTGTATGTTCATTTCCAAATAGTCAGAAAATATAATCCCGGCTGAGATTTAAAATGCGATGCCCCCAGAGCAAAACAATTAGTATATGTTATACAACTGACCAAATCAAGTACCTCAATAAGATGCTTTATAGCTCTTATCTTGATTGATAGGTCACGCGATTTCGTTAACATCGTAAAGTTCGGATCATGACAACACTTCGCCCCTCGTAATTATCAGGATTTTCCAATGCTGGCAACTCGACGTGATCTAGCAACCACGATCGCATTACTTTGATAATATAATGGCTGAGACTGCTACCATTCTTAGGCCACATTTCTGGTTTGATTGTGATCAAAGTTAGAACATCAACTGATATAATCTAGATCTCTGAGGATTTCAATAATGAGCAACATCAAGGAAAACTAATGGCGTTTCCTTGCAACTAATTGGCTGTGCTTGTCACCACCATTTATCTCCCATTTAAGAAGCAAGCTATATCTATATTGTACCACCCCTTCCCTCAACACGCCTCCTCCTCGGCGTCGGCGGCTGTATCCGCGTTTAACCGCTATTAACCATTCTTTCTTCCTAGGTCATTGGCAACAGTTCAGTGTGCGTTTCACAGCACCTACCAGAAGTAGCAGTAGTAGTAGCGCTTGCAGATGGCGTAGTAGTAATTGTAGTAACAATCGTAATATTATTTTTAGAACATATTTTCAACTTCACACAGTTAGCCAACCCACCCATAAACATGATAACTTTTCAGATCGAATTCTTGACAGACCTGATGATAATATTATACAGACTTCATGGGTGTCACACGAACTTGCATTATGTAACCTTTTCGTCATATGCCATCTCAATGTAACAGCCCCTAATCATCCACCTCAGTTTCCTTCTAAGAGTAAAGTCCGTATCATAAATTTAACCAACTAATACATGACATCCAAACAAACCTAACAATCGTTATCTGCTATAGCAGTACAACTTGACAATTGCTTGCTTTTATTGCTTATAAACATGACCCATCAAACAGAAGTATCAGTTTAAAAATATTTTCCATGGTATAGAATTGTTAGGGACCAGCTTTGCATTGCTAAACGAGAACGCTGTAAGGGTGAGATAATTTGGCTTACCATCGCACTTACTATTCCTAACTAGAACATTGATGCTGCTAAGAAAAATGTCACAACTATAGTTCATGAAGCGAAATCAGCCGACTACATCAGTAATGCTATTGATTGTTCCAGCTGCAAAAACCTCTTTTATATTACAAATCAGGTAATATCAAGGATTTAATGTACGCCTCTTCCAACGATATTATCTCCGATCAACCTTCCGGATATGTTAGCAAATTTCTTCTTCAGTCCATTAGAGATACGCTTTACAACACAATTGCAGTTGAATCATTGTCTACATATAGCTATGATACATTCAAAATCATACACACACATTATATGCAATCTTTCACAACATTCGAACCTGTCTCTACGGAGTTGGTACATACAGTTGTGAGGAATAGCTCTCCGACTGCTTCAGAGCATATATTCAATATTGCCTTCACTAGCTGATATTATCAATAGTTCTTTCTCATCCGGAGAAATCTCATTATTTTTAAAAAGCTGTCATTGTAAAGCCTCTGTTGAAGACACTGACACCTGACCCTAATGATTTAGAAAAAACACAGTCCTGTTTGTAACCTCTCATCCATTTACAAAAATCTAAATAAAGGGGTTGCTCTAAAACAAAGGTTGTCCTATCCCAACTTGTATCTCATCTGAATTCAGATAGTCTTTATATAAATGTACAGTCTGCATTCGCCATCGTCGAAGTACTGAAAATGCCCTTTCGGAGAATAGTCAACGACCTTATATCTACTTTGGGTAGTGAAAATAGTAGTCTTCATCCTCCTTGGCGTGTCTGCAGCATTTGACACAAAAGACCATGATATATTACTTAATAGTCGTCAGCATGTATTTAGTATTCAAGATACAGTCTTACTATGGTTAAAGTCATGTTTGATCAACAGGACAGAGATTGTGTCTGTAAATGGAAACAATTCCGGCTCAGTTGATATATGTTTTGTTGTTCCACATGGCCTAATCTTCTTCATTCAGTACACTCAGCCGGACTAAAGTTTTATAGATATGCATCCAGTATCGCACCAACTGTATACTGGTGATACTCAAATATACAAATCTAGCTGCACAACTAAAGCTGAGGTTACCTTTAAAGGCCTTGAGAGATGCATTTCCGACGTAATGTCATGAATGACATGTGCCAAGCTGCAGATGAATGCTGATAAAACTAAAGCCGTCCTGGTCACCACGCAATGAATTTCTCATTCAGATCCTTTACCTCAAACAATAATTAACAGAGTAACAAGATTATATTTACACTGGCAGTACTAAACCTTTGTTTCAATCTCGACAGTAAACTCAAATTTCACCTATATGTAATAAACATAGGTTGCATATCTGGAGCGGAGATGCTTCAGATCCATTCGCAGTTTCCTTCCGGTTAATGCCAAGGAAACACTTGTGTGTTCCTTAGTACTTTCCTAACTGAACTATTATAATTCACTTTTATCTGGTTCGGCTCAATACGTACTGCAAAAACTCTTTAGAGTACGACGAACTGAGCACACCTGACCCCGCCCCCAGCTCTGTAACCGTCACTGGATACCCGATCGTTCCAGAATAAAAAACAAAATTTGTTCACCATGCTGTATTTTGATGATGTATACTGTCCAATATACCTATCTGACCACACTAATATGTACACACCAGCTAGAGTATTGCACTCTTCTTCAGACACTAGTATTCTCCTTGTTCCCGCTGTTAAAAATCGAAGTCATACAGATAACGTTCTTGTGCCTACCACGACCCGGCAACGAATTGCTCACAGATCTTAGAACACATGGACACTGTGATCGTATTCAAAAATGCTATTAAAGCTTACCTATTTAGCCTGCAAGAACATGCGTGAAGATTTAATAATGTTTACTTTCTTAATTATTTTCATCATGTTCTTTGTTTTGTAATTTTTGTCTTGTCTGTTTTTGTAACTTTTTATATCTTACGTATTAATTTAAGTACTAAGAATGTACAAAGGTTAGGCGCTATACTAAGTCCACATTATAATCATTATTATTAGTAGTAGTTGCTGTTGCTTTAGTAGTAGTAGTTAACTGCTGCTAATAATGATGATAAGGTTACAATGTGCAAGAAGACAACGATGGTGCAATGCATCGTGCTGATGAAGGAAAACGATATAAGACGTAACTAAGGACAAGGAGAAGAAATAAAAAGCACATATAGGCATGAAACCTACACTTTATGCAGCCAACATTCAGTGGGTCCAGGATGCCGTTGTAGCATGAGACGTAGCTTATATTTGGAGGAACGGTGTAACCATCCTCACATTTGACTGTTTTTCGTATGGATACACTGTCTCCGTGAAGGATGGTCATTCGGTCCACACCGTGGAATCTGCCATATCTTAGATCGAGCGGAGATAATTCGCATACAGAAGCTGAGAAAATATGAACTGGTAGTTATCATAAAAACATACTGCATACATTGTAAAGCTGTTACTAAATCTCAGATTTTATCATGCCCCTACTAATACACTGTTGTAAGTATTCAAAATAGTCCTAAATCCATCAGGAATCTTTTAGACAAATGTTTCCTTTAGAAGAACATTACTGCTGTAAATTTGTAAATAAATAAACACAGTACTAGATAAATTATAAAATGTAAGTGATTTCATTTAACTAAGCAGTTCAAAAACACTATACACTTAGCACAGCATCTGGGGGCATTTCACAATCATGTATTGTTGGAACACAAGGAGTAAATCAAATTTTATAAAAAGCAAGTTAATCGCCAAAACAAAGTTTATTCTGCAGATACAAAATAAGAATGTTTGACTTCGAATTCCAAACTATAGTACAAATTCAGCAATATGAAATATAAACTCTGATTCGTATAAACCATATATAAGCAGTTGTAGGAGATATTGACGAATACGATTTTATAAGATTGTTGACGACAAAGTTTTTTTTCAAGATATCTATATTGGATCACAAGTCTTACACAGCCTTGTATTTCATCCCTTTTGTAGAAAAAAAAATGAAAACGTCTTCTTTGTTGTTTTATTTATCTTAATATTAAACGTAACTGGTTCACGTACCCTCTGAAACGTTATTACCTATTTTTTCAGATCAATGATGGAATGAAGTAAGAGAAGTCTTTCGTGGACAAACATCAGTTATTATCCTTAATTCCAGCTTGAGTTCCTGCACGACTATTCGTGGTTATTTTGTTAATAATGAATGGTTCGTTCAGGAGAGTAAAGAACTTATTTGCATTGTTATTATTTTCTTCCGACATGAAAACACAGCTGGTTTACAATAATGTACAAATTAATAAAGTTGAACATCTGGTTCAAAAATGGTTTGGTTCAAAGTATTTACATGCGAGAGTTTGAACAGGAACCTTTAAGCACTGATATTTTACAAGAAGAGCAAAAGTAGCTTTCATCTAAGACGATTCTGTTAGCATCCGAATGTACAGAATCAGAAAATCGCGGAAATCCCGTTGAATGAGGCCAAAGCAACCAAATAATAACTTTTCGTGTATTAACCATTATGTTGAAACCTGTCCATTTCCTTTTTCTCTACAACTTATCAACGATCATTTAAAATGCCTACAATGTGTTTTTTGGATAGCAAAATAGTTTATGACATTTAAGTAGCTATCCATAGATCTAAAACGAATTTATGCATAAACCTACCAAAAACCATAGGGATGTGTGGATGTGTGTTAGATTTGAGTAAATGCTTATAGCAAATTAAAAGTTGTGTATGGTGATAATTTCAAACAGGTATAAACCAAACAGATAGTTTAATAATATTAATTAAGCCGATGCTGTTTATCAGAATTTAAATAAAAACCAAGATTGACACGATTGCTTTGCATAACATACAAATTAGAAAGTGACAGAAAATTGAAAGGACGAACTAAATGGAAAATACTTCTACAACTGCATTGCAAGCAACAGCGTATTTAAGTGAAAAAGAGGATATAAACATTAATAGAAATACAAACGATATCTTAGAACAAAGAAAATGAGTTGAAATAAGAGTATTGTAAGATGTGTCATAGAACAATAACTTTCACATACATTACATAAATTATGCCAGTATTGATTATAAAAAAGAGCAAAAAACCACTGGGATCTCCTTGTATTGGTAAAAACACTAACATAGCTTTATGCCCACCGAATCGTTTTCACTTAAATTACATTTTAGCATTATAGTTTATTCATTCAACACATATAGTATTAAGCGGTTACAATTATTGCCTCTCGCTTTATATAAAAGTCATCAGGTTTTGTCCACATGTATGACAATCTGAATAATTATCTAAGTGGAATCTATCGATATGTGCGCTCTTGAACTAAGTAAACAATATCAAGACAAAAGTTACATTTGTTGTGTGTTGGAACTATTCCAAAATTAGGGTCTGGAGCAACGTGCTATTGTTTTGCAAATACCGCCCATTAATACGAATAAATTATGAAGCCAATGGAGTGACCAGTCAACATTAAGTACAAACGTTCTACGCATGAGAAAACAGAAACATGAAAATATTTGATATTAGTACTTTATCGTCACATTTAATTAATAGATGACAATAACAATATGTAATTAATACATTTTACACCGCTAAATTTTAACTTTCAAATTTCTAATTTAGAAAAAAAATATATAGTGGGCAATGGGTACAAAACTGTACAGTTCAATATGTCTCCTGGTTACAATTCTAGAAGTGTGTAGTGAGTGAGCAGATTTATAACTCGTGGTTTTCTTGGAGATGTATATTTTCTGTCCTGGAAATATGTATAATGTTGCTATTACTAGTGCAATGATACTATACATGGAATTATACTTATGGAATAGATGGACTGATGAATGAAACACTCTGATTAGTATTTGATATCACATCATCATGTTTGATTCAGCCGGGGCAGATTACAGGTATTTGACAAGGTTTGAAGAAGCCAGTTTGACATAACACATTTCTGGTTGATACAGGCTTTGCTGTAGCCCTTGAAATTACATACTATCCTACGCCTTGAAACTGCATTTAATTTACGATTTAAAATTGCCTTTAAATTTACATTTAATATCACTTTTTGAAATCGCCTTTCAATGAATTATCTTTTAGCAAAACTTTTTTAAAATCATCTTTGAAGCTGCGTCTTAGCTAACGTTTTTTAAATCACCCTTGAAATTGGATCTTACATCACTTTGGAAATCGCTGCTGAAATCGCCTTTGAAATTACGTAGTATATCATTTTCGAAATGGCCTTTGAGATAACCTTTGAAGTTGTTTCTTATATCACTTTTCGAAATCGCCTTTGCAATAGTATCTGTATCTCACTTTTGAAACTGCCTTTCGTACTTGACATTCACATCACATTTGAAATTGAACGCTATTTTACAAATTGCATCTTATCTTAATCTTTAGAAAGTTTCTTTGAAATTGCATCTTTCTCACTTCATTTAATCGTCTTTGATGTTTCATCTTATTATATACAATCTTTTAATTCGCTTTTAAAACTGAATCTTGTATCAATTTTTAACATCGCCTTTGAAAATGCGTTGTATATACTTTGCAATCTCCTTTTAAATTACATCTTGTTACGAATTTTGAAATCGCCTTTGAAACTGCATCTTAGATAACGTTTGAAGTACCCGTTGGAGAAGTAAGCAAGACACTGTGTTTATATAAATACTATCAATCTATTTCTGAGTCCGACATTTTTGGATGAAAGAGCAAAATTGGGTTGCACTGATACCACACATCTACCATCACATTAGAAATATAGATATATGTCAACAAAATTGTTATTCAGTTGTGTGCAAATATTGAATTGTTATCGTATTTATTCATTGTTCGTTGAAGGTATATATTTGAGGAATTGACGCTTCCGGTGCTCTATTCGCAAAAGATTTTCACTGTCTCGCTTTTTGTGTACAAATTCAGAAGAGTTAGTGTCAAATGCCTGGTGAACAGATTGGATGATGGGAAGGATGGGGACCTATAACCCGAGAAAAATATTAGCAGTTATTTTTCTCATAATAAAATGCTTGTGTCAGTATCTTGATTTCGAGTTTGGTTGGACGGTAATCAATTTAGTTATTCATTTACTGAAATCAAAATATAATAAACTGATCTCAGCTATAATGAATCTGAACGTACCATTGGATGTTTACAAATTAAACTTACGTGTACAGTTCATGTTGCCACCCATCCAGTGACCATCAACACATGAAAACTGGCTGTTTCCTGTGAGTATATAATTTTCCACACAGTTATAGGAAATATTGGAACCATGGGCATACCACAGTCTACGTTTTCCCTCAATTTTTCCTCCTGAAACTTCTGGGATTCCGTAACAATTAGCACCTGTTAAATGGGAAGAACGCAAACATTAATTGTTGTCTTATCCGTGTTGATTGAGTCACATCGTGCAAACCTTTTTGTTCCAATTTCGTTTGTTTTGAACGTACCTCAACGGTGACGTTTTAGACGTCATATTTAACAAATTTTGATAACAACCCCAAACAAACCTAAAACGTACGGATAGCTCTTTTCAAATGACTTGATCACTTTGCAAACTTTCCTCTAGCTTTCTCACTGTCTGATGATTACTGATTGAACCAAATATGTTTTGTTTCTAAAGCCAGGTGGTTGTCTAATACACGTCTTTGAACATCTGACATACACAAATAAACCAACCCGTAAAATTACGTTGTGTTTCAAAATGCAGTAAAGGCGTCTTAACATAAGGTCGTACTGATCACACAACGTCATGAAATAAATGGGGACTTCATAAGATGTGAGCTCATTTTCGAACCAGTCTAAATTTCAGATGGATAAAGAATATTGCCGCGGCAGATGCCAAACACAAGACGACATATGGATCGCCGATCCCGTTATACTTTCTGTCAAATGTTTACAAATGAAAGTAACATTGGTCTGCTGAATATTGATATAACCGTCTAAAAGTGATGTACATAATGACAGCCAGGTGATATCGTATTACCTGGCTTGTCCGAGTATCTGCTACACTTGGATGATGGTCACTTTATATCATGTAAATTATTATTATCAGTCCCTCATCCAACTGTTGAGGTATTTCTAGGATACACTGAAACTTCATATCTCGTTCAATACAAGCGTTTCTAAGCACTATATAAAGATTTAATGATTTTATATACATTATTATACTTGAAAGTATCAGTTAAATCTGCTATGGAGAATGATTAATTAACGAATCCTAAACACACTCTATATAGCCCTATCATTCGATTGTAATTTCTTTAAAATTAATATTGGCCAATTTACAGGTTCCTTACTTTTCATTCAAAGTGCGTGGTTATCTCAGTCCTAACAATTAATGTATCACAATTGTCATCTTCAACCTTCTTGAAAAAGTAACATTGTACGATATGGATCAATTAAAGAAACATGACGGGCACCCGACCTTGTCCGTATTGAATTTATACCTTTCGAGCCAGAGAGTATTTGAAACAGATTTTCCATCGACAGTGATGCATATACAAAATGTGCCCGTTTATCTACCAGACTTCCCGCACTAGACATATATCGATACTTTGATGTTGTATAAAATACTCCAATTTTGCAAGTAATGCACTAATAACAGCAATATTGCAATGCAGCTTTTAAAGTGCTATACATTAATTTTGCTCAAAGATTTACTTACGTTTTCTTTGACATATGGCGTCTTCTCCACTCCATGTACCGTCAGCCTGGCAATGTCGACGTATAGTTCCTATCAGTTGGTAACCTTCCTCACACCTCATAATGGCGTAGCTTCCATAATCATTACTCGTTCTACCATTATAGTTTTTGTTTTCATCGATCCAACCGTGCTCTGGTGGTTTCAGAGGCTGGCACTGTACAGCTGGAAAAGATGAAGTGCAGTCACATTACATGTCAATCTGAATGAAAGCTGGCCCATCAGTGACGTATTAAAAGAATGCCCTAAGAAAAGCTCGATGGTATTGTCCTTCATGTGGTTATTCATGTGGTTAGTCTGTCTAATTGTTTCATCCACATTAATTAATTCATCAGTATGTGTATCATTACACGTATAAAATTACATGTTGCAGAGCCAATTTTTCATTACATATCAAATAGATAATCAACGTAGCCATCAAATTGGATGTGTTCATTCCACATTACAGGGTCATCTCTGTTTCTATTCTTGTATAGATAATTTTTCAATTATAAACATTTTCTGTCGGTAAATTGGAATTGTTTCTAAATAAAATGTTTTGTTTCATTTTTATTACAATGGATAAGAACTACCCAATTTTCCTGCGGTGAAATGTTGCAGAAATAAGGACTTTTTCTTTGCTAACATGTGTGTTTTGATTAATATATTTGGTGTGTTTTTGTTTTTTGTTTGCACTTATATGTTTACTCTAGTATCTAACAGTTCACGGTCAAAATGTTATGTGGCAAAACACATGATTTAAGAAAAAAATATTTATTCAGCAGTTTAGGCCGCCGTATATTACAAAATACATACAAATAAATATAATGTGCGCATAGTATACATTAATTAAATATGGTGTTTAATATGAATATACATATGTAATTTCCTATAAATGATCAGATCATCAACTTGAAAAGGTGTTACTACCATTAAGTATAGCATTCACCATTTGTATAATTTGTCAAAGATTGCATAAGACGTTAAGCCGTATGTATATAGTAAGAAAGATTTCTTATAATTAACATATCAACATGACACGTGAGAGATACAAACATTTTCTACAGACGGATTGAGATAATAAACTTCATTAGAATATTTCTTTCTTAAATGCTTACAAGCTGGGCAAACACAACAAAATGTAATTCATTTTCTACCAAAGAAACATTATTTTCAGGCAAAATTTACAGTATCTATTATATTTCTACTATGCCCATCTGTCCCAATAAGCAGCACATGCACCGATCATATGAATTTACAAAGTAGTGAAGTAATTACTTTTCCTCTCCAACATCTTGATGAAGCTAGATATAACCAAAGCCGAGGCAAAATAACATGTATTTCACTTGGGTAGCCCATGTGACACGGTTGTTTTCATCTAATCTTTTCAGCATTAGCTATCACTGTTGTGGGTAGCGAGTTAAGGACATTTTAAACGCATCCCCTACATTAAAACAGCCAAAAATCAATTCTGGAAATTCAAAATTCCTTGAAATCGCTTTCTCTGTCTAAGCAGATAGTGTCTGCTTTGCCTTTGTCCAAACCAACTTTGGGGTCCAAAATAGACCCATATACTATAAGACACATAATCTTCAAGAAAAATGTCAAATTCCTTTAATGATTTTACCAAAGTTTCATATAAACCAATAATGTCAAATATCTTGGAATAATGAATGAAAGACACTTGGTGGTTATACTTTGCTAGTCCTCAATATTCCACGAAAGAATGCTTAGGTCAATAAATTTATGATGAATATTCTGTAAAGCATATGGAGTTTACCTGTAACCTATGCAATTTGTGGAATTCCTTTGCACGAAGAAGGAATATCTCCTGCGCTGATATAATAATAAAGGAATATAGAATCGTTTGCAGGGTGTAATGTCTTATTCAGTCTTTTCTTGTGTAAATAATACGAACTCAGGCACAATTATTTTTCTTAGAGAGTCCCTATTTCTGATTGTCAAAAATAGATTTTCACTGTGCACAAATACCAAATAAATTACACGTTAATCTAAAGCATCGCCAAAGACGTTCTCACAGCGAAGTGCGTATCATAGTTGAATTGGCGCTTTTTGAGAGGGTAAAATGTAAACAAAACAAAGTGAAATTTCACTTTCAGACCAGAATAAATGTCTACAGACTCACCGCGCACTGTCACCAAAATAAACGCATACCATTACACCATAATAATTGAACAATTGTCTTGAAATGAATGCCAAAAAGTTCTCCATCTAATCCAGTATCACCACCAAAAGCGAGAGACCAAATGCTCTAATCGTAGACTGCAACTACATTCGTGGGTACTAATTCAAAAGTAACAGTAGTGATCTTAGTAAATATGCTGAATTCGTACCATACTATTAAAAATGTATAGCGACAGTTAGCAGACATCGCGAGGTAAGTATGAAAACAAACTGTCAACTGGACTGAGTACGAAATGACAACAAATAAATATCGTCAAGTTGACCTCGTCGTAGTTATGCTAACCTTAGGCAATGTGCATGATTTCATTCTTTCTAAGTACCGTTCTAAGTCTCACAATAGATAATAGACCCGATTCGATAACCAAATAATAGCATGAACAATGTGCATTGGCATCGTCTGCACGAATTTAAATATTGGCGTAAGAGGCGTGCAGTTCTACAAAGTAAATGTAGTGTCTTGTCTTATTATTGAATCTTATGTGTACCTCACATACGATTTATCGTTATTACCGACCACTTCAGACTAATCTCTGGATCAAATAGTAGTCAGTCACCCATAAAATTAATAGAAACTGATTGATTGGTTGATTTTAGATATAGATCACAAATATGATCTGTGTATGCACAGCTGCTGTTTCTGCCCATGCTTACTTTGAGGAAAGCTACTCATCCATGGAACAAATACAACATCCTTTGAAATTAAGAAGGAAAGATACACAAGAAAAAGTATCAGAAGTCAGAGGCCTGGAGATGCAAAAAATGTAGACTTACAACCCCGGTTCCATAAACAGGAGTTTCATTTTTAAATGAAACACATACCTGACACCATGAACGTTTCCTTGAATATGTGAAATGATAATTTCTCTAAGCCCCGTTTTTGGTCCGAATCATGTGTTGAAGTGAAGTCCAATTTATGTTGTATTTTATCAACAAAAGCGTGAAATAGGGTTGTCAGGTTAGCAATACATTCTAACCTTGCACTATGCACGAGTTTTAAGATACACCTATTTAACGAACTCAGACCATTTTAGGCACAATAAATGAGCATATAATTCAATGCTGTACTTTGCCATACTTTTCTATATAGGCTTTGTCGATAGCTTAAGCACCCTGCTGATAAAAACGTAGACTCACCCATGTTGTAAAAATGTGTGCCATTAGGCTTGTACATGATTGTATAGTTCTAGCCCGCGTGACGCAGGCAACAGGTTCTCGCCCGCGTGACGCCGTTCGTTACTAAAGTCTTGCTATACTTTCTAAGAGTAAATGGGTCTTTTATTGCTAACCTTTACCCAGATGGAATATGAGAATGATACAGTGACTTTAGCTAAAGCAAAGTTCCAACTTAAGTCTTTGTGAAAGTTGCTGTCCAGGGAACAAAACTATACTTTTGATAATGTTTAACTCATATTTGTTCCTATGCTTGACACCCTTTACGTCTTCTTGTGGTTAGTCATGTACGCTCTTAGACTTGACACGGTCTACATTCGTTAGCGGTTAGTCTAGTATGCTCCTAGACTTCACACGCTGTAAAGCTGTTATTGGTTAATCGTGTATGTTCATAGACTTGAAACGATGTACATCTGCTAGCGATGATGCTTCTATGCTGATAGACTTTACACGCTGTACACACACACACACACACACACACACATATATATATATATATATATATATATATATATATATATATATATATATATATATATATATATATATATATATATGTGTGTGTGTGTGTGTATGCTTGCATGTGTGTGTGTGTGTTCGTGATTAGCCTTCGTATACTCCTAGACTCCACAAGCTGTACGTCTGATAGTCTTGAGACGTTATACATCTGCTAACGGTTAACTCGTCATACTCCTAGACCTGACACGTCGTACATCTGCTAGTGGTTAGTCATGTATGCTTTTAGACTTGACACGCTGTACATACTTTATGGTTAGTCATTTATGCCCCTAGACCTGACTTGCTGTACATCTGCTTGTGATTAGTCATTTATGCCCCTAGACCTGACATGTTATACATCTACTAGTTTTTAGTCATATATGCCCCTAGACCTGACACGCTGTACATAATGTATGGTTAGTCATTTATGCCCCTAGACCTGACACGTTATACATCTGCTAGTGGTTAGTCATTTATGCCCCTAGACCTGACACGCTGTACATCTGCTTGTGGTTAGTCATTTATGCCCCTAGATCTGACACGCTGTACATCTGCTTGTGGTTAGTCATTTATGCCCCTAGACCTGACACGCTGTACATCTGCTTGTGGTTAGTCATTTATGCCCCTAGACCTGACACGTTATACATCAGCTTGTGGTTAGTCATTTATGCCCCTATACCTGACACGATGTACATCTGCTTGTGGTTAGGCATTTATGCACCTATATCTGACACGTTATACATCTGCTAATGGTTAGTCATTTATGTCCCCAGACCTGACACGTTATACATCTGTTAGTGGTTAATCATTTATGCCCCTAGTACTGACTTGCTGTACATCTGCTTGTGGTTAGTCATTTATGCCCCTATACCTGACACGCTGTACATCTGCTTGTGGTTAATCATTTATGCCCCTAGACCTGACACGCTGTACATCTGCTTGTGGTTAGTCATTTATGCCCCTAGACCTGACACGCTGTACATCTGCTTGTGGTTAGTCATTTATGCCCCTAGACCTGACACGTTATACATCAGCTTGTGGTTAGTCATGTATGCACCTAGACCTGACACAATGTACATCTGCTTGCGATTAGTCATTTATGCCCCTAGACCTGACACGTTATACATCTGCTAGTGGTTAGTCATTTATGCCCCTATACCTGACACGTTATACATCTGTTAGTGGTTAATCATTTATGCCCCTAGACCTGACACGCTGTACATCTGCTTGTGGTTAGTCATTTATGCCCCTAGACCTGACACGTTATACATCAGCTTGTGGTTAGTCATTTATGCCCCTATACCTGACACGATGTACATCTGCTTGTGGTTAGTCATTTATGCACCTATATCTGACACGTTATACATCTGCTAATGGTTAGTCATTTATGCCCCCAGACCTGACACGTTATACATCTGTTAGTGGTTAATCGTTTATGCCCCTAGACCTGACTTGCTGTACATCTGCTTGTGGTTAGTCATTTATGCCCCTATACCTGACACGCTGTACATCTGCTTGTGGTTAATCATTTATGCCCCTAGACCTGACACGCTGTACATCTGCTTGTGGTTAGTCATTTATGCGCCTAGACCTGACACGCTGTACATCTGCTTGTGGTTAATCATTTATGCCCCTAGACCTGACACGTTATACATCAGCTTGTGGTTAGTCATGTATGCACCTAGACCTGACACAATGTACATCTGCTTGCGATTAGTCATTTATGCCCCTAGACCTGACACGTTATACATCTGCTAGTGGTTAGTCATTTATGCCCCTATACCTGACACGTTATACATCTGTTAGTGGTTAATCATTTATGCCCCTAGACCTGACACGCTGTACATCTGCTTGTGGTTAGTCATTTATGCCCCTAGACCTGACACGCTGTACATCTGCTAATGGTTAGTCATTTATGCCCCTAGACCTGACACGCTGTACATCTGCTTGTGGTTAGTCATTTATGCCCCTAGACCTGACACGCTGTACATCTGCTTGTGGGAAGTCATGTATGCCCCTGACCTGGCATGCGGTACATCTGATAGTGGTGACCCATATGTGCCCTTTAGACCTGACAGGCTGTACATTTGGTTGTGGTTAGTCATATATACCCCTACACCTGACACGCTGTACATCTGCTTGTGGTTAGTCATTTATGCCCCTAGACCTGACACGCTGTACATCTGCTTATGGTTTGTCATTTATGCCCCTAGACCTGACACGATGTACATCTGCTTGTGGTTAGTCATTTATGCACCTATATCTGACACGTTATACATCTGCTAATGGTTAGTCATTTATGCCCCTAGACCTGACACGTTATACATCTGTTAGTGGTTAATCATGTATGAGCCTAGACCTGACACGCTGTGCATCTGCTTGTGGTTAGTCATTTATGCTCCTACACCTGACACGTGATACATCTGCTAGTGGTTAGTCATTTATTCCCCTATACCTGACACGTTATACATCTGCTAGTGGTTAGTCATTTATGCCCCTAGACCTGACACGCTGTACATCTGCTTATGATTAGTCATTTATCCCCCTAGACCTGACACGTTATACATCAGCCTGTTGTTAGTCATGTATGTCCCTAGACCTGACACAATGTACATCTGCTTGTGATTAGTCATTTATGCCCCTAGACCTGACACGTTATACATCTGCTAGTGGTTAGTCATTTATGCCCCTATACCTGACACGTTATACATCTGTTAGTGGTTAATCATTTATGCCCCTAGACCTGACACGCTGTACATCTGCTTGTGGTTAGTCATTTATGCCCCTATACCTGACATGCTGTACATCTGCTTGTGGTTAGTCATTTATGCCCCTAGACCTGGCACGTTATACATCAGCTTGTGGTTAGTCATTTATGCCCCTAGACCTGACACGCTGTACATCTGCTTGTGGTTAGTCATTTATGCACCTATATCTGACACTTTATACATCTGCTAATGGTTAGTCATTTATGTCCCTAGACCTGACACGTTATACATCTGTTAGTGGTTAATCATTTATGCCCCTAGACCTGACACGCTGTACATCTGCTTGTGGTTAGTCATTTATGCCCCTAGACCTGACACGCTGTGCATCTGCTTGTGGTTAGTCATTTATGCCCCTATACCTGACACGCTGTACATCTGCTTGTGGTTAATCATTTATGCCTCTAGACCTGACACGCTGTACATCTGCTTGTGGTTAGTCATTTATGCCCCTAGACCTGACACGCTGTACATCTGCTTGTGGTTAATCATTTATGCCCCTAGACCTGACACGCTGTACATCTGCTTGTGGTTAGTCATTTGTGCCCCTAGACCTGACACGCTGTACATCTGCTTGTGGTTAGTCATTTATGCCCCTAGCCCTGACACGCTGTACATCTGCTTCTGGTTAGTCATTTATGCCCCTAGACCTGACACGTTATACATCAGTTTGTGGTTAGTCATTTATGCCCCTATACCTGACACGATGTACATCTGCTTGTGGTTAGGCATTTATGCACCTATATCTGACACGTTATACATCTGCAAATGGTTAGTCATTTATGCCCCCAGACCTGACACGTTATACATCTGTTAGTGGTTAATCATTTATGCCCCTAGACCTGACACGCTGTACATCTGCTTGTGGTTAGTCATTTATGCCCCTAGACCTGACACGCTGTACATCTGCTTGTGGTTAGTCATTTATGCCCCTAGCCCTGACACGCTGTACATCTGCTTGTGGTTAGTCATTTATGCCCCTAGACCTGACACGTTATACATCAGCTTGTGGTTAGTCATTTATGCCCCTATACCTGACACGATGTACATCTGCTTGTGGTTAGGCATTTATGCACCTATATCTGACATGTTATACATCTGCTAATGGTTAGTCATTTATGCCCCCAGACCTGACACGTTATACATCTGTTAGTGGTTAATCATTTATGCCCCTAGACCTGACACGCTGTACATCTGCTTGTGGTTAGTCATTTATGCCCCTAGACCTGACACGCTGTACATCTGCTTGTGGTTAGTCATTTATGCCCCTAGACCTGACACGTTATACATCAGCTTGTGGTTAGTCATTTATGCCCCTAGACCTGACACAATGTACATCTGCTTGTGGGAAGTCATGTATGCCACTGACCTGGCATGCTGTACATCTGATAGTGGTGACTCATATGTGCCCTTTAGACCTGACAGGCTGTACATTTGGTTGTGGTTAGTCATATATACCCCTACACCTGACACGCTGTACATCTGCTTGTGGTTAGTCATTTATGCCCCTAGACCTGACACGCTGTACATCTGCTTATGGTTTGTCATTTATGCCCCTAGACCTGACACGATGTACATCTGCTTGTGGTTAGTAATGTATGCCCCTACAAATGACACGCTGTACATCTGCTTGTGGTTAGTAATATATGCCCGAAGACCGGACACGTTATACATATGCTCCTGGACTTGACACGTAAAACTGCTGTTATCGGTCAGTCTTGTACATGTCTAGACTTGACACTATGTACATCTGTTAGTGGATTTTCTTTTATGCTCTTAGACCTGACACACTGTACATCTGCTAGAGGTTCGTATGGTATGCTCCTAGGAGTGGCACACTGTACATATACCAGTGGTTCGTATTGTATGCTCCTAGATGTGACACACTGTACATCTGCCAGTGGTTAATCTTTAATGCTCTTAGACCTGACACGCTGAACATCTGCTAGTGGTTAGTCATGTATGCTACTTGACGCGCTGCAAATCTGCTATTAGTTTGTCCTGTACGTTCTTAGACATGACACGGTATATTTCTGCTAGTAATTAGGCTTCCGTGTTCATAGCCTTGACAGCCGCTGTACATCTGCTAGTGGTTTGTATATAAGCACCAATATGTGACACGCTGTACGCTTTCGGATTATTACTAAAGTCTATGAATTTCTGTTACATTTAATAGTAATCGCATTTTACGAACAATCAACACTAAGAATTTCGCAATGTATGTTTACTGTTTTAACACTATAAACCATCCGTGTCCACGTTTACAAAAGTAGTAGCGTGGTAACCACTTCAAGAGTGAACGTTCCCTTGAGCATATATAGGTAAAAGTTGTACGCAACTACGTATTTCAGAATCCATCCAATGTGCAAATGGTACCTTCTACTTGGTTTTACTGCAACACAGACTTTTTTCCTCATCAAAGTATTGTCTCATAATACCAGAATCCCTTCCATGTAAATATATATATATATATATATATATATATATATATATATATATATATATATATATAATTCGTATAACGCCAAAATAGGAATGGCCGTGCTATCATCAATGTCCACCAAAGCATCGCATAGACTTTGTTTCGCACACACAGAAAGGAGATATATGTAGCTGGTCATATCTGCATCTTATGGTTATAGTTGATAGTATATCTTCCCCATATATTATTAATATGTCGATGTCCTAGAATACAAAGATGAGTACTGCATAGAACAATAGCTAATAAATGATTTTCACGACAATTGTCATTTACTGCTTAAAGCAAATGAATATATAATTCAATTCCACGAAATTATCATGATGTCCTAAAATTTACAATTAACGTGCCATAGTCAGAAATATAGCGTTCACCTACAGACCACAGCCAAATTACTCCAATGTCATCTTTTAGGTGACTTTTTAAACGATTGTATCAAACGATTATGGAGCAAACGTACCAAAGGTGCTCTCGTGTACTCTATGGTAAATACTGCTTGTAGACTTTATAAAAACAATATACAATCAAGAAATACTGATGTATATGTTGCTTTCATTCACACAAAAAATCTTCGGTGCGGTTTTGAAATATCGGAAATTAATTCTATTTGGCTCTCTATTTTACATATTTTTCTCTTTATTTAATCTTTCTATTGATTAACGTATTGTAAAATAAAATGTTATTAAAAGGAAGAAGCACAGAACCTGATGGACACAATTTCCTTATAATAGGACATCAATCATTATACTTACTGACAACTAAGCATAATATTATCATTTCACTGCCTTACTGCGATCAACCCTGAAATATATTTCATTCCCGAAATCTATTATGTACCAGTATAGGGAATTATCGAGTGAGCATGCCAACCGTTCTATTACGTTCGAGAATTCTGCACACATGTAGGTACATACAACACAAGTGACTTAAATTTACGCTACGAACCTAAGCTTTAAGTGTATTTTAATTCGTTTGGTTATGGTGTTTTCTGGCTCAACAGCACAAGTAGGTTATTTAGTGCCTAGGCAATTGAAATAAAGTGTCTTGCCAATGGACACACAACTCTAACCAACAATGGCTGATATGCTAACCACTACGCATCATGCCATGGTTAGATGCTTTATTCGGCATACAGTAGATCGCATGGAGTCTGTTCTACATACTGAGGCCGCAAATCCACAGGAAAAGCCTTTGTCATCCAGTAGACAATAGTATTATCATCATCTGTGACGACCAACTCATAATATCACCATATGCATCAACGTTTAGCACATTACAGTTACACATATTTCTCAGGTTACACGTTTTAAACTATAACCGATTTATTTTAGTTGTATTAATTAATGCACTTGAATAAGTAGTCAAAATAAAATTCGCTTAGTGTTATCGAGTTCGGATTTATAAAGCGATACATTATTTCCATAGAGGTAAACATCCATGAATAAGCACCCCTTTATGCTGATCAATGTAGATACCAAGACGTTTTCTATTTTCAATACTAGACGCGTCAAAACATTTTTGATACCTCTGTCACTTTTAATAGCCCCTTCGGACACAGTATCGAATTCTGTTCTTGTAACCAAAAGTGAATCCCAAGCTCCTACCTGGACATTTACGAATCTCTATCTGCGACACTAACTAATAAAAAGTGATTTATCTTTCCCGAAGATATTATTTTTCAGTAAAATATCATCCATCGATATATAAGGTACAGATAATCATTCATCGTCGAGGGCAATATTGTTCTTAATTTCAATAAAGGTAATTATAATCTGAATAAAATACAATTCACGGTGATCTACCAGAAATGTTTATGTTCTTGTCAGTCAAAACATGCTCTTTTTTCCATCGCTTGCTATACACGTATCAAAAAGAGACGATGAAGTTTCAAATGTTATTTTAAATTTAATAACGTTTCTGCATTAATGATCTAACCCCAATTAGTTTTATTTCTTGAGCGGATCATTAGTTACTAAAATGTTTAGTCAGGTATGTTATGTTATAATTTAAATAACGTTGTTTTTCTCAATTAATATTAAATATGTTGTTATGTATATATATATATATATATATATATATATATATATATATATATATATATATATATATATATATATATATATATATATTTTCTGTAACTTCTCCTATCTACATTGTGCTCTAGACTAAACGAACTGGGACTACATTCATCATTACCTAAATGTGAACAGAAGCGAAAAAAGAAACGTTGTTTCAAAGCTGGCCGGCGTAGAACAGGTATAAGAGTCCCAGTTACCTTCCTTATTTCGGCTCAACAATTTAAACAAATTTCGAACCTTAATTTAGATAACCTAATTTAAATTCCTATTAATTCGTCAACCTTTGTGTCAACTATACAAGAAATACCTCTACGCATTGCACTATTCAATGCCCATTCAGTAGGACCACCGGAAAAGCGCACATAAATAATTAATTTTATCAACGACCAAAAATGTTGACATCTTTTTCCTGACAGAAACATGGCTAAAAACATCAGGCGATGAACCCAAGTGTGCGGATCTAACACCCACTGGTTACTCCATCAAGTTACTCCTGTAATTCTCGCGGAGGTGGAATTGCTGTCATCTCAAAGAACTCCATTATAAAACATTTTAACTACACCACAACACTCGATCTCGACCACACGTCGTTTGAACTAGTCCAAAGCACACTCACAATGGAGCAAAGCTCAGTCCATTTTTTTCTGCCTATACCGCCCTCCTATTAGTAAAAAATCAAGCTGGCTAACTCTCTCTTTTTGGAGCAGTTTCCGAATCTCCTGGACTATGGAAATTCGATAGGTGGCAACCTGATTATTCTTGGAGATTTCAACTTGCACTTTGACTGTTCCGGAAACTCAAATACATCAACAGATTCCATTAATGTTTTCAACCTCAAACAGTCAGTTAACCAACCCACCCATAAACATGGTCACAATTTAGACTGGATTCTTATAGACCTGATGATAACATTCTACGGTCCTCCCTAGTATCCCATGACCTCGCATCAGATCACCTCTGCATTATAGGCCATCTGGACGTATAAGTCCCTAACCCTCCACCTTTATCTGTTACTAAGAGAAACCTCCGTATGATAAATAGAACCAACCTAATCCACGACATCCAAGCTAACCTAACAACGTGCTTACCTCCTACAGTAGAACAACTCGATAACGGTCTGCGTTCATTGCTTGACAAACATGCACCAGCTACCAAGTGCAGAGTATCAATTAAAAAGTGTTCTCCATGGTATAGCAGTGTTAGGGACCAGCTTCGCACTGCTAAAAGAGGCCGCCGTAAAGCTGAGAGGCTCTGGCTTTCCACCAGACTCACTATTCATAAGCAAATCTATGAAATCGCCAAGAAGAATGTGACAAATATAGTCCATGCAGCGAAATCAGTCCACTACACTACTAAGATCATGGAAAGTTCCAGCTGCAAAGAGCTCTTCGAGATTACTAAGAAGCTAATGTCAAGGAACAAATCAACACCACTTCCAACTACCTTCTCTCCAGTCGTCCTTCCGGACATGTTTGCAAATTTCTTCCGTGATAAAGAACAAACCATTAGAGATAAGCTTGACACCACAATTTCAATTGACTCATCGTCACCATACAGTTGGGATACATAATTTGAGCGACAATCATTAGCAGCATTTGAACCTGTCTCTATGGATTTTGTACGTACAATCGTGATGAATAGTGCACCAAAGTCATGTGAACTTGATCCAATTCCAACATCACTGCTGCTTCAGTGCTTAGATCCAGTATTGCCTTCACTAACTGATGTTATTAATACCTCTCTCTCATCTGGGGAATTCCCATCATTTTTCAAAACTGCCATTGTAAAGCCGCTGCTGAAGAAACCAACACTAGACCATAACGATTTCAAGAACTACCGCCCAGTTTCTAATCTCCCATTCATATCAAAAATCTTAGAAAAGGTTGTTCTATCCCAGCTTGTGTCTCATCTAAATTCAAACAGTCTTTTTAGCAATGTACAATCTGCATATGGCCCTTGCCACAGTACTGAAACTACTCTTCTAAAAGTAGTTAATGACATTCTGTCTGCGTTGGATACCGGAAAAATTACAGTCCTCACCCTCCTTTATTTGTCTGCAGCATTTAGCACAGTAGATCATGATATATATAAATCACCGTCTCCAGCATGTATTTGGCATCTATGATACAGCCTTACTGTGGTTCAAGTCCTACTTGGTCAATAGGACACAAATTGTATCTGCAAATGGAATACACTCCAGCCCAGTTGATCTATGTTGTGGTGTTCCACAGGGGTCTGTTCTTGGACCTATTCTCTTCATTCTGTACACTCAGCCACTCTCAAGTGTCATAGATCATCATCCAGTGTCTCACCAATTGTACGCTGATGACACACAAATATACAAATCTAGCCACCCAGCTGAAGTTGATGCTACCATCCAAGGTGCAGAGAGGTGCATTTCTGATGTGAAATCATTGATGACATGGAACAAGCAGCACATGAATGATGATAAAACTGAGGCCATTCTGATCACAACACAAATACTTTCTCATTCACATCCTTTACCTCAAACAATAAATATCAGCAACGCCAACATTAAATTCACACAATCAGTACGAAACCTAGGTGTTACTCTGGACTGTACTCTTACATTGCACCAACATGTCATGAACATATGCAAGGCTGCATATGTTGATTTGAGACGCATCAGCTCAATTCGCAAATATATTTCAGTTCATGTCACTAAAACACTTGTGTGTTCATTAGTACTTTCAAGACTGGACTATTGTAATTCAATTCTGTCTGGTTCATCCCAATATCTACTCCAGAAACTTCAAAAAGCTACTCGGATCATACTTGGAGCACCACGATCAGAGCACACCTCCCCGCTGCTCTGTACCCTACACTGGCTATCCATTCGTTCCAGAATTAAACGCAAAATGTGTTCTCTGTGCTACGTTTCATTGTCGGTCTCTAGTCCAACGTACCAGTCCGATCTCACCCATGTGTATACACCAGCATGATACTTACGCTCCTCTTCGGACAATCGTATATTCATTATTCCCACTATGAAAACAAAGTCATATGGACAGCGTTCTTTTGCATACTAAGGCCCAGCAACGTGGAATGAATTGCCCACTGAACTTAGACACAAAGACACAGTGCTCACATTCAAGAGTGCTCTCAAAACTCACTTATTTCGACGACAAGAACAAACTTAAAGACCTAATAATGTTTCCTACCTTAAATATTCTCAGCATGTTTTTTAATCTTTTCTAATTTCATGGTGTTTGTTTTTGTAATCATATCATTATATGTTTTTTTATCTTATAGATGTTGTCTAATGTTGTAAAGCGCTTAGAGCTTCTAAAGATTAAGCGCTATACAAAGTCCTCATTATTATTATTATTATTATTATTATTATTATATAATTTTGTTTATTTTCGTAATTTGTATTCATTGTCGTAAGTCGTATGTTTTGTTATAAATTGTGTGCGTAATTTGGTTCTGTTAAACATGTAAATCAGGTAGGATATATAAATAGATGTTTATGTACGTGCTGACAATTGGTAATAATAATTGTAATAATTATACTTAAAATGGCGTCATTTTTCACTGACTGATGGGGTAACGAAGTCTCAAAAAGAATTATGTGGATTCCCATTGGTTGCGCGAGATCATGTGAATATGCCGTAAATCGATAGCGTATGTTGTCCCATGGGGTCTATTGGGAAATAAAGTAGCAATTATCGGTGTATAAAATGAGAAAATTAAGCATTCAGTTTCATTCCGATTTCTGGAGTCATTTACACTTTTTATGTTTCTGATCTAAGTCTGTAAGACGTGTTTTATGTTGTACTTAGATATTTTTGAGAAGAAAAACATTTGTTCAGTGGTAATGGAATGTGCTCATTATTTGGACTCTAATATTATTCTCGAACTGTTATAAATTATTCGAAAAAATCTTGACAACGCCATCTTGACAACGTCACGGTTCTCTGAGGACCAGTACATTTCCGGTATTGAAAATTATAAGGGACATGCCATTCCTTTAGGACTTTCAGAGACCTTTATAAGGACTAACTTAGATTCACTTTATTATACTGTAATTTCCTCTCACATATTTTATTTGTCACTTTAATAATTAAATTGTGTGGTAAGTTTTACAAACTTATTGGCTTTGCTTCTTTTCTGTTACATACGTTTGTGACCATTGAGTCGTAACAAAATATGCAACTGGCTTTGTGCATGAGCCTTGTTTTAGTTACGTTGCTTATTATAGACATGTTTACGTTTAGTAATTATTTTGTAGAAATCTGGAGTATCTCTGTTTATCACGAAAAACCTTAAACGATAGTATCATCTTTTCACATAATATATGTTTAGATGACGATGGCTGGGGTGAGTCTTGAGTTTGGACAAATATCCTGTTTGGAAAGAGAATCAACCACCCCTCTCCCCAAAATATATATAAGTACGTTCAATAAGACTGACTGCAATGGCACCAATTATTATGTCACTCAGTATGCAGCTGCCACGCTTACAACGCGACTGTAGAAGTGGTCTCATTAAATTGTTTGAATTTTTGTTTCGTAATTATTGCTTAAATTAATTCATTCAACGTTAGTTGGGGTTTTTTTTTGGGGGGGGGTGCGTTCGTTTTTGGTTTTTGTTGTTGTCCTTTTTGCTAATAGTAACCATTTATTCGCTGTAATAGCAATGTATGTATAAAACATCCCTCGGGACATGGTTTCCTCACTTATTAATTTTCCATATTTATGTCTGCCATAAATAGCTTTAGAAACAAATGCCTTTAGTATTATGTCCCTTTGCACATGTATATACCTTCACACGCGGGCATCATCATCTCCGAGTGAAACTGTCCATCGGCATAGCAAAGCATCATGTTAGGTCCCTTCAGGATGTAGCCTTCATCACAGCGGAAATGGATATATTGGCCTACCTCTACAGTGATGTTTAGAATTTGTCCGTTTTCAATTTCGCCAGGATAAAGGCACGTTCGAACTGATGAAAAAGGAAGTAAAACTTAAATTATTGAATTCCCATCTTATTGCCATCTTAAGCATAAAAGAGAAATAAATATATACAAGTATCTTCTTTACCAACATGGATTCACTGGTAAATACATACAGGTGGTAATTTTCTCTATATATTAAAAATCAATTTAGGCACAAAATCTTCAGTTTCTGCAGGTTTAGGCTCACATAAAATTGATCACGTTCTCTGCTTTGTACCTTTTATTGAATACACAATACACACATTTTTATATGTAACGTGCAAGGACAAAAACATGATACATAGAAGGATAAATCGATAGGTAGGTGTGTAGGTTGGTTGACTTAACGTGTTAAATGAGTATGTCTCCAGCATACCACCACTACTATAGACCTATCTTGAAGGTTTCGAAAACCTAATTACGTAACTTATAATAAAGAATTATTGAATTTAAAAAATAATAAAATAATAAAATATTTTAACAGAAATATGTTAATACATACTTTCACAGTAAAATTGTTCTTTTGTCCATTTCCCATTTACACAGGTCAACTTGTTGTTTCCTCTCAGCCAGTAGGCTTGGCCACATTTATATGTAATGACAGAGCCCTCAGGGTACCGGTCCCATTGTTTGCCTGAGATGTATGCGTTCTGGACGTTCGGTGTTGTTAAACAATCCAAGGCACCTTCAAAGTCGAAGAATTAAATAATTCGTCTCTTGCATCTATTTCCTGTTTGCATTTTTCAAGGTAATGGATCATCAATATTATTCACCACTGTTAACTTAGTTTCATTCATTTGTATAAAACCGTACGATTTACATGTATTATAAAATGTATTATTCCATTTTAAGTCTGTTGAATACTGTGGTAATCGTCGAAATATGCATCACATCCAATGTATATTTTGAACCATTGAATTTTTTTAAATACAAACATAAAATTTCTACAAGTATCATAAACTCAAAGCTGATTATTGTCTGGATCAACGAATTCAAACTGGTCCGTACTGAACATCGATCCATATGTATAGATATAGTTTGTAAAGACGAAAATGACAAGTAGACACAACACAGACGGAAGGATATACAAAAATAACAACTGCCAATCTTAGAGAGTACATCTTATTAAACATAACTATTTTGGTAATCGTTTTATCTAAAACCTGTATTCATTAGGCATACAATTAAATACCCATCTTTTCATTAGTCATACATATTAAATACCCATCGTACCATTAATCATGCATATAAAATACCCATCTTTCATTAGTCATGCATATAAAATACCCATCTTTCCATTAGTCATACATATTAAATACCCATCTTGCAATTAGTCATGCATATAAAACACCCATCTTGCCATTAGTCATGCATATAAAATACCCTTCTTTCTATTAGTTATACATATTAAATACCCATCTTTCATTAGTCATACATATTAAATACCCATCTTGCCATTAGTCATGCATATTAAATACCCATCTTGCCATTAGTCATGCATATAAAATACCCATCTTTCCATTAGCCCTACATATAAAATACCCATCTTGCCAATAGTCATGCATATAAAATACCCTTCTTTCCATTAGTTATACATATTAAATACCCATCTTTCATTAGGCATACATATTAAGTACCCATCATGCCATTAGTCATGCATATTAAATACCCATCTTGCCATTAGTCATGCATATTAAATACCCATCTTGCCATTAGTCATGCATATAAAATACCCATCTTTCCATTAGCCCTACATATTAAATACCCATCTTTTCATTAGCCCTACATATTAAATACCCATCTTTCCATTAGTCATACATATTAAATACCCATCTTTCCATTAGTCTCACATATTAAATACCCATCTTGCCATTAGTCATACATATAAAATACCCATCTTTCCATTAGTCATACATATTAAATACCCATCTTGCCATTAGTCATGCATATAAAATACCCATCTTTCCATTAGTCATACATATTAAATACCAATCTTTCCATTAGCCCTACATATTAAATACCCATCTTTCCATTAGCCCTACATATTAAATACCCATCTTTCCATTAGCAATAAACATTAAGTAAGCATCTTTCCATTAGCCATACATATTAAACACACATCTTCCCATGAGCCACGCAAATAAAATACCCATGGAATCTAAGTTTACGAGAATTTTACTTAATTACAAATATGCCGTGTAATATAATATAACAATATCATCAATCATGTTTATATAATGGATCTAATACAACTAATGCATGCAGAAGTCATAATTAAATGTATTAGTTTTTGAAACAATTCCCTCAAAATTATTAACCTTGTAAAACTCGGCCTTCTAAAATGTATGTCTTTCCGCTTAGGAGCCAGACATTGTGACGAAGAAAAGGCATATAATAACAATTTAAAACTTGCTTATTATGCAATTTTAAGAGACAGGACTCGTGGATTTGTGTCTTTGTATTGATATAATGTATGACCTTATCGATTATTCTCTAAAGACGAAGAACAAAGCTTAGTAATCATGTACTGT
The DNA here is from genome assembly GCA_028554795.2 of Sinohyriopsis cumingii. Lineage (NCBI taxonomy): Eukaryota > Metazoa > Mollusca > Bivalvia > Unionida > Unionidae > Sinohyriopsis > Sinohyriopsis cumingii. Next base: position 18,027,680 of record CM068839.1, on the reverse strand, counting down.
ACATGACCGAAATGGTTTTCATGACGATCAACATCCAGCATCTTCAGGGTAAATATGCCATTTATGAGAAAAAGTTCTTCAGCCGCCCGACCTCTAGGTGACCGTTATTGCTACGGTTCTTGTCTCTTATTCAGCCAAACACACACACACACTTGGCAAAATCCCATTCACTCGCAATATTTAAGAGAAATATTTCCCTTTTTATAACAAATAACTGTCTTCCAAATAAACCAGAAAGGAAATCAGGATCAGTATTGAAAATACCTAAAATACTTAACTCGAAATCACTTGTGGTAAAATAACAAATGAGGCAGTAACATTTCCGAGGTCTGTACTGGTGATCGAAATTGGTGGAGAAAGTACAGTTGGAAAAAATATACCTCATCATTTTGTATTTACTTGCAAGATGTGGAATAACCTTTTGTTAGTGAGAGCTCCATGTGGATTAAATGATAAAATGACAGAACTGGGATGGTCGAGCTCCTCCGTGTTTCAAAAAGAACGTATCACAACACTTTGCTAAAGAATCCCAAATAACACTACCGGCAAAACATTCCCAAAACATTTCTTAAATATGATGGTCACAAGTTCCACTTCTATTTATTTTTGCCTGACAGGAAGAATTGAGAATAATGTCACATTATTCACCCTCCCTCGCATTACAAGACATATAACCCAGTCTCCAGTTGCCGATGTATTTGGACCAATGAAGTATGATTACTACTGCGATTTGCCAGTATTTTCTTCATATAACTCCTGGACAGAAAATAACAATATATGAGCTGGAAAAGCTTTTCAGTTTAGACATGGACGTGGATTCAGATGATGAGGTATGATGTTTGTATAACTTTTATCAACCACTGCAGTTACGTGGATATACTGTCTTTAGAAAATGGGCAAATTGTGGCTTTTGTTCTCATTAGGTACGTTTAGATTTTCGTGCAGAAGATGAGGTAAGCAGTTTGTAAATGTATCATTTGTAGAGACGTACGAAACGAGTTTACAGCTGACTACTTGTAGACAGAAAATAGTTCGTTGAGATTTTACAGTTTACTTAACAAGTTATAAATATTAGTTGTTATGATTTTAACCAAAAATTGCTCTAATATTATTTCATTATAATTTTTTATTTGCTTAACTAGAAAAATTTCATTTACTTCGACACAATCTACGGTCGTCATATTTTTCAATTACCACGATAACAGAACGGTCTAGGTACAGTTCCTTCCGTCAGAGATAACCGCACTATACCTAGCACTTTGGCGGATTTCGAATATTATAATCATTAACCGTTAAGAATGCATCCAACTTTGAATAATAAGTAGGATTAAAATTATGTGGTTAGTATACAGAATCTTGTTTAGCATTTTTTCTAATTAGTACCGTGGTAATATGACGTACCGGACTAATTAAAGTATTTGCTAAGAACTGACAGAAGAACAAGAAGCTTACTCTGTGGCGGACATGTTGCATTTCCATACCAGCTTCCATTAGCCATACATGTCAGGTGACCGTCTCCCGCCACTGGGATATTCCCCCAACAGATGTGGATCTGAACAACATCTCCAGGAAGAAAATATTCGGATTCTGTCTCCATTACCAAGTTACCATGTATGCTTGATCTTATGCAGCGTCCTTGAAAAGGTTATATATATATATATATATATATATATATATATATATATATATATATATATATATATATATATATATATATATATATTGAAGATCCCTGTGACGACAAACTGTAATTAGTCTTTGTAGAATTTTCCAACCCACCAAAATGATTCGCCTAGTCACCTTATTCTATTTTTACTGTACATGCACAACGCTGCTGTTGTAGGACATTCAAATATGATGAATCATTGGGTATTTTAGATTTGCAGTGCATAAGGAAATAATTATTTGTCAGTGAAGATAACATAAAAGAATCAGATTGAAAAACTACTCAATTCCCAAACCAATGGGAATATTGTCTTCACAGCTGAATAATCATCTCAATTTATTTCTTGGTTCCGTAATTATCAATTACTGGTTATGAACTGGTGTTTTACGATAAAGGTTACGCTACATGAAATACTGAAATTCGAATTTTAACTGATTGAATGAATATCGCAAACTGGCAAACCGTTTAGTAGCATGCCATTTATATAATTTATTTACATGACAAAATGAATCTCACAAACAGTTTAGCTACTCATTGAGATAATTCATTTACACGATGTAGTTAAGAGGTGCTTCATTAAACGAATCTTCTAAAGATAAACCATATAATCATTAAAATGTGTTACATATTTGCTTGTACGTAATGGAAAGGTTACCAGCTAATCTTAATATCAAACCTGCAAATATTATATTAATAACTAATACATTTGCATATGAATACAGCAATACTACAAAAACGTCACTTGCATACACAATGCCATACATTGTCTTCGAAATGAATTTCGTTCCATGATTCTCACCAAAGCAGTCTGGGTATTCTCCAACCCATCGCCGGTTTAGACAGGTCAGATTTCTTGTCCAGTCTGCACGTGTCTGATCATCAAACCCATAGTTCCAGATGTTGTTTCCTCCTTGTGATTTTGAGCTATTTCTAGAACATGAAACGCTTATTATTTCACCACTTCGATATTCTTTCATGTCGTCCTGTCCCTGCATCACGAAATCTTTCAGAACGGTAGGAAGGCAACTCTCTGAAAAAATCTAAATTTCAATAAATATATTCCATCTATCTATGTATGTATGTATGTATGTATGTATGTATGTATGTATGTATGTATGTATCTATCTATCTATCCAAAAAGTAACAGCTCTACCTGTCGAGAATCTCTTTATTGCAGTATTTCCCTGAATCTGATTCTAAACCTATTCATCCCAAATCTAACAATTGATTTAGAATAAACTCACAGTACAGCCTGTATTTAGTACTAAAGCTGTCTCCTTTACTAATACTGATCACTCTGTTCCACATCTCGGCTTGTGCTTCGAGCAGATTAACTTGTAGCTGCCCATAGGGAATAAAGCGTTTGTTTCTCGCACTTGCAGGAGACTTGTATGGTCTGTTTAATGACCATTGAGTGGCCATACAAAATTAAGATTTTTCTAATCTGAAATAGTCAATGAGTCAATTATAATCCAAACGGATTTTTACTTTGTCCTTGGTCTTACTGTTGTATGAACAGTCACAGTTTATCAAACATACTATGGATGCTTGACTCCCTGCTCTTACATACGATTTTGATTTAGAATTTAGTATGCATATGCTGGAGAAGCAAATAACCATACCCTTATCTGTGTTTCTGTTTGTTCCAAACTGGATGTGTTTTTTAATAAATAGTGATGGTCTATAATTTATTACGGAATATCCAAATATATCTTACTGAAACATTCTGGGTAAGATCCAATCCAATGCCCATCATGGCAGGTTAATTCTGAATGCGAATCGTCAGAAAGCTGGTCATAGTCGTACTCGTAATCATCTGAATTGCTCTGTGGACATGCAATGATTACTTTCTGCCCATGTCGATATGATTTCTCTGCTGGTTGATTCTTCATAAGATATTGGCTTAAACCATTTAACTGGCACTCTGCTGCAAATAGTGGAATACGAATCGATTTAAAAAAGAAAACCATGTTCCACGTGAATATATCAGGATTGGTAATCTAGTTTGGCTTCCTCAATACGATCCCTTTTCTAAATGATATCTTAATACTGTTAAAGTAAAAAATTCATTTAAAGTTATCTCTTTCAGGTTTTTACTTATTCCCCCAACAATTGCAACCAATCCCGCAAATGGGATAAATTATGAGCCAGTTCTTGATCAAAATCAGAATATGGTTTGTAAATCATTCGGAAGCTTATTCCACTTTATGTTTGAATGCTTCGTGGCAGCGTGAGGGTCAAAGACTTCCCGGTGCAGTGTTCTTTAGTGGCGCCCCTACTTTGTGCCACGGAGATCAGTTGTTATGTCAGTTGCCATGCTCCATACCTCACTCCACATCGAAATAGAAGTTTTGTGAAGAACTGCCCCCGTTACACTAAGATGATGTGAAATACTACGAACATTTCCTCTGACAAAAATGCTTCCGACGGCGCACCATTCCATTTCGCCTGGTACTATGTGCAATTGCTCACCCTACATCCCGTGGCACCGCCAGTGGAAATGCTCTGTATAGTCTGACCATCACGTAAGATATATAAAATCTGTCTAAATAGCCCAAATGTGTTCAATTTCATTGAATTATATTTTCGGATAAAGATATTGTCATCAACGAATTGTGTAGTTTCGTTTAACAAGATTTCATATTAAGACTTCATTTTCTTGCACCTTTCTTGACTGATTATTATATGATGTAATTTCTCTTTTTACCTACACTGTTAGAATTCATCACAACTAGATATATTACTGATTGAACATTAATCACCGATACCTTTCTATCTTGCTGACGATTTGCTGTACTGTGTGATCGTTTAACCAATTTGTGCAGAAAACTTTGTATAAATATAGCTGGTTATTTAACTTGGGCTGTACTTGATTTTATTTTTATATAAGTAGTTTTACTAGTAGTATAACCATATTAATGCATTAGATCATAAATTATATATGTCTAGCTTTGTTCTCCATTACTTATTGTAAATGCTAAACATGTTCGTACATGTACAAGTTAGTCACAGAGATGTAAATCCGCCTGTTTATGGTTGGATGAAGAATGACCCATTTTTAGAGGCGTTCTTAACTCATTTTAATTGTAGAACTAAAAAAGGTAAACTGTAAACATTAATTGTCGCTTTTTCCCTTTCTTGTTGTGTCGGTGAGTAAATCCATGCCTTTTTGAAACTAGACCCTGCATTTCACCTATCTTTAATTAGTCTAGAAGCACGAACATCTATTACGCTATATCAACAAGATGTCCGCTATCGCTTAACCGGCTTGAAGCAGCTATTCCGTTTTTTAGTGCTGTTTTCATAATATTTGTGCTTGTTGCATGTTTTCATCTTCATTATTGTGTTCATTATGTATTGACTGTTAAATTGATTTGTGTTTCTTCATCTCCTTGTGTTGAAAACGAGAATAATTAGACTTTTTCTCAGCTGTCTTGCTCCACTGTTTTTGAACAAACCGCCATCACTCATCAGTCAACCCGTTTATGCTACGATATACCCTCATTAATTGCTTTAAATGTTAACTCCTTGGCTCTCCACACTACCTTGTACTCTAGACTAAACGAACTGGGACTATATTCATCATTACCTAAATGTAAACAGCAGCGAAATAAGAAACGTTGTTTCAAAGCTGGCCGGCGTAGAACAGTAAGAAGAATTCCAGTTATCTCCCTTATTTCGGCTCAACTATTTAAAAACATTTCAACCGCTAATTTAGATAACCTAATTCAAATTCCAACTAATTCGGCAAACTTTTGTGTCAACTATCCAAGAAATACCTCTGCGCATTGCATTATTCAATGCCCAGTCAGTAGGACCACCGGAAAAGCGCACAGAAATAGTTAATTTTATCAACGACCAAAATGTTGACATATCTTTCTTGACAGAAACATGGCTAAAACATCAGGCGATGAGCCCAAATGTGTAGATCTAACACCCACTGGTTATTCGATCAAGTCGTTCCCCAGTAATTCTCGCGGAGGTGGAATTGGTATCATCACTAAGAGCTCCATGATAAAACATCTTAACTATACCACAACATTCAATTTCGACCACACATCGTTTGAACTAGTCCAAAACACACTCACACTGGAGCACATGTCAGCACATTTTTTCTGCCTATATCGTCCTCCTCCTAGTAGAAAAAAACCAGCTGGCTGACTCTCTCTTTTTTGGAGCAGTTTCCGAATCTCCTGGACTATGGAAATTCGATAGGTGGCACACTGATTATTCTTGGAGATTTCAACTTTCACTTTGACTGTCCCGGAAACTCAAATACATCAAAACTCATTGATTTCATTAATGTTTACCAACCCACCCTAAACATGGTCACATTTTAGACTGGATTCTTCACATACCTGATGATAACATTCTACGGTCCTCCCCGGTATACCATGACCTTGCATCAGATCACCTCTACCGATACCAAGTGCAGAGTACTGAGACGCATCAGCTCAGTTCGCAAATATCTTTCAGTTGATGCAACTAAAACACTTGTGTGTTCCTTAGTACTTTCAAGACTGGACTAGTGTAACTCAATTCTGTCTGGTTCATCTCAATATCTACTCCAGAAACTTAAAAAAGTTCAAAACACAGCTGCTCGGATAATACTTTCATACCACGGTCAGAGCACACCTCCGCGCTGCTCTGTACCCTACACTGGCTATCCATTAGATCCAGAATCAAACACAAAATTTGTTCTCTGTGCTACATTGTACTGTCGGACTCTACTCCAACATACCTATCTGACCTCACCCATGTGTACACACCAGCAAGATACTGACGCTCCTCTCCTGACAATCGTCAACTCATTATTCCCACTATGAAAACAAGGTCATATGGACAGCGTTCTTTTGCCTAACATGGCCCGGCTACGTGGAATGAATTGCCCACTGAACTTAGACATAAAGACACAAAGATCGCATTCAAGAGGGCTCTCAAAACTTATTTCGACTGGAAGAACAAACGTAAAGACCTAATAATGTTTCGTACCTGAACTTTTTTCAGCATGTTATTATTTTTTAATGTTTTATTTTAATTTCATGTTGGTTGTTTTTGTAATAATATTATTATTTTTCTTATCTTACATGTGTTGTCTAATGTTGTAAAGCGCTTAGAGCTTTTAAAGATTAGGCGCTATACAAAGTCCTCATTATTATTATTGTTATTAGTAGTAGTAGTAGTAGTATTATATGCATAAGCAGCCTTATAAATAAAGGCTAATCATGCATACGGTGTAATGAATTCTCAAGCTTTCCTAAATCTTGTAAAATGTTGATTGACATTCATATAATTACAAAAAGTTAGAACAAAAAGAACGAAATTCGAAAAGTAATAACAGAACAATAGTTAAACCATTGTTTATGGATACGGTCAAACACAAGAATGGCAAATGTGCCTATGAATAATATGTTATTATAGTATTATGGACTGATAACGTCTGGTTCGTTTTACCGTGCCACAAGAAGAATAATCAGTATCAATGCTTGTTAGAAAGGCCTTGTGAAAATGTATAATTATTGAACGATGAATTCTATTAAGCTGATACCATATCATAAATGTTTTAAAGTTTTTACCATCTTTTTTCTCCTGCAATTTATAAACATTCTTTTACATACTTATCTACTTAGAATGCGCACGTTTCCAATAAGTGGTCACTGGCAACTTAGGGTTTAGCTTTTGTGACACAAATGATTTTCTTTAAACTGAATTTGGTTTCAAAGTTAGGCAAAATGATAAGTCATTGCTAATCTTTATCAGATAACAATAATTCCATTGCGTGTTCAGAACACCAGCAAAGCTACATTAAGCATCGTAAGGCTTTTTTATTGCAAAGAAACGGCACTCCATGTAATCACAATATCTAACCAACGGAGGTAAATTACCATTCCGCAAGTGATAACGCAAATGGTAGGGATTATTTCAAAACTTAACCATGAGGGTGTCCTGATGGGTGAAAGGCATGGTTATGATCTGATTTTAATGACCATCAACAATATAGCAATATCCTTTAACATTTATTGAAATCAACCGTTGTGATTTCTTTTAGTGCAATTTTTGAAAGCGAGTTAATCGGTCGAAGACCGAGCTGATGAATTGTAATCTACATGTGATATTTGCCCCAGTCATGGTTTGCTCCATAACAACGTCTCTATTAAATCTAGACTGTCGTTTTGTAGGAATCATAATTTTTGTTCAGATATTTTTTAATGACTATGACCCTAAATATTGACGTGCACTGATCTATTTATTGTTATTTTCAATATGACTGTCGATTACATTGTTTGTTTTATTTTTATTGGCAAAAATGTTTTCTTTACGAAGGTATTAAAATGCACATCTCTGTATTCCAAAAGTATGTTGTAAAAACCCACTAGGGCTAATAGTATATTTATCAGACGATATACAAATTTGAATAATGTTCCTCAAAGCTTTTATAATAAGTTATATAATCCTTGATTTACTTGGATCTCATTGCAGAAGTGATGCAACTAATTGGGTATTATGATATACATCAACTATAACAAAATGTTGAGACTAAATATGACTGCTTAGTCACACTCTAAGCACAAAAATTTAAATTATACTTAAATTTCAACGCATTTGATCCGCTACTCTTCCAAAACACATAAGACTGGCTTTCATATGGCGTTAGGCTTGCTGTACACTAGCTGTCCGAAAGACGTAAGGGTACCTTTATGAAATTGTAAGGACTATTTTACTTTTTTGTGCTTCTAAATAAATGCTCAGTTTCAGTAATATCGAGTGACTCAGGCGGTGCCTTTTAATTTTACGATTAGGAGTGGCTCAGGCGATGCGTTTTAATTTTAGGGTTAGGAGTGAGTCAGACAATGAGTTTTACTTTTAGGGGGTTAGGAGTGACTCAGACGATGGGTTTTAATTTTAAAGTTAGGAGTTTCACAGACTTTGTTGTGTCATAGAGCATGAATTCCAAGTAAGGTTCCTACTCAAGAATTTAAACAATATTGCCTATAACAATCTATTTTTAAGTATTCTCGTTATCGTGAACAACAACTTTGTTTGGTAAGCCAACGCTAGAAATGTTTTCTCCTAACCATTTGTTTCTGATACAACCTTTGTTTGCATATAACTCCTCTGTTGTAGTTATGACACCAATGTCGGAAACAGTCCTGGGACGGGGTTTAATGTCATCATCACTTGCATAGCCTAACTCCGAGCTTGCGTTGCTTGTACTACCAGCCAGTACAAGTTGTGTTGCATCGAACTCGTTGGTGTTGGTTACTGGATCTAAATCGGCCTTTGGTGTTGATTTGATGTTCGAATCTTCATCACCTGCTGTGGATTACAAGTTACAAACTGAGAATATTCCATTAATGCTTTGCAGTACTGGCCGATGCACCATCAGCCAGTTTGTAATTACTTTGTTCTTCAATATAAACTAAATGACGTTTGAGAAAGAAACACTTTCCCATTATAATCCCTTCATGTCTCACTGGATGAGAATAAAGGTTGGAATCGGTATTTCATAGTTATATTCCGAGGTTGTTCATAACATTTTACAAACGAGTGTATCATTGACTTGGTATTCTGATATCTGCGGTTTTCGTAAGAGTGTTCATCACATTCTACATTTCAAACATAATGCCAGGCAGTGATTTGGTTTGATCAAAATTTCACTTAAATATCAAAGCTTGCTGTGGAAGAACTAATTATAGTTTCGAATTTTACAATTGTACTGGATCTATAGTCCAATAGATATGAGGCAAAAGTTTGACTCAATCAATAGTTTAGAAAACATTTTTCTTTTAATCGTTTAGCTTTACTTTCCCACTACACTCACCACCCCTACGGTTTGTAAGACTATGTTTAGATTCTAAATGTCTGCTATCATTTGCATTACCATTCATCCTCGTTACAAAATCTTTTTTACAAGATTCAAGAGTTGACAAGATAGGGATTTCTCTCCTTTCACCCGAAAACATTGTGTCTATTACAGATTTAAGGTACCGTATAAATAGGACTCTAATGCATTAAAGACTCATAGATACAAAAACGTCATGTAAAATTACAACAAAATGTTACATTAGAAGTTAATGTAATGAACCCATTTGATCCGTATTGCTTTAATCCAAATTATCTATTAATCGGAAAAACGTGTAGGCCCTCTTCCTCAAGTTTGCATAAGAGGGTGTGGGAAAGTCTCCAACATGATTGCAATTCTGTACATATACTTTTTACAATATATGCTTCAATTTTCCTGGCTAAATAAAGAATTGAATAAAAGTCATGGTCATTACAAAATTCTTATTTTAGCAAGATAGATATTTATATAAAAGACTTCATTTTAAGGCGAAAGACGCCCCTTTTCTTTTACGCGAATTAGTTCTCTGTATCTTCGATTTTTTCGTATGTGTTCTGCTTTCTCAAGGAATTCTGATAACTGTCAGTTCAAATTCCAGCGACCATTCAGAACCAAATTTTAAAACCTGCATGTTAAAATGTGCATGGAACAAACAATCATGATATCGTTGAAAATAGATTAGACATAGTGATTTAAGATTGACTTGCCTATGAAACTTACATCTGTGAAAATTGATTTATGCACGATTATCGAAGATATATTTGCAAACGACAATTACATCAGTGGAAATTGATACAGCATTGATGATTTAAGATCGGTTTGCCAACTACAATTACGACATCTAAGAACATTGATTCAAGCATGATGATTAAAACTCCCATTGCCTATTACAATAATGAAATCTGTTAAAATCGATTTAGAAATGAGGAATAAAGGTCGATTTTGCAAATGACAATCACTATATATGTGAAAATCGAATCTTACACGATGATTTAGATCGACCTACCAATGACAAAGCTTATAAAGAAATATAAGAAGTCCTATAAACAAACGAGTCCCAGAAAGACATTTTCGTATAAACTTTTCAACACTGACACATGGCAATACGAACACATAAGGTAAACAGGTTAGAAATTTTAACCAAACTTAAAATACATTCACCTATTATCCTATGATGTCATTCGAGCGTGAATATGTCATTTGCAGACAACAATATCTCTACATTAAATTGTATTATGGAGGAAAAAAATCCGTTTTATTATCTTCTATTCCAAGGTACCTGGTGGACATTTCAGATCTTTTAGAAGAAAAGAAAAAGAAAACTTACAATATCTCTGACAATAAATGTTTTAATTGTATCAAAATGTTCCAAAATTTAGTGTAGAGATACCGTATCTTCGACGAATTTTTTGTTTAATTACTGGATATCATGTATGCTATGAAAATGTTTTGAATTACTGGGCACCATACATGTAATGAAAATGTTTATTTGAATAACAGGGTACTACAATAGTTCCAAAGATGTTTATTTGAACTAAAATGTACCAAGCTTTAAACAAAGATGTTTATTTGAATTACAGCGTACCGTACTTGTAATGAAGATGTTTATTTTGAATTACTGGGTACCATACTTGTAATGAGGATGTTTATTTGAATTACAGGGTAATATAATGGCAATGAAGATGTTTATTTGAATTACTGGGTACCATTTTTTACGAAGATATTTATTTGAATTACAGCGTACCACGCTTGTAATGAAGATGTTCATTTGAATTTCTGGGAACCGTATATGTTATAAAAGTGTTCAGCAAATGAGATGTGAGGTACATACAATCTGCAAATATTATCAAAACATACTTTATCGTAAAAGGCGCATGCTAAAATAAAATATAAACCTACTGATGCATTTTGGGATATATCCAACCCAACGTCCATTATCGCAGGTCACTTCTGTGGATGTTTCTTCCAAATTATACTCATACCCATAATCATAGCCGTCGTCATCATCCACTGGACAAGAAATCCTTATTGTGTCTCCGCTCCGGTACACTGTCTTGACCGGTTCATCTTTGTATAGAAACTTCTTCAGATCATTCAATAAACATTCGGCTGAAATAAAAATTCATACATTTCAACTCAAGCTTAATAATTTTCAGCTAAGATATGTGCATTAAGAATGCAATGCCTGTGCATTAAAATGTGAATGTGATGTTATGTGCTTATTTCGAAACTTACGTTAGACCGTGCGTCTCACTAAATATTGAGACCAACTTACATTATGCCACATTCAGTGTTATTAATGTACTTTTTCTAGCATGAAATGCATGTGCTCAAGGAAGCGTGCTACTGCCCGTTTTATGATATATGGGTTTTATCTAGATACACTGGAAAATATTACTGCTAGAATAAAACGTGGTTGCGGAAAAAATGTACATGGACTTTCTTATTTAGTTAAATTCTTTCTGCGATTAGTGTTATATACTGTACAAAACTTAAGGAAGGTTCATATGCGTCTATATTTGATGCAAGATTTTATGACGGATCCAGACATAATCTAGCTTGTGAAATATTTCAACGGAATGCAATTTATATGAAACTAGTGTGTGTGTGTGTGTGTGTGTGTGTGTGTGTGTGTGTGTGCGTGTAGTATGTACGCTGTATCATACATTTTATTTATATAATATGCTAAAATACATAATTGCATTTCGAACACAGTTAAGATCGACTACATGCAAATGTGTATGGACGGAACGAATAAACTCTGCACAACCTTGTCCAGTGTGCCTGCTACAAAATGCAGTTCTACAAAATGTAGTTCTTAACTTGTTGCGAATAATTGCAATCTCCTTTGCACATTGATGAGTTACTTCTTTTTGTTTTGGTACATGTCTTTGGTATGATGCCCAAGTGCTAGATATCACTATAAGATGCCACACTGCAGACATCTCAGCGATATAACTGAATTTTTTTTAAAGCTACGTTAAAGTTCAAAATCCCACACATATGCACACATGTTTATACAACCTAACAATAAGGGTCTAAACACATTTAATATTATAATGTCCGAATGCTGGTGTACCCTCCTACTACCGTCTTTATCACTGCTGGGGTTGGTAAGGCAGCAGGCTAATCCACAAATAAGGAAGGCAACGAATAAATACCGTTATGGTAAGTGTCTCCAATACATCCCACCACCACAACTCTCTCTATCTCTCTCTCTCTCTCTCTCTCTCTCTCTCTCTCTCTCATTCAGTCCTTCAGCATGTTTCACCAGTGTCTCTATATCCTCTCTATCCCTCTGGACCTTTGTAGAATGATAACAGTGAAAACCTGTTAAACAACTAGCGCGGCGGATGTTCCTCCATATCAGACGACAATGTCTCTTGACCTATGAATTATGGAAAAATGTAGTTAATCGTAGCAACTGAAAGGGGAGAGTTAGAAATGGAGGACCGAAAAGCTTGCATGGCTTGTATCAATGTTAATGCAGTATAATATGACTTAGATAAAAATGTAAATACGTATGAATAATTCGATTACCTCTTGTCGGTTCCTATTAAATTAAAATCTCATTGCATGTGTACACCTAACTATTACGAAGTCCCCAGATTATTGTAGGTTACTTGGTGCAAGTTCAATTATATTCATTTTTCTCACTTTACATCCACGTATTTTCTACCTTATAGTATTTCGATGAATATCTGCACAATATTTAATTCATCTAGAAGAAGGGGATTACAATTTTTGTGGTGTTTTAAAATCAAAACGCTAATGCTAATCAGGCGAAATTCATCACAGGTCTATAAAATATAGAAGCGATAACCTACTATTGAAATATAACCTAACGTTGAAACAGTATTTATATATACTTATTAATGCACCATGGGCGGATCCCTATTTTATATACCAATGTATTGGTGGATCAAATGGCATTAAAATTGGGAGCAAATCCATAGCGAACTGCCCTATAGGACACATGGTACTAATTATACGGAAGAACTGTGAACCAGTCTAGAAATGGGTGAAGAAATGATAGAGTATTTACAGGTTTGGTGGTCCATAATTGGTTAATAATGAAAATTAAAATTTTAGGAAAAATATCTTTTGAGAGCTTATCCTATATGTAATGTAAACAAAATATTGACAAATTTCTACTTATTCAATTTTAGCATTTTTACAGGCTTGACTCAGGAGTACTCAATACTGAAAGTAGCAACTGATTCATTTGGTGCAGAATCAATAACACGTGTTTCATGCACATGTATGTAAACAAAGTGCCGCGGTTCATATGGTGTTCTCCACACACAAGCTTGCCCCAAGGTTAGATGTGCATGAAGAATTATAGATGTCATTATTATCATGCAGAAATTTTAAATTATTGAATTTTTAATATGATAGTGTTTCCATATGTTTACCATTGGAGTGGAATTAGTACCGTGAGTCCTTTAAGCTGGTAGCTGGCTTTCCTTGAATCATTTACTTTCAGCATCCTATGTCATTCTGCGTAAAACGTAAACATTATTTGAACACCAAGTTCTTTCAATTTCTTCTACACTGACTATGGCATCGTGTGATCATTTATGGTGGGGGAGACCAGTGACTTTAATAAAGCGATCGCAATACAGCTTATTTATCCAGAGCTCATCCAACAAAGTTTCTCTCGCACACTGTCATATATTTCATAGCTAATTTGGCGTAGAGTTTGTGATTGAAACTAAGCAGACTGGTGAGTCCTTACCTCCGCATCCAACTATCTCATCTGATTTATCCGAACAATCCGGATACCCGTCACACTGTTTGGTAACATTAATACATTTCCCAATTCCACACTGAAATTCCTGGTCAGAACATGAAGTAGCTGCAAATAAATAAATGTCATTGCATGATTGTACTTTTGATTGCAAGGGTCTCAACGGAGATAATCAGCTAATATTTCACACATTTTACTTAAACAAAATTTGAAACTGTTCAGCTGGTATTCAAACAATTATATGTATGAACCATTAAGGTTTAATTTCTTACACGACAATGTGAATTGCGTTTCTCAAATTCTCCTAACTCTTGTGCTTTGATTTAATGTACTTAGGATTACCTGGAAATTAACATAATTTCTATAGTAATGACCTGTTTGTATGCATCAATAATATCAAATATTTTGAGAAGCACTTTATAAACGACACATTGATGACGTTGAGTAATGACAAAAGGGTGCAATGAAACACGGTGACGACCACGAAAACCGGTAAAGTGTCATGAAATACGGTTACATCCTCGTCAACACCGGGAGAGTGTCATGAAATACGGTTACATCCTCGTCAACACCGGGAGAGTGTCATGAAATACGGTTACATCCTCGTCAACACCGGTAAAGTGTCATGAAATACGGTTACATCCTCGTCAACACCGGGAGAGTGTCATGAAATACGGTTACATCCTCGTCAACACCGGTAAAGTGTCATGAAATACGGTTACATCCTCGTCAACACCGGGAGAGTGTCATGAAATACGGTTACATCCTCGTCAACACCGGGAGAGTGTCATGAAAGTTTGATACTGCCCACTGAAGTTTGCACCAAAGAAGCTGATAAAGTAACGTGTATGACTTGACAGCTTTCAAGGAAACCGAAAAGGGGAAAACGAGTTCTCGCATTTTTAATTTTAGACATTAGGAATGGGTTGTGCACAAGCGGTAAAATGTACAGTGATTTGTTGCAATAGATACACAGAAAGAAATGACACAAAAACAAAATAAATCAAAAGTGCAATAATGTAAATATTCTACTGAGAAAGGGTCGATTCAAAAGTTTTGAACTTTGCACGGGGTTCGAGTTAAAAGAAAAAGAAATTCCTAACTTTTTCTCATTGCTAATCGCATTTGTTTAAATTCAGGAAGACCTTGTCTCTCGTAGGTGTCTTAAAACCAACCTTTGATTCATTTTTTCGGTGTATGGTTGAAGGATTTGATTACTTAAGTACATATCTCATAAACCTGTTAGTTCTATATGTTCATTTTCCCTTCCTTAGCCGGAGCCTGAACTAAATTGGCAAGCCAGTATCATAGACTTGTAACTTTCAAGTCTTTGTCGACAAATTGGTTAGTCAGTTATGTTATGATGTTCAATATAATATCCATTACATCTAATTATGAAACTTCTCACTAAACTGCAGTGATTGGGGAAAACTGTTCATCATAACCATGCATCATGAAAGAAACAAGAAATTACGTACTTTCACTGAAGATGCAAGATGGTAATTCTCTGCGGTCTCACGAGAACCTGAAGTGTGATGTTAATGATAGTGAATTTAACATTCGTACCGCCTCGGCTATTACTTAAAGAACCAAACTATGTTTCGAAATTCACTCCCTTGTCTGACCACCTCAGCTATTTCTGCGAAAGAGAAATATGCCTCAGATGTATATAATTTGCAGAAAATCACGCATTTTCTTCGCCGAAAATTTATATTTCTACGACCAGAGAGCTGACTGATGAGACTTCCATTTGGATCACCATGGCTGTTTGCAAACCAGGATTACCCCAACCAAGAAGGTACTAATGATCAAACCTCATTTTTTATTCTTGATATCTCGGTCAATCCTACTGTCAAATCCAGATGTAGAAATGGCTAAGGTGGTCCAAATAGATTCGGTTCTTTGTATGCAGAGAATGTTCCCGAAGCATATTTTAGTTTCGCCAAAATAGCCAATGTATTTCCTAATGCTAATGACAGCTAACTGATCGGAACATCCCTCGACTATTTCGGTGAAGTCTAGAAATAACCTGTGAACTAGTTTTACGATTATACAAACATTAGATCTGCGGTTTTAATTTTTTCTTCAAATGTTTATGCAGATTTAGAGGTAGTTATTCATATGTCGAGCATAAAACGTTTTTAAAGGGATTACTGAAAGTATTTACTTTATGACCTGGAACACACGACGAGCACTCTGTCGCAGACAGACGCTTTGGACACTAGCCACATTTGTACGTCAGTATGCAGTTAATAACGTTTATATATTTTAACCACAGTTGCTTAACATTTTGTACATTTCATGCTTGTATGATATATTGGAAAGTATTTTAAGTGGAAAATGAAATAGGAAATAATAATAAATTCAAAAGATAAACTTACCCCCTAAAACAAATCCAAAGAGAGAGAATATCACCATCATTTTCCTCTGATGCATCGTTTCAACTGTGAAAAGTCTTAACTCTCAGATTACCTAAAGTGCCACGACATTTCACATATTATTTCATAAATATGCATCAATCCAGTAGCACATGAATAATTCAAATTACAGTGTTAGTATTACCATGACATAAAATATAAGAGATGGTATTCCAGATATTCATGTCCGCTGTCCCTAATTGAAAAAATGAATGCATCATTTAAATGCATTTTCAATGTTAATTGTTTACAATTATTAACTTCACTTAAATAAAAATACATCTCGGCAGTAAACAGGATGCTTGTTTTGCTGAACATTGAACCTTGGGGCCAATGGGATTGCTCTTCATCATTAATTTGTATTAGCCTTTTCCGCTATACATTGTGTATATACAAGGAAAAACACAACCTCAGGAGTGTTTTTAAAAACAGTTGTATATAGGCCATACTCATGAATCCATGTTAATGTTAAGAGTTATTATATTTATCGCATTGCTTTTCCATCATGAGTGGCCTCCCCATTTCATTGTATACTTGATAAACGTACCCCCTAATTGGAATTCAAAGCGAGAGAATATCAACATCATTTTCCTCTGATGCACTGTTTCAACTGTGAAAAGTCTTAACTTTCAAATTACCTAAAGTGCTAGGACATTTAAAAAATTATTTCATAAATATGCATCAATCCAGTAGCACATGAGTAATTCAAATTACAGTGCTATTATTACCCTTAAATACAAAACAAGAGATGGTATTCCAAACAAACACATCCTGTTCCCTTAATTGTAAAATAGATTGCAACTTTAAAGCATTGTCATTGTTAATATTTCAAATTATTTACCGCTTTCGAAAAATAAATTTTGGCAGTAAAGAGGTTTCATGTTTTGTTGAACATTGAATCTTGGGGCCAATGGGATCGCAATTCATAATTGACTTGAATTAGTCTTTTGCGCTATACATTGCGTATATACTAGGAAAAATACAACTTCGGGAGTGTTTTTCCAAACAATTGTACATAGGTCATACTCATGAATCCACGTTGATGTTAAGATTTATAATATTTATTGCATTGCTTTTCATCCATGAGTGACCTCCCCATTTCATTGTATACTTGATCGTTGCAGCAATTATCATCGATATTATCATTATCACCGCTGTCCTCGTTCTCCTCTTCGTGGTCGTCAGCATTATCATTTCTTCACTGATGACAAATTCGAAGGCCTGAGATAAACATCGCGCGGAGATGTGTATAGTTAAATTGGGAGCAACTGTATGAGTTCCTTTGTTGCTGAGCAATTGAAAATTTAATATACTTTTCAGCGGAAATTTGCATTACTTGATTTGGAACGTTTTTGTTTTTACTTTCATTTCAAAATAGAGGTTAGTTCATATACTCTTATAGGCGAGAATTCAATCTCGCTTGCCATTTGGGGTTGAGTGCCACTATCAGGTTATGACCCACCCCACCCCCAAAACTATATTCTTTGATAGATTCTCTTCGTTTCATTTGTAAGGAGGTCCGGTTAGGTTAACTGGCTTAAGATTGTTCCAATGCTCATGGGGCAATCGGTTATTGTTGACAGAAAAATATGGAAGGTTCCAGAAGGCACTGCAATGAAAATGTTGATATATAACGTGTAGTAACATGCAGATATGCTAGACAATACTACACGCATTCTATGTAAAGTCGCAACCTGTCACTAATAAGACTGCTACTCAAGAATTGTATTTTCTTATCTGATCAATTATATTCACATAAAGTGATATTTTAAAATGTTGACATGTCACAAGTATTAAGAAACACACTTTGTATGTAGCGTGTACCATCTATGTGATGGCAGAGAGTTTGCCACGTTGGAATCAACCAAATGAAAAACACAAAACTAAAGGCAAGGATACATTTTGAATATCAACGTAGCTTCGTTCAAGGAAAACGTGTTGCACAAGTGAGACATGTCACTTTTCCAGGCCGTTTCGAGAAAAAAGAAAAGTTTTAAAACGACGCTGTACCCTTCAACAAATTGGTACTGGAGGCAAAACAACGGCATAGTGCCGTTTCCTTCCATAATATGATTTCTTTAGTTCAGATAGCAAGGCATTATGTTGACCAGCTGTAGGGATTTCTCCGCATTGTACCGATTTTCTTGTGACAGATTAAGATACATAGATAAAAAATACAAATGTGCTGAATTTCGATTTAACTTCCATGAATGAACATTTTCCTTAAACTTTTTACATAATCTGCTTATATTTAATCTTCTGTACATTAAAATTAGTATAGGCCGGAGGGGTGAATTGAAGTAAAATAAATAAATAAATAAATATATCAACATAAAAACAGATGTTTATTTGCATGTAACTTCTGCGGTTTTGTTTCATCATTTCTGTAAAATGCTACTTTTAATTTCTACTAGCGAGTAAAGCTATTGAGAAAATCTGTGTCGTCTCCCTAATGCAAGGCCTGTTTTATTTTTACATATAACTTCTGGGGGTTTTAATACATTTGTTTAAAATAAATTATATATTATTTTTGAAGAAGATCAGGACTGCCATATGTTAATAAGTCGAAACTTCAAGTATGAATAAACACATTCAGACATAAAAATATAGAAATGTAATCCAGATTAAAGAAGCCTTTGGTAAGTTATATCTTTAAGACGTGTCATATCAACATATTGTCATTCAACATATTCTACTCTCCAACTGAATTAATTGCTGCCATTCTGCAACTTTGATGGCCAGTCAAGATGTAACATTCAGTAGGACAAACAATACATCATTGTCGCATTCTAGCTTAATAAAATATATTTATCATCTTCCTCGAGCAAGAGTGAGAATATTGGAAACTTGACACACTGTTTTGTCCAGTGGCAATAACAATATTAATAATAAACTAACACATTATAAAAATGTATGCAATAAAATAAAAGATCATGCTGTCAACAAAAGCGGACTGCAAATTGCGATAATATAAGTATTGTATGATGTACATATTTTACCGCATAATCATCTGTGATAATGTGTCATCATTTTTTTTAAACTGAAGTATTTAAGGTAAAAAATACAGCAAAGATTGTCATTACACTTTAAAAGCACCAACAGACGTTTTCAATAAAACAGTGTACTTGTCACATTGGTTCACACAATCTGTACATCACAATTGTATTGTTCCATTGGTTCAAGGAATTCGCATATCAAAACAGTCCGGTTGCCCCATTGGTCTACTGACTTTGTAAATCAACAATTTACTTTCCCCATTGGTCTATTGGATTTGTCAATCAAAACAGTCTACTTGTCCCATTGATTCATCGGATTTGCACTTAAATTACGGAAAGCACGAGAGATCATACTTAGCAATGGTAAAATATATAACAAAGGCATTAGATGATTTTGTACACACATCAGTTATATCTGATATTTGCACCTACAAAAAATTAGTTAAGTCCTTGCAAATATTAAAACAATTGGAGTTCAGTAAATGTCTATATAAAATGTGTTATAGACAGAAGACAGTCATTTTGGGCGATCAAAAAATACCAAGGATGGTCTGATACTAAATTAAAGCATATCATAATATTGCTCAATGCATTCCAATTGTTTTTTCTCACCGCCAAATTAACCAGATGGACTTACAGGTGAATAATTAAATATTTCGAATTTTACTGTTTTCATTCCACAAATCAAACCAAGATTACAACATAAATTTATGTACAAACACATTTATGATAACAGTCTCGTTTACGTCGAACGAACCTATTCATTTTCCTTCTGTTTTAGGCATTTAATAGAAGGAGCAATTTGGGTTGAAATAAAATGAATTCTTCCAGTTTGCGATTTGACGCGTTGTTATCCACAGTCACTCGAATCACATGAAAAAAATTAAAAAAACGATTTACTTTCGATTTTGATGTTGATTGAACAGCCGATTACCCGTCGATGTAGTGCGGTAATTCGAAATGGTTGAGAGCGCTAATGTAGCAGCAGAGAGTGTGTACAGACTATTTTCTGGAAAGTCCATTTACACACAAAAAAAGCTTTCTAACGCCAAACCGAAGCGTCAAACCGACCGAGATTTTCTCTAATTGGGTTAGCTCATTTTCTTATTTCATCTTTGTCGCTTATTTTCAAATTTCTATGTGTGTTTGTTTATCCGTCGGACACTCACTGTTAGTCGTACCCTCTCTGCTGATGTAGTGTGTGCGTAATTAAATCATTATTTTATCAATAATGGAATCTCACACACCTAGATTAGCTCGAGAGCAACTAGAAGCAATTATGAAATATATCCCTGTTCGTGATGCTGTCAAGCAGCAACTATAAGCACGTCAGGAGTCTCAGGTGGAATTTGCAGAAGGCGCAGAACAATTATTTAAACTGGTTACGAAGGCTACCTAAGCAGTTACCGAGGCTACCAAAGGTCTTCTTCTCACGTTGGACCAAATCGCTAAAGCAACTGGAAAAATACAAGAACTAAAAAACCAAAAATTTTCTACGAGCACTCCCAGCTGAAATAGCTTCTGCTCAACCATTGCGAGAAATACTTGAGGGTATTGACCAAGCTCATGCTGAAATAGGTGATATAAAGGATAGTATACCAGCATCGGAACCAGGACAAAGAAGAGAGCGAACTGTAATAACTGGTAAATTTACCGAATAAAGTAATACCATCATCTAAATTATTGACGACATGGATACATTATCTGAGTATGCCGTGCGCAGTTTTGATCATAAAAAATTAGAAACCCGAATACGTTAATGACACTGTAATTCCTGATAACTGGCACAAATGGATATTTCTTTTTCTTTACGGAGTTGATCAGGTCCAAAATAGTGATACAATATATATTGCATGTATTAATGGACTAGATAAATATTTCGCACTGTTACAACAATGACAAAAACAACGTCAAAAACAACGACCACGGCAACTAGCCCAAATAGTAAGTGAGGAAGATACAAGCTCTATTCCTGGTGCCCATGGAAGTGATATTGATCCATGTATGAGGGGGAGTGGTCTTATTACTTATCCCAGCAACGTCTTTGCAGATATTGAAAGACTAGAAATTCTGATTGGCGGAAAACGAGCCGGTAATAATGCCCCATACATCATTAATGAATCAACTGATATTTGTCAACGATTATTTACAGGGTGTATCATGGACATTAATGCGTGTCGGTCTCTAATTGATGAAATCGTTAATGATTACCACAGTGATAGAGGGTATGTAATTAGATCAGCGACAATAAAATAAGATGATCATACATAATGCTCAACGTGGACCGATCATGTTCAGCGTGATATATTCGCGATTACCATCCTATAAAGTTATATACTGTGATGGACTCGGTGATATTGTTTAGGGTCCATTTAGAAGAATAGTCCCAAAATGAACACCGATTGCAAAACAATCATCAATGAAAGCTATTGACGTTTTTCATGCTAAAGGTGTTGGTGCTGTTGGTGATGCTGCTAGTAAAGCGTTCTCAGCAATCATGGACAGACTAACACGATTAATACGACGAAACCTCAATCAATACAATTGCCCAGCACTGAAATTATGCCTTCAAATGTCCGATCACTCAAGCTACAAATAAAAAACTAGCACATTTAGCTGGTGTACCACTGTCAGAAAAAAGTAAAAAATAATATTGCTATTCTGATAGCAGGAAATGGAACTTTCCTAAGTGGTATTCGTGTTAAACGATAATAATTATAATAAAATATTCGAACGTATATTGATCCAGTATATTACATGGACGCACCAATTCTCAAAGCTGAATTTATGCGCGATGATCATTATTGTTCTTATAATGCTCGTATACCTGACGTACGTGGAAGAATCGAACTACAAGATTAGGATACAAATATATATTTCGCACCCGCTGAGTCATTTACTGAGATCGACGGTAGACTTTTGAAAGCAGATGATACAGCGTACGTACTTTTAGATCGATCTGGTTTTATTAGCAATGGTGATATGGCATTATTTAACAGCGCCATGTACATGACTGACGGAAAACATTGAATCATGCCTGGAAAACGTCGACACTTCCACGAAGATACTGGGTCTGGTAAGATATTCCAATAATTGCTCGAGGTCAACTGGTACGTCAATGATCTTTGCGAAGAATACCACTGATCAACCCGAGAGTAATACCGTGACAATGAATGCAGCTGAAACTGAAGTTGCATTGATGAATGAAAAGTTTAACTTGGGATTTTCCGCACGCAGATCAATGTTAAATGGAGAAGAAAATTCTTTGTGAGATTCAACTATCACATATATTTGGAATCTGTAGAAATGTCAGATATGTTCCATTTGGAGCTAAACACACCGTGGTACTTGTCGGAAAATCCGCCGACAATGATGAAATCTGGAGACCCAACACAGTTGATGCTGGTAAAGTGATACTAATAACAAAACGTTCAATGTGGATGCCAGTAGCGATTACATCGATCGACAAAAAACAACGGTTACTTTCTTTTATGAGTCAGGGTGGTAAATCAACATTATCATGGTTGACAACGACCACAGGCAGAATTAAAAGTAATGCTGCTGGTTTATTCACATGGCATATCGCATCACAGCAGGGAGTATCAGCATCTAGACATATATTTATCGCATTTCAGGAAAATGCCAGAGCAGATTCAGAGGAACGAAATCCAATGGTATTTGACACACTTGGAATTTCTGAATTTGCTTTGAGGATAAACGGACATCAAGAACCTTCTGAAGAGGTTTTGCTGAATTTTGATCAAAATCATGTTGCACGTGCTTATCATCGGTTAATGACATTCATGGGGCTTGATCAGACTGTTGATTCTGGTTTGCAAATATCTCAGCGGGATTTCACAACGCTGTATTCAATTTATTTCTTTTCATTGGAACGTTTAGTTTTATTCAGCCAATCTGTAGTCGATAATACACTTCCGAGCTCGTGTAGCTCAACTACCCGCTGTTGATTGCAGTGCAATCGCTGTTATACTCAACGATAAAACAATGTTACTTGAAGGTGTTAGTGGACGAATGAAAGTTATTGATTCCCCATTAGAAAACATGTAATTAAATCGCTCATGATTTTATAATGTCACATCATCATGTTAGTGTTACTTTGACTCCTGGTCAGATTAAAAAGCTACAATCAGGATAAAAATGAATTGTGAAATACAAATATCACTAAAAACAGAACAAATCGCAGGTGATCCGAATAAACTATCATTGTAGAACGTCACCTCAGACACTTCAATGAGGCCAAACGATCAGAGACCGATGTACTACTTAATCTTTCTGCTGGCTCTGTTAAAGACGGGTGGTATTTTTCCACTTCTTGCAGTTATATCAGCGTTAATAGCCGCCGCAGCCCCAGCTGTTGCAAACGCAGCTGCACTTGGTGATATTGGAACTGCTGCTGGGATGGCATTAAAGAAAGCAACATGTCACGGAACAAATACTTCTATAAACAAGGGCCAGGTCCAAGACTATCAGAAACTCCTCATTGATACGGAAATGATTTAAGACTCCCCGGGACAATGTAAAGCTACTACGCCATATGTCCAATTTTGATATACTTGATGCTGTTAAAAACAATTAAATATTTATAAAAACAAAACTTCAGGGTGTTTTTGTGCGTGAACAATTACCATAACAACCATACAATGTTGAAACAGGTATCATTATTCTCAATACAGCTTTCCACCCTGGTACTCATTGGGTTGCATATGCGATTGGTCCACGTGGAATTGTTTATTTAGTTTCGTATTGATTGGCGCCAATAAAACACTTTTTAAATAATATGTCAACCTTGGAATATGTTGTCCTCCTGCAGTTTAGTATTTAACATTACCAACACAAACAATAACCGATCCGCCAATATTTGGCCGTGAAGTAATTGCTGTACTCGACGCTGTGTCGTTAGAAACAATATCACCTCATAAAGTCGTGCACGAGTATACAAGTAGACGGTATAAGCGTCCACCCTAATTTAAAACAGATCTAAAAGTATAATGGTAGACATTTATGAAAGAACGTCTGCACAAAATCACAAAACTAACGGAATAACCCATGAAAATGTAAGTAAACAGATTAGTGATGAAATATCTGAATTATTAAATCTTACAAATGTACATCCAAACGAAGTGGTTGTATTTCAAAATAAGCAAGAAAAATTTAAAACAAATGATCTTTCATTGCAAGACATTGTTGTTACAATTAATGGAGTAACTATTAACTAAAAATATCCTACATGTGTTTAATAGTAATGAGAAAAGTAGGCCTGGTGTGATTATGTCAACGATATCAGATAATATTCGTGGTCGAGTACAAAAATCCGGTGATACAATGACTGGTTCTCTCAATGTGTATAACAATACAATTACTGATCTTGGAGAACCAGAATCGAACGATGACGCAGTAACAAAAGAATTCATCTACAATAGAAACCTCCTAATCATGAACTCATTAGTTTCAATTAATAATTAAATGACCGCATTTATATTTGATTATACTACATACGTAAAGACATTTTTGAATTATCGCCACAAATAATAAATGATTTCTTTCGAAAGCCAGCACCTGTTGGTATTAAACTCTCTGACATAAAAACATTACCGACATTCAAGTATATAGAGTAGCATATGGTCACCACTCAATAAAGCCATTAAACATAGCGCTGAGGTTTCCGGTATATACAGGTTCTCAGTACTTGGTGTTACGTCATTTACAATATCCACCATAATACCAGGGTGTTATCCACTAACTTGATCCTCTAAATCTATGTTATTGATGTTGGAGCAAAACGACGAGGAAACATTTGTAGAGGAACCCGAAGAAAAAAACTCGGCTTGATTTACTATTGGTGTCTTGAAATACCACCTACTTTAAAAAAGACCTCCCCGATCGATGTTCAACGTGATGTTGCAGCGCAACATTCCGGAAAAATCAAATAGGTGAGTGGCAAACCAAACTGAAAAATATCCCTGACGAGTATGCAGTAAAATTATAAAATATCGCAGACATGTATTTGTTGGTGACATCATTGTTATCAAGCTGATTTGAAAATTCTAGTCAGGCTCAGCAGGGATATATTTCATATACAGTTACACCTCAAATGCCTCCTGGATAAATGATCGTACAAGAACCTATTAATCCAATTTATCTACGATGTCATAATCCGCTATTATCAAAGATACATTTCAAATGTACTGCCCAATCAGGACACCTTCTTGATTTGCACTATGAGGTTTTGAATTTGAATCTGTATGTAAGATTATAGATCTTCACGTTCGTGATTGATTTTCAATCCTGATTTCTAATCAGGGAAAAGAAAATACATTATCCGTGACAAAGTCAAGGCAGAATTTATTTTTTACTGATTCTCGTTTAGATTTCAGGTAAATGTTACTCAACCTTGACGAAGTCAAGACAGTCAGATTTTTATAATTTGATGGGGTAAATGATACTCGAAATTATGAAAATAATAGTGAAAAACAGATAATTACATAGTAAATATTATTACCAAAATAAATATTATTATCAGAAAAATATTATTATCAGAATAATTGTATTCTTCAATTATTGAATGGTACCCGAAATTGTGAATACTAGTCGTATTCTATAATTTCATGGGGTAAATGGTACCCGAAATTGTGAAAATCAGTCAGATATTATAATTTTGTGGGGTAAATGGTACTCAAAATTATGAAAATCATTCATAATTTATAGTGTTGGAGTAAATGATACTAAAAAAATAAGTATAGGACTGAATCAAAATAAATATTATAATCTGAATTTTAAAACATCTGAATCCCTTGACAACGTCAAGGCTAAATATTATGATCTGAACAAATATTCTAATCTGTATTATTATTATCAGAATAATTGTATTCTTCACTGATTATTGAATTTGATGGGGTAAATGATACTTAAAATAACGAAAATTAGAGTTTAGAGATTGATGGGGTAAATGACACTAAAGATAATAAAAATAAGACTGATTTCATAGTTTGCTGTTGTAAATGATAGTAAAAAATAATAATTATAGGACTGATTTCATAATGTGTTGTGGTAAATGTTACTAAATATGATGAATATAGGACCTAATCAGAATAAATCTTATAATCTGAATAAAAATAAATCTGAATCACTTGACAAAGTCAAGGATAAATATTATAATCCGAATAAATATTACACGTGATATTATTTAGAGTTAACACTTTTACAACCACTAGTGACTTTGTTATTGTTTTTCTTTTTTCACAATCCGTTACTAGACAAAGCTGAAAAGTTCGCTGTCGTCATAACTTTCACTTTCATCAATGACGTTATTACTACTTTCACTTTCACAATCATTACGATCACTGACAGCGCTTTCATTTTCATCATGGATCGTTTCACGACCTGGCATAATCTTTTTCAATTGTCGTACGTGTGTATTCACAATTGTTTTTGTTTCGTATTCATGAGATAATTCTGATCTAATTTTTTTTTATCCAGGTGAATATCTAAGACCGTAACGTTAAGAAGCTTATCAGACTATCACTGCAAGAACTACCTAATATTTCCCTACAGCAAAAACAAAGTGACAAATATTAATCTCTTTGCAGAATGTATTCTCTGGAACTGATCTAGCATTGAAAAACCTCACTACATTTTGGTGGGTCATATAATCACTTACATCTTTGCAAAAATAGTTAAAGAATTATGAGCGTAGGAAGGGTTTTGTAAATTGACCTGTTACTGTGTATTAGACATAAAAAAGGAAAAACAGAGAAAGTCATAAATAACACAAACGTTAACATATATGCATGGAATGTAAAAATAAATGTTAATCAGACAAAAGTTAAACATCGAAGGAACATTGACTTGAGAAGACGGCTGAAGCATTGAAACCTGTCGAAATTAATTTTGTTTTCAAATTATCAGTTGCATGTAATAAGCAATATCATATTTATGACGTGACGAAAAGTTTTTCTTTGATGTGATCCATAATCATAAATACCTATGCCTATTTACCGGTTATTAAAACAAATCACATCAATGAACAGACCGCTCCGGTGGCCTAGAGGTTAGAGCGTCCGCCTCGGAAGCGGAAGGTCGTGGGTTCCGCGAGTCATACCAAAGACTTACAAAAATGGTACTAACAGTTGTCTCGCTTGGCTCTCAGCATTAAGAGGCTAGTGTTATGACTGGTCGGCCTGGTGTCAAGATAATGTGACTGGGTGGGACATCATGCTACATGTCTGCGGCATGATGCCCCAGTGCTAGACATCACTGTAAGCTGTCACACCGCAAACATTGTAGCAGTATGACTGAAAAATTGTTAAAGCTACGTTACAAATCTAAATCACACACACACACACATCAATGAACCTAAAATGCTAAAATCAGTTGAACTATGATGGCGTATGAAAGATGTGATAGAATATGGATCATAATTAATAAGTATGTGTACATATGAAATACACGCAATAACAACAGTAATAAGTACGAGAGAAAACATATCACTGAACATAGTTAAATTCACCTACAGCAAACATTAACATGGACATATCCAAAATACGCCTATACTCAATACATGGTCTAAGGGAGGCAATTCATTAGGCGTAATGTGTTAATAATAGTGTCATGTTGGAAGTATAACCAATTTTAAAAAAAGAAAAATAAATCAAGCAAAGGAATATAAAAATATAGATTAATAGATAGTGTGAAATCATCCATATAGCAACTTATTAAAATGGTGTTTCACAGTACCGCAGCTGACATAATTTGATAGTGATTCACAATACCGTAACTGACATAATTTAATGGTGATACACAATACCGTAGCTGACATAATTGTATGGTGATACACAATACCGTAGCTGACATAATTTAATGGTGAAACACATACCGTAGCTGACATAATTTAATGGTGATACACAATACCGTAGCTGACATAATTGTATGATGATACCCAATACCGTAGCCGACATAATTTATTGGTTATTCATCATACCGCAGCTGATATAAGTTCATATTTCATTATTAGTTGAACGTTAGCACAAAAAATAAAAAAGGATGAAGATAAGAAAAACAACTCAAAGAGAATGACAAATGCAAATAGATGCATTCAAGATTATTATTCATTGCAAATTATAATTGCAAATAGAAGGAGATATCAATAATATTTTATTAATCACTCACATTTAATTATGCAATCTTTTTCACTTTAGTATAAACCCAAACCCTACGGAATTTATACATCACATTTTTTCCACTTAGGATTTTTTAAAGATTCTTTCTTTATTGGCTCGAACATTGGCTTCATTTTGGAGTCTTTACGGAGGTCATTTAAATCTTTCACAGGGTCACGCGTTTTCTTGATCAATTTTTCTGGGTCAAATGGAAGTGAAAATGCTAACTGTATTGGTTGATACTAATATTGAAAAACAATCAAAGGTTTTCTCTTCTGTTGTATGGCTGAATGCCATCTATAAAAGAAGCACTAACACTTCAATATCATTTCTTAACTGTATTTCCTGCTGTAGATTTATGATATGTTGTTGCATCTGCTTGGTTTCCATATTCGTTTTCCGTTTTTTGATTGGGGCTCGCAACATCGTGCTGTTGTACTTCGGTCTCTGTCGCTGGCTCGTCCTGTCGCAGTTAGGTCTCACTCACAAGCTCGTCCTGTCGTACTTTGGTCTCACTCGCTGGATTGTCCTGCCGTACTTAGGTCTTACTCGCAAGATCATCCTGTCGTACTTCGGTTTCACTCGCAAGCGAGTCGTGTCTTACTTTGGTCTCACTCACAAACTCATCCAGTGGTACTTCGGTTTTATTCGCAAGCTCGTCGTGTCGTACTTCGGTCTCACTCGCAAACTCCAAAGGAGCAAACACTAACCTATGAATACTGTTCTTTTAAGGTAAGTTCATTAACTTTTACGCCATGTCATACTATTGTTTGGTTGTCATACAAAATCCGAATGTAATAATCTTGGCGCTCTACAGGTTCCTATTTTGAATATGATGAGAGTTTTACAGTTTTTCATTGCTGGTTATACAGGCTATCTTGTTTGGTTATTAATGACAGGTGTGGTATGGGTTATAGAATCTACAGCCTGGCCTTACTTCAGATGTGCACCTATCAAACAGCTTTAACCTCAGCTTGGTCGTTTCTACATTCTGGACTTTAGAGATAAATTAGAAAAAAGAGCTTATAACATTTTCTTATATTTCATACATTTGGTAATTCATTCATTGTACTTTCAGAACCTGGTATTGTCTACTCTGGCAAATTCGCTTTCAATAATTGAATAGCCGCTAAAAATAATGCACTTTGGACGAATTCAGGCTGATTATTTTAGCAAATGGGATAAGACATTTTGGTTAGCTGTGTGCTTAGATGTACAAATACAATGCCCAAAGAAATTTCAGCTACTGTACAGGTCAATAATATAGAGGTATGCTAAAACTGTGCATGTTGCAAATGCAAATAGTTTCACCTTATACCTGTCATTCCCTGACAATTCATACTATTTATCAAACAACCTTATAAAGACCAAATAGGTATTATTATTGTATGATTTAATGTTGGTTGTATAACTGAATCATTTAAGTCAGAAGCAGCAAAAGAACTCTTGAAAACTGCTCATGTTGTTCCCTACAGAACAGTATATTTTAACAGCAAAGTCCGACAATGTGTAGTCTGGCCAAATGGGACAATTTCGTATTGGTTGATCCCTGTTGTTGTGTGGTATATACATGGTAATACAGTGCGTAGTCTGGGAAAAAAAAGAGACAATTTCGTATTGGTTGATCCCTGTTGTTGTGTGACATATACATAGACATACAGTGTGTAGTCTGGCCAAAAGAGACAATTTCGTATTGGTTGATCCCTGTTGTTGTGTGACATATACATAGACATACAGTGTGTAGTCTGGCCAAAAGAGACAATTTCGTATTGGATGATCCCTGTTGTTGTGTGGCATATACATGGACATACAGTGTGTAGTCTGGCCAAAAGAGACAATTTCGTATTGGTTGTTCCCTGTGGTATATACATGGACATACAGTCTCAGATATGCTCCGAGCCTCCCCTATAATTTGATATAAGACTTTTAGCTGATGGTAATGTGATACAGTTCAAAGCGTTTGGACTCTGATAAATGTTGACTTTGTTCCGTATTGCTTACTTCTATAACTTTATAGTCAAAACACGCATCAGTTTGGTTCCACATTTCCTGTTATAACTTGCGATAACAAAGAATGTGTCGGGGATATATTATTATATTATATTATTCTTGTTAAATCTCAAATGGTCATCATATGCTTAAAACTTATTTTCTCTTGCAACGACTGTTTGCCTTGTTATTGATTAACGTCAAGTAATATCAAACATAGCTTAAATGAAGAGAGAAAACCCATCCGGTACTTGATTTAGAAAAATTTAACTCTATTAATTCTATGGCAATATATTGAAACCATGGTGGGAGTAAATTGTACATGAGAAACGCATTTTTAATTTAACAAAATGTTCTACAAAAGCACATTTAGTTTTCTCCATATCTGATCATTAAGAAAAGTCTACCACCAGAGTGGAACACTGCAAATCTCATTCCACCATCATCTTTCATTATTTAATCATTGACAATGTTACCTTTGACCAATATTAGGTACCCTTGTTTGTGCTGGAACTATCCGTTTGTTTGTAATCTATCTTATCTCTTGCTCACTTATCTTTGCATATTTGTTCAGAGTTTTCTTAAAGGATTACAGCGAGATGCACACGTACTGACTTTATGGGATGCGTTTCATATCATGAACTGAAGTAACGTGTCACGAGTACAGGTAAACATTGTCATACATTTGTATACTCTTTCATTTTTAAGATTCCTCACAAAAGGGATAGTATTGTGGGAGACGATGGAACTCTAGAAGAAATGGATAAACCCTAATGTTCAGACCACATTCTGAGACATGAATTGGCCATTTGATAAAAAGGTTAACATAATTAAATATGTTTTTATACAGAAATACAACTACAGAAGAATATTCATATAAGCAAGCCCAAATGACGTAAATTTATGTCCGTAAATAAGGATTTCGTTATACAGAAGACGAAAATATTAAGTCTCACTTTGCAGGAGAATGAAATAATACTCGATATATACAACTGTTTGCTAATCAGTTCTCTTCATGAGAGAATTTCACTGTATTAAGACTTTTAATAGTTAATGACCCACAAAGGAGCTTTATGCACATGTATCGCTCTAACATTTCAAGATGGACAATAAATATAATTACTGTCATACAAATTTATGAATCACGTGAATATATGTTTGATATTGGAAGGATGAAGCAACCAAATTTGGAAATCCATCAAGGTTTTATTTAACTGTTTATATATATTTAGTATCTCATCACATAGATTACTTATTTCGTTTGCTTTACAATGTAGTCCCTGGTGTTAAATAAAATTGGAAATCCATCAAGGTTTTATTTAATTGTTTAGATATATTTAGTATCTCATCACATATATTACTTATTTCGTTTGCTTTACAATGTAGTCCCTGGTGTTAAATAAATATCATGTTTTTAGTCTACAAGATAAAGCGGCATTTCCGATGAATAGTCTGTTCAATAATATAAATATTTAAATTCTCGAAGTGCTTTATAAACCGTGCTTACTTTGTGAAGCTCTCTGCTATTTGTTTGCCCAATTATATGACATTGGTTAAAGGGAAAGGTAATAGGCCATAAATTCATATCACTTCCCTTATCTACTAATGGCCTGTTACATGTAATTTTCAAAACACAATATACTATTGTTACAACACGCCATGCAGAGAATGTTAAAAACAAAAGACAGGAAAGATATATTTTTATTCATAATAAATGCTGTATGTTAGTATTTATAGAAGGTTTTGCAGTAGTGCATGTATGTCATATGGACATACAATATTTGTTTTTACAATGAGTTGTATATTCGGAAGTGTCATTATAAAATACATATCCAGATGTTTAATTTATCTGGAGTCCGATCTGATTTCACTCAACAAACGTCTTCACCACCATTTGGTGAACTTTCTTTATGCTTACCAATCTGCAGCTGAAAAAGAAACAAAATACACACTGTAATTGTATTTCTAAACAAAGAGACAGAATAACAGAAATCACTATTCTAAAACAAGCCTTCTTAAAACAATCATATTTATACATTTTGTTTACTTTGTGACATTTTAGGTTTTAGGCAAGTAAAACTCTTTAAAACATGCATTCATCTTATGACGCCATATATGCTGTCATCTATGCATTATCGTCAAAATCTTAAAATGTTTCATTCTCGGTCTTAGGTCAGTATTGTACTGAATGTTAAATTCAATGTACATATTTCAAGGCGTCTGTGCATATTTTAGTGGATAAGTGAATGATGGAAAAAAGTGATAAACACCATCAAAAAGGAAAAATTATCAAATAAAAACTCACTATATTTAATGGAAGGATGAAAGCATCTTTTGAAATAATATCCCTAATTCTTGTGACGAAAAAGAAATATCCCAGAATAAAAACAAATAGTACAATCATATCTACTGTGCACCAATTAGGGATTCCCAGCTTCTAACGTTCTCAGCAAGTATATATATATATATATATATATATATATATATATATATATATATATATATATATATATATATATATATATATATATATAATGATCAGTCTCATTTGTGTTATAGTCATTTTGATCCTACTTACAAAACGTTAAAATTTAATTAGCACAGAAATTTAGAAATTAAAAAAACAAGTATAAATTTATTTCGGTTCAAATGAGTTTTAGTGTCAGTTTGAAATCTGGAATATACACTGTGCAAAGATTTATTATCACGTTTGTCACGTTTGTTTCCTGTTATCATCGTGTCTCTGTGCATCTATTGATATTTGGTTTCTATCATCCTCGTTGCTATGTGCAACTATCACTTCCTCAATTCAGCTGCATCGATCCCTACCTATCTCCTGTTTTCATCATGCCTATTTGCGTCTATCAGTACTTGTTTTCTGTCATCATCAATTTTGTTTGCATGCATCACTACATGGTTTCTGTCCTAATCTATTCTATGTGCATTTGTCACTACTTGTTTCTGTCATCATCATTCATGTATTCATCTCTTACGTCTTGTTTACTATGCGCAAGAGACCCCCAATAACACCTTTAATAATATTAGTCATGTACTTATTTTGGATAAGCTATTCATTTCACTACGGCCAGCGTTACAATTACACACATGTGTCACGATACATTAAACCTTCTTGTTACACTTTATTATACCTCTCCACAGCGCTGATTTGGATGTGTGGTAAATCCACAACGGTACGTCTTTTTGATGAGTTAAACTTTTGAACAAAGCCTAACTAAGATTAAGGGAACAATAACGGTGATTAGATTCCCAAGGACAATTTAATTTAGTGTTGACCCTCTACGTTCTGGACATTTCAAACTGAATATTGAATTTAAAAGGAACAACAAGTAGATTATGATAAATTTAGTTATGCCTGTGACACATCATAGGAGCCGGTTATAGTTATATATGTATATTAATGTATAGGCTTTATATGGATCGGTGTCGTATTCATCTTGGACCATTTTACTGCGTACCTTTTTGAATTCATGGCTTACTGTAACCCAAAAGTCCAAAAAATTAATATCGGAAAAATAAATGTGTAAATAAATCAACGATTTTTCTTTTGACGTTAACAGTCTTCAGTTTTTGTATTCAGCATACTAGATCCAGTTCGCAGGAATTGGTTTAATTATGCAATGTGACGAATCTTTCTTCAGAATCACACACTGTTTGCAAAAGTGCATCAGTCTTTTAAACCTGAAAATGCAATGTGTCCGAAAACAAACTTATTGTTATCAGTCATTTGGTATTACCTCTGCATGTGACACTCTTTATACACAAGCTATTGGTTCATACATTTGAATATTTTACATATCAAAGAAGAGGTAGTCCTCTCTCATGTATTTACTCGAACATTGTTTGATACTTACCTATCTCACACATGGCCTTGTATTTATCTTCAGTGAAACCAAAGTTCCGACAAACTGTATCTTCCCAACGCCCATCCGATGTCAGCACGGCACAATGTTCCAATTTTACAAACTCTGCAGCCTTGCTCCCTTCTCCGCTCTTCCAGTTTGTGTAATTAAGAGGTTTTCCTATCAAGGAATGAAACTCGAAATGTAGTCATACTGTATAACACGAATGCATCTCACAACAAGTACAACACACAGTAGTCAAATGTGCATGAGAAGGTCATATAAATATAAAATTGTACCAGAATCACTGAAGTTGAAATATAATCACAGCTACCTGACTCTGGTAATGTGTTATCGTGCTTATTAAGAAGAATCCACGCACAAAGTAGCCTGTATTTCCGGCCAATAATGCCTGGGCAAATAACTTAAATGTAAAACTTAGTCGAAGATGCTGAAATACGAAATCCAAGGAATAGCGACCCACTTTATAAAGATAGTGTTGTACTCACCATGACCTATCTAAATGGCAAACTGAATGACTTTGGAAAATAAATCATGAGAAACTGACATAACGGCAAAACGTAATCGGAGTCGCTGGGATAATGTAGGTCACAGTGGCCAACGTTTGGTACGGTATTATTGCATTCAACAAAAAGTTTCTACGTATCGAGCTGCAGACGTCTGGGGTAAACAGTGCCTGAGAAATTGTACTAAATGCAAACTTTATCGAGGAGACTAGCGGGTAACGTTCCTACCCAAATACAATTGAAATACAAATAAAAAAATGCACGAGAAGCTGGGCTACATGCAAAACCGGAAATACAAGTACTATGTCACCATTACACATTAGTGGTAGGCTTTAACAGAACACGGAAGTACATACAATAAATACAGTGTAAAACTTTCGCATTAAGATTAAATGTGAATTATTAGAGAGG
This sequence comes from Sinohyriopsis cumingii, assembly GCA_028554795.2. Taxonomy (NCBI): domain Eukaryota; kingdom Metazoa; phylum Mollusca; class Bivalvia; order Unionida; family Unionidae; genus Sinohyriopsis; species Sinohyriopsis cumingii. Next base: position 17,992,045 of record CM068839.1, on the reverse strand, counting down.
TGCATAACAAAAGCAAGGTCGCAGACAATGTATTGGTAGCAAATAGGTCATTGCTTAGAAGAAGAATGATAAGGACAAGTTTTAAAGATAACTTTGGAGTAAAATAAACTCTGTTTCCCAAAATATTACCTTCAGCATCTTCAAACTTATGTATGCTCTCCATTTTCTCTTTGCACTCATTTTTGTTTACGTTTACACTGAAAACTAATCTGCCGAATAATAGCATTTTTACATGCATCTTGGACAAAGTTTTGGCTTTTTGTTGGATTCGGTCAACTGGTTTTACGTGTGGATCATATATAAGTAAGTGCCATAAAATGTCAGTCTTATGCAAACCTAGTAAGTAGCAGGTTTGGGATTAGTAATAGTAGTAGTAGGAATTATTGGCACGTCAACACGGTACTAGCTATATGGTGCTGATTAAAAGTAAAGCTCTAAGGATTTAAACATAAAGAATGGAACAAATTTGGGAAAACAAAATTTTCCAAATAAACATCAGCATGAGGTACCAAAATTAAAGTCAACATGTAAAGATCTTCAAATTGTGTGAAGTGTAAATTAAAAGCTTAACCATTTCCAATCCTTCAAACATGGGTTAAACCTTTTTATATAAACAGCTAGATATGGTGTCACGTGGTGTTGAAAAGATAGATCCAAGATTGTCTTCATTGTTTAAATTGTCGCAGTACACGAACGTATAACCAGTCTAAAGGCTCTGATTTCGCTGCATTTACTCTGAAACACGAGAGGAATTTGCTGGCGACTTGCATAGTGATAAAATATTGCTTTGAGAGGTTTCGATAAAGAAATATCTGCTTTGGGAATACATACTTTAGCAATGTATGCAATATTGATTTTTGGCGCTTCTAGCTGAATATGAATTCGCATGCGAAAAGGTGAAATTAAATTCGCATTCTGGGTACACAAGGTTTAGTGTTAGGGCCTAAAAACTATATAATATGTGGTATTAGACGGATTAGGGCACAGTTTAGTACCATATAAAAGGATCAGTTTGAACGTGATGATTCATTTGTCTCAAACGCAGAGGTTTTCTGGAGTGGAAGTTCCAAATACTCCCCGACAAGTTTAGGTCTCTATGTATCAGATTAAGTATGTGCAGGTAAGATTTACAAGCCGATCCGCACACAATCGACCCATAATCAAGTTTAAATTTTACTAAAATCCTACACAGACGAAGTAAGACATTTTAGCTTGCCCCTCAATCCGTGTTTGACACAACTCGTATTAAATCTAGGGCTTCTTGACATTGATACATAAGGTATCTAATTTGCAGGCGACAAGTAAGCTTACGGTAAGAAATAAGCTTTACATATTTGATCTCCGGCAGAAAAGACGATTGAGAAACGTAAATAGCGAGATTGGGTTCGTCATGAGTTATATTTGATCTGAAGATGTGCAAACATTGTTTGATTTAGAAATCTTCAGCGCGTTTTTTTTTTATGACCGTTTAATTATTTATATTTAACAATATATGTAGGTCAGCTGCTTTGGATTTATAATGTTTACTCTATACCATCTCACACGGTATTCGAAGATCCAGCTTCTGTGTTAAGACAGAGATGAAAATTGAACAAGGCATATTGAGAAACATTTCAGTCCCTCTTCGAATCGAATTTGACAGCTGATCCTTTTGACGGATTAGTGGACCCAATACCTCTCTTTACCGGGTGCTTCTTGGGAGACAATATCAAATTATTCGGCCTTTTATTAACGTTTCAACAAACTATGGTCTGCTGATGCATGCAAAAACACCATTGGGGAACCGAAAAATGTCATTAAACATTTCAATGCTAATCCAGCAAATGAACATTTGAATAAATACCATATATAATGAGTTAAAAGTTCTTCGTACCCTTAGAGAAAGTAAGAGAAAAACGTGAAGGTCGTATGTCTCTCTTACCTGACACATCCCTTAATACATTGGTAAACACCTTAATGTTTTGGAAACTTGATACTTCCCACCGTCTTCAAAACAACCAACAGTTGTAGCAGTACCCATCTTTCGAACCATAGTCCCATATAATGTAACAAACTGTGATTGCAATACCAGAAAATAGATGAGAAATCATTAACTAGTCTGATATTTCGAATCCAACAAGCTGCTGTCAGACGTTCAGTTCGATTCTGATTCTAGGTAACCGCAACATACAATCTTGTCAGGCTTGTAGTTCATATTAGTAAGAGTTTCCATAAAGAAAGAACATACAGATGCCGTCTTTTTGACTTGCAAAATGCTTGGAAGTATGGCACAAGAGATGACATTCAACATAGGTCTACGTTGTCGCATACTTATCTGTATCTTCCATCTTTACAAAACTCATTAAGATAGGCATTTTACAACGAAGATTGGTATCACCTTTCCTTGAAACTATCATAAGGATACAGTTTACCTCTGAGCAGCAAATTGTCGGTCATCAGATGCAACGTCAAGCTGGACACTAACCATCGTAATATTGTTGATATATACGGCATACAGTATTGCGAGATCATTCGCAGTATGCATATGACAGCATGGCGCCTCATACGTCATGCCACACTCTTTCATTGTGTATTCCTTTATTCCTTCGAGTAGATAACAATTAATTTATATGGTTAAACCAAAACATTATAAAACCAAAAACAAGTAGTGCATACCATTTGGCCATACCCATCTGGAATTATTATCATTCCACATCGCACCGAACCAATACTTGTTTTCTCCAGGCACCATATTCATGAGATATCTGATAGCCTCATTGGTCTCCTTGTCCGGAATCATTGCCAGATTAGCGTTAGAGCCAAGGTTTTGACAGAAAACCTTTGCATGATTGTTTCTGAATCTGAATGTCGATTTTGTGGCCAGGTAACATTTATCTCTATATCTGATCACTTTTCCTTCATTTTTTGATAAATGGCATGAACTAATGCTGTCATCATCTGTAGAAAAAAATATTGCATTGAGTAAGAGAATTATGTCAATTATACACGGAATACATTTGTGTGTTCAGTACTAAATATGAAAAATTTAAATTCTTAAAGCGAGAGCAGTTGACTAATTACTCTTAACATCACTTTGACATGGATTATACACTATGATAACCGCATGCAATTTGGACCGTCCAATCATTTATTAGTAATATGGTCTCGGATGTTGAGCTTATGTTATTTCGGGAACCACTTTAAGGAAAATAAATTTTAACTTGACACATCAGCCATTATTGTTATTCTAACGTGGGTCACTAAATATAGATAACGATTCTTCAGGCCTACAACGTTCAAATATCTGTCAGTAGTGTACATTTCAGTTTTTAAGGATAAATATTTTGTATTTTTGTGAGAATACTTCTAACCTACATGAACAGGTGAATAATTCGCACTAACACATAATTCTGGTGAAGGGTTTACATTAATGTTATGTAAATCAGTTCGACAAATCACTTCTGTGTCTCCTTCTGAGACGAGGATGCTTTAGATGCAAACGAAAGCCAAACGAGAGAATGGGATAAAAGGTGGAACTGAAAGGAAACATTCCAAATTCTCAAGGTAAGCCAAACAAATTTATGTCAGTCAAGAAGAATGTTGTGAGATCAATTAAGTTGTTTATTTGTCTATCGCCATTTTTTTGTACTTCGCACACAGTATGGTGTCGCAATATATCACGAGATCGAAATGTATCAATTTGACGTATCAATCCGCAAAGTGATACAGTTTTACCCCTATTTGTTCCAAAGTGATATATAAAATCGCTATGAACTTAAAGTCTGGGCAGACCAAGACTAAGTTCACTCTGACCATCCTCCAATCGGAACATCATTGCCTCTTTTTTATACCGCCCAAAAGTCTTCGACCCTTTGAAAGAGTCTCTGAGGTAACCGCATGAAAGAAATAATTATATAGGTTTTTGCGGGCCAATAACCGGCTAGATGGGGAAGGGTGAAATACTCATAAAAAAGATAGGCATTGGAAATAATATTCGACAACGTCGCATTAATGAAACACCTGCACTTACAATTTTAAAGTTCTTCCTGCAACTAAGAGAAACTAAATGAATCAATAAGTTGCAATATCCTCACTGGAGCGTCATGAAATAATGACTTAGTAACGACGATGGACTTGAGGACAGTCTAAAATAACCACTATTTATATCCATCGTTTTGTTAGCTAGAGATGAAAGAAAAACCAAGGAAGTCCGATTAGATGTGCTCTTCACAGTGGGTTACCTTCCCTTGGTAGAATAATCACACTTCCATAACGTAGTAGCTTTGGTGTTAAAATGCTACCTGACGAAAACCGTACGCTTTGATCACTACATCAAATTTAATTTACATTGTATTCCTGAGATCTTTAGTCTGACCAGACAATGTTAAAGGTTAGCACGAAGCCTTGCATCAAATCGGTAATATAACAAATAAAACCTATTTCGTCTTTTTACGAAGCCGCCTCTAGAGCTACTAGAGCCGCAAATATACTGCTACAAACCGGATCTCCCATTTGGCCATTTCTCACATATACAAGCATACGTGATCCTATGTCTCGAGGTCTATATTTTCGTGGACGTCAGAGGTCACACAAACATGTGATACAAGCAACCTATGGAGAGAATAGACCAACGATAATTCTACTCTTTTCGAAAAAAGTGGACCGCGAGATTTGTCAATTGTGTGACTAAGTTATGATGCGTCGGGCATAGTATAATCTGCTCAATACAGGATAATCAGCCCATGTAATGGAATATTCGAACTGCTATGTATAAGAAGATACTTTTTCTTATCGTGTTAAGGCGGACAAAGGTTCAGCATACGGTCACTCATTTATGGAAACCGCTGAGTAAAGCGACTACCCTATGTTATCGGTAAGGGATGCGCTCTGACGTAACTAGCATGGAGTAGAAAGTTCAAAAGAAAATCGGTCCAACACATTTATACATGTATAGACAAGATAGATTTGTGTTACAAGCGTCATGTGACGCCTTTGAACTTTTTGCCTTTGAAGTACATTGATAGCCACCAACACAAGTCTCATTTTTATCATTTTTTGTTTTACTTTTTCACAAGCACAATGTGAATTTAACAGCAGTTTAGAACAATTCGACGCACGACTACAAGAAGCCGCTTATAGATTTCCTTCATTTTTCAACATTTTAAATTAAATCCAGTGCGTTTATTCTAAATTCAGATGCACCATCTTACTTATAAGGCAACAAGTTTGACATAACATGTACATAACTCCGGCTAGATTATCTTGCATGTTCGGGAAATACTTATATTTTAAAAGGATGACTGTACCATTTTGTGCAAGTGACAATTGCAGATCGGCCCAATCACGTATGTTTTCTTTGTCACTTCATGCAAATACCAAGAGTCCGATCTCAATAAACATTTTATCTTCATTTTATGCTTTAATGCCATTTTCTAAATGTCTTCACTGGTCATCACATCTTCAGGATAAATTTGAGATTCAATAATTATGATCTCCTTCGCCACGAGAGCAGAATCAACAACATCCGCTTGGTCCAGTTAGTGCCGTACTACAAAGCAGAGATCACAAAAGTCGCATCTATGTATTTGGATTTTATTTTATGCATCCCTAGCAATCCTGAAGTTTAAAGGCGAACTTGATTGCATTTGCAATCCTGAAGTTTAAAGGCGAACTTGATTGCATTTGCAATCCTGAAGTTTGATCCAGAATGCATTTTATCTTTCAAGCGGTGCTCATAACCTCATTTGTAAGTAAATGTCCAAATAGTCGGAAAATATAATCCCGACTGAAATTTTGAATTTGATGCCCCCAGAGCAAAACAATTAGTATATGTTACACAACTAACCAAATCAAGTACCTCGATAAGATTCTGTACAGCTCTTGTCTTGATTGCTAGGTCACGTGTTTTTGTCAGCATCGGAATGTCAGGATCATGACAGCCCCTCGTAATTATCCGGATTTTCCAATGCTGACAACTCGACGTGATCTAGCAACCAAGATCGCATTACTATGATAATAGATGGTCTGAGGCTTAGGCCACATTTATGGCTTGATTTGTGATCAAAGTTGGAATATAAGTTGATATAATCAAGATCTCTGAGGATTTCGATACTAAGCGACATCAAGGTAAACAAATGGCGTTAACTTGCATCTAATTGGCTGTATTTGTCACCACCTTTTAGTTCACATTTAAGAAGCAGAGGAGATATATTGTACTAACCCTCCCCTCCTCCTCGGTGTCGGTTTCTATGTCCACGTCGGCGTCTGCACTGTTCAAACCACATACATATCTATTGTCTCCGTAAATATTAACAATTCTTTCTTCCTAAGTCCTTGCCAACTGATAAATGTGCTTTCCATGACACCTACCCCTTGGAAAGTGGACTTAGAGTAATTACTTTGTACATACAAGTACATTAGTTGCATATTCTTCGTCAAATGTCAGGTTATAAGCACAAGTGTGTTTGCACAGTACGTAAATACTGGTATTCGGTGAGGAAATACATTTTAATAAGTACTACATTGTTTAATAAAAGTAGGACACTGTGACCCATATAACACTTCTCACTGACTATGGTCACGTTTTGTGTTTTAAGTTTATTTTTTAGCTATGTTCATACTAAAGTCATATAACCACATCGCATTTGGGATATGTGATCGCACCGTCATAGTCTAGAGCGAGTTCGTTAATGACAAAGGCTCGTGCATATTAATGGAATGATACTGCATCCATTTTCTGAGTTTGTCAACACACACTAGTGACTCTGCTTACAATCAGGTTCTGATCAAAGTTTTAATAATGCATGATACAGAGTTTGAGAGATATTGTACGTTCTTACAGTACTATATACGCCAGCTTTGTGAAATGTTCAAATATTACGTTATGTAAAGCCATGTGAGTTAAATCAGACCCTCTTGGGTCTCATATTAGTGCAGGTGACCTTTCTAGAACCGACTGAATCACACCTGTCTGTTTTGTTATCAGAGTCAAGCGCAAAACTCACGAAATATTTCATTTTATGTTTAGTCTTTAATGTTGCTTTCTATATACTACAATTTACAGGAAAAATCAGAGAAAAATGTTATTGAATTTCTTAAGGACTACAATAAATTTCAATGATTTGTAATGGACTATATTATAGCAATATATTAAAGTAACCTTCTTTCTGCCATCTATCAAGAGGCAGAAGAAACTGGAAGCATTCCAAATAGTAATTGATTAAATTGTTCTAATGTCTTGTTTTGAGAATGTAAAGATGTAGATTAAAACCAACAAACAAGGTGTAAGGAGCTCAGCATAATAATGTTGGATCTAGTAGTCGTATTTGAAATAGCATTATTAGATATTTGTAACACGGAAAGCGGAGCGGACAAGAGGCAATAAATATAATTATATGCATCAAAATAGTTTTAGTAGTAGTGAATGTGACAGTGGTAATTATAATAGTTATAGATAGATAGATAGATAGATTGTCTAACTCTTTGAACTTGATTTAGTCTCTGTTATGTGTAGTGTTTTATGACTGTATGTCATAATGATAATGTATAGTCAAGATATTAGATAGTTATGATTTTGCCAAAGGGTATAACATTCTGTTTTAAGATATTAAGGATGTAGATTGTATATGATCGATAAATAGTAGTTAACGTAGGTGTTTGCGAACATTAATAATGAAACCTACTGACAACTTTGGGGTATTTGGCAGGTGAATTCAGGTGAATGAAGTTATTTTCCATTGGATGGGTAAGGTCAGGTGGATTCTTTTACGATGCGGGATATTTGCGAAAGGTCACGTAGCTAGTAATAGCAAACTGCGTTTTCATCCTTATTCATGTATAAATGTACGTGGACCTAGACAGGCTTTATTAGTCGTATTTCTTATGTTCTGCTTGTAACATCAGTCTTCAGATGAATATACTGTTTTGTTTAGATATTAACTGAGAGGAAACATTAATTTAAATTATTCATTGGTACTACAAGTAGTAAAATATTATTTTGGGACTACTGTGAAAAATTCAAAGGAGTTCTAGACAGCGCCATTTTGATATATCAGGACTATTGGTAGACCAGTGCATTCAAGGATCTGAAATTCATTTGGAACATTCGATTCTTTGGGGCCAAAATATAATTTTTAAAGGATTTTTTTTATATTCAATTCATAATACTGTAAGCTCCTCTTACCTTTTTAATTTATCACACTGATAAGTTATTTGTTAAGTTTTACAAAAACATTTAGCTTTGCTTCTTTCTCCTTACATTTAGCTTTGCTTCTTTCTCTTATTTGGTGTGTGATCATAGAGTCGTAACATATTAGATGCAGAACCACTATCATTGTATCAGAACTGATAGTGATAACAACATAAGGAATATTAGTAACAGTAGTAGCAGTAGTAATGTTTCTAGTGATATTTTCAGGGGTTGCACAAGCAACAGTAGTGGAAGTTGCAGTTGTTGTAATTGATGTTATATAAGCAGGAACAGTAGTAGTAGCAGTGGTTGCAGATGGCGTAATAGTAATTGTAGTCTCATTCGTAATATTATTATTAGAACACATTTTCAACATCACACATTTAGCCAACCCACCCATAAACATAGTTATATTTCAGACTGTATTCTTTTCAGACCTGTTGGTCATATTCTACAGTCTTTATGTATACCCCACCAACTTGCATCATATCACATCTGCCTCGTATGCTATCTCAACGTAACACTCCCTACTCCTCCAACTCAGTTTTCTGCTAAGAGAAACCTCCATATGATAAACAGAACCCAACTAACGCATGACATCCAAGAAAACCTAACATGTGTTACCTGCGACTTGCTTTAATTGTTTAAAACAATGACCTAGCAACCAGGTGCAGAGTATCAACTCAAAAGTGTTCTCCATGGTATATTATTTTTAGGAACCAGCTTCGCACTGCTAAACGAGAACGCTGTAAGTATGAAATAATTTGGCTTACCACCATCCTCACTATTCATAAGTCTATTTATAAGCAAAGAAATTGGCGTACCACCATCCTCACTATTTATAAGCAGAGAATTGGAGCAGCTAACAAAAATGTCACAGAAATAATTCATGCAGCAAATTCTGCCTACTACAGTACTAAAAGCAATGATTGCTCTAGCTGCAAAGAGCTCTTTGACATTACAAACTAGCTAATGTCAAGGATTCAATGAACGCCTCTTCCAACGACATTATCTCCGATCAACCTTCCGGACCTGTTTACAAATATCTTCTTCAATCCATCAGACATAAACTTTACAACACAATTTCAGTTGAATCATCGTTTGCATATAGTTATGATACATAATATGCACCCTTTAACAACATTCGAACCTGACCCTACGGATTTGTTCATAGAATTGTAATGAAGAGCGCTCCCACTACTTGAGTACATAGATTAAATATTGCCTTCACTAGCTGATATTATCAATAGCTCTCTCTTATCAGGGGAATCCCCATCATTTTCCAAAGCTGCCATTGTTAAGCCTCTGTTGAAAAAATTGACATCTTATCCTAATGATTACAAAAAACACAGTCATGTTTCTAACCTCTCATCTATTTGCAAACATCTAAAACAAAAGGTTGTCCTATTCCAACGTACATCTCATCAGAATTCAAATAGTATTTATAGCAATGTGCATATCGCCCTCATCGTAATACTGAAACTGCCCTTCTAGGAGTAGTTAACAAATTTCTCTCTGCTTTGGATAGTGAAAACAATAGACCTTGATATATTACTTCACCGTCTTCAGTATGTATTTTGATATTCAAGATGCAGCCTTATTATGGTTCAAGTCATGTTTACTCAACAGGACAGAAATTGTGTCAGTAAATGAGAAACATTCCGGCAGAGTTGAATATGTTGTGTTGTTCCATAAGGCCCCATCTTCTTCATTCTATACACTCAGCCGCACTAAAGCGTCATAGATTGACATCAAGTATCTCACCAATTGTGTGCTGATGATACTCAAATATACAAATCTAGCTGCAAAATTGAAGCTGAGGCTACCTTTAAAGCATAGAGAGGTGCAGTTCAAACGCCAAATCATGGATGACATGTAACAAGTGGCAGATGAATGCTGAAGAAACTAAAGCCGTCCTGATCACCACTCAATGACTTTCTCATTCACATCCTTTACGTCATATAATAAGTATCAGCAACGGCAACATTATACTTACACTAGCAGTAAGAAACCTTTGTGTCCATCTCGACAGTAAACAGAGATTACACCAAAGAACGTATGCAATGTTGCACATCTGGAGCTGAGACGCTTCAGCTACATTCGCAATTTCCTTTCGGTTGATGCCACGGAAACACTTGTTTGTTCCTTCTTACTTTCAAGACTGGTCTATTGTAATTCACTTCTATCTGGTTTGTCTCAATACCTACTACAAAAACTTTAAAATGTTCAAAACACGTCACTTCCGGTCATCCTTAGAGTGCGAAGAATTGAGCAAACCTACCCCCACCCCATCTCCCGATATGTAACCTTCACTTCACTGGATACCCGTTCGATCCAGAATCAAACACAAAATCTGTTCACCATGCTACATTTTCCTGACTGTCTATAGTCCAATATACCTATCTGACCATACCCGTCCATACACATCAGCTAGAATCTCACGCTCTTCTTCAGACCCTCATATTCTCATTTGTCCCGCTGTTAAAACGAAGTCATACGGGCAACATTCCTTTTGCGTATCACGAGCCCCCAACGTGGAACGACTTGCCCACAAATATTAGAACACAAGGACACTGTGATAGTATTCGATAATGCTATTAAAACTTACCTATTTAGCCTATAAGAACGTACTTGAAGATTTAATAACGTTTACTTCCCTAATTATTTTCAGCCATGTTCTTTGTTTTATATGTTCGTATTGTTTGTTTTTGTAATCTTTTCGTTGCATGTGTTTTATATGTTACCTATTATTGTAAAGCGCTTAGAACTTCCAAAGATTATGTGCTATACTAAGTTCACATTAGTAGTAGTAGTAGTAGTAGTAGTAGTAGTTTCTGTTGTTGTATCAGTAGTAGTTAACAACGAGGAAGGAGAATATGCTACCATTGCTGCTTATAATGATGTTAAGGTTACAATGTGCAAGAAGACAATGCTGATGCAATGCATCGTGTCGATGAAGGAAAACGATATAAAACATAACGGAGGAGAAGGAGAAGAAAGAAAAAGCACAGATAGGCATTAAACCTACACTTTATGCAGTCAAAATTTGGTGGGTCCAGGTTGCCGTTGTAGCATGAGACGTAGCTTATATTTGGAGGAACGGTGTAACCATAGTCACATCTGACCATTTTTCGTATGGATACACTGTCTCCGTGAACTATGGAAATTCGGTCCACCCCGTGGAACTTGCCATATCTTAGATCCAGCGGAGATAACTCGCATAAAGAAGCTGAGAAAATAGGAAACTGATAGTTATCGTAAAAACATACTGCATACATTGTAAAGATATTATTAAAGCTCAGGTCATTTCATGTCTCTACTAATGCACTATTGTCAATATTCAATATAGTCTTAAATCCATCAGGAATCTTTTAGACAATATTTTCCATTAGAAGATCATTACTGCTAAAACATTTAAATAAATAAACACAGTCTTAGAGAAATTATAAATTGTACGTGAGTTCATTCAACTAAGCAGTTAAAAAACACCGTGCACTTAGCACTGCATCTGGCGGTATTTCATAACTGATTATTTTTGGAAAAAATGATTAAAACAGACTTTATACAAATCAAGTTAACCCACAAAATAAAAGTTTATTCTGCAGATCCAAAATAATAACGTTAGACTTCGAATTCAAAAATATAATAACAATTCATTAATATAAAATGTAAACTCTGATTCGTATAAACCATATATAAGCAGTTGTATGAAATATTGACGAATAAGATTTTTGCCGACGAGATATCTATATTGGATAATAAGTCTTGCACAACTTTCAGTTTCATCCCATTTGTAGAAAAAATAAATGAAAATATCCTCTCTGATGTCTGATGGTCTTAATATTAAACGTAACTGATTGATTTACCCATTTTTTGAGATAGTTGATGGAATGAAGACTTTCGGGAACAATCATCGGTTGTTATTCTTCATTCCAGCGTGAGTCCCTGCACGAATATTCGTGGTTATTTTGTACAATGAATAGTTCGTTCAGGAGAGTAAAGAGATCATTTTGTTTGTCATTATGCTCTTCTGACAATAAAACGCAGTTGGTTTACAATAATGTACAAAATAAATGCTAAATTTGAACATATGGTTCAAGAATAGGCTGGTTCATTGTATTAACAGGTGAATTGTTTAAATGAAACTTTTAAGCTCGGATATCTTACAAGAAGAGCAAACGTAGCTTTCATCTTAGACGGTTCTATAAGTACCTGAATTTACGGAATCGAAATGGTGGAAATCCTGTAGGCTATGGCCAAAGCAACTAAAATAATAACTTTTCGTGTATTAACCATTATGTTCAAGCCTGTCCATTCCTGTTTTCTCTACACGCTGTATTTTAGTTGTTAAGTGAAAATTGAACGAGTCGGATAAAGTTACACGAGCTAAGAGAGTTAAAGACATACTATTCAGATTTCGAGTTGGCTATATTTGGTTCGCACAGGGAGTGGGATATGAAAAAGACAATTCAATTCAGGACTGGAACTCAGCCGCAAATAAATCATACAAGGCATATTATTATAACCAATTTTATGATACATTTTCCTTTCAGTTTTATATGACCATTAATTTACCTACCCATCTGCAAGATGCATTAATTAGACTCCGATATTCCGCTCATAATTTAGCCATAACGGAAGAACGGCATACCGGCATACCTACCCAATCAATGTGTATGTATGTTATGTCATAAAAGCCAAATAGTCGATGAGTATCATTTTATTTTCTAATGCCTATGGAGAGCTGAGAGACAGATTCATACCACATATTGTAAGAAAAAATCCTTGTGAAGAAATCTTCTATTCATTATTGAAGTCTACGAACCCTGTCATAACATCTGAGCTTGTACAAAACGTCTTTTCAGAATTCCACTGAAGAGATCAAATGTACCTATAACTAGATTATTTGTTTTACCTACATGCTAAATCACAGCTATGAACTTTTAATTCCGGTACATCTTTCTACAATATTTTATTGAGTGGTTTCCCTTTTTCACCCCACAGTGCTAAATATTTTTCTAATATAGCGTTCTGCATCATTGCAATCTTGTTGCGTAGCTGTAGCATTGTGAACAAATGGCATTCATTACCAAAAATCTAGTGTCAATTTCATAACCATGTTGTATTTCAAATATCCCAGATAACATTGCTTTCCAATTTTTAAAACAGTGACTTCTTTCAACAAAGACAGAAGATATTTACAAAAAAAACTTGAAACACTAAAGACTTTGGGACTTACCTTGTCGATTTGAAATCCAAATTAAATTCCAATATCCATAACAAAACAGCAATATAGTATTTATAAAACAATGAAGATTGAGAAAATGTTTCAAGTGATTGTGTGCGATAAAACGATAACGTCATGTGGAAGTGCATATGTCCAGCACTTCGTATTTTCACTTGTTCGGTCATACAAACTTCCTTTTCTCGCACTTAGTTTATATTGGACGTTTAAAGCACGACGGGAGGTGTTGCTTGCATCAGTGCTCTCGATTCTCTGAAACGCGGCTACCACCTCAAGCTGAAATCAACCATTTTATAGAGAAACACCTGTCTTTGTTTTGACCTACTGTTTCAAGAAAATCACATAAACATACCAAAATTAGGACATCAGCCAGCAACTATGGCATTTTCTGTGTCAATGTTTCATCGTTTGACATACTTCAAAGCAAATGTCAGACAGAACATCTCAAAGCGAGGGTGACTCCTGGGTTAAAAACGTCTGTGCGGGCAGGGGTAATTGTTCACTACGTCACTGAAGACCACTTTGAGGTTAAGATAATAGTCAATGGAACATCCCCTTCCGTTACCAAAACGGACTGAATGGCTTTGGCCTTAGAAAAAGACTCGGAAGCAATTGTACTTTTAATTGGGTTGTTTTGTGGAAGAACATTTGGCTGTTTATGCAAAGATTTGAACATCAGATGGGAAAATTACAACATCTAAATAAAAAACATAATTTCCAGTTTTGACTTACCAATGATGAATTAAATGCCTGCAATGTGTTTTTAGATAACAAAATATTTGATGACAGTTTAAATCCTTTTAACCTCGCCTTTTATACTGCATTTTATTTTACAATTCAAATCTCCTTTAAAATTATATTTTATATCAATTTTTCAAATCGCCTTTCAGTGAGTCAGTTTTTAGCAACACTTTTTGAAATCATCTTAGATGCTGCATCTTAGGTAACTTTTTGAAATCACCCTTGAAATTGGATCCTACATCACGTTTGAAATCGCTGTTGTAATCGCCTTTGAAAGTGCGTCATAGATCATTTTCAAAATGGCCTTTGAGATTGCCTTTAAAGTCGTGTCTTATATCACTTTTTGAAATCGCCTTTCAACATGTATTTGTATATTTGGAAACTGCCTTTTGTACGTAAATTCCACATTACATTTGAAATTGAAAGTTACCTTTAACATTACATCTTACATAACTTTTAGAATTTTTTTGAAAGTGCATCTTTATCACTTCATTAAATCTTCCTGGAAGTTTCGTATTATTATATCCCTTTTTGAAATCGCCTTTAAAACTGCATCTTATACAACATTTTAACATCGCCTTTGAAAATGCGTTTTATATACTTTTCGAATCTCCTTTGAAATTGCATTTTGTTACACATTTTAAATCACCTTTGAAACTGCAGCCTAGATCACGCTTGAAGTACCCGTTAGAGAAGTGAGAAAGAACCCGTGTTTTGATAACTGCTATCAAAATATTTCTGAGTCCGAACGTTTTGGATGAAAGAGCATAAATAGTTTGTACTCATACCACAAGTTTACCATCGCATTAGATATATATGATAACAAAATTGTTATTCAGTGATGTGCGAATGTTTAATTTGTATTGTATTTATCCATTTTACCTTAAAGGTATATATTCTACGAATGACGCTTCCTATTCTCTATTCGCAAAATATTTTCAATGTCTCTTTTTTATATACAAATTCAGAAGAGTTAGTGTCAAATGTCTGGTGAACAGATTGGATGATGGGAAGGATCGGGAGCTATATGCCGAGACAAATATTAGCAATTATTTATCTGATAATAAAATGTTTGTGTAAATAGCTTGATTGCAAGTTTGATTGGACGATAATCAATTTAGTTATTCATTTACTGAAATAAAAATATAATCAACTGATCTCTGCTATAATGAAGCTGAACCTATCATTGGAAGTTTACAAATTAAACGTACGTGTACAGTTCATGTTGCCACCCATCCAGTGACCGTCAACACATGAAAAATGTCTGTTTCCCGTGAGTATATAATTGTCCACACAGTTATAGGAAATACTGGAACCATGGGCATACCACAGTCTACGTTTTCCCTCAATCTTTGCTCCTGGAACTTCTGGGATTCTGTAACAATTAGCACCTGTTGAATGGGAAGAACGCAAACATCACTTGTTGTCTTATCCGTGCTGATTGACATCGTGCAAACTTTTTTGTTCCGATCTCATTTGTGTTCAACATATGTCAAAGGTGACGTTTTAGACGTCATATTTAACTAAGTTTGATAAAAAAACAAAATAATTCTAAAACGTACTCGAATAGTTATTTTCAGTTGGCATGATCACTTTGCAAACTTTCCTCTAACTTTCTAACCGTCTGATGATTACTGATTGAACCGAATATGTTTAGTTTCAAAGGGCAGGTGGTTGTTTAATACAGGTCTTTGAAAATCTGACATATATAAATAAAACAACCCGTAACATTACGTTTTGATTGAAGATGCAGTACATGAGTCTTAAAATAAGTTACTCTTGATCACACATCATTAAAGAAAAGTGGCTTGCATAAGATGTGAGCTCATTTTCTAACCAGTCTGAATTTCAGATGGATAAAGATAATTACCGCGGTAGATGCCAAACACAAGACAGTTTATGGCTCGCCGATCCGTTCTATTTTCTCTCAAATGTTTACAAACGAAATTAACAATATTATACTGACTACTGATATCACCCTGTTGGAGTGATGTTAGGTAATCAGTCAGGTGACATCGTATTACTTGGCATGTCTGAGCATATGCAACACTTAGATGATTGTCACTTTATACTGTGTAAATTATCATGATCAGTTTCTCATCCAACTGGTGAGGTGTTTCTAGGATACACTGAAACTTCATACTTAGTTTTAAAAAAAGTTGTATGCCTTACAAAAGAATGATTTAATATTCATTATTATACTTATGAGTATCAGTTATATCTACTGTGGAGAATGATTAGTTAACGAATCAAAAACATCCTACTATCTAGTGCTACCGATACCAAGTGTATTGGAAACATATTTCCAAAGGCCGTGAAGCATATACAAAACTTGCCCGTTTAACCAGCACACGTGCTGCAATAGACATTGATCGATACTTTGGTCTTGTATGATAATAACCTCCGATTTCGCAATTAATACACTAAGCACAAATATAGCAATACATTTTTACAATGCTATACATTAATGTTTGCCGAAAGATCTATTTACGTGTTTGTTGACAGATGGCGTCTTTTCCACTCCATGTACCATCAGCCTGGCACTGTCGACGTACAGTTCCGATCAGTTGGAAACCTTCCTCACATCTCATCATGGCGTAGCTTCCATAATCATTTCTCGTTCTACCATTATAGTCTTTGTTTTGATCAATCCAACCGTGCTCAGGAGGTTTCAGAGGCTGGCATTGTACAGCTGGAAAAGATAAAATGCAATGCTTCAATATCTCAGTCTGAAAGAAAGCCTACCCATCAATGACACATTTATAGAAGACCCAAAGAAACCCCTGATGGTATTGTCCTTCATGTATATATTCTGTCTAATATGGTCCGAAATATTAATTGTTTTACCAATGTGTGTATTATTACGCGTATTAACGACATTTTGCAGAGCCACGAACATGCCAATATAAACTATTCTTTTTGGACAGGTTAACTGATGCAACACTTAGGAAATATAGATTGATCATTGTAGAATGAATGCACTGTATATCAAAGAGATGAACAACGTAACGATCAAAATGGATCAAATGTGTTCTGCCCAAGTACAGGGTCAATTCCGTCTCTTTTCATCTATAGATAAATAGGCATCTTTAAAAATTCCCTCAAGGTAAATTCAAGATTCTTGTAAACAAAATGTCCCGTTCCTTTTTAATTAAATGAAATAAGGACCTTTCATGGTGAATACATGTGGTTCGATTAATTTGCTGTTTGTTTTTCTTGTTGTTTCGCACCTATATTTGATGTAAATGCTTACTCCAGTATTTGGAAGTGCACATTCAATGACTTATGCTTTAATACACTTCAATTATAATAATAACAATATAATTAAATATAGTTTGTCCCATGGCATATATTAATTAAATACGGTGTTCAACACACACACACACACACACACACACACATATATATATATATATATATATATATATATATATATATATATATATATATATATATATATATATATATAATTTCCAATAAATAATTAATCAGAACCTAAAAATATAAAGGTGTTACTACCACTGAGTATATAGTTCACCATTCCTGTAAGCTGTCAAACATTGTCTATGATGAAAAGCCGAATTTATATAGTACGAAAGTTTTGTTATAATCAACACATTAACATGGCACACGAAGGAAACACATTTTTCAAAAGACTAATGAAGATATTAAACTTCATTAAAATTAATTTTACTTTCTTAAACGGTCATACGATGGACAAAGCAACCAAAATTGAATTAATCTCCTACCACATAAACATCATTATTCTAGCATGATTCACTGTAGGTATTATTTATCTTAATCCTACTATGCCTACATGTCTCTATATTTAGCATATGCGCTGATCACCCAAATTTAGCAAGACGTTTCCTAAACAAATATAATAATCCACATGATATGTATTTTTCCAGTTCTAATTCAGATTAGTAATTCTAGAATACAAATATTTAAGTGAATTGTTAATATCAGTTTGCCAGTTTACTGTTATTCTTCTCCACCATTTGATTTAGCCAGACATACTCAAAACCGATGCGAAACAACATCGATCAAGATGGTTTCATGCAGTCTTTTAAACATTAAATAGCATAGGTGCGGGTAGCGAGTTATAGAAAGTTGACATATTCCACACTCCCCTAGCACAATCGCATTATTGGTAGTTTTAGGAAACATAGATACTGTTCGCAAAAGGTATATCCCCAAATTTCTGACTCATAGCAACCGGTTGGTTTTATCACAGAATCAAAATTTTAAACGTATTCTGTACGTTAAAACAGCATTTGCACATTAACATTCCTTTTCACATCTACATTTGGTTGACTTGTTTTTTTCATAAGTCTATGAGTATAGAAGACTAACTACGAGCAGACGTACATCGTGTCAAGTCTAGAAACGTACAGGACTAACAACTAGCAGTTTTACAGAGTGCCAAGTCTAGGAGCATACAGTATCAACCAATCTCATACAAGTCTAACCATTAGCAGATGTAGAGCGTGTCAAGTCTAAGAGCATACATAACTAAGTTCAAGAAGACGTACATGGTGTCAAGTCTAATTGCATACTTAACTAAGCACAAGAAGACGTACAGGGTGTCAAGCATAGGATCATCCATGTCTAATCATTAGCAAAATTATAGTGTTGTTCCCTGGACAGCAGTTTTTACAGAGAACGACCCAAGTTGGAAAGTTGCTTTTGCTAATGTCGATGTATGAGTTTCATTTTCATTCTAGGTGAAGCATAGCAACAAAATACGCATTTACTCTTACCAAGTATAGCAAGACTATTAATAACCTGCGTCATTCGGGCGAGAACATGTTGCCTGCGTCACTGGTTTGAGAACTATACAAACAGCCACAGATCCTGTCTCACACTTGTTTTACAAAATGGATGAGTCTCAGTTTTTATCAATAGGGGACTTAATGCTATCAACAAAGCCTATACAGAAGTGTGCAAAGAACAGCATTTAATTATTTGCACATGTATTGTCCCGTTAATGGTATGAGTACTTAAATACGTGTATCTTGAAACTCGTGCATAGTGCAAGGTTAGAATGTACATGTATGTCAGCTGACAATCTTATTTCTGGGTCAATTCATGTTTTGCTGATAAAATACAACACAATGTGGCCTACACTTTAACACATGCTTCGAAGCAAAAACAGGACTTAGAGAAATTATCTTTATATATATTGGTTTCACGATATTTGTTTTTATTCGCATTAAATTAAACCGCTATGTAAAGAACCGGGGTTGTAAGTTTACATTTCTTGGATCTCCATGCGTCTGACTTCTGATACTTTTTTCTTGTATATCTTAATTTCTTAATTTCAAAGGATGTTGTATATGTTGTTTCGAGTATTGCCCTCTATCTCTCTCTCCCTCATTTGCAGGTGATACTTGATTAGATGTAGACATTATTGGTAGTCATTTTAAGAAAATTATTTATTTATTGATTATGGTGTCATGATATGCGTATATTTTGGCGATAGTGCGTGGAGAGTAAGGATTCATTGATCCTGTCCCGGAAGTGAAATTGCACTTTGTATTGTTTCATATTTTATCCTCTCAAAAAGCGACAATTCAACTATGATACCGACTTCGCCGTTAGTCCATCGTTTCCGATACTCTAGATTGACGTATGATTTATTCGGATTTGTACATACTAGATAATATAGTTCTGACAATCAAAAGTAGGGACTACCCTCATAATATGGTTCCATCACTTATAACGATTCCACATTTATCTCTGCCATAAACAGCTTTAGAAAGATGTGCCTTTACGTATAATGTCCCTTTTAACAGGTATATACCTTCACACGCGGGCATCGTCTCCGAGTAAAATTTTCCATCAGGATAACAGAGTAACACTTGAGGTCCCTTCAGGGTGTAGCCGTCATCACAGCTAAAATGGACATGTTGCCCTACCTCTACACTGATGTTTAAAATTTGACCGTTTTCGATTTCGCCAGGGTAAAAGCACGTTCGAGCTGGTGAAATATAAAACAAAAGTTAAATTGTTGAATCCCATTTTATTACCATCTTAAGAGAAAATAAGGAAGACAAAAATAAATGCACACATGTATCTTCATACCCGATGTGGACGTACTGGTCAATACTAGATAATTTTTCTCAATATACCTCAAATCGATTCGAATTTATTTGGATGTGCTAACTTTTAAAGCCATATTTCAAAGTAATTAAGATTAAGCTAAAATAATATACGTGAAGGTTTGGCATCTTGTAAAATTGATAACTATATCTGACTTGTACATTATATTGTACTCCAACTACGCACAGGTTTACATGTACATGCAAAGACAAATACATGGTAAATAGATAATAATAATAATAATAATAATAATAATAATAATAAATAATAATAATAACGATAATGAGAACTTTGTATAGCGTCTAATCTTTAGAAGCTCTAAGTGCTTTACAACATTAGACAACACCTATAAGATAAAAAAACATAATGATATGATTACAAAAACAAACACCATGAAATTAGAAAACATTAAAAACATGCTGAGAATATTTAAGGTAGGAAATATTATTAGATCTTTAAGTTTGAGAGGATAAATCGATTGGTAGGCTGTTAGGTAGGTTTGTTAACTTAATGTTTTACAATGAGCAGAAAGACTCCAGCATATTACCATTGCTTTAGATCCTTCGTCAAGGCTTCGAACATCTAATTACACAAATTTTATCAAATAACTGTTTAATTAAAAATAATAAAATATTTGAACAGAAGTATTTTAATACATACTTATACAGTAAAATTGCTCCTCTGTCCATTTCCCATTTTTACACGTCAACTTGTTGTTTCCTCTCAGCCAAAAGTCTTTCCCACATTTGTATGTAACGATAGAGCCATCCGGGTACCGTTCCCAGCGTCTGCCCGAGATATAGGCATTCTGGATATCCGGGGGTGATAAACAATCCGAGTCACCTTCATAGTAAAATAATAAAAATAGCTCCTCCCTTGTAGCGATTTCTTGCTTGAAATCTTCAAGGTAATTGATTACTGATACTTTTCACAATTTTATCATATTTTCTTTCATGCTATAAAATCTTGCATATTTTTACAAAGTTCACTATTCCAATTCAAGTCTCTTGAATGCTGTGGTACTCGTACAAATACCCTTCACATTATATGCATATTATAAACCTGTTTAAAGTTTTATAAAAAAATAACAATTTCTCCCAGAACCACACACTAAAAGTTTAGTATTGTCTAGATCAATATAAATTGGCCCGTTGCATTCATCAATCAGACATATTTAAAGAATTTGATTAAAACGGATGCATTGTCTTCAGAAACTGAGCAAAATGTAGCTTTTGTTCCGGTGGAAACGTGTATACTTTTGTACAGAAGTTAGGGTAACCAGGAGGTAGGAAACGAGTTAATAGTTGGCTCTTTGTTGACAGAAACTAGCTTATTGATAATGTATTGCTTACTTAACAAGTTTTAAATCCTAGTTACGATTTCAAGAAACCGTGGTTTTAATTTATTATATAACCTTTTATAAAATTTGTGTCTTTTGCATAATATTTCAAGAACGTTTATCTTTACTTTCATACGATAATAACCATGTAACCAACGGTCACATTGTTTCTCAATTACCACAGTAATAGAACGGTCACTTCACAGTTCCTCCCGTCGGAGGTAAACTCAAAATACCTAGAACTTTGGCGTATTGCTGATCAGATATTAAAATCATTCACAGTGAACAGTGCCTGAAACGTTTAATAATAAATAAGATAAAAATGAATAAAAAGTAGAACGAAACTCATCTGGCATTTTCGTAATTAGTACTGCTGTAATAGCACGTTATGGCCTATTCAAAGTATTTGCTAAGAACTGACAGAAAAACAAGGAACTTACTCAATGGTGGACAAGTTGCATTTCCATACCAAACACCATTAGCCATACATGTCAGGTGACCGTCTCCCTCCACTGGGATATTCCCCCAACAGATCTGGATCTGAACAACATCTCCAGGAAGAAAATATTCGGATTCTGTCTCCATTACCAAGTTACCCTGTACGCTTGATCTTCTACAGTGTCCTTGAAAGGGTTATATATATATATATATATATATATATATATATATATATATATATATATATATATATATATATATATATATATATTGAAGATCATTGTAACGGCATAATGTAATTTGTCGTTTTAGATCTTGCGAACCCACCAAAATTGTTCGATTCGACACTTTGTTTTTTGGGTTTTTTTTCTTGCACATGTCCAGCACTGCATTTATGGGACCTTTGAATATAATTAATCATTGGGCACTATCAGCGTTGATGTGCATGTACAAATAATTCCTTGTCAGACAAGGTAACACACCCGAATCAGACTGAAATCATACCCACTTCCCAAACCAATGCGAATATTTTCTTTACAGTTCTAAAATCATTTCCTGTTATTAATTATTGCTTTTGGACTGCTGTTTTACGCAGCAATGTGAGTTACATGTCATACTATAATTTGATATTAAACTGAGAGAATAAATCTCATAAACACCTTTGCTTGCTATTGATGTAACTCATTTACATTACAAAACGAATCTCACAAACAGTTGCATGTGTCATTGATGTAATTCATTATATGATGTAGACATACCTGCTTCATTAAACGAATCTTCTAAAGATAAACTGTTTAATCAATTAAATTTCTCTGCACGTAATGGAAGGGTTACCAGCTATTCCATACATTAAACCTGCAAGTATTATTATATTCATATCTAATACATTTGCATATGAATACAGCAATAGTACACAAAAGTTACTTGCACATATAAAATACATAGATTGTCTTCGGAATGAATTTCGTTTCATGATTCTCACCAAAGCATTCTGGGTATTCTCCAATCCATCTCCCGTTTAGACAGGTCAGATTTCTAGTACCGTCTGTACGTGCCTGATGGATCCCTTCACCTTGTGATTCTAAACTATTTCCAGAACATGAAACGCTTATTATTTCACCACTTCGATATTCTTCCATGGTGTCTTGTTCCTCCACCAAGAAATCTTTCAGAACGTTAGGCAAACAACTTTCTGAAAAATATAAATTTTCATCTGAAAAATATAAATTGTCATCAAAGTTGTTTCATCTATTTATCTATCGAAATAAATAAATAACCATCCAACAAGTTACATCTCAACCTGTTCGGTATCTCTTTCTTGCAATCTTGAATTTGCTTCTAGATGTATTCATCCCGAATCCAACGATTAAATTAGAATAATGCCACAGTGCAACCTATAATTGGCACTAACGTAGTCACGTTTAATAATATTGACCACCCTGATCCACATCTGGGCGTGTGCTTCATGCAGATTAAGTTGTAAGTAGCTGCCGAGGGGGAAGAAATTGTAGTTTCTCGCACTTGCATGGGAACTGTATGGTCTGTTTATTAAACGGCCATGAAATGTAAGTCTCTTCTAATCTAAAATAGTCCAGTAGTCAGCTATTAGCCAAAACAGAGTTTTACTTTGTCCTTGGTCGTACTGTTGTATGTGCATTAAAAAAGTGTATCCAACATGCTATACAGGCACAAGTCCCAACTCATACATACGAGTTTGATTTAGAATTGAGACTGCATCATTTATTTGAGCAACAACGAGTCATATCCCAGTGTATGTTTCAGTTCGTTCCTATGTGGATCTTGTTAAAGAGTGATTGTCAATAGTTTATGACAAAATAACAAAATACATCTTACTGAAGCATTCAGGGTAATATCCAATCCATTGCCCATCATGGCAGTTTAATTCTGAACCTGAATCGCCCGAAAGCTGGTGACTGTGGTTCGTGGGGTCATCTGCATCGCCCTGGGGACATGCAATGCTTATTTTCTGCCCATGTCGATATGATTTCTTTGTTGGTTCATTTTTCATAAGATACTGGCTTAAACCATGTAACTGGCAATCGGCTGCAAAAAGTGAAATACAAATACATTTGAAAAGAAAACTGTGTTACATGTGGATATATCTGTATTTAAAATCTATTTTGTCTTCCTCATCAAGAGCCCCCCCCCCCTTTAAGCTTTTAAGTCCCGTATCAGTACTGATAAAGTTCAAAATGATATGTTACAGAACTTCATTTATCTTCGCAACAACTGCAACGAAACGCACAGATGAGCTAAATTACAAGCCAGTCCTTGATCAAAAACAAAATAATGGTTTGCATAGTATTTGGAAGAGAATTTCATTTTTGTCGGGGGGGGGGATGCTTATTGGTAGCGTGAGGGTTTAAGACTCTCTGAGGCAATACTCTTTAATGGCGCCCCTACTTTATGCCACAGAGAACAGTTGTTATGTCAGCTGCCATCCTCTACAACCCCGCCCCAATCTAAATAGAAGTTTTGTGAAGAGTTGCGCCTTTGCACTAAGGCGAGGTGAAATACTACGAAAATATCATCTGCAGTACAAGCTCTTGACGCCCCTCCCCCTCGCCTGGTAACTTGTGCAATTGCCCATCCCACATCCCTGGGAATGTTTTCTGTTTACATTGACATTGGCATACGATATATGCCTAAAATCTGTAGAAATTATGTTTAACTTTATTGAATTGTTTTCTTTGAATAATGATAGTGTCATCAATGAACTGAGTATCTTTGTTTAGCAAGCTATCATATTTAGACTTCATTTTCTTACTTGATAAGTTTTGTAACATACGTCAAGGAATATAACAATAATTTCATTCCGTGTTGAGAGCAACATCAAAATGAACTTTTCATCATAAGGCATTTTATTGCGAAGAAATGACACCTCATGCAATCACAAGATGAAACACAGGAAGTAAAGTATCATTCCGTAAGTGAGCCAATGATAGGGTTAATTTCAAATGATAGGGTTTATTTTAAATGATAGGGTTCATTTCAAAATGATAGGGTTAATTTCAAATGATAGGGTTTATTTCAAATGATAGAGTTAATTTCAAATGATAGGGTTCATTTCAAATGAAATGGTTCATTTCAAATGATAGGGTTCATTTCAAATGATGGGGTTTATTTCAAATGATAGGGTTCATTTCAAATGATAGGGTTTAGTTCAAATGATAGGGTTGATTTCAAATGATAGGGTTTATTTCAAATGATAGGGTTAATTTCAAATGATAGGGTTGATTTCAAATGATAGGGTTTATTTCAAATGATAGGGTTTATTTCAAATGATAGGGTTAATTTCAAATGATGGTGTCCTGATCTATAAAAAGGCAAGGTAAAGTCTGCAAATAAATGATAAATATAAAATGTTTTAATCGTCTCACTTTAATTACCATCAACGATCTCGCAATATTCTGTAATATTCAGCAAAATCCTTTGTTGTAATTTCTTTCAGTGAAAATTTTTAATGCGATTTCTTCGTCTGAAGGCGCAGCTGATGAACGGTAATCTCCATGTTAGGATTGCCCCAGTTGCAGTTTGCTGCGTAACAACGGCTCTATTGTATTGGACTGTCCTTTTGTAGGAATCACAACTTTTGTTCAGATATTATTAATGACTCTGACGCTAAATATTGAAACGCACTGATCAGTTCATATTTATTTTCAATATGACTGTCGATTATATTGTTTGATTATATCTGCTAAATGTTTTTTCTTTTCTTTATGAAGATATTGTAACGCATAGCGCTGTATATCAGATTAGAGTATACTAGTTCCATTTCAAATATATGATGCATAAACCCGATAATGCTAATAGAATAGCTGATAGACCACATACACATTTTAACAACATCCCCCAACCTGTTATAATCAGTGATGCAGTCTTTACTTGGATCTCATTGCATACGTGATGCAGCTGATTGAGAATTATGTTATCAATCAGGTGTAATTAAATGCTGAGACAAAATATGGCCACCTGGTCACAAAACTAAAAAAAAATTGAAATCATACTCAAATTTTAGCACATTTGATCATCTACAGTTCCCATAGACGTACGATTAGCTGTCCAAATGACTTAAAACTTACTGTCAAATAAACTTCGCGTTAGCTGTCAGATAGACGTATGGTTAGCTCTATGCAAATGTAAGGTCTCTCTTACTTTTTGCACTTCTAAATAATGCTTAGTTTCAGTAATATTCACTGACTCAGACGATGCATTTAAATTTTAGGGTTATGAGCGCCAATTGAAGTCGTGTGCTTAGACCGTTTTAGGAACATAAAGCATTAATTCTGTGTATGTTTCTTACTCCAACACTTAAACAATGTGCGTATAACCATCTATTTTTGAAAGCTATTATCTTTATCATGAGCATGAACCAAGGTTAGTAAAGCCTAAATTAGTAATGTTTTCTCCTAGAATTTTTGTTCTGATACAACCTTTGTCTGCATTTAACTCCTCTGTTGTAGTTATGAAACCAATGTCAGGTTGGGGTTTAATGTCATCGTCACGTGAATTGCCAGTCTCCGAGCGTGCATAGCTTGTACTACCATATTGTGTTACATCGACGTCATTGGTGTTGGTTACAGCGTCTAAATCGGCCTTTGATGTTGACCTTATGCTTGAATCCGCATTACCTGTTGTGGATTAAAAGTTCAAAACTGAGAATGTCCCATGAATTATTTAGTAGGACTGGTAGATGTGTCATCAGCCAGTTTGTCATTATTTGGTTCTTCTATGTAAACTTAATAACTTAGAACAAAGAAACACTTTATCAATCTAATCTATTTGTATCTGACTGGATGAGAACAATGGTTGGAAGCTGTGTTTCATCGTTACATTCCGTTATCTTTGTAAATGTGGCGAGGCTGTTCATTACGTTTAACAAACGACTCTATCATTGACTTGGTATTCTGATGTTTGCAATTTTCTTAAGAATTTTAAATCCATTTAAAACATTTAAAATATAATGACATGCAAAGTTTCGATTTGACCAAAATTTCATTTAAATAGAAACGCCTATTTTGGAAGAACTAATTATAGTTTCCAGTTTTACAACTGTACCCGAGATTTGATTGCATTGAAACATTTGTGGCAGAAATTTGACTCAAAGAGTCTGTAAAGAGTTTTTACTATTTGTCAGTACATCGTTGAGATTTACTACCAGTCTCTCCTCCCTCCCCCATTTGTAAGACTTAATTTTAGATTCTAAATGTCAATTGGCCTTTGCATGACCAGTCATTCTCTTTATAAATTCCTTTTTACTAGATTCAACAGTTGACACGAAAGGGATTTCTCCCGTTTCACCCGAAACCATTGTGTCTATTAAACCTTAAGGTACCGTAGAAATAGGGCTCTAAATGCATTAAAGACTCATGTAAGATTGTGAAACTTCCAATGTGGAAATAAATACATGTATATGACGTGCATTTACAGCCAAATATATATTGGAAGTTCATATAATGAACCTTTAATATCCGTATGGCTTTATTCCAGATCATCGTTTAATCAGAACTATATGTCACCAACTCCCCAAAGATTGCGAAGGGAGGTGTATAAAAGTCCCAAATGTGACTGAACTTCTACAAAAAAATAGACGCTTCAGTTTACTTGGCTAAATAGAGCACTGAATACAGGTCAAGATCTGTACAACATGTTTTTATCCAGATCTATTTTTATACAGAAGAGTTCATTTTAAGGCAAAACGTGCCTCTTTCTTTTAATGCGAATTTGTTAACTCTAACTCCCATTTATTCGAATGTTTTCTTGTTTCTCAAGGAATTCCAAAAACTGTCAGTTCAAATTCCAGAGATCAATCTGAAATCATCCTAAAACTTTATTTCGAGTTTGAAATTTGCATGGAACAGATAATCACATCATCGATGAAAATCGATTTAGATATGATGGTTTAAAATCGACTTGCCAATGACAATTAGGACGTCTGTGAAAATTGATTTATGCACGAGTATTGAAGATATATTTGCAAACGAAAATTAAATCTGTAAAAATTGATTCAGCCATGATGATTTAAGACCGGTTTACCAGTTACACTTACGACATCTGTGAAAATCAATTTATATATGATAATTTAAGATAGGTTTGCAAATGACAATTAGGACATCTTTGAAATCTATTTTAGACATGATGTTTTAAGATTGGTTAGTCAATGGCAATTGCAACATATGTGAAAGTATATACAAACATGCTGATTTAAGATCGACCTGCCAGTAACAAAGTTTAAAATATGCAACCAAAATTCTTAAAAAGCCAGAGTCCCAAAAACCATACTTCCGTTAACCTTTACAACACATCGGATTTGTACAGATTAAGACCATTATAAGTGTCAATTATGTAATAACCACTGCAAATTTAAGAAAAGAAAAGAAAGGTTGCAAAAATACAGACTTGGTATTCTTTATATTTTATATACTTCAGAAGACGTCAAAATTTCTTGCGCAGCGGTCTTGACCCAATCGTACTGTCAACTACGCTAACGAGGCATACTTTTGAAGGGACTACCAATTTATCTGCTTTATATGGGCGTATCTGTCTTTACAAACACCGAGCATCAATGACAAATTGAAATACAAAAGCGTAAAGTAAATAGGTTGGAGATTTTAACTAACCTTAACAGACATTCAACCATTTTGTTATGATGTTACTCAACCATGAATATTTCATTTTCGGACAAACCTAACTGCATTACATTAAATTACAGAGAAAACAAAACCAATAATTTTTTCTTCTATTTAACTGTTTCTGGTGGACATTTCTGATTTTTAAAATAAAATGAAAATTTACATTATTTCAGATGGAAAATGTAATAATTGTTATCAAAACGTAAATAAAATATAGTGTAGAGATGCTGTATCTTCGACCATAGACTGAATATACCTACCCGCTTGCTTGCACACACACACAAACACACACACACACACCTACTGATTTTAAAAAATGAAAACCACAAATCAGATAAAAGATACACTGAACTTAGTTCATTTATTGGTTTATAAGTTCAAACCTGATTAAGCCCAGAGTTGTAAAAGACGACCTTGATCGCCGGCCATTTCCAGTTCCTGGACAAGTCCATTGCTAGTAAAGAGGTGGATGTACAACTACACATATATGTACATAGAAGCTAAATACTCCATCGTCTGCGTCCGACATTTACAATGTCGAATCAAGCAAAGGAAAAGACTGACAACTACAAAAAAGTGGCTTTCACGTGGATTTAAGAAGCGGTGTAATTTCTATGTTCGTGTGTGCAAAAGGATATTGTTGTTGTTGTTGTTGTTCTAGGGTTTAACGCCATTTTTCAGCACAAGATAGGCTATATATGGCGGCTAGTATAACTGGTGGAGGAAGAACCCTGGAAAACCCAGGGAAGAACCACCGACCCACGAGAAGCTACTGGCAGGCTTTCCCACGTACCCACGCTAGCCGAGCTTTGGACTCGAACCCACGCAGACAGAGGTGAGATGGCAGTGATCCGGAACGGTGAGCGCTTTAGACCACTCGGCCACTCGGCGCCCCCAAAAGGATATAACTCTAAGCTCTCAGCATTATGGTAATTTACGGAATTATCCGGCAGTTACCGAATATGACGAAATACGTCACTCTTTTATCTGATAGACAGACTCGTCCATGACCGCTCCAGTGGCCAAGTGGTTAGAGCGTCCGCCTCGGATGCGGGAGGTCGCGGGTTCGAACCCCGGCCAAGTCATACCAAAGACTTATAAAAATAGTACTAACAGCTGCCTCGTTATGTGCTCAGCATTTAGAGGCTAGTGTTAGGACTGGTCGGCCTGTTTCAGGATAATGTGACTGGGTGTGACATCATGCTACATGTCTGCGGCACGATGCATCAGTGCTAGACATCACTATAAGCGGCCATACTGCAGACATCGTAGCAATATGACTTTAGCAAAATGTTAAAGTTACGTTAAATATCCAAATCACACACACACACACACACACACACAGACTAGTCCATGGTGTACGCAATGTGGCGCCGTGATAGCACGGAAAAGTCCGTTAAGCATGAAAGGCGCAGAGGATGCCAGTGTTAGGGCCAACCTGGTCACAGTCAAGTTAGAACTTATAAATCAATAAATGAATTGACTAAGTTCCATGCACTTTTTATCACATTAAAGATTTCCGCTATTGAAATTGGCAGGGGGTACAAACAAACGGGGAGGTATATTCAGACTATACATGTTTAATACAATTATTGGGTACCATGTATGTTATGAAAACGTTTCTTGGAATTACTGGGTATTGTGTACGTCATGAAGATGTTCAGCGAGCGAAATCTGAAGTACGTCCAATCTACATCGGTTGTCGGAACTTCCTTCATCTTTCTAGTTGCATTTTTGAAAAGGTGTAGTAGGCTTACAAGTACTGCAAACATTTAACCTACCGATGCATCTTGGGATATATCCAAACCAACGTCCATTATTGCAGGTCACTTCTGTGGATGTTTCTTCCAAATTATAATCATACCCATAAGCATAACCGTCGTCATCATCCACTGGACAAGAAATCCTTATTGTGTCGCCACTCCGGTACACTGCCTTGACCGGTTCGTCTTTGTATAGAAACTTCTTTAGATCATTCAATACGCATTCGGCTGAAATAAGAATTGATACATTTTAACTCAAACTTAATAATTTTCAGCTATGATATGTGCAATTTCAAACATGTACTTTAACATAGGAATAGGATGTTATGTGTTTATTTCGGAAATTAGTTGAGACCGCGTGCATGCAATTTTATAGATGTCTATAAACAATTAAATCATGAGATTGAAGTACAGTATGCCATATTAAGTGTTATTAGTCTATTAGTGTTCTATTGCCCTTTTATGATATATGCATATTATCTAGATAAATTGGAAAATATACTTGCTATATTAAGATGTTGCGACAAATATGTACATTGAAGTTTAGTTAAATTTCTGCATTAGCGCCATATTTGCTACAACACAAAAGGAAAGCTCATATGCGTTTAAATTTGGTGCAAGACATTGTCAAGGACTCAGATATAATCTAGATTGTGCACTAATTCAGCAGGATGCAAGTTATATGAAACAAGTGAATGCAGGTAGATATACGGAGCGAACTCAACACAATTTACCCTGCAAGCTAGGAGCTGGCTTTCCTGGAATTATTTACTTTCAGCACCATACGTCATTCAACTTCAACCTAAAACATAAACATTGTTTATTTATACGTCAAGTTCTTTCAACTTCTTCTATGCTGATTTTGGCATTCGGTCATTCATGGTGGAGGAGACCAATGACTTTAGCCAAGCAATCGCAATACAGCTTCCTTATCCAGATCTCATCCAGCAGAGGGCCTCTCACACGCTGTTATGTATTTAATAGCTGAAGTTACCTTAGAAATTGTGACTGAAACTGAGCAGACTGGTGAGTCCTTACCTCCGCATCCAACTACCTCATCTGAATTATCCAAACAATCCGGAAACCCGTCACACTGGTCTGTAACATCAATACATTTCCCATTTCTACACTGAAACTCCTGGTCAGAACAGGAAGTAGCTGCAAGTGAATAAATTCTTTAGCATGATTGCACATTTGATTCAAAATTTATGAACAGAGCTAATCAGCTAATAATTCCCACAATGTCTTAACCAAAATTTGAAATTATTCAGCTAGTTTTAAAACAATGATATGGATTGGCCATTAAGATATAGCTTATTACTTGACATGAAATGATTTTGCTAACTTATCCTAATATTTGTACCCAGTGGCGTCGCTAGGGAGGTGCGGGGGTGCGGACCGCACCGGGTGACACCATCTCAGAGATGTGACACCAAAATGAAAAATTGCAAATTTTACAGAGCACACTGCTCGGTCTGGTCGGATTTCATAAGCGGTTAACCGATCATAGTTGAATACATGACTAGCAGGCACAGCAGTGGCGTCGCTAGGGGGATGCGGAGGGTGCGGACTGCACCGGGTGACACCATCAGAGGGGGTGACACCAAAATGACATACTAAGGCTTCTGTATGGTCTGTTACGGAAGGAGGACCATGGGGGTGACACAATGATCTACCGCACTGGGTGACACCAACCCGAGTGACGCCACTGGCAGTACCTGATTTTCTTTTGTAGCGTAATGGTGTAATTTTATACATATATAATAATTAATTTCCTTTTAAGCGTAGTAATGTGATTGTTCACATTCGTCATACAAGAATTTCATTTCGTAGCGTAATGATGCGGTTTTATACATATATAACATCAAGCACTTGAGATGAAATTTCCATATGCTGCGTAGACAAAGTTAAGTAATGATAAAAGTGCACCATGAAACACGATGAAGTCCGCGAAAATACCAGAAAAATGTTATAAATGTTTGATGCAACCCACTGCTACTGCGCAAAAAAAAAACTGTTGAAGAAACTGTAATTATTTTATTGCTTTAGAAAAGAAAACCCAACACGGGGGACAATAGTTTAACCTTTTAAAATTAAGGGTTGCGGACTCGGTTTTACACCGCCAGTACGATTATACAGCGATTGGTTGAAAATGATAATCATTCCACTGTGTTGGGCCGATTTACTTCTCTTTTGGGGAGAAATACACAGACAGAGAACACTAAAACACTCAAACAATCAGATGGATAGTTAGGTTAATATTCTACTGAAAAAGGTTCTAATCAAAAGTTTCGTACCTTACAATGGGTTTTGGTTTCTAAAGGAAAAGATTTTCCTAGATTTTCCTCACTGAAAATGCTAGTTTATTAAATTCAAAAAGACCTTGTCTGACTTACGTGTCGTGAACAAAACCTTTAATTCCCTTTATTTAGGTGTATGGTTGATGGATTTAATTTGGGTTGGAGGGCATGCATCTTGGCCTTACTTCAGTTATGTATCTGTCATAAGACTGTTAGCTCCGTTTGTTGGTTTTCACTTGCCGGTGTCCGACCTAAACTGGCAAGCCAGTATCATAGGTCTGTAACAAACACGTCTTTGTCTCTCCATTAATTAGTCAGTTACGTCATTCGCACAACAGTATTAAACGTAATTTCAATTGTATATATTTTGGACACTTCTCCTTAAGCCCCATTGATTGATAACTTTACATCAACCCGATCATCATGGAAGAAAAAAAAGATTCCATACTTTCACTAAAGATGCAAGATGATACTTTTCTTCGCCCTCGGAAGTGTAAGGTAATTGTTAGCGAATTTCACATTCGGACCACCTCGACTATTTCTGCGAAACAAAAATATTTCTTGAACGTATATCAACGCAGTCAATGATAGAAAAAATTGCTCGTTTTCTTAGATGGAAATTTCGTTGCAAAAATAAAACAAATGAGAAATTGCTGATGAACGAAACAGATCTATGCATGCGCAACGCTTGGTCAATCCATGCTTCTTAAATAGTTGATGATGTCTGGATGGCAGCTATCGACAGACATTCGAGTCACGATGAGTAGAACTGACTTCGACGTTGCGAACACGAATTTCAGATCACAGTCAAAACACCTCGCAGAGAAGAAACTGCAATCGATTCGGACCAACACCTCTATTTCTACTACAGTAGAACTGACTGAAAAGTTTCTGATTAAAACAACTCGATGGTTGTCGGAATGTTTTATAGTGGCACATATCTATTTTTACCGTCTTGGTCAGTCTTTGTTTTGTAGATAGCCGATGTGACCTGAATGGCAACTAATGGCAGCATTCGCACTTTCGAGGTCAATCCTACGGATCATACCTCAAATGTATGTTGAGAATTTCCATTTGGATCACCTTGGCTATTTACGAAACAAGGTTTCACCGATAGGTGTAGACAGAACGAACTTCGTTTTTCATTTGTATCCTCTCGGTCAGTCCCACTCTCGATACAAATGCAGAAATAGCCAGGGTAGTCCTACTAGATTATGTTTATTTCTTGCTGAGAAATTTCTGGCGAACAAAATGTATGATTCGTTTTTAAATTCCTACACCGATATGCATTCGAAACAATTGTAGTCTCTCAGAAATAGCCGATGTAGATGCGAATGCAGTTGTCAGTAATCTGATCAGAACATGACTCGACCATTTCTGACACGTCGTGATATACCCTATTAAGTATTTGTAGAATTATAATTATACATGCACATGATGAGTTGGTGGTCTCCTGCAGTGGAATGCACAGCGTATTTTCCGACGTCAAAGGCCGGCAGTGTTCCGATTGTGACTTGGTTCCTTCCGCTGCATTATTGTGCCATGTGATCAAATTTAGTTCCGAATACTGTTCTCACTGACAGCTATTTACATCCGATATTTCTATTTCGATCTGAGGATAAGGGTCGATGATATTCCATTTAAGCAGCGATCGGCATACTTTCATGGCATGATCTCTAACATTGACAGAGAAATTTCCAATGATCACTTCCTGAACTAAAACAGGTAAACTAGGGAGAAAAGAAGAAATAATCTAAAACTATTTTCCTTTTTTAATTATGTGTGATTCCTTTATTACACTGTACAAGTTGATACTGTCAACTCTAGCAAAATCGTTATTCCTTAATTTATTAATTGCTAAAGTTAGTACAATTTTGTATTATTTCCAGTTCATTTCTCGAGTAGTTGGAAGGAGCTTTCGACCAGACATCTGCTTTAGATAACGTGTTGTTTCCTGAATACAACATACAAAATACTTTCAGTCACTGTATATGAAGGTAGGATAGAGATATCCTAACAATCTCTCCATTGTGCATGATGCAAATGCCCACAGTTTGACCTAATATTTGTCTCTGTTTCAGACGCACCTACTCTCTGTGGAGAAGACCCTCCAGATAATAGCCTTGTTTAAGTTAACTCCCCTGGATTAATTTCTAATAACTCTCAACTATCTCCCTCTAAATTTTATTTTACGGAAGCAGCACATTTGTCGGATTTATTTTCTTCTCTTACCTAACTGCAACTCTCGCGTTATCTTGGTACATTTGTGTTGATAGTCTTAATTTTATGTTTGATTTGTTGATTAGCTGATCGGTTTGCAAAATGGGTTAGTGACAGGAGGAATAGTTGTTACAAAAGTTTTACATTTTGTGTAATAGCTACGTTCGCAGTGCTGGCACGGTATTACCCATACTATCGGTTACATACGATTGTTGTTGGGGTTTGAGCTGTCGCTTTTGGGATACTCTTTTAGATAGAAACAGGTCGACGAAATCCTGGGGTTGTTCTTTTCTCTGCTAATCTTTATGTAGATTTTGTGGTGATTTTCGTTGGTCGAGCTTGAAACTCTGTTTTTTTTATACGGATAAATTAAAAAGATTCGCCTTGTGACCTCGAACACATGAGGAGCACTCTGTCTCAGACAGAAGCGTTCGATCACTAGCAACTTTTATTTGCACGTTAATTTGCAGTGTGTGTGTGTGTGTGGTTTGGATTTTTAACGCAGCTTTAACAATTTTTCAGTCGTATCGCTACGACGTCCACAGTGTGGGACAGTTTATAGTGATGTCTAGCACTGAGGCATCATGCCGGAGACATGTGGCATGATGTCCTACCCAGTCACATTATCCTGATACCAGGCCGACCAGTCCTAACACTAACCTCTTAATGATGAGCGCCAAGCTAATTTGCAGTGAAGAACATATATTGTAACCATAGTTCCAGCACGCAACTTGTGTGCATTTCATGCTTGTTAGGGTGTGCCAAGAAATTTTTGTAAATGGAATTTCAAATAGGAAAGAAAGAAATTAAAGAAATAAACTTACCCACTAAAACAAGTCCAGAGAGAAATAATATCAACATCATGTTCCTAAGATGTAACATTCTGCATTGTTTCAACTGTGAAAAATCAGACCACTCATGTCACCAAAGTGGCAGGGCCCTTTATATAATATTTCATGCATACGTATTGAGTCAGTGGTACATGCGTAATTCGAACTACAGTGTTATTTTTATCAGGACATAAATACAAGAGATGGTATTCCGATCAAGTATATCCAGCTTGTATCTCTAATTCTAAAAGGATGGTAATTTTTATTGTTGCTTTTGTTCTTATTCTGTTTTGTTTTTTTAATTATGAACGGCGCTTTCAAACAAATCTCGGTAGTAAAAAGGTTGCTTGTTTTGTTGAACATTGAACCTTGGGAGTAATAGGATCGCATTTCGTTACTGAGTTGAATTAGTCTTTTCCGTTATACATTGTCTAGATACTAATAAACACAAGCTCAGGATTTTTTCCCAACCATGTGTATCTTATTCGGAATGTATATAGTATTCTAAGTTCATACGCATTAATCTACATTAAGGTTAACAGTTATTATATCTACCGCAGTGCACTTCCTCCATTTTCCTCCTCCCGATCCTCTTTGTATTCATCGTCGTTGTAGCAATTATCATCTACATTAGAACCATCATCGTTGTCCTCGTCTTCGTGGGAGTCATCATTGCTTCCTTAGTCACCCGCTTTTCCCTATCTCTCAATTTTTAAACAAATTATGAAGAAAACAATAAAGCGAAAATCCGGATCATACATCATATGCAAACTCGTTTTATGCCAGTGCTATTGAAATGAATATGTTCTTTAAGGATTTTTATGTAAATCTCTCTCTCTCTCTCTCTCTCTCTCTCTGTTTATAGATGTTCGTTGTGCACAAATGTTATACAGACACATCCATGTAGTTCGTACATTAAATTATATGAACAGTTTCATCAGAGCAAACTCTGATCACTTGAGTGCCTCGTAGATATACATGCATTTCCTTTTTACAACAATTCGTGTGATGTATGGCATCAAAAGCATCTTTTATAATACTGTCAAATTCGGATGTTAAAAAAAGGCTTCTTGTTTACCTTATTCTTAAAATTACTTGAATCTAGGATTCCTAAAAGATTGTTTACCTACTCTTAAATTTGTCTGCATCGAGGACTCCTACATTTTTTTAATTTCATTTTCTTTAATTTAACATAATTACTCATGTGGCAAAATATTATATTATGGCTTAATTACTTATAATCGTATGCATTGTATTCCTACTACCCCTCTCCCCCTCGCCGTCAAAATCGTCGTTTTCGTCACTATCACCATACTTCGGCATCCTCCTTCTCGTCATTGTCATCATCATCTGTGTCATGGTCATCATTCTCGTCATCTCTAGCCATATCATATGTTTTTTCAATTTATTATAACATTAGAAATGAGAAAAATGTGGGTCAAATGTAATAGTTTAACTCACTTGGCATTTACACCTCTCTCTCTCTCTCTCTCTCTCTCACACACACACACACACACACACACACGCACACACACAGATATCCTGTGTCCTATTGGTGATCTAACCAATAGATCTGACGATCTAGTCCGATGTGCAGGTTCGAACCCCGGCCGAGTCACATCAAGGGCTTATAAAAATGGTATTAGAAGCTGTCTCGTTCGGCGCTCAGCATTAAGAGGTTAGAGTTAGGACTGGTCGTCCTGGTGTCAGAATAATGTGAGTGAATGGGACATCATGCTACATGTTAGCTGTGTCACACTACAGACATCGTAGCGAAAAAATCTAAATCACACACACACACACATTTCACTATTTCAAACACCATCAAAATGTCAGGCACGGTCAGTATATCAAAGTCAAAAATATAAACACAGATAAGAGCTCCAAATTAGAACAATTATACAGCTTTTATAAATTCATTTATAATTTCACTTCAACTTAATTCGATTAGAAACCAATAGGCATCTTACGGAAGATTTTGAAGTAGTACTTTATGTTATTCACCAAACTGACGCATAATGACGGCAACCAATCGCTCAATACTCATGCTGGCTGGCGTAGATCAGAATGTCAAGTCCGGTCACCATGTCGAATTTAAGAGTTGACATTAAGCAGAGAAAGAGGAAAATATCACTTGTTAAAATTAAAGCAAAAATTCCTGTTTTACAATAGTTTCTTTACTGCTTCCTCCAATAATCTTAACTTCAACTTAGATGACTTTGTTTTAAAGATTCACTCTGTAAAAGCCAACTTGCACGTGCTAGGATTGGGAATCAAACTGTGTATAGTAGTTGTGCTAAGCTTTAGGGCTTCTGTGTTTCATCATTCAGTATAAATGATCTAAAATTACACCAAAAAAAACTCTTGAAATTGATCTAAAGCCGTCGGACATTCGAAAGCTAGATCATGTATGTAAGAGTTTAACGGCAAAAAAAAGAAAATCTTGTCTATATGGTTCTGATTAAAAATTAGGCAGTGAAAACATGCAAAACTGAAATTAAACAAGTTGAAAAGTCCAAAGAAATTAGGAACTGATTTGGACATCGTTTCCTGATTCGTAGAAAACATCTCACCTAAACAAGTTGTTAGGTCTCACTCGCCATTAAAGGAAAGATGATTTATTACCTCAGAAAAAATCCGCTATATGACAGATTGAGTCCTAGTTTAAATATCCGCCATATGACATATTCAGTCCTAGTTTAAATGTCCGCCATATGAAAGACTGAGTCCTAGTTTAAATATCATCCATATGACAGATTCAGTCCTAGTTTAAATATCCGCTATAGGACAGACTGAGTCCTAGTTTAAATGTCCGCCATATGACAGACTGAGTCCTAGTTTAAAAATCCGCCATATGGCAGATTGAGTCCTAGTTTAAATATCTGCTATATGACAGACTGAGTCCTAGTTAAAATGTCCGCCATATGACAGACTGAGTCCTAGTTTAAATGTCTGCCATATGACAGACTGAGTCCAAGTTTAAATATCCGCCATATGACAGATTGAGTCCTTGTTTAAATATCCGCTATATGACAGACCGAGTCCGAGTTTAAATGTCCGCTATATGACAGACTGAGTCCTAGTTTAAATGTCCGCCATTTAATTGATCGAGTGCTAGTTTAAACGTCAGCCATATGATTATTGACTCCTAGATTTCCAAACTGGGTAAAATAATTTTTTTAACTAAAATGTGCTACGTTCTATACCTACAAAAATTGAATCTTGTGTTAACTTATTCGTAGTTTAAAATTTTTATTTAATGTTTTGCATTTTGGAATTGGACTGATTTGTTTCATATACATACAATTTCATAATTCCTTGAATTCTCAATTTGATTTTTTTTTTACAATTCAGTTGTGTGGCAAGTCATGACAAACTATATAACCTCGATTTGGATTATTCGTATTATTTTGTCCTATTGTGCTGAGACAAAGTGCTTTCTTTTCATAACTATGACAGTGCTGATGTATGCTGTGTAATGTCTGACACCTTACCTCTACTGTCTAAAGTATGTTTACTCCAATGAACGTGCGCAAATCAAAATGGGTCAGCATGCGGACTGTCCTGTTTGTGATCTTAGAAGTTGTTATTTATCTTTTACCAATAAAGTGAATAACAAGAAAATTTTCTTTATTGCATGTAGTCTGGTTAGATTAACCAGTGCATTGGAAAGTCTGGGGTAGAAGTGTTGAAATATCGAACAACGCAATAGCCACTGAGTCAACGTCGACGGAACTCTGAATTATATAGGTCATGTTTAACAAGGACTGCAAATGCTACATTCGGTAGATTATCTTACTACAATTAGCTTAAGACGATGGCAGACGTAAATACGCTCATTCTGAATAGAAAGTAAAGTAACCTCGCGACAACAGAGACAGGACGTTGCGAGGTCGGAGTTGGAGAAAACAGTGTATCAGGAAAGTAGAATCATCTACTATACACAGTCACTGGCGAAACTTTGAACATGCACGTGCTAGCATCGGAACCGAAGTTGGTCCTGATGTAAGGGTGGAAGAACATGACAAGATGAAAGTAGTTTAAGCACTATGCTATTCATAGCTAAATATCACAGTGTCATTCGTATTCTTACCACAGAGAGAGACAGACAGACAGAGACAGAGACAGAGAGAGGGAAAGAGAGGGAGAGGGGGATGGAGGGAAAGAGAGTTTATGTATTTAATAATAGCAGATTGAAAAGATGCGCACAACATAAACTGGTTAGATTACCATTTATTACTTCTATCAACTATCTAACTTATAAAAAGCACGAGTTAAAATTGATTTACGGGGTTAATACTGAATACAAAATATTTATGTTATCAAAAGTAGGAATATAAGGTCCTAGACACACCTATGCCATACATACAGATAACAGATTTTGCAAATATGGATCTAGACACACCTATGCCATACATACAGATAACAGATTTTGCAAATATGGATCTAGACACACCTATGCCATACATACAGATAACAGATTTTGCAAATATGGATCTAGACACACCTATGCCATACATACAG
This sequence comes from Sinohyriopsis cumingii, assembly GCA_028554795.2. Classification (NCBI taxonomy): domain Eukaryota; kingdom Metazoa; phylum Mollusca; class Bivalvia; order Unionida; family Unionidae; genus Sinohyriopsis; species Sinohyriopsis cumingii. The sequence goes on along the minus strand of CM068839.1, from coordinate 17,951,720 downwards.
ATAACAGATTTTGCAAATATGGATCTAGACACACCTATGCCATACATACAGATAACAGATTTTGCAAATATGGATCTAGACACACCTATGCCATACATACAGATAACAGATTTTGCAAATATGGATCTAGACACACCTATGCCATACATACAGATAACAGATTTTGCAAATATGGATCTAGACACACCTATGCCATACATACAGATAACAGATTTTGCAAATATGGATCTAGACACACCTATGCCATACATACAGATAACAGATTTTGCAAATATGGATCTAGACACACCTATGCCATACATACAGATAACAGATTTTGCAAATATGGATCTAGACACACCTATGCCATACATACAGATAACAGATTTTGCAAATATGGATCTAGACACATCTATACGATACACATAGATATTGTTTGCAAATATGGACCTAAATGTATCCATGCGATAGCTACAAAAAAGGAATATGTGCATGATATTTCCAATCAACATTCCATCATGTCCCCGCCCCAACTTCCCTCTCCCACATCGGCATCCAGCACATATGTAACCTCTATGAACACCAACCGTATATAAGTTGAATCACAACATAGATCATGATCTGCCGTTGCACAATGTTCTTGTAAATCAGTGTATATGTCGTTTCTTCTAGTAACTTCTTGTGACAAACTGCATAGACCCAGATCCGCGGGCGCATTATGCGACAGCAGAGCTGGATCTGTGCAGTTTGCAATTTGTACTGAATGTATAAGCGAATATAGACTGTTTGAACATATTGCAGCCACACGAAAGGTTTTGACTCGTTGTTTCTGGCGTTTAATGTAGGAAGATCAATAATTAAATGGAAAATTCGGCACATATTTATAGCATACATAAGATTTGCTGAATAAAAAACAATTATATTAATATATATCAAATCGAAGGTAAATATCCCTGTGCAGGAATAAAACGAGAACAAATGGAGGGTGAGGGAACAAAATCATTTCTTGACATCTTTGAACCGAAAGACCTCAATTTCTTCATGGTACTTGTGTGTTAGCAACAATATATTTTCTGCAGGAGCACAACACATAGTAAAATTGTTTATAAGATGTGACACCTGGCACACCTGAAGCACTTTCCCGTCAGGGGTAAGTTGATGAATATCCCCTACTAGGTAATCAGTGACGTAGATCTGGTCGTACTGATCCACAGCAACCCCTGTCGGCCACTGAAGGTCGCGATGGTAATAAGAGAATATAGCTTCTCCTGTCAGTCGAAAACAAAACAAGGCCTTGGAGGACACAGAGGTTTGCAGAACGTATGACTTCCGTGGGTTGACAAGCACGTCGTTGAAGTAGTCGAGACTTCTACCGGTTGAATCTTTCTCCAAATGTAGGATCTCATTACCTGTTTTAGATTCCACAACACCAAAGGAATATACATCTTGATCACCCTTGGTTTCAAACCATGCGACAGCTAGGTAGTTTTGAGTCGCAGGCGAGATACGATAACTGCAACGTTCAGTTAAAATCTCTCTCTCCAGTCTCAATGCATCTCTTGTGACACTGATGAAAACAATTTTTTTCTCGCCGCTGAGCGAGATGGCCACCTCACTATTATTGACAATTGCCAAGGATACGGGACTCGTCTCCAATGCAAGCATGGACGAAAGCGTGTAATCTTTATTGAACAATACACAGAAGCGATTGTTGTTGTCAATCACGATGATTTGGCCAGACGATAGTATTCCTAGTCCTGTGTATTTTGGAGGTTTGATATTTGGACCTTTCAATTTGAACGTTTTAACTTTTTCAAACACTCTGTCCTTGGAAACCGAAATATTGACTCTTTTATCGATATGTATTGTCGGAAAGCGTTTGTAATTCTTCTCGTTCCATCTATTTTGTACAGCGGCAGCGTTTGCGATTGAATGTTCTCTTCCAGATTTAGGCAACAATGGACGAGGTGGTGATAGAGGTTGAATGTCATCCTTGAAGTATCTTTTATCGTGTACAGTGTCATTCCTCTCAAACGAATGTCTTCTTTCTGGTATTGGAAGTGAGCGATGCAACGATAAAGGCTGCAGATGCTGTTGCAGATTTTCAACAACATGGTCCCTGCTGACTTTGAATTTCGTATGATACCGCAAGCAGTCATCACAGTAAAGTTCTTGACAGTTTTTGCAGATAGCAATCGCTACTTGAGTGAGTCCTTCATTCCTGCATGGATCGCAGAGCTTCTCCTGCACACCCGGCTTGGAATCAAGCAATGCAACGATAACAGGATTAACAGGAAAATATTTTGCCCATTCCCGGACAGGTTTATTCCGGACGGGTGGTCCAGTCTCTGACCTGCAAACCGAGCACTTGATAGTATCAATCCCTGTTTCCTTTTGTTGCTGTTCTACGATGTGACTTTGTAAACATGCTTGGCAAAAGCTATGGAGGCATGGGAGTGTCCTTGGTTTCAGAAATACATCGTAACAAATAGGACACTTCATCAATTCGCTCAGACTTTTTCCGCTTGAATCCATCCTGCAAGGGAACATAAAAAAAAATTTTGTAGCAAAAAATCACAAGAACATAATTATTTAGACAATATGTTTTTGTGTCATATACAATTCCGACTTTACAAGCTTTGTGCATAGTTTTTAAAACAAGAAATATACTGAAAACAAACTTATACTACCAACTACTTTTCTGAATGCCTGTTCTCGCCTTAAAGCTTTGAAATGGCATTAAATGATTATATTCCCTGTCAATTGTTTTCCAGAGATAATTACTGTATAGGTGGGGGGTGGGGGTGCGTTTTATTCAATCAGTGAATGATATAAGCTTTTTCAGTTACTATTAATTGATTAAGCCTTTCCATTTTTCTCTGTTGGTGTATAGTTAAACACACCATGAGACAAGTGCCGGTCTAATTGATCAGTTAAATACTTGATTTTTTTTTACCGGCAGGCCTATCGTCACTCCTGTATCTACCTAACTGATTGTATAGAAAACCAGCCTTTAAACTGCTGTACCCAGGAAGAAATTATACAGTAATGGGAAGTCAACCCTTAACAGTTGAACTGAACATGATTGTACCACAATAACTTTATGTACAAAAGATAAGCTTATAAACCGTGTCGTCTAGACAAACACTTATACTTACTTTCTTTTCAAATTTATTGCTTTCATTCTTGTAATATAAAATCTTTAACCGGCCCACAGAAGTAGAGAAATGCGGACGATATATTTCTCAATAAATTATTTATTAAATGTTTAACAATTGACAAAGAATGACCGAAGACAACATTAAGTTTGCTTATCTCATTGATTCCAAAGAATGTCGGATAATTTTGTTGTTGATATTCACAACTGACTGATAAAGAACGTAGAGTCAAAACTAACTTCAAGAAAATTCAAATTCGGTATTTTGATAGATACAGTCTGACTCATTACTATTCCTAAAATATTAATAAATCCATTATCTACCAACCTTCTTTGGTTTGCTCTCAAGTAATTTCTGGAGTATTAAACATATTCATATTCTTCCATGTATTTCTCGGATCTAAACCACCTTTCTGGAAAATTCGAAACTCGTATTCAACAGTAGTTATTATTTTTCAAAACTATTTGTTTTACCTACTAAGCATTTTCTTTGAATATTCAAACTCTATATTATACTTTCCTTGCTTAAGTTCTGGAGTAAATTTATTACTGGACTTGATCGTAAATTTCATGAATAACATAAGCAGCCATTGCTGCATTGAATCTGTTCTCGTATTACTGTTGACTTAAATTTTGTTCAGGTTGAGAACAGGGAAACAGCTCTGTAAGAACTGTATATTTTATATAACTCATTTTGGTCAGGTTGAGACCAGGAAAACAGCTCTGTAAGAACTGTGTATTTTATATAACGCACACTCTAGTAAACAATTTGAACTCTGATCAGCTGCTGCATAATATACCGAGAGGTCAGATTCTGTGTTCGTCTGTTTTTTGGTTTTTTTCTGGGTTTTTTCTCTTCATTTTTGTCAAGCGAACATAGCTTGTAAGCTTATCTGCAGGCAAATCACACAAAGGCAGATCCAGGCGTTAGCTCTTCTCGCCAGCGTGTGTTATATGCTATGGGAAATACGGTTGTCATGAGACGAAAAAATGAAGAGAGCTATCAATTGTGCTTTCAGGCTGAATGCTTGCTAGAAAGCCGACGTAACCATAACCGCTTTTCTTATGAAATGACTATAAATAATCATATTTACTGGCACTCATATGTACACTTGATTTGAATACTGTTAAAATACACTGACCACTGCAAACATAAATTGAAGTACAAAGTGTTTTCTGCAGATGTATGCAAAATTTTAATTAAAAAAATTAAAAAAGAAACACGAAATGAATGAAAACAGATGTAAATTGTGTTCCTTTGGAAACATTTGATTGGACAGATGCAATCCTTGAAATATCTAAATATAAAGTGCGATTTTTCACCTTAATAACGAATTGAATATTTTGACCACAAAAAGTGCATCACAAATATTTTATTAAATCTGGTAGAAGACTTTCTTGCTGTTTTTGTCCCTTTTGTTCTTCTAAAAGTGGTAACTCATCCTGCTGGTAGTAGGTACAGTAGCCGTCGTCATATCAACGGTGGTGGTTATGGAGTTTTATTTAGATTGAAATGGTAAGAGCATTATTGGTAGAAGGTACATTTTGTTGGGTTTGTTTTCATAACGGTGGCATTAAGGATATCCTGTGCAAATGATTCTAGCCTTGCAGTACACGATGCTGTAAATGACCTTTAAGTGCTATGTTTTCAGTAACATGATACTGTCAATGACCCGGTAAGTACTTTGCTTTCAGTCCCTCATCTAAGCTCTTAAGTTTCTTGAAGTCAAACTTGGAAATAGGGTCAGTAGATATTTATTAGCAGCCACGGATAGGCCCAAAAATACAAACATTGCTCCATGAACATATATTATTTTGTAATTATAAACAGCCAGGTCCACGTGAGCGTTGTATAATAAACGTGAGGAATTCTAAACATTTCATCACGTTAAATAACAGCAATTTGCATTAATTGTCCAATGTACGATGAAAGATTTTCATTATTGGCCAATGTTCGATGACAGATTTGCATTAATTGGCCAATGTGCGGTGAAAGATTTGCATTAATTGGCCAATGTGCGATGAGCGATTTGCCGAGAGTAGGTTATGATTCTAATGAGCATCGTGCCTAGATGTTATCCAGTAGCCCACTAAAGGGGGTTTGGGAGGAGATGTTGTTGTCACAAAAGCAAGATGTCTTGGGACGCCAAAACCCACTTGCATCAGATGTCTTTGGCGCCCAAACTCATATGTCCTTCATCGTTGCTCCAGGCGCCATTTAGCCTTAGTACACCGCTAAGTTATCTGCCATTCACTGGGACAAAATCTGTCGGTTCCCTTTTTGAGTCTAACCATAATGCGCATGCCAGTTTATGCAAAATGCAATCTGAATGTAGTCAAAATTGGCTTGTAATAAGTATATCTGATGGTCACCAATGAGAGGTCATATTTTGTTGACCCTTTGATTAACCGATCAAATTACAACCTTCCTATTTCTGAAAGTGAAACACGTCATCAGGAATACACACCTACTTACGACAACTCTCCCAAACACAAAACGCAATGCTTTCTAAGATATGTTTATAAAAATAACTGGACCCAGAGTTCCAAAAGTAACCAGAACATGAAGTCTGATCGGTGTATGCCAGGTAAAGCAGCAGAGGGGGCGAATCGGACATTTTGTCCAATCGTTATTTTGCTTAATTATTACTTTCTGCACTCAACGATCTAGTGTCGTCAGCGCCTGGTAAAAAAAAAACGACGTCGTCGTTGGGGAATCGTCCAAACGTCATTTGGTTTAATTAACACCTTCTGCGCGCCGATCCCCAGCGTCGTCAGCGTCCGGTAAGCACGTCGACGACCGCGTCGATGTCATTGCCCCCTCTGCTGCTAAGAAGTTATTTACAATGATCTTACAAACAGAGTGATCACTAACTCCTCCTCCTGTAGATCAATTAGGTTATTTGACTGATCGGTGAGTTTAAAATTAATTCTCGTTAAAAACCGATCATGGCATCGCATATAGACCGGATTAATCGGATTCTCAACGATTAAAAATCCCGGAGGGGCTGTTGGTGAAAATGAATAAAGGATATATCCCTGTTGAGCTTGATTTGATTGATTGGTATCTACCTGGTAACTCCCTTCGATAACATCACACACTAGATTGATTGCTATCACCGATGCGATATTTACGTTGTATGGAGCAATATGCATACCATCATCCCCGTTATCGTGTCTGAGGATATAAGTTGATGGACTGAGAAAATCATTAAGAGACTTTCTTAGTTCAGGCGCGTTGTATCCTGGAAACTTGAAATCGGGTAAATCGGCTTCTGTGATATTATACCCGGTTAGGAATTTTTGTTTATTATCATCGCTGCTATCGGATATTGTCTTAACGATTCGCTCATTAATATATTCCATGTCTGATATAAGTTGATTTAACACCTCAACGTGTTTTCGTGCTTTTGTTTTCCGTAGCTGTTCTAGTTGTGATTGGTAATTACGATTAATCTCGGCAAACGCACCAGTGATATCATCTAAACGAACTGTGACCTTGGCTGACAATTCAGGAGTTTTCTTATACGGAAAAAACCATTGCATGGTATTCCTGTCTTGAAATATAAACTCGCTGGGTAATAACGTGTTTCTTATAATAGACAAATCATTCAGATAACTGGGATTAATCTCATGATACGATTGCACATTTGTGTGCAAATCCGCGGGTGGATTCTTAGGCCATCCTAGTATGGTTCTTATTGAACTGTTATAAATATCAACCATATACCCCGGTGTGCTTATTTCAATCGTCGATGATAACGTCGGTTCATGAACCGTAATAGCGATTTTTGATTCCTTTCCTGTGATCGATTTTATTCTGCGTTGAAATTCTTTATTGATTTGCTCTATTTGGTATGACCCAGTTGGTATTGTAACCTCCTCCCAGTCTGGGGTCCCATCGGGTTTATTTTTCCGTGCAAAAACCAGCGAGTTATTAGGTTGTTGTCCGTTAAATGCGTCCGCTCGAATATTAGGCCAACTGTGATATACTCGCAATTTTGCCAGCGCTATTTCCTTCACTGGAACCGGCGACGGGAAGTTCACACTGAATTCGGGTTTCGTTGACGTTATTGATATCATATTTGTTTGTACCGGAGTGGTGTTCTCCGCGATCCGCTGAAGTAATTGAAACCCTTCGGGGTTCAGCGACATTATTATTATTTGTTGTCTTTAGTGTCTAATTTCAACAACCAGGTGGTTTCGGCTTCCAGTTGAAAATCCTCGATTTTTGACATCGCGGAGCTATATAACTGGACCATCGTGGAGAATTCAACATCGGATACGAACAAATTATCAATCGATAACGAGATCAACCCGGATAATTTCGAGTATGCGTCGGATACTATTTGATGTTTTACTGTATACTCGTTGAGTTTTTTCTGAAAACACGATGATATCTTCCTAGTGATTGCGTTGGCGACTCCAGCAACTGTTGTCATCGCGGAGACAGCGATTGGAACAGCGATCGGGGCTATCGTGGTCACCGTGGATAAAATAACACCGGTACCGGCCACTATACCCGACACCGAGTACACGACCGCGTCGATGGCGGTTATTTTTCGGCGGTATTTTTTTATTTTTGCACGGTATTGTTCGGAAAGCGTTTTCAAGTTCGCGGAGAATTCTTTTGCGGTATCGAATCGATATTGATGTGACGTCGGTGATACCTCTGATTCAATTTCCTTGGTGGTCATTTTTATTTTAAAAGAACTAGTGTTTTTAATTACTTAGATTCGCTACAAATTCCACATACCATGTAATGTTTGCCCCGGCTAGATTTCTATCAACGGCTTTAATTATAAACCGTTCGATTGTATCCTTGTCGATGATTGTTGATATTGTATTGTTAAACCCGGATGAACTCGGCGATGATATACTGAACTGCATCGCCGAAATCAATGTCAATCGATAAATACCCTTAACAATTGCGGTGACATCTATTGCATTACGCGTAGGAGTCCAATCGAATGATCCGTATTGAACCGTGTATACGCCACTGCCGATGATCCCATGAGGTGTTTTCATTTTTTCGAGTTGCTCTGTCATTCTAGGTAGTCTGTCCTTAATCGCTTCAACATCAGTTTTGATTGTTTTTATTTCCCCTCCATACGCGTCTACATTTTTTTTGTTCGCTTCAATATTAGTTTCGAGTTGCTCTGTTATTCTCGGTAGTCCGTCTTTAATCGCTTCAACATCAGTTTTGATTATTTCTATTCTCCGCAAATTCGCGTCTATATTATTCTTGTTCGTTGCAACATTAGTTTTGATTGTTTCTATTTCCCGTGTATTCTCGGTCATACTTTTTTTGTTCGCTGCAACATCAAGTTTGATTGTTCCTATTTCATATGTATGCACGTCTATACCTTTTTTGTTCGCTGCAACATCAGTTTTGATTAATCCTATTCCCCGCCAATACGTGTCTACATTTTTTTTGTTCGCTTCAATATCGGTTTTGATTGTTCCTATTTCCTGTGTATGCGCGTCCACACCCTTTTTGTTCGCTTCAACATCAGTTTTGATTGTTCCTATTTCCTGTGTATGCGCGTCTACACTCTTTTTGTTCGCTTCAATATCAGTTTTGATTATTCCTATTTCTTGTGTATGCGTGTCCATATTATTTATGATCGTTGTAACATCAGTTTTGATTGTTTCTATTTTCCGTCCATGCGAGTCTACATTATTTATGATCCTTGCAACATTAGCGCCGATTATTTCTATTTCCCGCTCATGTACTACTACACCATTTCTGTTCTCTGCAACATCAAGTTTGATTGTTTTTATTTCCTGTCCATACGCAGTGATATCATTTATAGTTGTTGTGATCTCATCCGGTCTGGTATTTTTTTTACCAAAGAATTTATCAAAGTTGTCATCGATCCTGTTAACATTTTTCCGTAACGAGACAAATTGGCCCGACAGCGTTGCAAAATCCAAAATAGCACCCATTATTGCTGCAAGATTTGGTTCGGTTACCGCCGGGGTCCCGAAAAAACTAGCGGTAGTGAGTTGTATATCGGTGATAGATTTTTTCACCTCGGTGACAGATTTTTTCACCTGCGCGTCAAGTTCGGTCACCGATCTATCCAACCTTATAAAACCGTCTTTGACTAATGTTACCGCCGATATATGTTCACCCGGTTTGAGTCGTCCGTCGCCGGTATATAACGCGATAGTGTCCTCGGCGGCATCACGCTGTCGTGTTAAAACATCATTCAGTGACACATTACCGGATTTCAATTTACCCTGGCGGTCTTGAAATACAACTATTTCGCCTGGGTCAACACTGATTAAATTTAACATATCAGCGATTTCATCCTCAATTAGTTTTTTTATGTCGGCGGCGGCCGTTTCCGTGGATTCTTTCAGCGCCGAAACCGGTCGTCCCCAAATATCAATCATCGTTATTGTAGAAAAAAACGATGTTTCTAATTAACCCGCCGGGCCTCTACGACCCCACTAGTGTATTCGTTTACAACCACATGAGGTGGTTTTCGCGATGATGAAATCGCCGCGAGTACGTTCAATACCTCACGGCCGCATATCGGTGGGTCACTTAACTGCTGTGTTGGCAGCGTGGAATAAAAAACCCGGGCTGAACACGCCGGGGCTGAACACACCCGGATATACCGCATAAACTCTTTCGGCGGGGCTAACCCGTATGAATCAAAATAGACGATCGCACGCGGATCAATCGCGTATGCAACCCAATGAGTTCCCGCTCCGGAGGACCCATCGAGGTTAATTATACCGGTTTCAGTATTCCTTGGGGCCGCCGGTAATTGATCCCTCATAAAAACACCTCTGAAGTTTTTTATCGCTAACGCGTTTGCGGCGTCTATTAAATCAAAATTAGACATGGGAGTCATTGACTCAGGAGTCATTGACTCCTGCGTTAATAAACGGTTCCCGGTAGTCTTAGACCCTTTCCCGAATACCATGAATACGGGGTTCCCGGTAGTCTTAGACCCTTTCCGGCCACGGGTCGTTTTTTTTTGTAGCCTTTCCCGGTTGCCTTCTTCAATGCCATTCCCGCCGCGGTACCAACGGCTCCTAACGCCGCCGCCTTAGCCACTGCTGGTGCGGCCGCGGCAATTAATGCCGGAATCGCAGCTAACAGCGGAAATATCCCACCGGTCTTTTCCATGTTTTTAATTGCTGCGGATGAAAAATCTATTTGAACACCCTTTTTATTCTTCATCGCATCATTGAAATGTTTTATTTGACGCGCCGTCAACGATATCTTATGATTACCACCCGCCATCTGCGACGGCTTCAGCGTTATTGTGGTTCCGCATTGTTTAGCCGACTTTGATCGTAATTTCTTGACTTGACCATCAGTCAACTCTACACTGACGACACTATACGACATTTATTGTAAACGCGTTTTGTGCTTTCAATTACATGTTTTCCACTGGCGCATCAACGATTCTCATTCGTCCACCAACACCTTCTAGCAGCATTGATTTATCGCTGAGAATGACAGCAACCGCTCTATAATTAACACCACCCGGGGCTATACGAGCTCGGAAGTGTATATCAACGACGGATTGTCTCGTTAAATCAAGATGTTCCAGCGAAAAATAATAAATCGGATACAGGTTTTTAAAATCAAGTTGTGATATTTGCAAACCAGTGTCGACGTTTTGATCACGACCCATATACGACAGCAATCGATGGTACACACGTGCGATATGGTTGTCGCCGTAATTAAGCTGTATATCCTCGGATGGTTCCTGTTGTCCGTTTATTCTCAGCGAAACATCCCTGACTCCTAATTGATCAAATATCATATGGCTGCGTTCTTGACTGCCCAATCGTTCCCTATTCTGTAGCGCTATGAATATATGACGCGGGGCTGAAACACCCTGTTTTGATGCCAGGTGCCATGTAAACGTATCGGCGACATTATCCTCTTTAGCATCAGTTGTTACCGCTAGCCAACTCAACAACGATTTCCCTCCCTGTTCCATAAATGCTAACAATCGTGCTTCCGTGGTAACTGATGGAGTCAGCACCGGCATCCACAATGCCATTTTAGTTAAAATGACTTTACCGGCAGTGACGCCAGCAGCATGCCATATTGCATTGTTATCATCGCCCCTTCGCGTCAGCGCGATTGTATGCTTAGCCCCATAGACAACTTTTCTGACATTTCTGCAGAATCCAAATATGTGATGGAGTGGAATCGCGCATGAAAACTGTCGGCGTGGTCCTTGCAACATTCCTACTCGTGCTGCGAATCCTAGATTGTAATCATTGTTGGTGCTTTTTATAATATTAAAATTAGCACCTGGTCTTGCTCTGCGGTCTGGATTGGCTGCTTCAGCCTGTGGGTCAGTTGCGGTATCTCTTTCCGCCAGCACGTTGATGTACTGAATATGGTCAGCGTTATTGGTGGTGTCCTTCGCAAACATCATAGATGGGCCCGCCGATCTTGTATAATCATCCGAGTATCTCGCCAACCCAATTATCGTCGTTGCAACATCAACCTCGCGTTCTATTGATTCAATTTCTCGCCCGTCAATAAGATATCTGGCGCTCTCAAATAACGCCATGATACCGTTGTTGACGAAGCCAACTCGAACACGATGGTCATCTGCGTATGGTGCATTATCGGCGGCATTTGTCACGAGTTCTCCCTCGATTTCGATAAACGCTTCACACGGCAAAAAATATTTACTGGTATCTTGGACTTGAAGTTCAATTCGCGATCGTAGGTCAGGTTGCGCTGCATAATAAGAATAATATTGATAATCACGGACAGAATCATCCCTGCGTACTGGGGCGTCCATATCAAACGCGGGATCAGCGGTACGCGCAAACATTCTATTATTTATCATGTTGATGTTTTCAATTGCGATTTTTTCGTCGTAAATTCTTTGAATTTAAACCACTCCCCGCTATCGCGTTCATGAGCGCGTTGGTTGCCGCATCGGCGGATGGCGAAGTCGTCGCCAACGACTCTAATTTTTCTTCCACGGCGTTATTTATTACTTTACTGACATTTGCAGGCATCACTGTCGTTGATGGCATTACCGGTGGTTTCTGTTTTTTTCTCCTGAATTTCACCAATGACATTAGTTTGTCCCGCGCGGCTGAAAACGCCCTTCCGGCAACATCTCCAATGGCACTAATACCCTTATCACGAATAACATCAATAGCCTTCATTCCTAATTGTTTGGCTAACGGCGCTACTTTTGGAGCCATTCTTGTAAATAACCCCGCAATGGTGCTACCGAGACCATCTCCATAGTACGCGCGGTAAATAGGCAATCGCGAGTTTACCACGTAGACGAGTACTGGTTTATCATGGTTGTAGTGTATGATCATCCTTATTAAAAACACCAGTTTTCCAATTAATCATCCACGAGTTCGTCTATGAGCGTTCGATATGCATTAATGTCCATAATACCGCCTGCAAATAACCGCTTGCAAATATCAGCGGCCTCATTGATTATTTCCGGAGAGTTATTTCCGGCTCGTTTTCCTCCAATTAGTACTTCCAGCCGTGATATATCACTGAGAACACTATTAGGGCAGGTAACGCCGTAGGATTCTTTACCAACAGGGTATCCTTTTCCTTTTTTTGGTGTTCTACTCTTAACTTTCTCGAGGAATTTATCGTAATCGGGATCACCACGATGTGGTAATGCTTCTCTATGTTTACTCGCTAAATACACTATTCTTGCCCAGTTCTCCGTCGAGGTTATTTTTTTCTTGTAACCTTCATTGATATACTCATCTCGAATGCTCTTAGTTGATGTTGTAGCAACAAAATTAACTAATTCTTCATCGTCGTCGATGTCTCTAATTTGATCTATTGCGGACTTTTTAAGAACATTACGGGGTATATTTCCCTCTTTCTTTTTTTCTTTCGATGTTTCTTCGGGTGTTTCTTCGGGTATTTCTTCTTCTGGTTCTTTCGCAGTAGCACCTAATTCTTCCTCGTCGGCCATTGTAACATAAGGTTCTTGTGGTTCGGTTATAGCGAGTGGTGGTGGCCTCCGTGTTGTAGCAGCCGCTATTTTTGCAGGGAGTGTTTCTAAAGACCTTTTTGTTTGTTTTGTCTCTGCCGCTATCTTTTCAAGCGCACCAAGAACGGGTACAGTTGCCGCTGTAACATCCTTAGTCGCTTTAGTTACCGGGGCAAAGAGTTGTTCGCTTCCAACAGTAAAATCGGTTTGCATTTGTTGTCGCGTTTGAAGTTTCTCTCTCACCCTGTCTCGTAACGGTATAAACTTTTTAAGCGCTGCTAGCCGCTCTCTGGCTAGCCGAGTAGTAAGTGATTCACCTACCATTATTGTAAATTGATCCGCAATTTTCTAATTTTCCGCCGAGTGTACCATCGGGGGCTCCACGGAGTTTTCGTCTATAATCCTTCTAATGTTTTTGATCTTACTAGAAATCTCCCGGCGTCGTTCATAAACACGTCCGAGTTTTTTTCGTATTATTTCAACGGCAGTGAATAGTCCAATGAATGCATTTGCGTCATTGTGGTACAAGTTTTCATTGATCGTATGTTGTAATCGTTTTATAAAAAAATACTCGCGGGCCAGGGTAAAACGCCCCCGTTTCGACTGTTCGTTAATAATCTCATAATCGGATAATATTTTTTCACTGTCGAGACCATCAGATAATTCAATTCCTTGATTTTTTAATTTTGAAATCTCAGTTAATATATTATTGATGTCTTCGATATTCATTATTCTTATAAAACATCTTATTTCTAATATCAAAAATTTTAATAAAATTATTGGGGCCATTTTTGACCCCGTTTTTTGTATGGACAGTACAATGCCGTAGATCTCCACTCGAGTGTTGTGGCAGATTGCAGGCATACATGGACAGTACAATGCCGTAGATCTCCACTCGAGTGTTGTGGCAGATTACAGGCATATACATATACTTAATTAAGGACATTCACATCTTGGAACCCCAAAGCATACATCTCCGGGAGGGAGGCCTAGGGTGACAAACGTCATCGTAGACCGCCCAGAAGATATGCTTGGGGGACATCACTACATGTACTTAATTAAGGATGAATATATTTACAATTAAATGATTGATGGATGATGGGACGGCACAAGACAGCACAAACATAAAACGGCGGGGCGGAACTCTACGGCCAATTCAACCAATCAAAAGCAACCCAATTAAATTAACCCGGTTGCATGATTGTGAACAAAAGACAACCACACGCCCGGGTCAAGAGCGTGGGTTAGTTTTGATTAGTTGAATTGGCTTTCGAAAGCCCCAGGCTTATAACGAGTCATCTTGTATATAAAGTGACTAATACAGCGGCGTCAGTCACAAGGTGTGTGTTAATTTGAATTCCCTTGAATCGTTTGAATCCTTAAATACTTATTAATGGTGTTTCACGGCATTTAAATGAAACCAAATACTCAAATAAAACATTAAAAAAAAGAATACAGCTGTTAGATAATAGCGTGTATTTCATTAGTTTTCATCGTAAAATGATTAATTAATCGCAACATTAATTGGACTTCAAGGGACGCAACATTAATTAGACTTCAAGGGACGTAACTCTTGTCATGCGACGCTATCACAAAACGAGTTATCTCCCTTTGATGTTATATATGAAAATCGAATTCTATGACCCGTCTTTTTTGAGATCGCTGTTTGATATATTCGTTCTGCAACAAATTGTATTGAGGCGATACAAATGTCAAAATATTTTCCTGCCTCATTCATCGACTGAAATATTTTTTCCTCGTGAGTTGTTGTATCAAATGACTTTACGGGTTTTGCTTTCTTTGAGTATTTACCAGTTTGGCCTTTTTTACTATTTTCACTCTGAGAGATGGCTTGCAGATTACACAGTCTATTATTTTGATAATTAGAATCAATGTGATCAATAACGAGAGTATCTTTGATCAATCCGTGGAAACATTCATAGATGATTCTGTGACAGAGATATTTTTTCCCTCCAGCAGTAAACATTAAATACCCGTGATTGTTTTTCCATCCAACCGGCTTCTTCAGTCTACGATTTCTAACAATACCGTCGCGAGATGCCTCGTAATTGACGAGCAGGGGATGCGGCTGAAATTCTTGGTCCATTTGTATAATAATACTACTTGTCTAATTTATTATTTGGTTTAATTATGAATCTTTCAACGTAGTCTTGGGGGGTTTTGATGACGAAGTCGGCGGTGGGGTTAATGACGGCGTTTTTAATTCGCTTGTCATAATAGCGTTTTAGTTCCCTGTATCGCTTTCCGCCACAATTGATACACAACTGTGATTTTCCTCTTACACCGACGTGGCAAACCAAGCACGGGAGGGGGCCAAGAGAACCATTACGAACGCTTTGTAAATGATACCCGCAGAATTCACCTCTACATGATTTATTGCACGGGGTTGTCGACCCAATCATCAACCATTTGCAGTGATTCATTATACTATATTCTTTCATTTAAATACTTGTTTTAATTATATGGATGAGTTCGAGAGATTGGCAGCAATTAAGCCCCGGAAAAATATTAGATTTAATCTCGATAGAGTCCTCAAGGACACACCAAAAGCGTTAATAAACGATAAAACCCTGTTGAGTAAAATACGCGATTGTATCAATGAATTCAAGCGTGATGGCGCATCTCACAGTTGGTCAACATTTCGAATTGATGGCATTGTTGATGTTACCATGAACGACAACCGCGCAGCAATGATAATATCACAACTTGACGGTAAAAGGTATTTCTTCAGAGTAAAATTCATTGTCCGGGTGGAATCAGGCGATTGGATCATGCGTGATAAATTTGAACCAGTTCTCAGCGACAAGAAAACAGTCACTGTCAGCCGCGACTCCAAGCCGGGGTTGTTAACCGGAATTGACAAACCATACTATGAACGAGCGTATCCTGAAACAGCAGTTGTTTATGGAATATACCCGTTAAATAAGAAACCTGATATCGGAAAACTGAAACCGATGAAACAGTCAACTGGGATAAATTGTGTAGCAGAACGAATAATAGAGCATTTTACAAATGCATGTCGAGGAAACAAATTGACTGATTTACGACGTAGCAAAATCAACCAGTGGGAACTAACCGTAAAAGAGCGTGGAGCAACCATCAGCGACATAGCGAGATTAGAAACATCGCTGAGATTTCCAATAACCGTTACAACGATAACCGGTGAAGTATTATACGAATCGAAGTATAAATCGAAGGGAGCCCCAATCAAAATTATTGATCATAACGAACACGCATGGACGCCCGTGATCACAATATTTCCACGGGATAGAACAGTAAAGTATATCCCCGAAGAATTCCTGGGAGAACAATTCTCCAAGGACGGTTTTCTCGCGGAGAGGAAACTATTTGATGCTATTGCCTACTTGTGTAAAAACGACCCTGTATCAATGTGGTTACTTCGCAGCGCTGAAAACGATGCGGATACCTTTGATCAGTTTGTAAGACCAAACGGTGAATTATATCGCACTGAAGCATTTCACAACAGGATGAAAAAAACCGCCATAGAATTTGAGGAGCATGATGAACAACTGCTAACAAATTGTTTTACGATTCCATCGGTTGTAGCTCATGTTGCAGCAAGGAAAAATGCGTGGAGACCAACGCGCAGGGAATTTCTACCGGATGTACAATCCAGTTGTTTGGAATACTATCACGGTGGACTATGGAACACTGAATACAACCGCGACGCTATGATCTCGGTTGATATGGTTGCCTGTTATCCAGCGAGTTTTCTCGGGTATGGATCCGCCGCTGAGTACTTTAGACGATTTGGACACCCCAGTCATGAAATGATTCGTGTTGCTATTAATGGACCACTGCCTGATTTTGATTTAACCGGATTCGCTCGCATAGTATCATTTGAATTCGCGGCAGGACTCCATCGCTGTTGCTATATTTGGATCGGTAGACACATGGCTGAAAAGAGATGGCTGCCAATAGCGCTGCTACGGTATATGATTGATTGTAGCATGCTAGTTTCGTTGATTGTCAGTGACGCGATTATATCATACCGGGCACAGACTGAAGTCTGGTTACCAGAACCGGAGCGTCTAGATAGCATAATTGACGAGTCCAGAAAAAACATTGATGCCGACGAGGAATATATCATCGAATGGTCCAGGAGGATATTTAACCAACGAAACCGCGAGGCAAAAGATCTCGGTAGAAGAATAATTGGTAAGTTCACACAAGGTGGAAAAAACCACGACTACAAACGATATTGCTCACGGCTGATTATAGATGACGCAGAATATGATTTCGTAATCAAGGACACAGTGGCAAAAAATAGATACGTGAACTGCAAAACAGCTTTCTTGTCCAATGGAACGAGGTTGGGTACAGTTGTTACCTACAGCGATGGAGACAGCCCGGCGTATCCACATTTGAGGGCGTCTATGCTGGGATATGCCGCTATCAATTTATTCTCGATGATAAATAGATTCCCCGATACCGCGGTTAGAGTAGCCGTTGATTCGTTTTATGTTGACGTAGCGTATAAAGGAAACGTAGCCGAGTTTACTAGTCCGGACGAGAATTGGGGTACATGGAGAATTAAAAATGAAATACGACGCGATTATTCCCCGTCAGCAGATGTCACCGTTGAGAACAACTACTTACGCGGTGATAAATTGTCAGAATGGTCTAATGCACCATCGTGTTCTGATCCAATTTGTAGACACAAGACGGTTTATTTAAGCGGCTGTGGCGGGTCAGGAAAGACGACTCGGGCAATTGAATTATTTCGAACGCGGGCAAGTATAATCGTGCTTACACCGACCCATAGACTAGCGCGAGAGATAAAACAACGAAATGTTGACGCCGTTACTTATCACAGCTTTTTTCGATACAGCGGCGGTGAGTGGACTCCTGATCGAATGGGTGAAAAATTTATTCCCGACATTATCATCTGGGATGAGATATGTACTGTTTCGTTAGATACTTTACAAATGTTTCTTGAGTGGTTGCTGCGCGCGAATACAGCGGTAATCATGTGTGGGGACCATGGCCAACCACCACCATTTGTCGGCGAGGGTCCACATGATTGGTTAAGGGGTTTTGTGGACTATTATGAAGAAACCGATACTGATTACCGAGCACTTGATGAACAACTGCGCGAGGTTAAGAAATTAATCAGATTACAGCCGGATAGAATTCAATGTGAAATAATTCGCGAGGTGATTCCGGAAACGCCGTTAAATGAATTCTGGGAAACATGGAGACCAAACGATTTGATTGTAGCGAGTAGAAAGATAGTCAGAGACACACTTCAGCGGAAGTTGTTTACGTTGCATAAGGAAAAGTTTCCAACGCGTCCAGTGCCGTTATGTTATAGACCCGCGGACACACGGCGGCAGAACATTGAAGTTGAAATTCCAGGTCGGACAGAAAAACAAATTCTCGTGCTGAATGATATCGTGCTCGTTGATATCAGCGTCGTCGAGGACGCGCTACGTGCTGATAAATCCCCGTGGACGCTAGGATACGCAACAACAATACATTCCTCGCAGGGACTAACCATCACGGACACAATTGTTTGGATAGTTGATAATCGCATCGAATGGTCGAATCTAGTCTATCTTGCAGTGTCCAGAGTACGAAGGATAAATCAGCTTCGAAGAATTGTTATTGACGGAGCCGATGACGGAGTCACTGACGAAGCCGGCGACAAAGTCACCATCGATGCAAGCGTCATTGATAGAAAACTCTCGGGTTACCGCCAACAGGATAAAAAAAAACAGCGGCGTTTTGATATTGATGCCGAATTAATAATCTCGCTACGACAACAACAGAATAATCACTGCGCGAGTTGCAATTGTATAATGAGTTGGCGTTATTCGGATAAAGACACTCGCCAATTTACCGTGGATAGGATCGATAACAGTCTCGGTCATGTCAAAAACAATGTGAGGTTGACCTGTCTTGAGTGCAATAGACGCAACGGCGCTAGTTAAGACCACGTGGGGGTAATTGAGTATCGTTAGGTATCACTTGTAGTTGCTCGCGTGTAAATCCGCGCTGAGGAGCAGTTGAATCCAGTCTATAGATCGGTGGTCTACCAGTTGATCGTGTTATCGTTGATATGTTATGTGTGGTAACACTCCAAATAGGATCGGTAGCCCTTTTTTTACCGCCTTCAAGCTCTCCTGGTTCATATAGATATCTAACAGTGACATCGCCAAGAATCGGCTTAGAAACACTATTTATTTTTAATTTTCCGGGTATATACTCGTATTTAATCGCGTCGCTGGGCTTCATGTTGATTACTCGGGTAATCTCGTTATTTAACGCTGCAATTACACCTGGCAACCTTTTGACCCATTCACGAGATCGTTTTTCTTGAATGAATTCCTTCGCGTATTGATATCCAAATAACCGTTCAGCGAGAGTCCGATTGAATCGTTCAACAATTGCCTGATCACGATGTAGCGCAGTATGACCTCGTCGTATCGCGACGCTATGATGTTTCAGCGTTGATAAAACAGCGCCGCGAAATTCACTACCAGGATCAACTTGTAATAGATTTGGCCAGCGCAGAGGACCTCTTCGATAAATCCTCTCAAACGCATCGGCTACTTCAGTTGCTGACTTTGTTTTCAACGGTTCCGCTTGTTTGTATCGACTCGCAACATCAACTACGGTTAGCGCGTATTTGTAACCGTTGTCATGCGGCAGAAATAGTATATCAGCCTGATGAACTTCATTAGGTACGCTGACATCAAAGCGCGAGAAGTTGATTTGTTTAGGCGGTGGTAGATAGATTTGCCATATAGCCTGTTTGGATAACCAATTAGCCGCAGTGGTCTTTGTTACCTTTGCAGCGCTTGCAAGCTTACCAATTGCGGCCTTCCCCTTCCAGTATCCTCTCGGAGAATAATAGATGGAATCCATCGTTTTTCTTGGATGATTGTTATTAATTACCAGCGCCAATCATTAATTTACCTTTCATAGCCGATTTTACCAACCATGAGGCCAATTTTTCTTTGACGGATTTATCAGGAATAGCATTTAGCGCGTGAATTAATTTTACATCCGCGATATGACGCTGTTGCAGATCGCTACTTTTGTAAGCAACATCATGAGCATGACACGCCTTATCAATAGCATTTATCGGATACTCACCTGGATTGGGCTGATCTTGATCATCGAGTCTAATATCTAATCGTGTTCCGGGGCCACAGTAGTTATATCCTGGGAGGTGTTTTTCTCCTGGATACTTTGCCCACGGTGTTCCGGGGAGTTTTGCCAATTTGGCTGCGATGTCACCTCCTCGCTTTTTTTTAAAACATCTCCGGGTCTAATAGAAATAAATCTAAATTTCTTTGTACCGCATTGTACACACTTACCAGTAAGCGCCGATCTGTTATTTCTTGTCGTAACGGTTGTCATATCATTTGTGCCAGTACGCACTCTACACTTCACACAATATAGATCCATAATTTATGTATAGAGATATGAATATAATTGATTTTTCGGCGACTAAAACAAGAGAACCAGTTAAGCATGTTGCAGCGTTACCAAACTCGATCCGGATGATTATCATCGGACCATCTGGATCCGGCAAGACGCAATTGTTACTCAATTTAATAATGAGATGGATGAAGTGGGATAAGTTGTATTTGGTTGCTCCTAGCGTAGATGATCAACGATGCTACGAGGTGTTGAAAGATTTCAACGAGAATGCATCAGCGATCGCTGAAAAAAATGTTATTGAGTTTATTACAGATATCAATGATGCACCAGGCATTGATGATATTGATGGCGACGTTAACAATCTAGTCGTGTACGATGATGTTATGTTAGACAATCAAAAAAACCCAGCTAGGATATTTTCCAGAGGCAGGCATAAAAACACCGACGTGATATATGTCACTCAACGATACACTCAGATTCCAAAAGTAATCAGAGACAACTGTAATATTCTTGCTGTATTCAACGGCGTTGATACACACACGCTACGAAATATTTGGCAGACATGGTGCGGCGGTGACATGGACTTTAATGTTTTTCGAAACTTTTTTAGTCATGCTCAGTCGACCCCACATGGATTCATAACGATAAATTTACATGATCCTCGGACACGATATCGTATCGGACTTGACCAAATATTCGGTTAGTTGTAAATAATTTTCATTGTAAATAACTTCTTAGCAGCAGAGGGGGCAATGACATCGACGCGGTCGTCGACGTGCTTACCGGACGCTGACGACGCTGGGGATCGGCGCGCAGAAGGTGTTAATTAAACCAAATGACGTTTGGACGATTCCCCAACGACGACGTCGTTTTTTTTTTACCAGGCGCTGACGACACTAGATCGTTGAGTGCAGAAAGTAATAATTAAGCAAAATAACGATTGGACAAAATGTCCGATTCGCCCCCTCTGCTGCTGGTAATCATTATGTCAGGATGAAGCTTTATAGAGACTGTTCAAGCAATAAGTTACTTTCTAAAAATATTAGCTGGGTCAGAGACTGACTGTTTTGTCTTTTTCGTATTCGCAAAGAACGGTAACCTTTGGAAAACGTTTGCACGCACCTTTAAAACGGCAAGTGGCTTATTCCAAGAAAAGGCAAATACAACTTCCCTGGCCCTCAATTGCTAATTAGCTTGTACAGCTTCAGATTGACTGAATGGCAATTCAAATAATTTGTTTTAAAGGGGAGATATCTACTTTTATATTGTCATCGCCCTCTATCCTTTTTCCTTAGATATTTATATTGACTTTTGCAATTTAAAAAGCGTTGTTCGAGGTTTTGTTTGGTCTTGATGATGAGGACTGTGGGAGAGGATACTGATTGTAGGGTTCTTCAACCCTACCCCTACCACCAATGTACATGGTTAAGTTGCGTGTGCTTATTTCGCAGTTAATCAACGCGAAACTTCAGAGGCACACACTTTATTCATTGGTAATTGTGTGATGGGACAACTAGCCAGCGGAGGATCTTTGATAATTTGAAAATGGGAAAAATACAGCGGCATTCATGATGAGCTACATTTAGTGTATTCAAACATTGTAAGTGGTACTATTATATCAGTATATAGTGTATTTATATGCTTGTGAGATGTATTATTATATTAGCGTATAGTGTACTCACACATTTTTAGTGGTACTATTATAGTAGTACATACGGTAGTGTATTCATAGATTTATAAGTGATACTATTATAGTAGCATATAGGCTATTAATACACTTGTAAGAAGTACTATTATAATAGCATATATGGTATTAATACACTTGTAAGAAGTACTGTTAAGCCAGCATATGGTGTATTAATACACTATCGTAACATGAAGTATATTTACACACTTGATAGGGGTACTACTATTGTACCATAAAGTTTATTTCTACACTTGTAAGTGATACATTTATTGTAGCATATGGTGTATTCATACACTTGTAAGTGATACATTTATTGTAGCATATGGTGTATTCATACACTTGTAAGTGATACATTTATTGTAGTATATGGTGTATTCACACACTTGTAAGTGATACATTTATTGTAGCATATGGTGTATTCATACACTTGTAAGTGATACATTTATTGTTGTTGTTGTTGTTGTTGTTGTTGTTCTAGGGTTTAACGCCATTTTTCAGCACAAGATAGGCTATACATGGCGGCCAGTATAACTGGTGGAGGAAGAACCCTGGAAAACCCAGGGAAAAACCACCGACCCACAAGAAGCTACTGGCAGGCTTTCCCACGTACGCACGCTAGCCGAGCCATGGACTCGAACCCACGCAGACAGAGGTGAGATGGCAGTGATCCGGAACGGTGAGCGCTTTAGACCACTCGGCCACTCGGGGCCCCTTACATTTATTGTAGCATATGGTGTATTCACACACTGGTAAGTGATACATTTATTGTATCATATGGTGTATTCACACACTGGTAAGTGATACATTTATTGTAGCATATGGTGTATTCACACACTGGTAAGTGATACATTTATTGTAGCATATGGTGTATTCATACACTTGTAAGTGATACATTTATTGTAGCATATGGTGTATTCACACACTGGTAAGTGATACATTTATTGTATCATATGGTGTATTCACACACTGGTAAGTGATACATTTATTGTAGTATATGGTGTATTCACACACTGGTAAGTGATACATTTATTGTATCATATGGTGTATTCACACACTGGTAAGTGATACATTTATTGTAGTATATGGTGTATTCACACACTTGTAAGTGATACATTTATTGTAGCATATGGTGTATTCATACACTTGTAAGTGATACATTTATTGTAGCATATGGTGTATTCACACACTTGTAAGTGATACATTTATTGTAGTATATGGTGTATTCATACACTTGTAAGTGATACATTTATTGTAGCATATGGTGTATTCACACACTTGTAAGTGATACATTTATTGTAGCATATGGTGTATTTACACACTTGTAAGTGATACATTTATTGTAGCATATGGTGTATTTACACACTTGTAAGTGATACATTTATTGTAGCATATGGTGTATTTACACACTTGTAAGAGCTACACTATAGTGGCATGTGGTTATTAATACACTTGTAGGTAATACTGTTATTGTAGCATATGGTGTATTCACACACTTGTAAGAGCTACACTATAGCGGCATGTGGTTATTAAAACACTTGTAAGTAAGACTATTATTGTAGCATATGGTGTATTCACACACTTGTAAGAGCTACACTATAGTGGTATGTGGTTTATTCATACACATGTAGGCGGTGTTATTATAGTAACATAAATAGTACATTCATATATGTCGTTTTACATTCAACTCTTTGGTTTTATATCTCTGGTCGATATTAAACCTTGTTCACTTTTAAATAACCATAGATATTGACATTAGTGTATTTATATACTTGTAAGCGGTACTATCATATTGACATATAGTGTATTCATGTACTTGTAAGCGGTACTATCACATTGACATATACTGTATTCATATAATTGTAAGTACTATTATATTATCAAATAGTGTATCCATACACTTGTAAGCGGTACTATTATGTTAACATATAGTGTATGTATATACTTATTATATTATCAAATAGTGTATTCATACACTTGTAAGCGGTACTATTATATTAACATCATATAATTGTAAGTACTATTATATTAACATTAAGTACTATGAGACAGTAACATATAGTGTATTCATGCACTTGTATAGGGTCCTCATGTAGTACAGTATAAGCTACTCAATCGTCAGTCTTTTGTTTGCTTTGGTTCAATTATCCACTTATCTCAGCGACATTGTGCAAAGAAAATATGCTCTATTTACAAGACAATCAACTTGAATCCCCGTACACAAGTCCGCTTTAAAATGTTGAAAAATGTAAAGCGCTTTGGATTTAGTCCAAAGAAAATATCTTGTCACAATTTACAAAGGTTATCAATAAACATATATTGACATTGAATTCTTACGAAGGTGACACGGTTTTAATGTGGACCTAAATGCGACTCCAGAGAATTCTCTGATGATGCTAATTGTTAGCTCTCTCTCACCTTCCCTACCCCCCACCCATCCATCGGGAACGCATTGGATTGTTCGAGTGTAGGAAATATGTCGATGTCTGTAACTTCCAGAACTGGCATATAGGATATATCCACCATATTTTAAATAGGATGTATTGATATATGTTTCAGTTTTATGTACTTAATGTAAAACTACTTATCGAACTTATTAAAGAAGATGATGAATATGATAGCTTCGACGATGACGGTCATGAAGATGACCACGACTACGACGATACTGGTGATGTTGGTGATGATGATGAAAACGGCGATGCATCAGTTTATTCAGCAGCACTTTTTAGTAGTAGACTTCATTTAAAGAGAACAAAATTATACACTTATATTTTTGGTGTTCGATGTAGTTATTTTGGTAAGGACCAAACAAATGGCAATGCGTCAAGCGACTTCAAATTTTATGACAGAACTACATAAAGTCTAGGCAGTGCTTGTAGTAATAATGATAGTAGCAATTGTTTATTGATTTTTGGTAAGGTTGGTGGTGGTGATAATGTCAATTGCTTGAAGCAACAATTGTAGAGATGGTAGCAGTAGTAGCAGTAGAACGAAAAGTAGTACATGAAAAAAAGAAGAAAAAAAAAACATCTATCGCAGCATAGAAACGATTTTGCCTATCGTAGATAAAAGAGTTTTTCGGTTGATCGAGAAAGACTTTCTGACCTGTGGAGAACAAAACTTCTTTTTTTATAAAAAAAAATTAACTAACTGTTAGGAGCAAATATATTGTTCTGTTAGTAACTTATTGATGTGTTTATAAATCAGGCAAGCAAATAATTATACTATCCGTCTGCCTCTCCCACCTAGCCACCCACCCACGGTTACAGGCTACAGACACAATCTCTAGGAATATTTTTCTCGTTTACTTTTCTTATTTTTATTTTCTTTCTACAACTCTAAAAAAAAATTGTGGAGGCATAATACCAGTGGGTGGGGTGGGGTAAGGTGGGGTGGGGTGGGGTTGTCATTAGAAGTTTCCATCAAAGGATGGAGGTTACATGTGATTTGAATGACACAACAAAATTGATGACATATATAAGGCAAATGACCATGAAACTGCTTGACTATGTGCAATGTCCTTTCCTTACGGTTAATACAGTCCATAAAAATCCACGATTGAACGAAGACTATTGTTATATTTTCCGATTCCACAGGCTCATACACGCTCTGCAGTACAAACGTTTGCTTGAGCACAAGGGGAATGGTATAAGACTAAAGAATCACAGTATTCACAGAGAACGAGTAGACGAGTTTGACAGTAGGATTCACAATTTCCCTGGAGCACAAGGGGAATTGTATGAGACTAAAGAATCACAGTATTCACAGAGAACGAGTAGACGAGTTTAAGAGTAGGATTCACAATTTCCCTGGAGCACAAGGGGAATGGTATAAGACTAAAGAATCACAGTATTCACAGAGAACGAGTAGACGAGTTTAAGAGTAGGATTCACAATTTCCCTGGAGCACAAGGGGAATGGTATAAGACTAAAGAATCACAGTATTCACAGAGAACGAGTAGACGAGTTTAAGAGTAGGATTCACAATTTCCCTGGAGCACAAGGGGAATGGTATAAGACTAAAGAATCACAGTATTCACAGAGAACGAGTAGACGAGTTTGACAGTAGGATTCACAATTTCCCTGGAGCACAAGGGGAATTGTATGAGACTAAAGAATCACAGCATTCACAGAGAACGAGTAGACGAGTTTAAGAGTAGGATTCACAATTTCCCTGGAGCACAAGGGGAATGGTATGAGACTAAAGAATCACAGTATTCACAGAGAACGAGTAGACGAGTTTAAGAGTAGGATTCACAATTTCCCTGGAGCACAAGAGGAATTGTCTGAGAATAAAGATTCATATATTCTCAGTTGGCCAGTAGACGAGTTTGACAGTAGGATTCAAAATTTCCCCTGAGCAACAGAAGAATTGTCTGAGACAAAAGATGCACGTTCTCCCCAGAGAACGAGTATACGGGTTTGAGAGTAGGACTCACAACTTCCCTGGAGCACAAACGGAATTATCTGAGACTGGGAATCCATTATTCCACAGAAAACGATTAGAAGTGCTCGAGACCGATGATTCACGTTTGAGGATTGTCCCCGAGTTAGTATTGTTCACACACTGTACATTATGTAAAAATCATCCTACTTGAGTATTTTCTCAATATATCAATGATATAGCGATATCTATAACAAAAAATTATTATTCAGTATTTTATAAAAATTAATACAATTGCAACTCCCTAATATTTTCTTCAGCCATTATTGTAGTCTAACATGTTACAATTTAAAATGGTTTCCGCTATGATATAGTACTGACATTTAAAAATTGGCGGTAAAAATTGAGTGCAATTGTTGAGAAATTTGCTCAGCATTAAACTTGCCTCCCCCCCCACCCCGAAAAATGATCGCTAAAATTCTGAAAAGGCACATCTCATGCGAAACATGCTCTCAAATATAAAATCAACGAATTGTTCAATTTGGATTACAGCAAATGCGACCAATTGTGATGAATAAGTAAAGCAACAAATAAATGCATGTTACATACCTTATTAGCGTTGTACCAAAAGTGCAAACTCTTCAAGGTGGATGTTTCAGAACTGTTTACCCTAGTGAAGATGTGTATTGGTACAGCGCATTATTTGAACTACATAAATAATGAACGGTAGCAATAACAGAACGGGTGCATAGCCACTGAGCCGTAGGGTGCCGTATATATCTGTTCTGTTTACACTATGGTTGATATAAATTTATCATAGAATCTACTGTTTGTGATATTAACAACAAAATTTTTATTTCAAGATTTTAAAATTATAGAATTTACTGTTAAACCTACATTTTTCTAGCATGTTATTTATTTTCTCTAAGTTCACGGGAGGACTCCAGTCGCGAAGGTAAACAGTTCCAAATACACGTTGATCCTTTTTGATAGATAAACACTTACAGATGGTAAAATTGTTTTAGAAATATCGAAATTGTTCAATAGCTGAAAGTTAGAAATTTAGTAGCTGCCAACTAGTAATAGTTTTACAGAATAGTTTGTCAAATAATCAATTTCATGCCACAAAACTGATTCTGAAACACTCTCTTGCATTTTCTTCTTCATACGAGCTTTATTTTTTATCAGCAAACATTTTAAACGATCGTCTTACAGAGCAAATCTACCCAGATTTTCCATTTCTGTTGATTTAGTTGTTGGGAAATTCTAGTGATGCGATCAAACATTGTCGTTGGTTCCGCCATAACGCGAAGTCTTGGAAGACAAGGTTCGCATTCCCAGATTGTAAACATGCACTGGGTTTAGACGATTGTCATCATGTTCATTTACCCTGATGTACTTTTTGAAATAAAACTGGTTTAAGGTAGGTCATAAATCGAGTGATTGTAGCATTAACACAGTGAGTAGAAGTACAATTGGCTTTTGCAACCCCTCGAAGTTTTATGGACGTGTGTGTGTGTGACGACAAGCTTTTCTGCACCTTTCTGTTTACATCGTGATAAACGTGCGTGATGGACAATGTTAGATCGTCTTCCCAAGAGTTATTTTTCCCAGTCAGATCCCCAACATCCTATTTTTTAACTTATGGTGTACAATTTTACAAAGTATTTTTCATTTCTATTGATTGGAATAGCAGCTAAATCATGTCATTCCATTATCATCATGTACGATTTCGGTGAGACAACGTGTGTTCATAATCTGTACCTTTAACTCGTACATCACCACAAGAGCAGGAACGTCAGATGTCATAGAACAAATGCTATTTGAAATATGCAACATTTACTGATTGTATTGTTCAAAGCAAAAATTACTACAGTCACCACCTTGAAATGGTTTTCATCTATATTAAATTAAGTTATATTCATAAAGACAAGATGTATATGAGAAAGGTGTTATGCAGCATGAACTTTACCTATTAAAACTAATTATCTGATTCAATAATGCTATTTTATGATTTATCACGTTCTAATATTATTATATAATATCGTTGTAAATTTACTACTACTACTACTAATAATAATAATAATGATAATAATAATAATAATGGTTTTAACATGCTTTAAGGGACAAAACTGCGAATTGTTTCTATATCATATGTTTCCCTTATTCGAAGGTGACACGATATTATAATGTCATAAAATTTCTTGCAAAGCACATTTCTCATAAAGTTATGTAGGTCTGTGTTTACCCTATTTATTTAGCTCTATTTATGGCGATATATCGGTTGCTTGACTGTATACCCTCCAAGCATTTACCTGGATAGATCTGAGTGTTGCTTTTGACCTATGTCTGAAGTTATATTTTTTCTTGATTCTTAAGTGATGAAGTTGATGTGTCTAAGATTTTACTTCAACTAGCTTCAGATTATGCTCTTTGAGTAGGGTTGTGGTTAATGTACATAAAGGCTATTCAATATGCTTTACATACTAAAGCAGTTGTTTCGCCAAGATGTCCACGGCGTATCTAATACTCAAATATATCAATAAACAAGCGGCGGCAGTCAACTGGAAAGATCGCAACGAATGGTAGCATTGGATCAGACAAATACTGAACGTTCGGTCTTTTGTAAGAAAACAAGTTTGTTAATATATATCGATGTTATTTGTAAGTGGCTTTATGTTCAATGACAATCAGTCACCACATTGTATTCATATATTTATATTTTGTCATAAAAATCCGACATCTTTGTTGAGATTGATATGGGTAATTTTAGACTCGGTGCTCTGACCCATTATTTTCTTTGGATCAAGAAACATTCTTTATTATGAAGCTAGACTCATAGCACTTTCTGGATCTTCTTAAATTGTTTCTTCTGATGGTCTGCAAAGAATGGACGATCCATTGTTATAAAATAAGTTACACGTCAACAAGAGACTAAAGCTCCTGTATTATTACAAATTTACTTTGACATCGCTACGTATTAAAATCAGCATTAAGATGTTAGTGTTAGGACTGGTCGGCCTGGTGTCAGGATAATGTGATTGGGTGGGACATCATGCTACATGTCTGCAGCATGATGCCCCAGTGCTAGACATCACTTTAAACGGTCACACTGCAGACATCGTAGCAATATGACTGAAATGTTTGTAAAGCTACGTTAAAAATCCTAATCACACACACACGCTACGTATTAAAATAATTATAACATTCAAGTAAGAATAATTTAGTGTGTTTTGAGCCTGTAACATTTGAACGAATCTACTTGAGGTAATTGCTTTTGCGTGCACTTGCTGAAATGTTTGGCACCATTGCTTAGGTATAGTTCAGTATTGTAGCCAGACTTTGGGTTTTTACCTTGGGTCTTAATTTTGTTCTCAAATAATCTGACGAGTTATGGGCCCTGGTGTGCCTCAACTGCAGTGTGTAAAGGTCTCATTGAAGTGTATCATGCTTAAGATGCTTTTCACGATGGTTCCAACGACTTCTTTTAACGAAGAATGAGACAATGTCTTGCCCGCAATAAATCATTTATTGTTGGCACTCTCAAAATTTTATGAGGATGCACGTTACCCTCACGTTACCTTATGTAAAAATGAGGAGGGTGTGGATAAGTTTTACTATTTGTATTTTTTATTTTAAGATTCTGTACAAGAATGAAAGAGATTTCTCTTTGCAGATAGGAACATAAATAATAATCCAGCACTCCATCATCGGCTCTGTTGCCCATATGATTGCGTTGAAATGCGAGGCAGGAAAAAAGTAATTGAGGATCACTGTAATTAATACTAAACGTAGAAGTAGTAGCAGCAATATAATTCGTATCGTCGGTATAGCACCATTAGTAGCAGTGTTGGTGGTTATAGCATTATCATCAATATGGTAGCACTAGCAGTAGCATTATCGGCATTAGTAACAGTAGTTGCAGCATACAGCAATAGTAATAATATAAATAGTAGCATACAGCAATATCAATAGAAGTACTAGCATGCAGCAATCGTAATAGTCGTTGTAACATGCACCAATAGTAATAGTAGTCGTAGCATGCAGCAGCAGTATAAGTAATAGTAAAGGTAAATATAATAGTAGTAGTAGTGGTAGTCATCATCGTTTTAGCAGCAGTACTAGTGGTAGTGTATTCGTAATTGTAGTAGTGGTAATTAACTATTAATCGTTTTAAATAAAGGATTCTTATCTGCATGCGCTCTTCCTCTAATCCAGCACTATACGATACCAGTTTGTAAGATTGGCAAAACTACCTGTTGTCAATTCTGCTATACTTGATTTGTCATATTGTTAAAATACCGTCTGTACTGGCTTATAAGACGAGTCCAACTGCAAACTGCACATACCCACATCTGCATTTGCATAATGCGTTGGCAGATCTGGTTCTGTGCAATTTTATTAGGAGTAATGAATAAAACAAACTGCACCGACTCGTATCTGGAGGCGTATTATGTTACGGCAGATCAGGATCTTTGTTGTTTGCAGTTTTAGACGACTTATGAGTATTAAGGTAGGTCTTTTGTTTGTGTATCGGTTAAATATATACCTTTATACATAGCGCAGAACTTGAAGAGGAATTATCGGAACTGGTATAAATGGTACGCTCTAGATTTCAATCTATACCGCTCACTATATTGCTGACTTGGCAGATATATTGTTTAGCTTTATGTTCGCAATCATTACAATCAGTCATTAGCTCCGTTAAAGATACACGAACCCATTATGTCATGCAACTAACATATTTATTATGTTATAATTATGTACTTAATTAACCGATATATTTGTTCTTGTCTTAACAGAAGATATCCATATTCAATGTGTTACGAGTATATCCTCTTAAAGTAAGAAACAGAAAAGAGTGAAAAGCAACAAGCTTTGTAAAAGTCGACAAATAAATTATTTCTCTAGAATAAAAAGTGAAAATGAGACAAAAGAATTTACGGAATTGCGAAATAAATCCCCAAATAATCCAGGAGCTACAGCCACAAGTCCTACTAATTTAAAGTCCACAATTAAATTCATTTGAAGTCCAGAATAAATCCCAACAATGAAGGCGATGATGTGTATGCGGTAGCTTATAGACTGTTGATTATCAACGGTCTTTTCTTGAATCTCAGGAATATAACTCCAGGTTTGGATTTACTACAAATTCCAATGAATGTCTCTATCCAAGAATTTTATCACAGCACGTTTGTATTACCGGAAAAAATAATCACGTGAATTCAATAATTTGAAGAAGTAAAATTACGCCCAACGGGAAACAACATATAACTGGACTTAAAAGTGCTTGATCTTAAACCACGTCTGAACAATCTCTTAGTTACAAGATTATATAGCTCCCTACTTGATCCCAGGTCACAATTAGCATTTTCAGTATAAAAAATTACCTAATGGAAAATAACCTTCTAGAATAATCATGATGTTTACAAAATAAAAACCATAACCTGGATTATGTAAAATAAATTAAGTAGATTCCAAAACCTAGACCTAGCTCAAATAAACACATTTACTTCTTTCAATAATGATTCTGATTTTAAACCCATACACACAGAGAATAATATAGCTATGCAATAGTTGTTTACACAGAATGAAAAAAAAAACCAGTCAATTCATGTCAAGCAGAAAAGAACACAATTCTGGACAAAGTCAAGTCCAACAATATTATCTTACAATAGCATGTAACGAAATAAAAAAGAAATATACAACAACTGACTAACAAACAATGCAAATTAAATATACATATCAAATACGGTGAAAGAGCTGATCACCTCCGCTGTAAAAAGCACAATTTTGAACAGACGATGCACACAATTTCACTTCGTTAACCGATGTTATTTTTCTTTCTCGACATCTTACTATCTACTATGGTCAGTTATGTTCAGTTAGGTCCTAAAAGTGCTGATAGCTAAAGAGATGGAGATCGAGTTTTCACCTCAGCCATATGAAGGATGACCTTGTAGATGTAAACTCGAAGAAATCCATTCGTCCATAGAACCTAAAGTAACCATTTGACAAAAGAGGAAACAAAAATGGCATTTCATTATTTATTGTAAGATAAAATTATAAAAGAGTCGAAGAACTTTCCTGCATTTTTATTTGAAGTTTCCCTTTCCTCTCTATTACAGACCACACCACGTCAACATCTAGCTTTGTAGTAAATTTAGTGTTATAAAGTAAGGTTTAGACTTGAAACCTTTTCAATATATTCTCTCCAGGTCAAATTTATGGTTTATCATAATCATTAAAATTCACTTTAGTACTGTCTCTGGCAAGAAACTAATACTATCTTTGGCTAGTTCAAAGGAACTCCTATCTAAACTGCTATTAAGGTCACCAAATTTAAACTTACGAGACATCGGCTGAACATCGGTGTGCCATTTTACATACTTTGAACCCTAAGCACTCATTTTATCCTTACCTTGTACGAGATGTTTTTTTAAAAAAGAAATAAAACATTTTATTATCATTTTAAGTAATATTTTTCTTTCTAAACTGGGTCTCAGAAATAACGATGTATAAATTTTTTTCAGGACGTTCAATTGCATGCAACAAACCTTTGACGAATCATCTCTCTCTCTCTCTCTCTCTCTCTCTCTCACACACACACACACACACACACACACACACAGAGACACTCCTACTACCTTAAGGAATACTGAATTATATTACATGCAATCCTAAATATCTTTTCGCTAGTCTAAAAGTTTAGAATTCCAATAGTATTCGATGTACAAATAGTTTTAACATGATTATGTGTCCCAATTGTCTTGAAAATGCTGCAGTATACAAGTTATTCAATCCAATACGTCTTTTTGAATGAGTTTTTAATTATCACAAAGTAGTGTTTCGTTCGAAAAGTTCAATGATCACTTTCTAATTCTAATGAATAATTTTAAATTTTAATATAGTGGGGCACGTTTCGAACAATGGAAAACCCGGTCAAACAGGTCGTGGGCACGATTACATACAAGGGTTTTCAGACATTTCTGGGCACGTTTACGGATAATGGGAATTGAACATGGGGAATATTGGGATCTATACGGATAATGGGAATTGAACATGGGGAATATTGGGATCTATACGGATAATGGGAATTGAACATGGGGAATATTGGGATCTATACGGACAATGGAAAGAGAAGTCGTTGTATAGGGACAATAGGAATGGAACAGGTAAGGTGACGTGACGGTACTGAAGATTGGTAATAATGTAGCAAGGTGATGACCTCAAATGAACCAAACAGCGGAGAAAAAAACCTAGAACGCTTGACGGGAACGGGACTGGAGGGACATATGCATATATAACACATACAAAATACAGACAAAGATTGATGAACATCAATCTGTCAGATAAACAACTATACAACCAACTAAAAAAAATTGTATTTAAAAAGGCAAGAAAGCAAATCTTTTCGAACCATATAAGTGGCCCTTTTCAGGGCCTTTTTTTGTTTTTGTTAACACCATTATGTTAACATATAGGGCGACTTCTTCTCTTCCTCAATCATCTTCTTACTTCTGGGCCGTAGATGAGGACTCTCTTCAGACAGCCTTGTCTCTCCACATAAATTTGTCTTTTTCAAACCCTCGTATTGGTGGTGATCCGGATAATTTTCCATGATGCTTTCCCATACATGTGTAAGTCCGTGCGGAACAGCATCGACAATACGAGGGTAGCTGATTATACGTGTGTCCAGATCTTGTGACGAGAAACGATGGCATAGCGGTGGCTACCAAAGTCAACACACCCTACTTCCAGAAGAGGCCGATTTTAATGGGATTTAGTGGGTTCTCTCTCTTCTTCGCAAGAGTTTGTTCCGGTACCAGCACCTTCGCCACCTTCTCATTCCTTAACACACGTCGAGGATTTTAAACGGAGACAGAAATAAGAATTGAAGAAATGTTTGCAGCAGCAGAAAGAAGCAGAACAAGCTTTTCTCCTTCAATAGCAACAGCCAGAAGAAGAGGCAAAAAGAGGACAGTGAAAGACAAACGGTGATGGTACTCAGACATTTTAGCAGAGTTAAGGAGTCTGAAACATATGTATCCTTTCTTCTCCTTTGTATCAGACTTCTTTAATACGACCCAAGAGAAAAAGACCTTCCCGAGCCAAACAACCCAACCCTGTTACTACACGTGAGACACACACCCTAGTGATTTCTACCAAATCACCATCAACTCACCTCTCTCGAAAAGATATAGCATTCAATTTGCCAAAATCAATTAAAACTCAAAATCCCTTATTTTGCCCATGAATTACGTGTGTGAATGCGTCAGTGTAGGTCCTTATTCTAAAATATCAAAACCAATTTTCTGTCTGGTCTATTCTGGTACAAATGTTACAATCCAATTCACAACATAACACTTTAAACAGTTCATAGATTTTTCTGTCTCTTTGTTCACTCCTCTGTTTTCTAAATGTCTTTATTTTCAAAGGTTTGTTCACCTTTCCTTCCCCACTTTCTCCTCGTCCTTTCTTTTTTTTCCCCTTCTCTTTATGTACGTGTCTGAGTTCTTCCTTAGGGGGAGAGTATCTCTTCTTCCTGTTCGGAGCCCCTCTCGTCGTCTTGCTCCTGCTGTTTATGAAGGACAATGTCACTTTTCTTGATAATGATAACAGGTATCTTGACAATTGTCTCTTCTGACACCTGTCTTGCTTTTTGACGGTCTGGACACTCTGTAGACCTATGCCATTT
The DNA here is from genome assembly GCA_028554795.2 of Sinohyriopsis cumingii. Lineage (NCBI taxonomy): Eukaryota > Metazoa > Mollusca > Bivalvia > Unionida > Unionidae > Sinohyriopsis > Sinohyriopsis cumingii. Next base: position 17,916,408 of record CM068839.1, on the reverse strand, counting down.
CTTCTTACAAATAAAGCAGGTATCTTGACTTTTATCTCGAAAAGAGGGGGAGTAGTCCCTCTGCTTGTCTAAAGAAAACTTTCGCATAACACCTCGCAACGCTCTGATCAGAAGTTCGATCTGTGTGGGCTCTTCCATCTTTCTGGTCGGTTTGAGAGTGAAATGAATACTGGAAGGGAAAGACACTTATCCTTTACATATTTTGGTCTAACATGGATATAAAGGGACCCATGGCATTTAAAATGTAGTCATTTGACGTTTTGCAGTCTAGATGAAACGATCGCATCATTTCGTGGAGAAAGGAGAAGAAAGTAAGAAGCGGAAACGTGACTTATTGCCTCGCACAGTAGCTAAAGTCTTGGCTCAAATTCATGCCAGTGATTTTGAAAATGATATCAGTGAGCCAGAATCCAGACCCAGAGAGCCTACACCCAACCAAGGTCCACTACCATTAACCCCTCAAAATACTACCACATTCGAGAGACGGAAAAGGCGCTCCGCTAGAAAACTACGACTTACACGTACACGGTGAATTTTAAAGATTTCAAGACCGACGTACCGTTGGAGAAAGCAGAGGGGTTCATCGCCGAGGTGTGCGATTCTTTGTTAACGACACTGAACCGGCAATCTGAAGCCAAAGAAGACGATGGCTTGAGACTTTCCATTCATCACGATAGTTTGATGTCGCCCATTTGGGTAGAGTTTACCAGCACATCAGAACTGACACCTCCAAAGTCATCGATAAGATTCAATACGTGCAACAATCCAGCGACAGGTTTCACATCACCAATGGAAAAAGCGACACTTTACATGAACTACGTGTCGTTTCCCCAAGGGACATGATGCAAAAAAGTGACATTGATGGGAGACATTCTCAGCACTAAAAGGAGTCTCGTCCGAATTAACAACCCTCAAAACCAGATGTGTTTAACCCGTGCTATCGTGGTGGGACGAATGTATGCCGAAAAGAACGACACGTTATGAAGTAACAGAACTTGCCAAATTATTCAAAACTCAAAGGGAGCCAAACAACGAAGAGATGCAGAACTTTTGTTACAGCAAGCGGGGCTATCCAAAGTCGCACCCTGTGGCATCTCTGAAATGAAAAACTTGCAAGACGTATTAACTGCACGCTACACCTTGAAAGTACGCCCTCGAGAAGTGCGCGGACCTATGTTGTTTCGAAGTAAAGATTTGAAAGATGGAATATACATTCACGTCTATTACCAGAATGAAAATTTTGATACTATCACCAGTATCCCAGGAATCCTGGGATACATTTATTATTGTGAGAAATGTGACTGGTTATAACATTCGAGAGCAACACGAACATTGTGGATCGAAATGTGATGGGTGTTTGACCCCTCAACCCTGTCTTGACGAAGGACAAAACGAGTGCATTGCTCTGCTTATCAGCGAACTTTTGTTAGCACTGCCTATTACCAACAACATCTGAAGACGCAAGGTTCACATCACAAAAGTGCTTGCAAACTCCTGAGACTGTGCCCGACTTGTGGACAACGCATACATACCAACAATACAAAGGCACACGTATCTTCTGGAAAGAAACTATGTCACATTTGTCACCAAATCGTAGACTTAGAACACGAATGCTACAGTCAAAAATACCATTACAAACATCAAGTGGAAGACGATGACCAGAAGAAAGGCAAATTCAACTATTTTTATTTCGAATGCATGCAAGAGACCGGCATTCACATTCCTAATTCCTGCATGGCTCATAGAGCGTGTGAGAAATGCATCAAAGACAATATAGTTAGGCATTGCCCTCACTGCAGCAAGATTCCATGAGGACGTGAAAAAAATCTTTCAAGGACCGAACACATTGGCCGATTTTGCCCAATGGATCTTAGACCCCATCGGCGAGACGTGGTGCCAAGAGAAAATCGAACGTTACGAAGATTGTCATCGCCATGCCACGGTGATGGCTTACAATTTCTCGAGATACGATGGTTAACTTTTTCTCAGATACTATACGGAACAAAGTACCGAACGTCCGAAAGTGACTTTGAACGGAGCCAAAATCATTTCCATGCAAGTGGAGTTTAATGATTCGATGAGTTACTTGGCCATGCCTTTAAGCCGAATGCCTAAAACGTTTGAAATGACAAAAAATGTCAATGGTTTGTTCCCTCACATTTTCAATACCAAAGCCAATCAACATGCCGTTCTACCCTATTTGCCCAAGGCTCACTACTACAACCCAGAAAATATGCGCACCGACCAACGAGTAGCTTTCGACGCTTGGTACCAGACTCACGCCTCAGTCCCCTTCTACTTACAGGAAGAAATGTTAAAGTATTGTCATTCTGGCGTGGACAGTTTACGTGTTTGTTGCGGAAAAGTTTCGAGCATTGTTCATGAAACACGGATGGATTGATCCTTTGGAAAAAACACGAACCATTGCCAAAGCGTGTTGCTTAGTGTACCGCCAACGATTCATACCGGAAAACACACTGCCTGTCATCAGCTCTCAAACGACCAAGTTTGTCAAACGTAAATACTCGGTCAAAGACGTACGCTGCCTACATTACTTATAAGACAAGGAAGATAAATGGATACAACATGCCCCGAACGTGGGAGGCGAAACGACCATCGGAACGTATTCTGTGGATTAGTGAGACTTAGAAAACCCCAAGATCGTGTACGAGTTTAACGGATGATTATTTCACTGATGTCCTCTCTACTGCGTTCAACGTGACAATGAAAATCAGTTTTTACAACGTACCATGGAAGACTTGTACCAGACCACTTGTCAGCGGCGCTAGAAGTTAGAACAGCAAGGATACTGAGCAGTGGAAATGTGGGGACTCGAGTACGATCACCGTTTGAAAACCAGTCCAGAGTTTAAACGCATCGTGGAAAGTTACAATCTGGTGGACATCTGAACCTGCGGAACAGTTTGTACGGAGGACGGACATATGTCACATGTTCGCTGTACCACGCTGACGAAGAGAAAGGAGAAGAAATCAAATACTTGGACGTGTGTTCGTTTTATTTTTACGTGTACAAACATTGTCACTTTTTCCGCAGGGCACCCGCAATCGCTGACCGAACACATCGACCTGGACATCATTTGATAATAAGGAAAATTGATTAAATATAAAGTCTTGCCTCCCAAAGACTTGTACCATCCAATTGTTAGAAGTGTACGAAATTTACCACTTTCCTAAGAGAGAAAAATACCACAAGGGTGACCAAACTCAAAATGGTATTTTTGCAGACTACATGGATGCCATTTTGAAACTGAAACAAGCCAGCGGCTATCCTTCTTGGTACCACACTCCCGAAGACCTCAAGAAATTCAAAGAGAAATACTGGAAGAAGGAAAGCATCACTTTAGACCACGTGGAGAAAAACGAAGGAAGGCGATCGTTTGTTAAAGAGATGCATTGTTCGTGGGGGAAAAATGGCACAGCGACTGTATTTACAAAAGACGGAGTATTTGACAGAAACATTCCCGCTACTTCCAGATGACTCATGACAAAACCAAATACATGAAACACGTGGACGTCGTTCGTGAGGATTTGATCTTGGTCATTTACGAAGAAGAACTGGCCTTTGTAGCAGCCGACGAATTTGGAAATGTCCTTGCGGATTACGTGACAGCTCATGCTCGCTTAAAACTGTACGAAGTTTTAGAACTGGTAGGAGATCGTATCCTGTACTTAGACGTGGACAGTTCCATTTACATTAATCGCCAGGGTCACTGTTACCCTAATATCGAAGGAGAACGTTTAGGTGCCTGGATGGACGAACACCCCGATGTCAAGATTTGCTAATGGCGGTCCCAGAAAGTACAGCTACGAGTACTGGAACAAACAAGGAGAAGAGCATACCATGTGTAAAGTGAACTTTGGCGTACTGAAAGAAACCCTGCAGCCTGGACAGGATGGAAACCTTAAAGTGAACACCTACGAGCCGCACAAGATTCTACGTTTACCCTCACACCAAATTGTCAGTCGGTTGTTGGAAAAATTGTATCAAATCGTGTACCAAGAACGACTGTAGCTTCCAACCAGGTAAATATTGGTCAGCATATAAAAAGGGACACTCAAGTGGAGTGCGATGCTGAGCCTTGCGATGAGAGCGATGCCGTACGCTGTCACCTCAGCGATGCAGTACTACATCATGTGAACTTTGCTACGACTACTACTACTACTAGCACTACTACAATACCTACGATGGAAAGTGATGATATGCGTGTCAAACCTGACGGATGCGACAGAGATGTCACTCGTTATCGGTTACTCTTTGCTGATTTTCATGGTGGATGTCATTCTCCACGTGAAACCATGCAGCTACCACCCAACGGATGTTATCCAAAAATGAGCACATTCCTGTGCCTTTCACCGTACCCTCATCGAAATGAACCAGTGAGTGACGAATATTCGTTCCCTGTGCATTTCCCTAAATACTGCGACTTTGATAGTCTAGTCCAAATGTTCCAAGGAAAATGGTCTAAATAGCTGGGAGTACCTAACCGCGAAGAATTAGCCAGATCCGGATTTTTCTACTTGGGCACAGGGGATAAAAGCAAGTGCTTCAGTTGGGGTGAGTCACTTTCAGTAAATCTTTGAACAGCCTGTTCGGAACTTAAATAGGCCCATTAAAGGCTACGCTTATCCACCTCTAAAAGTGTCTATAATATTAGAGGTAATCTCGTGTCTTAGTTTTCTTTCTAGCGACCACTCTTGTGTGGCTGAGAAGGGCGAAACTCCGTTATTTATGGCGTCTCGTACACCATCCAGTCTTCTAAAAAGATTACGACCTCTTTATCACATCCCAAGCATGTAACTGTAAACATAATCATTCTCAGAAAAATGTTTTATTTTTTTACATTGAATTTACTCTTTTCTGCTTTGCTCATACGTTTTCACTAGCCGGGGGGGAGGGCTGATTTCCTTTCCGGAACTAACAGTCCTTACTTACTCCACGATGGACCCCCTCTCAAATAAGAAAAAGAAAATTATTCGGCGACGCTACATCACAAGTCACACAAAAGAAAAACAAAGCTTCCATAGGAATACAAAGAACCCCCACCAAACAAAAGCACACACAAGTAACCCCTAAACAGAAGCGCTCGGCAAAATCTAGTACAGACATTAGTATAGGTGCAGAGACACAAACTGAAACACCATCTTCATTTTGTCTCAAGTCTACTAAGACAACTCAGACAGACTCCAAGATAACATGCGAGAAGTCAAGTAAATATTTCAAAACTTGAGAATTTAAAAACTACAGACAAAGAATTGAAAAGATATGCTGGTATTGAAGATTACAAGCTTTATACAATACTACACAAGTATTTAGTGACTTGTTGCTCTCGTATAGAATGTGAGACTATCCCTGGTCATGGCGATCCGAACATTTTTCTCACATAGATTCAGAAAATCAACTTCTTGTACTATACAAATTGAAACGAAATCCTGTAGATTCAGTTCTTGCCTCTGATTTTAATATTTCTACACGCAGAATTTCTGAAATTTTTAAATTCTGGATTAAACGAATGTATAGCAAATTTAAGATTATTAAAATACACCTTCAAAGGAAAATGTTCAAAAACATATGCCATTATCGACCAAACAACATTTTCCAGATCTTGTTGCAATTGCAGATTGTGTAGAATTTAGCACACAGGTCCCAAGAGGTCCCATACCTGGAAAACAGATGTTTTTAAATCACAAAAATTGTCATACTGTCAAAGCTATGTACACCTCTGCTCCAAATGGGGCTTTACTTCACTGTTCAGATATGTTTGGTGGCAATTCATCTGATAAGGACATTTTTGGACAAAGTGATATTGTACACAAACTGCAACGTGGTGATGGTCTTATGGTTGATAAAGGTTTCTTGATAAAAGATATAATTCAAGGAAAAGGAATAACTCTTTATAGACCTCCATTTCGCTCTAAAAAGAGCAAACAATTTGACTCTCATGACCGCGATTCAGGGAGACGTATAGCTAGATCAAGAATAACTGTTGAAAATTATAATGCTCGCCTGGCTACATTTGCATTTTTGAATCAAAAAAAGATCCCAATACTGTACATGCCTCTCATGAATGAAATCGGTTACATCTGTGGCCTTTTAGCAAATTTAGGACCTTTAATCAGATCAAACAAAGTTTCTGAAAGGGAGAAAAGTCAACTGGAAGAAACTGATGATTGATATAAACCCTGATACGCCTGCCTTTAACTAGGCTGTACTGGTTTATACTGGTCACATAAATCATTTTATTTGTGCTCTGGTGGCAAAAGACGTGTGTTAAAATGACTCGTGTTTCGTCTGTGTTTGTAAAGATACAGACATGAATATTTTCCGTTTTAAAGCGGGATTCTGCTTTTCTCCTGACTTTAATCAGATTTTTCTTGATATAGTCCAGTTTTTTTAAATTATCTCCGATCCGTTTTTTTAAAAAAAAAATGGTCTGTTCGGTCCCATTCTGTAACGACCCTTGTAATGTATTCGTTCCATATATTAGTTAGAACACGACTCTCGTAAAGAGTATTCTGATTGGTCACAAGTTTAAATTCATTCGGTGAATCTTCGTGTAATGGAAACTGATGGCAATGGAAAGAAGAAGCTTGCTTGCAAAAAATGTCATCCCGAGTTGTTGAGAGAGACCATGAAATGAGAAGTTTAGATAAAGGTTTAAAAATTGTATGGAAATGGAAATGGCTGGAGTGAAAAGTCAACGGAAATTTAGTTTGTCAGTTTAAAAGAAAACTGAATACTAGAGGACTGGCAATATGTTACCTCTGCTCTACGGCAATCGCGGTTGGAAGCGTTTGGAACAACACCTACAAAAGAAGCTGCATACGGAACAATTGAACTTCAGAAGGTATCTGGAATAAGTGCAATTAATTACTATAAGAAGAAAGATTTTTTGCATGAGAGAACAGATGTAGCTCTCTCATAATATGCGCATATAATCATTTATGCCGACAAACAGCTAGATCCAACCTGTACTTTATTCAATAATATGTATTTGTCATTAAAATCTTTTACTGCTACATGTATTTGTATTTTGAGAGAATTCATAACTTGTTATCTCCTGGATGTGTTATAAATGTATACCATTTGAGCTGACATTGTTACAACTTTGTTATTGTAAGAATCATTTCTATTAACACGTCATTAGCATGTGTCAATGTATACATTATTATGCCTTCATTAATCATATCAGCCGCATATCTCTTGTTCGCTTTTATGTACTTTTCACGATGACTTCTGTAACTAAATACACGTAGTGTTTAAAGCAACTTGTTGACATGTTTTCATTTCCCTGTGAATAGCCCCATCCCCTTGGTAGCCTCAATAAGATGGGAACAGACTGACCAAAATCTAGGACAATTTAAGTACATATACTTGAAGCGTGTAAATAACAACTATGCAACCATGTGATAATGCCACATCACAAGAGATTTTAAGACCCAAGGAATCATCACATGTTTACCAAAAGAAGAAAATAACAGAAGATTCTTTAACAGTTGGAGACCTATATCACTTTTAAATACTGACTACAAGATTGCTTCAGGAGTCATTGCAGCTAGGATCAAAATGGTTCTTCCATCAATAATAAGTGATACTCAGAAGGATTTATGATGGGTAGATTGGAGGAACTTCTAAATGATTTAGTAGACGATCACGGTAATCTGATGCCGATTGAAATGATAAAAACAACAACATAAACGAGTTGTAATGATTTATTTAAATGCTTCTCCTTTATATCCAAAATTCCAAGATCATGGAAAGATGCTCTCAAAAACCATTTAGTACATAATAATTTTCTTAAGCGGGAGGATAAAATAATGAGCTTGCAAAAACAAAATTCACTCAAGTTTATAAATATCTTTTTAAAAAAGACAAAAAAGCAACACGTTTGATTATAAGGTGATCTTGGGATGGTTGTCCAACCCAGTGGTCAACCTGTTATCGAGATAATAAAAATTAAAAAAAAAAGATTCATCACACGTAATTACCGAGAATTTTCATAATAGCTCAAGATTTATAGGAATTAGTTTTCCTTGTACTTTTGTAAATTTTGTCAGCCATATACTCATCAAAAAAGGTCTCAAGTTTTGGCAAGAATTTGTCTACCCATTCTTGATTCAATTCGAATCTCAGACAATGAAAACTTCCAGAGTTTGGATGAAGCAAGGCCAAATCACAATACTTTGCAAATGACCTACATACATACAGTTGCACCTGAATTTGGTGATACCAAGCATAATTAGGTTTTAATGCAAAAACTTGGACTGAAGTTCCATGTTGGCTTATTTTCATTGATTTTAATGAGTACCCAGGTTCTTTAACACTGTCACCAACAGTTTTGTGGCTCCATTTTACTGCTATTTTGCATTCCACAATACCAACAAGAGAGTTATTTTCTTCAACTCACCATCAGGCGATGCTGCAATGAACCATGATCCTTATCTATGATTAAACCCAACATTTTAATAGAAATGTTTGAACCCTCTTTAACTTTCTCAGCAACATACCGATTGGTAACTGTTAGCTCCATATCTAATCCATATTACATTGCTGCTGAGGAAAAAGTAGATGGCTCTAATACTGCACTACTTATTGTGTTGGGATTGGACTTCATGTACAAAACGAAGTTACAAATACGGCTAACAATCGAACCAGTTATCCTCAATCGTCTCAAAGTAAACCAATTAGACAATCTGCTTTGTAGAAGAGTATTTTCTTGAATAAGTAGTTGTTCGTCTTGGTTGACTTTTAAACATTTCTTTAACTCAGTTTTTTTTATTTTGGTGATACTATCTTGAATGAGATAAATCTGTGATATATTTTTTAAACTTTTTCGACATAATCATATAATGGATTTACAGAGACCAGTGTTTCAACTGGATCATCTTGACTTGCAACTGTATTTATTAAGAGCTGTTTATCGGGGTTGGATTCTTTACTCCATTGCTCTAATTCACAGAGGAATGATTCTGCAAAAGCTCTCTCAGTGTCGCAAACTTTATTAAGCTTATAAGCCTCTGGTTGTTCTCCTTTTAATGGTCGGTTCTATTTTCTTTTTTCTCCATGCCGTTTTCTTGTAAAGTCTATATCATAGATTGGAACTGCTGGAAGTTTAACGTAGCCTCGGCTTATGCCAGGCCTCAAGTTTATCTAAAAAGAAATGGAAAATTTTAGGTAACATGTTAAAGAAAATGAATGTTTTCTGCTACCATTGATGTTATTGTTATTTAATGTCTTTGTAAATTAGAGTACCAATATTTATAGTACTATGTCTCACCATGAAGATATACATATCAGTACATGATGGAATGTTTTCAGGAAGCACAAACACCTTGACAAAATCTTCCAGTATATAACACAGTGCAGCGCTATGTTTGCACGTACAGTTAGGACCAGACCCAGCTGGGCATGAGCAGCTAGCAAGTATGATGTTACCCACTGAGTTCAGCATTAGAATCACTCTGTAGAATCACTCTGTAGAATTGCTGTTTCATGTCTGCTAGAACCTCGGCAGAAACAATGGCCTTTTTGCAATTCATTTTGCTTCACTCCGATGTGCTGTAACAATAGAACACACATTTAAATCTTTTTGAGGATGACAATAAACATACAATCATGTTCATTACGAGGGACAAAAATAAACTTTGCGTGTTTCAGGTTATTGGGTAAGCTCCCACCTTCAAAATAATTTAAAACACACTAAATGTGACAGTTTAAAAGTTAAGCACAACACAATACATGTACTTAGATGCAATACATTGCCATCATTTGTATACCTGTATTTACAATGTAAATAATGGGGGGTGGCAACTTGAAACAAGCTTATATTCTAATTTCCTAGACATATCCATTATATATAAAAAAAATCTATTTAAATCCAATTAACTATACATACTGCACATAAAATGTGTTACATGTATTAGTATTGCGACTTGAGAAATAGTTTTGTACTTGTCAGTGAACGTCATAGAGATCGTACCGGTGACGCCGATATTCAGCTTTTTCCAAATCCAGCAAGTGGAGCTAATTAAATGATTGAAATTTACATGTAAATTATCAATAGACTTTAAAAAACAAATCTGATAAATTCATATGAAACGCAATTTATTACAGTGACGTTTCGGATGCATAGAAATAGTTTGAACAATTTTGCTCTTTGATTATCAGGATTAAATTTGTTTACTTCGACACCGTTTCCTTACATGTACGTGTCCAGATGTAAACAGCTCAAAGCTACTCTCTCGTATGGCTTTGAAATCCACCATGGTTTCCAGAAAATAAGACAGGATGGTTCCAATATTAAATTTAGTCAATATCTGCGGCAGCATATCTGTTGAATAGGCATTTTTCAACTCGATAAACGATGTTGAAGTGATTAGAGAAATTGATGCCAAGGCATGTGGAAGATGAACAGTGCTCTAGTGCTCGATGATGAGTACGTGAGCACTGTTCGCACGCACCTCAACAGGATGAAAGAACATACTGAGGATATAATGACAGACTGGGAAAAAATTAAAAATGAAATAAAACGGATAATCAAATATTATAGCAAGACAAAAAAGATCCAAAGACAGTGATAAAAGAAAAGCATTCAGAAATTATGACCCTAAAAAGACCTCTAACAGAGTCAGAAAAAAACAATAACTAAACAATGGGAGAAGATGGAAAAAGAAATCACACACGGGATTAAACTAAGGGCAGGGAAATATGAAAACCTATACAAAAAAAGAGAGGGGAATATATAGATGATTAGAAATTAAATGGGGAGAAAACAAAACGATAGATTCAATAGTAATTAATGATAAAATTTATAAAACTAAAACTGACATATTAGAATGTATAATTATATAGGGGTAACAATGTATAAGCAGATATCACTAGATGACAAGAAGTTATGTGAAAATTTTATTACTAATAAAGAAATATTAGAGGCAATTAATAGTCAACAAAAAGGGAAAACGTCAGGCTCAGATGGCATAACCGCGGAATTTTATAAGAAATTTTAGTATGAATTAATAGATTTTTTAGAACTATTATATAATAATATGCTTTTTAAAGGAGAGATCCCAAAACAACTAAGTAAAGGAATTATGACTCTTAATATATAAAGGGAAGGGAGACAAAAAGATTTTAAAAAACTGGAGACCAATAACTTTGCTAAATAATGATAACAAAATCCTAAGCAAAAAAATAACTAATAGAATAAAGAATTGTATAAATAAAATATTGACATAAATCAAAACTGTGGGGGGAAAGGGAAAAATATTATGAATAATGCTCTATCTGTAAGTGCTATAATTGAATTATTAAACATTAAAGGAGAAAAGGGAATCATTTGTCTATTCGATCAAAAAACAGCTTTTGATCGAATAGAACATTACTTCATTTTTAAAACATTAGAAAAGTGTGGCTTTGGACCTGACATGATAAAAAGGGTAAAAGCCATGTACAATAATATAAATTCTAAAATAATAGTAAATGGAGACCTCTCAAAAGAAATAAGTATACAAAGGTCAGTTAGACAGGGCTGTCCCCTGTCTTTGCTGCTATATGTAATAGCTATAGAATCCCTGAACATAAATATCAACCAAAATAACAACATTCAGGGAATAAAAATACCAAATATGAAAAGAGATTTCAAAACTATATTACATGCAGATGACTGCACTAACTTCACCAGAGATGGATCGTCCTTCAAACATTTGAAGAAATCAAATACTTGGACGTGTGCTCACTGTATCTCTACATGTGCAAACATTGTCGCTTTCCTGCAGGGCACCTGCAATTGCTGACGGAACACATCGACCTGAAAAACATTTCGGCAATACGAAGGCTTGATCAAGTGCAAAGTCTTGCCTCCCATTGAATTGTATCATCCCATGTTACCTCACCATTACCAAGGAAAACTGATGTTTCCCTTGTGTCAAAACGAGCAACCAAGACCAACCTTGTCAATACACCCAGGATGAACGCGCCTTGACGGGAACGTGGGTCAACATGCAAATGTTTTAAAGCTCTGGACATGGGATACCAATTGTTAGACGTGTACGAAATTTACCACTTTCCCAAGAGACAACAATACCAAAAGGGTGACCCCACTCAGAAAGGCATTTTCGCAGACTACGTGGATGCCTTTTTGAAAGTGAAGCAAGAGGCCAGTGGCTATCCTTCCTGGTGTCACACTCCCGAAGACGAAAAGACATTCAAAGAGAAATACTGGTCACAAGAAGGTATCACTTTAGACCACATCGAGAAAAACGAAGGCAGGCGATCGTTTGCCAAAGTGATGTTAAATTGCTTGTGGGTAAACATGGCACAACGACCGTGTTTACCCAAGACAGAATATTTGACAGACCCTTCCCGGTACTTCCAGATGATTCACGACAAAACCAAATACATGAAACACGTCAATTATGAAGAAGATCTGGACTTTGTAGAAGCCGACGAATTTGGAAATGTCATCATTGCAGTCTACGTGACAGCTCATGCTCGCTTAAAATTATACGAAGCTTTAAAACTATTAGGGGAACGCGTCCTGTACTTTAACACAGACAGCTGCTTTTACATCGAGTGCCCGGGTCAACATCACCCTGACATTGAAGGAGACCGTTTAGGAACCTGGACAGACAAGCACCAAGACGATAAAATTTTAAGTTTCGCTAGTGGCGGTCCTAAAAGTTACGGCTACGAATACCGGGACAAATGAGGAGAAGTGCACACGGAGTGTAAAGTGAAAGGATTAACTCTCAATTATCGCACCAGTCGAGCGGTCAACTTTGGGGTATTGAAAGAAATCTTGCAATCTGGAGAGGATGAAGGGCCCCGAGTGGTCTAACGCGTTCACCGTTACGGATCACTACCATCTCACCTCTGTCTACGTGGGTTCGAGTCTCGGATTCAGCCAATGTGGGTATGTGAGAAAGCTTGCCAGTAGCTTCTCGTGGGTCGGTGGTTCTTTCCAGGGTTTTCTCGGGTTCTTCCACCACCATTAATACTGGCCGCCATGTATAGCCTATCGTGTGCTGAAAAATGGTGTTAAACGCTACAACAACAACAACAACAACTGGAGAGGATGAAAACTTTAAAGTGACCACCCGTGAACCGCATACAAATTTACGTTTACCCACTCACCAAATCGTCAGTCGACCTTTGAAAAAGTCTATCAAATCGTGGACCAGAAGCGAGTGAGGCTTCCCAATCACTTTATGTTGCCGTATGGACATGTTGGTATAAAACACTGGTTGTAAGAGGATAGCCACCCACCAGAAGAATGACTTCACCACAGCAATCATCGAATGAGAGACCCAAAGAGAACTCCAAGTTCAAACCTTACCATTTTCCGGTCTTCTTGCCTGACTATTATGATTGTGCCTGTCGATTGGAAACGTTTCAAAAATGGCCCACAAATAGGAAAGGATGACCTACTTCGAACATTTTAGCAAGAACAGGATTTGTCTACTTGGGACCTGAGACCGAATTTGGATATGAAGTACAGTGTTTCAGTTGTGGCCTGAAGTTACGAATAGACCTAATATATCTATAAAGATTCAGCTATTCTGGAACATACTTGATGGTCTCCGGACTTTCCTTACCTTTCTATGGCCTTTCCACCCATTACACAACGGTACAATTATGACGGTGCCTTAGAGACGGTACCTTCCAAAACTAGACATAAAAAAGGAACGATTTACAAACTTGAGACTTCATTGCGACTAGTATAAATAGGGACAATGTGCAAGATCGATAGTTCATTGTGACTACCAAGACCAAGCGAACAAGATGAATCATTTGAAAGAGACATCATTCAAGTTTGGGGATTGTAAAAAAAAATTACCTTTCCATAGTGTGACTAATATTGGATGGATAAGGCCCATGCATTGCGACGGAAAATGTCCGGAACGAAACTGTAAGTGTCCATGCAGTAACCATTGTAATTGCATAGCGGACTACGATCCTGTGTCTTGCGATGAGAGCGATGCTGGACGCTGTGATCTCATTCATGCCGTAAAGCATCATGGGAACTTTGTTCTCACTACACCTATCATAGAAAGTGATGATGTGCTTGTCAAACCTGATGGATGCGAAAGCGATGCCACTGGTCATCTCCCCTGCGGGTCGGGGTTGTGGAATTGGCCCGACGTGCCTCGCTACGTGTCGTAAAAGGCGACTAAGTAGAGAGCAACCTGTTTGCAGTGGGTTGCATCCGTGTCGAGGGAGGAAAGGATCCTGGTAGTTGAGCAGAGGCTTTCCTGTGCAATACACTACTTTAGCCTCTACGTCTCTTAGACGGGTGGTCGGGATGGGCCCGGGCCCGACAAATCGGCTGGTCACGCCGAGACCTAGGAAGTCTTTATTTACTCTCTCACCTTCTTTATCTTTCTCCTTGTATCGCTCTTGATACCACCGTTGCCCCTATAGTCTATTCCGTTATCTTTCCCTTTCCAAAGTCTTAGGAGACTTCCTAGAAGGCGCTGGCTTAACGGGTCAATCGGGAGGTAATTTTACCGACCCTAGAAACTGGCAACTTCACGGGTCAATCAAAGGTAATTTTATCAACTGAGTATGGCATCTGTGTATCCCTGGCACTTGAAAAGTGTCCCCATGGTGGGCGGGAATCACGGGTGCTGAATTTTAATTAAGCCAACATGGATAATTCCAAAAAAATCAAAATAAACGATCGAAAACCCCATCAGATTCTGACGACGAACCATGTAGTGTGGAGTCAATTCCACGCTTCATGGTCATACAGTCTAAAGATGCCACAAAACCGCTTGCCGCACTATCTCCATTTGTCATCAAAAAGACTATCACAGGAGTGACTGGTACACCAAAAAGCATTAAAAAGTTGAAATCGGGTTGTCTTCTTATTGAGCATGAGCGACGAAGTCAAACAGACAAAATCAAGAAAATGAAAACTTTCTTTGATATCCCAGTGACATCATTCGCTCACACCGCACTCAGTACGTCCAAATCCGTGATTCGCTGTCATGACTTGGCTGGAGTCACCGACGCAGATATCATTGAAGGAATGAAAAATGAAGGTATCACTGCAGTCCAAAGAATATGTATTAAACGTAATAACAATCTGCAGGACACCAACACCATTGTACTCACCTTCAACAGGCCAACTGTACCCAAAGTGGCAAAAGTTGGCTTTTTTCAAGTGAAGGTCGAGATTTACATCCCAAACCCTCTTCGATTCTATAAGTGTCAGAAATACGGCCATCACGAAGACCGCTGCTCAAAACGCCAAATATGTAGCTGATGCAGAGACCATTCTCATCAGGAATCTGATTGTAGAGCAACTCCGCATTGTGTCAACTGTGGAAAGGAGCACCACGCCAGTCCAAGGATTGTGATACCTGGAAACAGGAGAAGGAGATACAGAGGGTAAAATATACATCTAACATACCCTATCCAGAAGCCAGAAAACTCGTTCAGGCCAAAATAGCCCATCCTTCTCCACTGTAGTGAAGAACAATCCAAAAACAAAAAAGGACGCTCAAACACAAACAGAAACACCCTATTCAACACCAAGCTCAAATACCTCCCATTACCAAGCACAGAAAAACACGGCATCTACGCAGACTACATTTAATAATACCCAACCACCGAAATCACCATAAAATAAACAAATCTCACGGAAACAGCCAAAAAAGGGGTCAGATGACCCCATCAAACTCTATAACAGGTTTGGAGACATTGAGAGCATGGATGCAGAAGAAACTGCTCCATGCGCTCAAGGTAGCTCCAGACCTACAAACAAAAAATTCACCCCCGTACTTCCTTCAGAGAAATAACCACACAAATTGCCTCCATGAAATGTCTAACCTAGGTCCACATTCTTCAATTTGAAAGGATAATGAAGAACAAAATCATACAATAGAACTGTCGAGGACTTTAAGTAAATTACAATGATATTCTCCTACTTTTAAACGAACATGATCCAGCGGTACTATGCCTTCAAGAAACATTCTTGAAAGATACGGACAACATCACATTTAAAACCTACTCCCTGTTTAACACCTACTCCCAAAATGTTGACAG
The DNA here is from genome assembly GCA_028554795.2 of Sinohyriopsis cumingii. Classification (NCBI taxonomy): domain Eukaryota; kingdom Metazoa; phylum Mollusca; class Bivalvia; order Unionida; family Unionidae; genus Sinohyriopsis; species Sinohyriopsis cumingii. The sequence goes on along the minus strand of CM068839.1, from coordinate 17,900,343 downwards.
AGCTTCAGGAGGACTTTCTGTTATTGTAAACAACAGAGCCCCTCATAGCGTCATCCCTTTAACCACAAATTTCCAAGCCATCGCTGTAAGCGTCACTCTTCATCGAGTGATTACATTTTGCTAAATTTACTTACCACCAAACACTAACCTAGTACCAAGCGAGTACCTTCGCTGCTTTTGGACTATGAATGGAAGGTCGCTGATGACCTTCACAGCAGTGATCACTTTCCAATCTCCCTTGAAAATATTAAATTTACAATTAATGACCCAACTCCAAAATGGAATATTAAGAAGGCTGACTGGGCTACGTTTGAAACACTGTCAAACTAGGCTCAGTGAGGATACAGTTTTCAGCATTAATGACCCTATTCAGCATTTTACTTCTACTTAATAGAGGTTGCAGAAGAATCAATTCCCAAGTCCTCGGCGAACTGTAAAAGAACCCAAAAACCTTGTGTCACTAATGAATGTATGGAAGCCATTAGACAACGCCGAGAAGCATTGAAAAAAATTTAATAATCATCCGACGCCCGAAAACTTAAATATATATCGTATTGTCCGGGCCAAAGCTCGCCGCATAATCAAAGAAAGTAAACGAGCATCATGGAAGAAATATGTTTCTTCTTTAAACTCTCTTTCCTCTATTAAGAAAGTCTGGGACACTATACGCAAAATAAACAGAAAGAGAAAACAAAATCCTCTCCGACATCTGAGACTGAACAATAGCAATTTTAGTTCAAAAGATGACATTGCAAATGCTCTTGCTGACAGTTTCTCCAAAAATTCATCATCATCTAATTATTCAGAAGCCTTCCAAAGACTTAAAACTCAAAAAGAAAAGTCACGTTTAAAATTCACATCCAACAACTCAGAAACTTATAACCAACTGTTCTCACCATTGGAGCTTAGGGAGGCTTTAGATAAAACCCATTATACATCCGCTGGGCCTGACAAAATACATTACCAGTTTTTAAAACACCTTCCAGAACCATCATTAACATCTCTTTTGAAACTCTTCAATGATTTATGGATTACTGGTAATGTACCAAAAATTTGGAAAGAAGCAACTGTAATACCAGTTCCCAAACCAGGTAAAGATAGTGAAGATCCCAACAGCTACTGACCTGTTGCACTCACTAGCTGTGTGTGCAAAACAATGGAACGAATGATCAATTCTCGGCTTGTATGGTACTTGGAAACTAACAATTTAATATCTCCTTTCCAAAGTGGCTTTCGATATGGCAGTAGCACCAATGATCATCTGGTTAGACTGGAAACATTTATTCACGATGCATTTATCAAGAAAGAACATTTAGAAGCGGTTTTCTTTGATTTAGAAAAGGCCTATGACACGACATGGAAGTACGGGATACTAAATGACCTGCACGATCTAGGTCGAAAAGGCCGTCTGCCCTCTTTCATATCAAACTTTCTCTCAGACAGAGAATTCAAAGTGCAGGTGGGCTCTACCCTATCAGATCTGCACGAGCAAAAGATAGATGTGCCCCATGGCAGTTTTTCTTTCTGTGACGCTTTTCAACATCAAAATTAATAGCATCACCAAGTGTTTGGCTCCTGGTGTGGATTGCTCGTTATACGTTGCTGATTTACTAATATGTTATCGATCAAAGCACATGCATACAATTGAAAGACAATTACAGCAAAATATAAACAAGATTCAAAATTGGGCCAGTGCAAACGGTTTCAAATTCTCGAAATCCAAAACAGTATTCATGCATTTCTGTCAGTTACGAAGACATCACGATGATCCTAACCTCACGCTGGACGGAACACTTATTCCAGTTGTTGGGGAAACAAAGTTTTTAGGTTTTATCTTTGACAGAAAACTGACTTTTATTCCACACCTAAAGAACTTGAAAGCTAAATGCTTAAAATCTCTAGATCTACTTAAAGTTGTAGCGCAGATTGTTGGGGTGCTGATAGAAAAGTCGTACTCAATTTATATAGAACGTTTATACGCACCAAACTGGACTATGGTTGCGTTGTGTATAGTTCAGCCACAAAGTCATATCTTAAAATGCTTGATCCAATTCATCATCAGGGAATAAGACTGGCTCTGGGAGCATTTAAAACATCCTCGTGTGAAAGCCTACTAGCTGAAGCGAACGAACCACCGTTATCACATCGTAGAGAAATGCTTTCCGCACAGTATGCTCTCAAAATCAGACCCTCTGAATCCTGCTTTTTCGGCTGTTTTTCAACACAAATACAAAACCTTATACGAAAATAAACCAAACACGATACCTTCCTTTGGCATGAGAATATCATCCAGCCTTGACAGAACAAAAATTGATCTTTCTAAAATTCAGAAAACATCCATCTCCGAAACACCACCCTGGCTACTTAAACAACCAAAAGTACTTTTTACGTTACACGATGGAAACAATTCTGAGACAAACCCTTCCGTCTTCCACAACTGTTATCAAGAACTCCTCACCGAATTTAAAACTACACAAGAATTTATACCGATCAAAGGATGAGGAAAAGGCTGCTGCAGCCTTCGTTTGTGGAAATCACACAACGCAAGTTCGCTTACCAAATAAAACATCAATTTTTTCAGCTGAAGTCAGAGGAATAGACCTTGCTCTGCAACATATAGTAAGCAAACGTATTTTAAACAGCACCATCTTCTCTGACTCACTATCAGTACTTCAGTCATTACACAATAGAAAACTGGAGAATCCATTATTGAAAAACATACTGGTCAAAAATACCCTGATGAGTGTCTCTCACAATATAATATACTGTTGGTTACCTAGCCATATTGGTATTAAAGGGAACGAAAAAGCTGATCGCGCTGCTAAAATGGCCCTAACTCAAGAACCATCTGGTTTTAAAATACCATTTACTGATTTTAAACCTAGTGTCAGAAAGTACTTACGTCAGAAGTGGCAGGAATCATGGAATGATGCATTGAATAACAAACTTCATACAATCAAGCCAACTCTAAGAGAATGGACTCCTTCCTACAGAACCATGCGTAAGGTGGAGGTAGTCATTGCAAGAATCCGAATTGGTCATACTTATATCACCACCTCTAACATAATAAAAGGTGAAGACCCACCAGAGTGCGTTTCTTGCAATGAACCATTCACTGTCAAGCACTTTATGATAGTGTTTTGACCTGCAACCTACGCGCGATCAGTATTACAATGTGCATGATATGAAGGAACTTTTTGATACAATACACATCACTTGTATTATAGAGCAAATGAAAACAGTGAATATTTACTCTAAACTCTAACTTTTATGCTATCGCCTTGTGCAGTTTTATGCAATATATATACCGTCCCTTTTTAATACCTTTTCATCATTTTTCATTAACATACAACATTTACATCTCCCGTTGATCGGGAAGCTTTATTTTGCACCGTTACCATCCTACCTTTTTAGTTTCAACTATTTGTTTTTTTATATCGCTGGTCGATATAAGACTTATCGTAATCTTTAAAAGATTATACATATAACATTTTGTTTGGCGCTAAATAGCCTTACACTGCTGATGCGCCGTTAAAAATAAAATCAATCAATCAATCAACCACCCAATTAAACATGAAAGTGATACCTTTAAATGATCACGATTGACTCATTTTGCTCAAAGCCTTGCATTTTCATCTGGATACTTCTCGACACAACTACGGGAAAAAAAGATTTGTCAACTTTTAGCTACCGAAGACGTGTATGACAATGTGTGTGTAGCTTGTGACTTACACCCCCATAGGACAGATGTACGTGACTGGAAAAAATGGGGTTTTGAGGCTTGGACCCAAGAAGTGGCCCAGTATGCTCGAGAGTTGTGATCCTTCCTTTCAACGTCCAAAGAACAAAGTCACTTTTCAACCTGTGTTGGTGACAGTACCAGGAGAACCCATCACCGAATACAGGACTGTCATGGACATTCCTGAAAGACCCTTTCGGGAGGACACTTGTGTGACATTACCCCCTGTAGAACTTGTCAGAACATTACCCAAAATAAACTTGTTTCTCTTCCGCTTTAATCGTTTTCATGTGCATTTTATTGTTGTACTTAAGCATTTGGCTTTTATGTATTTTATATTTCGAGTTCATTTTTAAACCTTCAATAAACGTGTCCTAAAAAGTATAAAAGCTCTTGTCTTGTCTGTTTTAGTGTCACAAGTGACATTCCTGACACTATGGCTACCTCTGCTGTCTATGCTTCCTCTTCCTCCACTTTCAAAGTCATCGATGGACACTTAGATCGTGTCATTTGGGAGGCTTTGTATCTTCGCCATCCCTTTAACATGCTCATTGCTGGACCTAGCGGTTCAGGCAAAACCGAATTCGTCAAACGTTTGATCGAACATAAACATCATTTGATAGATTGTCCACCTCAATGCATCGTGTGGTGTTACAAAGAGTGGCAATCTCAGCCTCTTGCGAAAAAGTCAAGGCGATTACATCGTGTTTGTGGAAAGTATTTCTAACGAAGACAACGGAATCGTGTCTGACTCCCGTCAAACCCATTTGGTCATTTTCGACATGTTAGGTGAAGACGAAGAAGAAACTAAACTGTGGTTTACGTGCAAAGGGCATCATCGTAATACCAGTGTCATTTGCATTACTCAAAATTTGTTTCAACAAAGTAAAGCCCGTCGCACCAACAGTCTCAATGCTCATTATGTGGTTTTGTTTAAAAGCCCTCAAGATAAATCGCAAGTGCAAGTCTTAGCCAAACAGTTAGGAACGCCTTGGCTCACCCACGCGTATTTACTCGTCGATTCAAAACCCACTACCCCCAATTATTTGCGATTTCGTACCCATTTGTCCTCGACTTAACCCAAAAACAATCTATAAAAACCTCGGACACTTTTCGTCTGTCTCACACAGTCCACTTGATTCGTGCCTTGTATGGCATCAATCGCGAAAAAAATCCACAAATATGTGCTCGTGTCTTAGAAGCCAGTCTCAGACCCAACGCATTTTTGATAGAAACGAAGTAGCTTTGACCAAACTGGCCGATCTCCGCATCGACACTCAAATCAAAAGCAAATCAATTTTGAAACCTGGCGGGAGCGGTACTCTAGGAGGTGTAATCATTCGCTCCCTCTTAAGATGGGATCTTAATGCTCCCAAAGTTCTCCCCAAGAAAAAAGCCACTCCCAAAAAGGCCAAACGAAACCCCAAGAAGATAAAGAGCAACGGTGTCAAGACCAGGTTACAACCTCGGAAAAAGAAAAGTCATCAGAAAAAGAAACAACTTCTAGTCGCAAGAGAGGCACTTCGGCCAGGACGCAACCTTACATTCGCAAACCACGACCTGCAACGACGGTGACTGCGTCTCCAGTAGCCTCAGCTTCATCCACTTCTCCGTTGATGACACCATGGAAGCCCGTGTCTCCAAGAACTTCTCCTCCAGTGGTGACACCCTCCTCTTTAGTGGCAGTGGCAGCTACTCACAAAGTACCTGCTCCCAAAATCAAAGTCCAAGAGATATCGGGCAAGTTACAGAGTTTACTGGATTTGTCCAAGCAAGAACTGGCTCGATTTAGTCCGTTGCGAATGCCTGTCCTCAAGTTAATACGACGTAAAAACATTCAGTGGCGATGCGTTCCAGTGTAAAAAAAGACCTGAGACAAAGTAGGGGCATCAGTGTTTTTGTGCTCCTGAAGACTCAAAGATGTCACACAAAAAGCATCCCTCATCTCAACCCAATGGAAAGAAAAGGAATGGACTGCCTCCTCGTTTAGTCAAACATGGGGACATGTTATCTATCCTGTCCAAAGCTTCTCCACCCCTGCGAGAAGAAAAAACTCATTCAAACGGCCTCCAGAGATGTCATCGATACCATGTGCGAATGTTGTTTGAACGTTTTGAAAGGCACGATCCCTTTGTCCGAACACTAGAAACAATGCTTAGGGAAACATCATCACGTTCTTCACCAAATGGTTCAAAAGAAAATTCCCATTTGTCAAAAGAAGAAGATCTTGGTCCAACGTGGAGGAATTTTGCCACTCTTGTTAGGATCTTTGCTGAAAAGAGTCTTGGGAACCATGTTGGGAGGACTCGTGGGAGCAAGATAAAAAGGACCTCTAGAATCCCAAGATCTCAGACGTAACCCTTAACATCGAATGGAAGGACGAAAACTAGCTTTAGTGCCTTACAAACGATGGATGGAATACCATTGTTGGCAAGAACAGCGGACCCCGCATTTGCCTCCCAATCCCCATTTGACCGATACGTCCCAGCTACAACACGAATTGCAGTCATTGATGGATCGCCAAGATTTGTCCGAAACAGAAAAATTGCAAAAGTACGGGCAACTCTTGCAACGACTGCAACTCTTTCAACAGAAAGCTCCACACAAAACAGCACTATCCAATCTGAACAATTTTAAGACCTTGATGAAAAGTCCATCCCCCACACCACCACTACCACTACTACTGCCACTGACCAATACAGAAAAAGGAGAAGAAGAAGAAGAGGAAGGGTTTCAAACTCCACCAGAAAGTGTACGCAAGTTAACAACACCAACTACCTCCAGAATTGGATGGATTAAAAAGATGATGAAAACCCCTTCTTCATCAAAAGATAAAAAGAAGGTGAAGACAGAAGTGAAACAAGAACTGATATCCCCTGTTCAGACATCCTCATCGACACATATCGCTGGCCGGACACGCAAAGCATTACAAACCAAGAAAATACCACACGAGAAAAAGAGTCGGTGCCTTATTAACAAACGAAAAATGGAGAAGGTATTAGCCAGTATTTACTACGATCCATCCCATCCTGCAGGTTACGCAGGAGTTCAAAAATTGTATCGTGCTGCCAAAACTCGACTGAAAAGTCTCCATTTACCTCAAGTGCAACGATGGTTACAAGAACAAGCTACCTACACTTTACACAAACCCATTCGACGCAAGTTGTCCAGAAGTCGCATCCAAGTGGTAGGCATCGATCATCAATGGCACGCTGATTCAGCCGATGTCTCTCATTTGGCCAGCCCCTCTGCGTGTCCGGGGTTGTATAATTGGCCCGACGTGCCTCGCTACGTGTCGTAAAAGGTGACTAAGTAGAGGCAACCTGTTTGCCGTGGGTTGCATCCCTTGTCGGGGGAGGAAAGGTAGTTGAGCAGAGGCTTTCCACGCAATACACTACTTTAGCCTCTACTTCTCTTAGATGGGTGGTCGGGATGGGCTCGGTCCCGACAAATCGGCTGGTCAATCCGAGACCTAGGAGGTCTTTATTTACTCTGTCACCTTTTTTATATTTCTCCTTATATCTTTCTTGATACCACCGTTGCCCCTATAGTCTATTCCATTGTCTTTCCCTCTCCCAACTCTTAGAAGACTTCTAGAAGGCGGTGGCTTAACGGGTCAATCGGGAGGTAATTTTACCGACCCTAGAAACTGGCGACTTCACGGGTCAATCAAAGGTAATTTTATCAACTGAGTATGACATCTGTGTATCCCTGGCACTTGAAAAGTGTTCCCTTGTTGGGCTCCATGGTGGGCGGGGAGCACGGTGCTGAATTTTATTTAAGCCAATATGGATAATTCCCAGAAAAAATGATAAATAAACGATCGAAAACCCTATCAGACTCTGACGACGATCCATGTAGTGTGGAGTCATTTCCACGCTGCATGGTCATACAGTCTAAAGATGCCACAAAACCGCTTGCCTCACTATCTCCATTTGTCATCGAAAAGACTCACAGGATCGATTGGCACACCAAATAGCATTAAAAAGTTTAAATCGGGTTGTCTTCTTATTGAGTATGAGCGACGAAGTCAAACAGACAATATCAAGAAAATGAAAACTTTCTTTGATATCCCAGTGACCTCATTCGCTCACACCACACTCAATACGTCCAAAGGCGTGAGCAGCTCTCAGAATCCACTTTTCTTGAAGTCCATCTGGATTCTGGTTACTATCGGCACAACACCAGGAGAAGAATCAAAGTAAGTTCTCATTTATTTTGGTGGATCGTGTCCCAAACTTTCTTTATAGAAGAACGAGAATTTAGAGTTGAAACATATTTTACTTTCTTTAATCGTGCGGCGGACTTTGGCCCGAACAATACGGTACTTAGTTATCGGGCGTTGGACGATTATTAAAATTTTTCAGTGCTTCTCGGCGTTGTCTAATGGCCTCTTTACATTCTTTTGTGAACCACGGTTTTGAGGTTCTTTTACTGTTTGGTGAGGGTCCTATGTCAGAACGGGTCATGGGGGTAATCTAAGGTATTTTTTTCACTCTTTATGATTTTTTCCTTTAGGTGATTTTTTTTCACATCAAGCTCGCGTCGAGCACCTGTGGAAGTGACACCTTGGTTTTTGAAAAGTGTGTGTGCTGTATGTTTCCCTATCTTCCCATAAGATCTGTAGGTGTCTTGTTTGAAAAACAATAATGCATGAAATAAGGTTTTAGCAGGGTTTTTCTCTTTTTCATCCATCGAAAGTTTTGAGTTTTATTATCCCATAAAGTGATGTACTTTCTTCCCTTTGTCCGGGCTGACAGTGGGTCTGATTTCCATCGGATTAGGGTCGTACTAATATTCCATGGGCTACTGTCAACTCTGGAATAGTTTCCTCCACTTTAAGTTATTGTTATTTGTTTGACAGTGACTTTGCCAGAGTCAATTGTCCGTATGTTTTGTTTTGTTGCTTGGGTGTTGTTTCATGTTGTGTTGTTGTTTCGTTGAGTATCGGACGGCTTTTGGTCATAACATAAGAGTTGAAGAAAGAAACAAATTCTTGAAAAATTCCCAAGAATAATAATTGTCTAGTGTGGTTATATTGTTTGGGTGAGTGTGTTCTGCGTCTGTCTATTGGGTTATATGCCTTAGCATATTGGGGTTCGGATACTTTTTTTGTTTGGGAAAAGGGATTGAAACAAAACATCACGCGGACGTGATGGAAAACATCATCCTTTTTAAGTTTTACTTGAATGTGCCATGGCACATGGTTTGGGTCAGGATTGGTAAAAAGGTTTCTATTCTTTGGGCTTGGTGAGATGAGAAACCTTCATGTATTTTAAGTTTTAAATTGAATATGCCATAGCATATGGTTGTTTCTCATTGATTAATGTATTAGGTGGGGGGTGGGGTGGCGCCTTGGCACTCTCCGTTCATTTGAAGTATCCATTTTTTGATTGGTCTTTTGGGGGTTTTCTTTTTGTATTCCTATTCTTTCAGTTCATTTAGTTATAAGTAGCCGTATTGTGAAGATCACCATACATTTACACATTTTTGGCCATAATTTTATTGCCCGGTTGTCCCAGTGTGCTTGGCTTCCTGCTTTGTGTCATCAGCCAGAGAGTTTGATGGTTACAATTGATGGGCACCCGGGGGCACGTGTTCGTTGTTTCTTACGTCGGGCTACAAGATTGGAGCCACTGCCAGATGTCATATAGATGGTACGGTTCAGATTATTGACAGGGATATAAGCATATATGCAGCACTCCTAGTTGTGGGTTATTTTGTCGCTTTTATAACTAATATTAAAGATGTTTATATATAGAAATGCTCAGATGTTATTAACCCAATGATAATCAGAAAACATAATTTGGAAAGTTGTTTTCTCGTATTCAGCTAACTAGCAGTGGATTACTAGGTTCGGATAACTGAGTACGGAGTAACTAGATGTAGCTAGAGGCCGCTGTAGTAAGGAGATGGAAGACTGCCAGGAGAAGTGCCAACGTGTGTGTGCATGGAAAGCCTGGGTGGTTAAAATGACCGAGCCGGGAAAGCGGGTCAAGAGCATCATATGAAATGTAAAGTAATCAGTGGTCATATGTATGAGAAATGTCATTATAATGTTTGAATATAAGAGAAATGTCATTATAATGTTTGACTAAAGGGAGAAATGTCATGATGTTTGACTCTGAAGAGAAACATCATTATAGTGTTGAACTATAAGAGAAATGTCATTATAGTGTTTGACTTTAAAGGAGAAATGTCAGTATAGTGTTTGACTATAGAGACAAAAGGCATTGTAGTGTTTGACTATCTACGACGACGTCATATTTTTTGAATATTCCAAATAATTATTTATTTGTTCTTCATTGTTTTCCACTCGATCCATGCTATGTACCTTTGCATTTGTTTCAGTGTCTTGTTTCTTTATTTTACAACCATTAGTGCGAGAGGATAATACTTTTTTCACTGTCGCGTGTTTGTTACTTCTTAAATCCCACTCAGTCTTAAAGGATGATAGCACAATTGCGTTACACCGGTAGCTTCTGGCTTTTCATATAATTTGTCCGATGTGTCCATGAGATGCTTGATGCTGTCCTCGATCCTTTGCTTCTTTATCTTCAACTCTTCCAGAGCTTGAATGGTCTGTCTTCTTGCTGTCTGTTTAGCTGATTTGGCCTTCAAACGTTCATCTTCAAGGTTCTATATGTATTTTTGCCTAGCCTGCTTGCAGTACATCAGACGTTCCTTTGAAATTTGTACATTTGCCAGGCCTCCTACTCTACTGACATGCTCACATATACTTATATGGGCGATCAGGGTTTCTCCCTGTATCTCCTTGTTGATGGTAAAATCTTTATACAGTGGCCTGACCATCCGGTAGGACAAGCAAGGTCTGCATAACTGGCTTGAGGTGACTGTATGCATCAGCACTTCGTTCAGTTGAACTCATGAAAAGTTCATCCACCCGATCCTCCGATGACCAGAATGCCAACAACCTTTCATTTGGGATGCAGATGAGCAGCATTTGAAACTGCTGAATGACAATATCACACAAGTCCTCAATCAGCCTTTGGCAGACTACCAGGTATGAAAGAAGCCTATGGAACTTAACCCTGCACTTCATCTTGTCTGTTGCCGTTGATGCAGGAGAAAGGTTGGACAAGTTCCTCACAGTCGAATAGGAAATAGGACTTTTCTCCAGGATGGTTTTGAAAACGTCTGTGAGACACGCTTTTCACTCCATCCTAAACTGCATATTCTATCTCTCACTTGGCTGTAGTCCGCTTGGAGGGAAGTGTCTGTGATGTTAATCTTTACCATTTTTTTTCATCCGAGTAATCAAAGACACTTTTCTTTATGAAGTGGCACATCAGTCCTCTCACCATCTGGTACATTGCCTGTGCGACAAATGGTAGCATAGGACAATCGGTCTGGAACTGGGAGATAAAGGACTGCAGCTGCATCGCAATGCACTGGAAGAATAGAACTTGGACAGAAAGTATGGGTGACGCATGAGACACTCTACTACGGTGTGGTATGACCTGTTGTTAGGTCTTGTCACTGTTTTTATTTCAACTACCTCCACATACTTGATTATATTTGGGAAGATCTTTATTGCCATCTCACAAACTGGAACATTCTCTAGCCAATGATGGGTGACAAACTTTAGGGGCCTCTGTCCTTCAGAAGATTTGAAATAGTCTTCCAGCTTTACTGGGACATCTTTAAAAAGATCGTAGACTGACAATAACTGGATACCTTCCAGCCTGCTGCTGACATTCCTCTTTTAAAATTGTTGTGGACTACATGTAAGCCACATGAACCAATGTTAATGAGCCTGGTTCCATAATCCCGCTGTAGTTGGGCACCAAGATCTTCGTGAACCCTGCATTCTTACTCAATAGATTTAAATAACACACAATACAAAGGTTCAGTATAAACTTTATTGTAAATATAAAAAATCTTTGGCATAATAGGGGGCAAATCCTGTCACAGCACAATGCACCAGCCGAGCTCTGAACGGGCACCGTAGGAAGCGGGTAAGAAGTATATGGGCATAATAGTTGGTTACATTTAAATACTGACATAAATTGGGGTTCAAAAGCAAAGTTCTGAAGGCATGAAACTTGGCAATGGCCCAGCTTGGCAATTTTTTCTATAGGAATACCTCAGGAAGAAAATCAGTGGAATCTCAATGTTTCAGCAAAGCGGATACTACACACGTTCTGGTAGGCTAGTAAAACCAAAGATAATAGAGTCCGTGTAATATCAGTTCCTAAAACCTGTACATATCCTGGATAAGAAACAGTTGTGAAATCCTGTACTCACCGATAAGAGAGACTCAGCTAATAGAACAGTCATTAGTGTAGCACATTGTATGGTTTTGTTGATAAACACCGATGGTGATTCAAGATAAGGACCAGCAGCGTACATTAAATAGCAATCAAACAAGCAACAGGATATTTAAAAAAAATATACAATGCATTCTCAGTCTGTCACAGACTTTTATTCATTGATCATTGTAATCATTGCTTTCAAATACGAACTTGATTTTGATATATTATAATGGCTCATGATTCATTTAGACAGTTTATTAAAAGTTTATTAAAACCTTTTCTTTGTAAGAAGAGAGATGTAACATTATACATGTGAAAACTGACCAATCAGAACCCTCTGTGCATGAGTCATGGCTCCAATGGTACTATCTACAGGCGTCTGCCTCTTTGATAGCACTCTGTGTTAAGACCTCAATGTAGTCATTTGTATATATATTAAAGTTATTGATAGTTAGAACACAGCGTCTCATCTTATGTTTTAACACAATAACACAACAACAGGCATCCCAGTTGCTATATGACTGATGCCCTAACTGGCACAATGTTTAATCACATGCTCCAACTCAGTCATCTGATTGGTTCAACATGACAACATATCTAAATTTAATTACTATTTTATTAACATACATTGGCTGCAATGCTATCATGTCTGGGCAGAGAAAACATAGCAGACAAGGAGGGAGCCAGAGAAGGATGCACTGTGTATTACTTAAACTACATTTAAGCAAATAAATTATAAATTATATAACACAAAATACATAGGTTCAATATAAACTTGATCATAAATATCATCTTTGGCATAATGGGGGGGGGGCAAATCCTGTTACAGCTCACTGCACCAGCCGAGCTCTGAATTTTTTCTATAGGAATACCTCAGGAAGAGAGACTTGGGAGTTTATAGGGTTGTGAAGTGTCCGACACCTGTATATGGAGCTGCAAGGGGCTGATACGAGGTATATAGGGACACTGATAACCGAAACTCGATAAGTCTGATCCTGAGGATTGCTATGATAGCAAACATCAGCCGATACTCCTTACATGCACCGTAGGAAGTGGAAATGAAGTATATGGACGTAATGGCTGAGTACATTTAAGTACTGACACAAATTGGGGTTCAAAAGCAAAGATGTGAATGCATGAAACTTGGCAATGGCCCATACGAAGTGAAGGGAACCCTGTGACTATGGAACAGTGCGACTACAACGAAGGCCCCCAATTTAAGGAAATGTAAGGATAAAGTTAATAATGACTGATAATGCAATAATGTGGAAAATGCATGAACTAGATTTCCAACTGCATCATAATCCAGATGTGCCTAAAGGTATCAATATTAGATATATGTATTTGATAACCAGTTAGGAATTCACGTGTCCACTAATAGAAGATACAGCTGAAATGACAATGTAGCAAAGGATGTGAAAATAAACGACTGGCATGAACAGCTATACAACATCTCTGAAATTTGTATGATGGTATCACTAAGAAGCAGAATAGTGCACTGACTGACACAAGTGTGAACCAACAAGTGAGGCACATGCTGTGACAACTGCCTCTACACAAAGCTAACTATCGGGGTGCACCTGAATATATCTACAATATACATTAGAGGACCATCGACCCAATGTTGGATCAGTTGTTCTTGAAAACTATACCCGCCTGAGCAATAGAATTTCTATTTTGTAATTCAGTACTGACTTCGGTATTTCTACACATTACCATAGCACTTTCTATTGCTTGGTTCTGCTTTCCAATTTTTTCTGCTTTCAGGTTTCATGGGTGCACAGATCAATACAGCTGCCCACATCATATGGGCACAGCACTTCATATGGGTTTCTTGGAGAGCACTTAACTTCATATGGGTTCATTGAAGATGTGACATTCTTACAACACATTCTTACAGTAGTGTTCTGTGACATGGAATACAAGCATTTCTGGATACTGTGTGCACAGTTCGGCAGTCTCGTGGTGTTTGTACAGACGGATAGAGCCATCCATATCATATGGCACTGAACTTCATATTGGTTCATTGAAGAGCACTTCATATGGGTTCATTGAAGAGTACTTCATATTGGTTCACTGAAGACGTGACTATCTTACAACACTTCAATCTCCCACTGGCATTCTGTGACATGGAATACAGATATTAAATAAGTGTGTAAACTTCTATGAGACATTTCCTTTAGCAGGACTGATAGCAAGTTACAAATATTGTGTGCAATTTGGACTAACTATTATTATGGATATTTAATTGAATTGTTTGTTTGTTAGTCTTAAAAAAAAGTTATTTCATTGCATGCTATTGTAACATAACATTATATGTTGGACTTGACCTTGTCTGAAATTGAGTTCATTTCTACTTGATTTACTTTTGAGAAAAACTTTTATTTCATTTATGTAAACAATAAAAGGTTCATTATTCTCTGCATATGAGCTTAATATCAAGATTATTATTAAGGTTAACAGGAATAAATATGTTGATTTGGGTCAGGGTTTTGGAAATTCCTAACTGAAAATTTTAAAGGATTTGTGTTTTAAGTAAACAATGCTCATTAGATCATTCTAGAATGTTATTTTCCATTAGGTAATGTGTTGTTTTTTTAGAAAATGCTGATCGTGACCTGAGGTCAAGTAGAGAATTATATATACTGTAATTGTGAGGATTTTACTAGCTGTGCTGTAACAACTAGCAAATTTAAGCTGTATTATATGATGTGACCAGTCTGGGCTGAATTTTCTTTTCTTCAAATGATTGAATTCAAGTGAGTATTTTCTATGGAAATACTGTACAAAAGTACTCTGATAAATTTCTTGGATAGAGATATTCACTGGAATTTATACTGAATTCAAACCTGGAATTATATTACTGTGATTCAACAAAAGACTTGACATATCAGCACTTCATAGGCTATAACAGACATGTCATCACCTTCAGTTTGAGATCTCTTCAGAACTTTAATTGAATTTTATTCAGGACTTTAAATTACTAGGACTTGTGTCTGTAATTCTTGGATTATTTCGGGATTTAATTTAGTTCTTTTTATCTCATTTTCACTATTCTATTTATTACATTATTTGTTAAATTTTACAAAGCTTGTTGTCTTTCACTCTTTTCTGTTACTTATTTTAAGATCATAGACTCGTAACACTATATATACAGCAAAAGTTGTTGAATTTGATTAGGACAATCTTGCAGGCAACTGCAGTAATTTATTGGGCAACCTGAAAAATCAGCAAGGCAACTGGATTTCTCAGCTGATTGACCTGGGACAACAATGAATTTTCCAGAACGTTTTACCATATGTGATCACAGCTGATCACTGGCTTTGCATAAATGAAACAACATTCAAAGACTTATCTATAAGAGGTAAATCTAAAGAATACACAATCTGTCAGGATTATGCAGAAATTGTTCTAGAAAGACTGTAGACAATGCAAAGAAAATTTAAAATCCAAAGAAAGATCAAGATTCAGAAGTAAATAAAATCATATTTTAATGCAATTATGTCTCCATAAGGATAAAACTATATAATCCTGTACTAACTAAAATTAAGTGTATCATGTATGTGCTAGAAAAATTATTGAAAAGTTGTGATGACCTACTTTCAGGATAAGTACATTATATTCATCAAGGAAAATTTCGAATGTATTACTTCTAAGATAATTTGCTGACAGATTTGTTTTAAAAACTAGCTGTTGCTATTGTTTACTTGGTTTTGTCATAGTAACATGACTGGCCCTACTGACCACAGCAAAAGAGTCAGGAACCAACTGGTTACGGCTTTTGGCCACTCCTGGCAAGACAATAAAGCAGAGTAACAATGATAACATTATGCCTTTAGAATTTTGTCTACAAACTTATTAAATCAATAATAAATCAGAAATTCTGAACAATGAATATATCTACCTTAGCATAAGATATTTAAATCAAACATTTTTCAGCTAGTTGACTTCTTTGAAATAAAATGTCAGACAAGGGCATATTGTTAACAATGTTTGACTTTCACAAGGAACCTTTTAAAACTCTGTACATAAAAAATCCTTGAAAGACAATTGTAAAGTAAATAGATTAGCGATCAAGTACATATTTAATATTTGATTATCACATAGAATCAACAAATTAAGAAAAAAATATGCATTAATGACAACATCATAGGGTTCAAAATATAGTGCAAGCTAAAATTAGAGCCCAAATTTCAAGTTATGAAGGAATAATTCATACAACATTTACAATTAATGACAGAATACTGTCATAGTATAACCATGCTCTTAACCTTTATTCATCTCTTACATAAAAGCCATTCATCTGTTCATACATAGTCAATGTTAATACCAGTGTCTGGGTAAAAGTCCTTCATACATAGTCAATGTAAATGCCAGTGTCTGGGTAAAAGTCATTCATACATAGTCAATGTAAATGCCAGTGTCTGGGTAAAAGTCATTCATACATAGTCAATGTAAATGCCAGTGTCTGGGTAAAAGTCATTCATACATAGTCAATGTAAATGCCAGTGTCTGGGTAAAAGTCCTTCATACATAGTCAATGTTAATACCAGTGTCTGGGTAAAAGTCATTCATACATAGTCATCAATATTAATACCAGTGTCTGGGTAAAAGTCATTCATACATAGTCAATGTTAATACCAGTGTTTAGGTAAAAGTCATTCATACATAGTCAATGTTAATACCAGTGTCTGGCTGTGTTTTTAGCAGATATGTGCATAATGAAAATCCTTGTTTGTTTTTCATTCCACTCGTTAAGTATAGCTATCAAGATTTCTTTCATCAAATATAAATTGGGAAAGAAAATTGAGCAAGAATATGCAACTATGACTAAAAATAGTCCAAGCATAATTAATTTTTAATCTTTTTCATTAATCTGCTGATTAATCTAACAGCATAAATAAATAATATTGGTCAGATCATTGAGCTGTTTCATGTTTCCATATCAAAATAAACTAGTCTAAATTATACACTGGATTGTAATTTAACATCACACTGTCTAGTGTTATTAGAAGAAACTAATTGGTGAAAAGATTAATACAAAATACAATCTATGAAAATACTTGATTTTATAAATTTATACATACAAGTGGCTCTAGTGCAAACAGTTGCAGCCTTTCTATAATTCTTGCAAGTTTAACACAAAACTCCTAAATTATTTTAGTATCACAACAATATAAATTGCAAGAAATGTGTTCATGGAATATAAATCCCACCCCCTCAAGTCATCCAAGTGCACAAATTATCCTGACAGTTGGATGTAAAGGCAGAAAATGGACTTGGCTAACAGTATCTATCACTTCCGAATATACAAAGGTTGTCAGTTTCTGAGTTGAATAAAATGCAGATCTTTTGTCAACACCTGCATGAAAATGTAAACAGTCTTTTACCAATGGTTTATTAGTAGCATTGGAACTATCAGAAAACACTTATCACATTTGCTTGTTCAGGGTGCTGACTTACTCCAGTGTTAATCTATTAAAATCCTTCCACTGTAATGATGGATTAATATGTATTCATAGGAACATATGACCCAAAGGTCAGAATTTTATGTCAGGGTTTTTCCAGCAAGTTATATTTGGACCACAGGGAAGGTACCTTCTATGTAGAGTAGTCAGTCACAGATACAATAAAGAATTTTGTATTATTTTTATATCAACTCTTTCCATAATCAGAGTATCCTATCATATATTTAATTTTTTAAAAACCTGCATTTCCTGGAATAGTGCATATATTTAAATGAAATATATGCAGGTCACAAGGCTTTGCTGTGTGCATGATTAAAAATTCTCATCTCGGAGTAGAATTTTCATCATCAACACCTATGTATAAAGAAGGATTATTTTTATTATGTATCTGTCCACAAAGCATCAGTTGTAAAGTCAGTACAGATAGAGCTAGAAATAATAAAATGTAGATTAAGTCTCTTTCTATATTCAGATAGAGGGTGTGTTCTGTTCACAGCAAAAAACATTTTAGTAAACTTGGAAATGGAGGTAAAATGTTAGATAACAACTGAAATTAAAATAATAGATCAAAAGAAGACAATCATGACATCAAATAAACAAGTGGTGCCGTGCCAATCAAAATGCTCCTTTGATTTTATGTGAAAAAAGAACAGTCAAGTGATGAAAACTCTATTTTCCACTGTTTTCTACACTGGAAAACATGACCATACACATATGGAAAGAAAAATAAATCTTCCTAGAATGTCATGTTTGTTTTGGAAGTCCGCCTAGATATAGCAAAATTAACATTCATTCCAAAGATTTTCCAAACAATTCTATATGGATAGCATATGAGAACATTATAAGATCCAATTAAACTAAAATGTTTTAATCAAAACACATCAAAATGATTGCTGAATCTCACAAAAAAACTACTAAAATAATATATAAATCTTTTTCTACAGAATCTTATGCATACTGTCAAAATACTTATGTTTCATGTTTCAAACTACTCTTCAACACATGCATAACAAAACTAATGGAAAACTTACACAACCTAATCATTACAAAATAACTATATTTGCATTCATAACTGTATTATAAACTAATCCATCAGACTAGAATCAATTTTGCTTCTTACAAATCAACAAACATGATGGTGGAAACAATTTTTTGAGGTTTTGTTTTTATTGCCTTAGGGTTGTTCCATATAAACATACATGGTACCCAGGGAAGGCAGTTTTTTAAAACCATATGCCAGGATACTTTGATTTAAAAGAGTTCCTATTAAAATGGTAAGAAAATTTTAAATTGCATCTATGGATGAGTACCCCACCTTAAAAGTGCCTTCCCTGGGTCCCATGTACGTTTTACTGGAACAGCCCTTGCACAGAGTATGGTACTCTAAATCCTGAAATAGTCCAAGTCTTTGTTCATGTTATTGGTAAGATTTAGAATTGGATTATTTAGAAGCTTATTTTTATCACCATCTTCATATTTCTGAGTGCATTTTATCAATAAAGAAATCTGAGTTGTCTCCCATGACAATGCTGACAACATGTGTTGTTCATTTGTTATTTTATTTTAAGAATTTTAAAATATACATGTGTGACATTGAAACCCACTATTCTTATTTTCAACTTATCATAACACATGGCATGGTAATTTGGAATATTTTGAACTTTAACAAAATGTATGTAATTTGTTACATTTTTATTACTGGATGTACACGTAATAAATGCTAACATATACTATATAAGGAATACATTACTGAAAATTGGATGTCATATTTTTAAGACATTTTTAGTTGTGAGAAATTGATGTTGTTTCTGTTGTTGTTTTGGGGTTTAGCACCATTTCTCAGCAAAAGATAGGCTACACATGATGGCCAGTATAACTGGTAGAGGAAGAACCTGGACAAGACCCTCTAAAAACCACCAACCTATGGGAAGGTAATGGCAAGCTTTCTTACATACCCAACTGGCTGAGCCCATGACGCAAACCCCCATAGACAGAGGTAAGATGGCAGTGACTGGTAAAGAAGTTGATGTTGTATTTTCAAGTCATTTTTAGCTGTAAGAAACAGGTGTTCTATTTTCAAGTTATTTTAAGTTGAAAGAACTTGGTGTTGTCATTTTTATCTTAAGAAATTTGTGGTCATTTTTATCTGCAAGAAATTGGTGTTGTCATTTTTAAGATTATCTTACTTTTTTATTAGGATGATCGACCGCTCCAGTGACTGAGTAGGTTAGAGCATCTGCCTTGGATGCAGGAGGTCATAAGTTTGAACCTGGGCCATGTCATACCAAAGACTTATAAAAATTGTACTAACAGCTGCCTGACTAGGTGCTTAGCAATAAGAGGTTAGTGTTAGGATTGGTCAGCCTGGTGCCAGGATAATGTGACTGGTTGGGACATGATGCTACAGGTCTGCAGCATGATGCCGCAGTGCTAGACATAACTATAAACTGTCACAATGCAGACATCATAGTGATATGACTGAAAAATTATTAAAGCTACGTAAAAAATCCAAATCACACACACATATACACATTAAGACCATCAATATTCTCAAGATTTTATTGCACTGCATTACCGCAATTATATATATAAAAAACACGTATTAATCTGCTTATAATTAATTTCACATAAATACAATTAATATGTGCAACTGAAAGATGATGGTTTAAAGGCAAGAAGCAAATTGTTAACAAGACAATTATAGTTACTGCAATAACATTCTGAATCTTCACAAGAGAAGTGGTTTTTCAAAGGGTTTCAGTTCATGGGGAAACAATCTTTCATAAGGCAAAAATAATCATATTCATCTCTTTAAAAGCCAAAAATCTTTTTTTAAAAAAATATGAATAAGTACCTAATGAAAATGTATGTATGTATGTATGTATGTATGCATGCATGCATGTACATATGTGTGTGTGGGTATGTATGTATGCATGCATGTATGTATGTATGCATGCATGTATGTACGTATGTGTGTATGTATACATGCATGCATACATATGTGTGTGTGTGTGTGTGTGTATGTATCTATCTATGTATGTATGCATGCATGTATGTATGTACATATGTGTGTGTGTATGTATGTATGATGTATGAATGCATGCATGCACGTATGTATGTGTGTGTGCATATGTATGTATCTCTGTGTGTGTGTGCATGTGTGAAGGTATGAATGTATGTATGTATGTGTGTGTGTGTATGTATGCATGTATGTATGTTTAAAGGCGGGGCCCCGAGTGGCCGAGTGGTCTAAAGCGCTCTCCGTTATGGATCACTGCCATCTCACCTCTGTCTGCGTAGGTTCGAGTCTCGGATTCGGCCAATGGGGTATGTGAGAAAGCTTGCCAGTAGCTTCTCAAGGGTCGGTGGTTCTTTCCGGGGATTTCCTGGGTTCCTCCTCCACCATTAATACTGGCCGCCATGTATAGCCTATCTTGTGCTGAAAAATGGCATTAAAACAAACAACAACAACAACAACAACAACATGTTTAAAGGCATGTCAGCACAATTTTGGCTATATAACGCTGATTAAAAATTAAGTTTTAAGAATACTAAAGATAATCACACATCAGCCTTTCTACATTTCTGTAGCAAAAATAAGTGTACATAAAAGAAAAACAGTCCAAGCTGTACAATTCCCATTTTGGTGATTATTTTGGTCTATTTTTAAAAAAATGAACTGGACAGTATATATCCATGTAGAGGACATTTTCTTTATTGCTCTTTCCTGCTAACCTTTCTTCCTATCTTTATGTAATAGTGGTAGCATGTTAAGGAGCCTAAATATCAAAACTTAATAAATGTTTTGTGATGCCTTTTGCTGTCAGTAACAGTACATTTTTAAAAAAAACAAGACTCTCACTAAATAATTTATAAAAGCATACAGGTTTATTATACAGATTTTATAGCATTATTTTGAAACCTGAATTAACTAATCAGCAATTAACTGTAACAATAAGTACGAAAATATCACATTAAGTTTCACTTCAAGCCCCTTTAAAAATGTAACGCACAATCTGATAAGCGGATCTTTGAAATATGGAGCAGCAAAATTTAAGATACCCTGTCCGAAACATTTATACTCACAGTGACATGACACTTATTTTGAGTCATCAGAGTTCTCACTGGAGTTGAAGTCTTGACAGATTTGTCCCTCAAAGTAAAATGAATCAACTTTTCCAAAATAAGCTGTAAAGCATGAATATGCCTTTTACATAAGAACATCAATTCAACTGCATACAGGTGAACTTTTAAAAACTTACTGAATGATCTTAAAGAAAGACTTTGAGTAAAACCAAAGCAGTAGTTTCTGGATCAAAGTAGCTAAATGTCACCTGCATTTTAGTCCAAGTCCTACATGTTGACACACAATGTATAACAACATACCAGCTAGTAACAAACTGGCCAAGACACTCACTGTTGAACACATTTATAATGCCCACACTCTTTTAAAATCAAGAAACCTTTATATCTCTGTGTGGCTTGAATTTGACAAAAAATGACTTCTATGAGAACTTTTTTTCAAATATGAGGTCTGAAATTCTTCTTGTAGCAGTCTGAAATAATGTACAAGATAATGTGATCATGTGCCATGTTTAAATATTTGCTGAACACTAGTGTCTGAACCCAGAGGTAAATCATATGGTGTAAAATTCTGTCAGAGTTTTGGCAAATCTGAAGTAAAACATTCATGATCAATATTCTTCTATAAACAATCACCAAATCAACCAGATATTTAGGAATTAATTGAAAACTGGAGTTTTTGCTTACATTTTACATCTGATGTGTATTAATGAAATTTTCTAGACACTGTTTGGTCTGATGTGTAGAACTTTGATTTTAAGTTCTCCCATTACACAGAATTAAGTTAAACTCTATTCAATTAGCATGTCAAATTCCAATGTTTCAATTGGCTTATGAAGCCAAATGGAACCAGCATGATTTTATCTGAAATCCCTACCCAATACATGCAAACTGATATCAAAAGCTTTCTTCCCATTCAGGCACCCAAATATCACAAGCTTGCTTTGAGGGACCCTGCTAGAACATTTCTCATGTCCAGGAGAGCCTTCCGTAGATTAGCCGACATTTGTTCTGAGAATGTGTCCTTACAGTTATTGAAAGTTGATACACCAAACAGTATCTGATGCTCCTGGGGGTTGTAGCAAATTCCATAGCCATCTGGAACAACAGGGCCAAAGACTAACACAGATTCAGACTGAGCAGGAACCTGGAGAAGAAAAAATTATATTAATTGTGACACAAAAATGCAACAACCACAAGATAAAACTGTTTCTTCTTTTTAGTGCTGAGTATTGTAACCATCTCTAATAGTCTTAAGCAAGATCAAGATTTTCACACCAGCTGATGTGGTTACTATACTGGCATTAAAACCATCACCTGCTAGTCATTATGAAAGCTTTTCATGGAAACCACATATCAGTATGATTATCTATTCAGAAGGAATGTTGATAAAAAGATTTTCAGGATGGAAAATGGTCACTGAAATTGACCTAGGTTTTCTGTGTATTAAATTAAAAAGTTATCCATCATCCTTCAGACATTACTTAGGGAAAAAGAAACAAGAGATGTTATGGACAAACATAATTAACACAAACTATAGTCTGGTCAAAATCAGCTGACTTACCTGACTAGTTGAGATCTTCCAATGAGTGCTGGTGGAGTAGGCAGTGTCCATATGAAGTGCTGGAACATTCATTCCATTTTCACGAGCTATAAGCTTTAATCCCAGCAAGTGTCTGTCTATACCCTCACCATTCACAGCCTGTCAACACAAGGAATTATATCATAATATGCTTGGCCTTTTCTGTCAAGAATTGGGAAAATGATTGAATAAACTGACTGCACCACAATAAGGTATGCAAATAAACCATTTAATGATAACATACACTGTCACCCATCAAAATGTGCCTGCTGTAGTCTTGCTCAACCATTATACTGTAGGGTACTTTGAGATCCCTGCTACATAAGCATCTAGTAGAAAACCATTTAGTTTTCCTTTGAACACCAGAACAAGGTGTTCCCAAAATCTGGAAAAGTGATTTGCCTGGCTGATGAGACAAGGTGGCATAATAAATCAATGTGTTGTGATGTGATTTGCATTTTTAATGTAGCTTTAACAATTTTTCAGTCATTTTGCTATGATGTCTGCAGTTTATAGTGATGTCTAGCACTGGGGCATCATGCTGCAGACATGTAGCATCATATCCTACCCAGTTGCATTATCCTGACACCAGGCCGACCAGTCCTAACACTAACCTCTTAATGTTGAATGCCAAGCGAGGAAGCTGTTAGTACCATTTCTATAAGTCTTTGGCATGACTCGGCCGGGGATTGAACCCATGACCTCCCACATCCAAGGTGGACACTCTAACCACTAGGCCACTGGAGCGGTCAATAAATCAATGAAAATGAGGTCATGTAATGTTTCATATAAACACAGGCAGCTTCAATGGCTGACAGCCTCCTGCATCAGCCTCTATTGAGAAATTCATGTTTAATGATGTCTGATGGAAATGTGGCTTCAAAGATTATGGAAAGTATCTCCAGATAAATTCTAACATACTGAGAGAATTAAGTTATCTTTTGTTACCATTCTATAAAGTCTGACCGATGCAACTTCTCTCAGCAATCTATGAAATATTTTGCCAGAGTTTCACCTTGCTGAGATCACATGGAAATATGCATAAGTCTGGTTGCATGTGACAAAACCTGCTGCATATCTTATTAATTTACATTAATTATTCCTAACCTGTAGATTATTGTAATTTATCAAATAGTGACAATCAATCAAAGCTATGAATAAATTGTTACAATGCTATAATTATTTCATAAAAATCCAATAATTTCTCTGGGGATAAAATATAAAGAATACAACAAATTAAATTAAACTGAGAAAATCAGTACAAAAGAGAACTAGGCCAGCTCTATTAATGTATGTCCCAAACACCAGTTGTTGTCTCTGTTAAATTTGGGTTTAATGCCATTTGTCATCATATAATTTGCTATACATAGCAACCAGTATATATAGTGGAAGAAGAACCCAGGAACAACACTGATAAGAACCATTCATCCACTGCAACCTACTGGCAACTTTCTTACCTACAGACATTAGTTGAGATGGAAACTCAAACCCACACGGGGCCCCCGAGTGGCTGAGTGGTTTAAATTGCTCACCATTCCAGATCACTGCCATCTCACCTCGGTCTGTGTGGGTTCGAGTCCAAGGCTCGGCTAGCATGGGTACGTGGGAAAGCCTGTCAGTAGCTTCTCGTGGGTCGGTGGTTTTTCCCTGGGTTTTCCAGGGTTCTTCCTCCACCAGTTGTACTGGCCGCCATGTATAGCCTATCTTGTGCTGAAAAATGGCGTTAAACCCTAGAACAATAAAAACAAACCCACACAGGCTGAGATGATATGGCAGTAATTGGTAAAGGCGACCACTCTGCCACCCAAGGCCCCTTCCCCAACTTTAGTAGTACAATTGATGATGCCAAAATGAAACTTCATAATTAATTTATAGTTTTACAATACATGGTAAGTGCAGTGTATTCATTTGCGTAGCATTGACAAATTAGACAAAGCTACATTTATCTCAACCATGAAATTAAAAGTGAAACAATGTAATTATGATTCATTGTATCTACTAACATCAGTGAACTAAATAGTAAGCACAGCAAATAAGTGAATTTATATAATCTTAGGCACTCATGAATTCATATGTAACTGCTATGCAAACCTAAAATACCCTCTATGATTCTGCCTTAAGTAATTTGCTACAAACACCCATCATTATTTTCAAAAGAACATAATTTATTTCACATCAAAATATTGGATATGTGAGTTACCTGTTCTCTCCTGATGCTGTATCATTATATCTTAGTATTCTGTTGTGATTTATGATAGAAAAGCATAAAAAAAGTTCTCATAAAATGAAAGTTTCAGAAATACATTCAAACTTTTTATTATTAAAACAACCTCCGCAAAAAACAATGTGACCATTAGAGACATCAAATAATCTAACTTTGAAAGAAATCTGGAGACAAATGTCACAATATATTCAAATGAATAATGATAACCTTTTTTCAATCTTGATTATTACGGAAAGAATCCCCTCCTGTTTAACCCTGCAGTAAAAGAAATATAGTGAATTAAAAACTTAAAAACACTTACCTGATTTGTGTAATTTTTATGACCATTTACTGCCTTCAAAAGCATGTCTGCCTTTTGCTTACTGGACAATGATGCATCATCCATGGCCTTGGTAAAGTTATATGATTCAATGGAACAGGACCGAATAGTGTCAGTCCTTCCAAGCTGAAACTTGCGTAGTGAGGCCGTCTCGTAAGATGCACACGGTTCTTTGTGAATCCTAAAAAGAAATTTTCATCATGAAACTATGATTTAAAATCACAATAAAAAAAGACACCAAAAGCATTTTATCAAACAAGAAATTTTCTGTTAAAAAATTCAAGAATAATAGCACTAGGTATACTTTTGATTCGATTTGCTGTCTGAATGCTACCATACAAATAATACAATCAGTAACAACAATTCTGAAATGTTTAAGTATAAATTAAGTTACAAGGATATAATGATTAGTTGATGTTCAGTTTCAAAATGGATAAAATAAAAGCAACCTTTCTAAATTGGCTTCTGAGTATTCCAGATCTCTGCCTAATGTGACCACAAAAGTCCAACTTACCCACATACAAAATTTAACATTGAGTATTATGGTTATTTGCTAAATTGGTGAACCTAATGGCCTAATTAAAGCAGTTTTACTGTAATTGTACAAAAAAAGTATGTTAAGAGATTAATTAGATTTTACTTCTAACTGCAAAAAGAATTTTTTTAAATTGCAAAGATTTTTAATAATCTATCATAATGATCTATTATATTCTAATATTGATAATTAAAATGTGGCGTGAAGCAAAAGTATGAAGGTGACTTTGTCAGATTCTGATTTATAGAGAAGATAGAAGATATAAACAATTAACATGCTGGTTTATCAAACAAGATTCATGTGGAACCTTATGCCTCGCCTATATCTGTGCAAAGACTTATTCCCATCTGTATCTGTGCTAAGATGTATCCCCACCTGTACCTGTACAAAGATTGCCAGTAGCTTCTCGAGGGTCGGTGGTTCTTTCCGGGAATTTCCCCGGTTTCTTCCTCCACCTTTAATACTGGCCGCCATGTATAGCCTATCTTGTGCTGAAAAATGGCGTTAAACCCTACAACAACAACAACAACAACAACCTGTACAAAGATGTATCCCCACTTGTATTTGTACAAAGATATATCCACAACTGTACCTGTACAAAGATGTATCCCCACCTGTACCTGTACAAAGATGTATCCCCACTTGTATTTGTACAAAGATATATCCACAACTGTATGTGCAAAGATGTATCCACACTTGTACTTGTACAAAGATATATCCACAACTGTATGTGCAAAGATGTATCCCCACTTGTACCTGTACAAAGATGTATCCCCACTTGTATTTGTATAAAGATATATCCACAACTGTACCTGTACAAAGATGTATCCCCACTTGTATTTGTACAAAGCTATATCCACAACTGTACCTGTACAAAGATGTATCCCCACTTGTATTTGTACAAAGCTATATCCACAACTGTACCTGTACAAGGATGTATCCCCACTTGTATTTGTATAAAGATATATCCACAACTGTACCTGTACAAAGATGTATCCCCACTTGTATTTGTACAAAGCTATATCCACAACTGTACCTGTACAAAGATGTATCCCCACTTGTATTTGTACAAAGCTATATCCACAACTGTACCTGTACAAGGATGTATCCCCACTTGTATTTGTAAAAAGATATACCCACACCTGTCTGTGCAAAGATGTATCCCCACGTGTATCTGTGCTAAGATGTATCCCCACCAGTACTTGTACAAAGATGTATTCCCACCTGTACCTGTACAAAGATGTATCCCCACTTGTACCTGCACAAAGATGTATCCCCACATGTATCTGTGCTAAGATGTATCCCCACCAGTACTTGTACAAAGATGTATTCCCACCTGTACCTGTACAAAGATGTATCCCCACTTGTACCTGTACAAAGATATACACCTGTCTGTGCAAAGATGTATCCCCACATGTATCTGTGCTAAGATGTACCCCCACCAGTACTTGTTTCAAAGATGTATTCCCACCTGTACCTGTACAAAGATGTATTCCCACCTGCACCTGTACAAACATATCCCCACATGTATCTGAATTGTAAACTTGCAAATATAAACTTTAATACCACTGCTTCTGTTGTCATAGACCACACACTGCCTCAAAACTGAAACCTATGTCTCACATAGCATATTACAAGTGAGATATCCATGTCACACACTGCATATACTGGTGAGATACCTAAATCTTATGCAGGCGAGACAAAAAGTGAAGAACGTACCTATAGTAAGCCAGCTGAATAGCCATCTGTATGAAACTGTCCGGACTTAACTTCTGTGACTTAGGAAAATCTTTACCATAATCTTTGAATGTCAACAAGGTCATGTCAAGGTCATTCACCATTCTGGAAAAAGCAAATTTTATTAATTAAGTCATGCATTTTAGTGAGAATCCCCAATAAAGACCGTATCTCTATTTATTCACAGACTTCCAACATGGTGGGATATATGATCAAATATAAAAAAAGCTTTCATCAGTTACTTCAACAAGATTATTGTTCAATCTGACTGTTTTAAAAGAAGTCTCAAAATGACCAGTAGCTAGCATTCCAACAAGTGAATTTTCACAAGGCATTTTGTACTTGGCAAAAAACAAGCTGAAATCAAAGAATGAATTCTAGGTAACAATGGACGATATTAAAAACTAATATAATGCATGTAATAACTAACCTACTTTATGTATAAAATATTCATCACCAATCCAATTATTGTATATGTTTTAGGTACATTAACATACAGTAATAAAAGAAGACTGGTTCAGGTGCATAAGTTCATTAATATCTTGTGGATAATGGGTAAAATGAAGTACTGTTAAAACCTGTCGTAGTGATCACCTACATGTATGTAAATTGACCAACCTGTTGTAATGATCACCTACATGTATGTAAATTTACCAACTGTTGTAATGACCACCTACATGTATGTAAATTGACCAACCTGTTGTAATGATCACCTACATGTATGTAAATTGACCAACCTGTTGTAATGATCACCTACATGTATGTAAATTGACCAACCTGTTGTAATGATCACCTACATGTATGTAAATTGACCAACCTGTTGTAATGATCACCTACATGTATGTAAATTTACCAACTGTTGTAATGATCACCTACATGTATGTAAATTGACCAACCTGTTGTAATGACCACCTACATGTTATGTAAATTGACCAACCTGTTATAATGATCACCTACATATATGTAAATTGACCAACCTGTTGTAATGATCACCTACATGTACGTAAATTGACCAACCTGTTGTAATGATCACCTACATGTATGTAAATTGACCAACCTGTGGTAATGATCACCTATATGTACGTAATTTACCAACCTGTTGTAGTGATCGCCTACATGTATGTAAATTGACCAACCTGTTGTAATGACCACCTACATGTATGTAAATTGACCAACCTGTTGTAATGATCACCTACATGTATGTAAATTGACCAACCTGTGGTAATGATCACCTATATGTACGTAATTTACCAACCTGTTGTAGTGATCACCTACATGTACATAAATTGATCAACTTATTGAAATGATCACCCACATGCACAGAAACGGACCAACCAGCAAAACCGCTGAAATTATCACCTACATGTATATAAATGGACCAGCCAGCCAAACTTGTTGTGATTACCAATATGTACATATACAAATCAACTGTTTATGAAAGCCAAGTTCCACAAGTACCCACACCTAAATAAATACTAAAATGTGCATAGAGACCATGTGCACATAAAACAACAAGTATTGATGGTTCATGAGTGGCTGTTATAAACGGGTTTTGTCTGTATGAAAATGAAACTGAAATTATGTGTACTGTTTTAAATACATCATAGCCGTTGTTAAATTTCAAATGTTGATATAAAAATCATGCTTTCCATTCTTACTTCTTTTTCCAAAAATAGTTTTATCAGATGAAATATCTACATGGTGAGAGATACGGAAATGGTATATCATGATCAAACTATTCTCAAAGAACAAAACTAATTATTGGTGTGACCCCTGTATTTCAGCATCTGAACGGTTTTAGACAACTAATAAAGACTGAATTAAAAACAACAGTTTCAGGTATAAAGCCAAGTAATAATGAAAATCATAACTTCAGAAAGTGCAATGACAAATCTCCACATGTTTATTCTGCATGCTTGAATCTCCCCACTGTAAGCCCACCACTTAACAGTGACCCAAATGTCATAATGCACAATCTGTCAAATATATGATGCATCGCTGCTGTGTCTCATCCATGTCCTTGTTATGACTGCATATAATATATCACGTTTGGTCATAAAATATTTGAAAATAGCATTGTAACTGAACTTTTTATACATCTGACCTTTGACCAATGGGAGGATGTAGGGTTGAGAGAATAATGACCGCAAACCACCCCTGCAAATTGTTAACATATGGGCAAAATGTGTATCAAGTTTTATGAATTTCCACTTGGCATTTTATTAGGAGATGTAGTAACAAACATACTGATGGCCAAACAACCATGGAATCACAATATCCCTGGCTCATGTATAGAAATCATACATTTTCAGCTGACATTATCTCTAGTACAACCAATCAGAAATCTCAACAACCTGCGCAACTGAAAAACACAGCTGACTTAAAATTAATTTTTGCCACTCATTCAAAAATATAAATTATCAATAGAATTGTTAAAAATGGGAAGTAATCTATGTCGTGAGAAACCCAATACAATTAGTTTCCTAATATTCTGAGCTTATTTCAAAAAATAAAATATAGTTGAGGATTTTGACATGGTTCATTACCAACAGGTAACAAAATGTGTGCAATATCAAATTTGTCAGAACTCAGTCTTATGAAATATGAAAATAAATTTATAGTAATTTTTCAAATTCTTCACCAAATTTGTATAATAAATCTTTTATGAAGATGGCATATTTGAATTTTGTTTTAAAATTTGCAAATGTTTTCCTATTGTTATGCATATTTGGTTTAATTTATATTAGATTTAAATTAATTGTTTGTTTGTTAGTTCTAAGTTATTTATTCCATTACATGTTATAGTAATGTAATTTTGTCTACTGGAATTTGACATTTTCCAGAAATTATTTTGACCTGTTTTTTCATAAACACCTATTATTAGAACCATGTATCTTAATGCTGACCTAGTTCCTGACCCTGATCCAGAATTAGTAACAGTTGGAGTAAACAACGTTTTTTAAATTCATTCTTAATGTGTGATTTCAAGAGTGGAATCAAGGCTGTACTGGGAGTACGTGATGTAAAGCTTCTACCTTGTTCAGGAAAGTGATCATATGACCCTCATATGGGAATTTGTTTCTCATCTTAAATTAGTGTGTAACCTTTTGCTATAGAGAATTTAGTCAGCTGGGCTTTTAAACACTTCGACATCAAGGTGGTGTTTTTTCTGTTGTGACCAGTTGGAGTTACATATTATTATATAGTTTCAAATTATTTGGATTCTAAAAGATTAATTCTTTTCCCTGGGAATATTTAAGTGCTCATACAGAATCCTTGGACAAAGACATTTATTGAAATTTTATTCGGAATTCAAACACCAGAATATTATATTCTGTGGTACAACAAAGAACTGTTGACATATCAGTGCTATACTGACTACTGACTACAGCATATGTCATCGCCTTCCATTTTGGCTTTCGTCAGGACTTGAACTCAAATTCACTATAACATTTTATTACTAGGCCTAATAATTTTTAATTCTTTGATTATTCTTGGATTATTTTTGGATTTGATTATTAAAATCATAAGTTCTTTTTTTCTTCATTTTTACCTTGTTTTCCAAGGGAAATAAATTATTTGTTAAATTTTACAAAGCTTGTTGTCTTCACTTTTTTATTGTTACTGTTTATGAGAGCCTAAACACGTAACAAAGAAAATTGGGGTGTTCATCCTTGGATATATGAATTTTGGCTAAAATATTTCAGAAATCTTTGTTTTAATAAATTTGAATTCCCCTATTTTTGGGAACTTTTTTATGATCCCTAGTATTATTTTTACAATTTTTAACTTTGGAGTGAAATCAGCAAGCTTTTCTTACAATGACATCAAAAATGGAAATTTTTCTTTCAAGTCCTACCCAGGAACAATTAGACTTTTTGAAAAAAGATGAATTTATTCAACTTGCCAGAAAATATGATCTTTTTGAGGTAAAAGCTTTTGTTTCAATCAGTAAGTCTATAAGTTCTTTTTTTCATATTTGCCTTGTTTTCCTAGGGAAATAAATTATTTGTTAAATTTTACAAAGCTTGTTGCCTTCACTTTTTTTCTCATTATTGTTTATGAGAGCCTAAACACATAACACTATCATGAAAACTGCAAAAATAATACTATACATAAATCTTGTCATGAATACAGCATGATTAAATATAATGTAACCTGCATGAAACAGGAACATTTAAAATGAAAAAGTATATACTGTAAAAAATGTACTAAAATACTTACGACTCAGCATTACAGGTAGCATTCCTGAGGTCTTCCTGTACTTGATCAGAAAGATTGAATTGTAACTTTCTGGGTTTCTTCAATCCAACAGCTGGCAACTTGTGTTTTTCCATCTTGCTAAATCATCAAAGCACAAAAGGAGATTTTAGATTTGAAATATTCAAATCTGCATCTTCGTGTATATGATCTAGACTATGCAAGCTCTCAGACTGAAGACCTCTTGATGGGTTTTAATGCATATTGGCAACGGCTGGTCTCTGAGGTGAAAGACCCAAAAGGCTTGGATAAGACACACCCTGCACTGCATACCACCTATCATGGAACTGTTAGAAGTGAGGATTAATTAGTTTGGTTTGGTTTGCTTTGGCATGGCTCGGATTGGTTAGGTTTGATTTGTGTTGGTTTGGTTTGACTTGGTTTAATTTGGTAAGGTTTGGATTGATTGGTTTTGTTAGGTCTGGTTTGGACTGATTGGTTTGGTTTGGTTATTTAGTGCTAACACAATTGGAGTAAAGTGCCTTGCACAAGGATATACCAAGGAAGCTGACAAAGGATAAATGTATGGTAGGAACTTGAAAATTTGACATGCTGACCATTCAGCCACTGCAACTGTTGCCTTCAAAAGTCGCTTCTTATGATATGCAGGCCTATGAATTGGGCCGATTCTTTATCATCAAGCCCACAGAGGGTAGAAGTGAGGATTTAATATGAGATCATGAGTCTTTATCACCAAGCCCAGTCTTACAATAAACCAGCTTTGAGTTTTGTAATACTGGTCGACTCTTGATTATTTAAGCCAGATGAGCAATATCAGACCCATTTGTGTCTCTTGTTTACCATGTAAGACAATCTCTATACCAACTGAGTCAATTTCATAAAATTCCAGTTGTGATTTCAGAATAGACTTACAGACTGGGAGGGGGGGGAGGGGGAACCATACAATATACTCTTTCCAGTAAAGCTCTGCAATAATGAACTATGTCCACTACAGCAATCTTCATTGTTTGATCCAATCAGACAGCATGCATCAGTTTAGATTATTCTACACAAAGAAAGAATGAATAAACATTAATACTACACACCCCAGAAAACAAAATGGAATTGATCACACCTTAACAAAAGTAACAGTAGGTTCAACAAGAGCCTAAGTGGTGTGCAATACGTTTACGTTATGGCAAATAAATAAGTTATAAAACTTAGAATGCAAAAGTCAGATCCAAGCTTTATTACCTCTTGAGAAGTTGTGCCAATTCAGCCTCCATCATTTTAAAATGTATTTTTCTGGTATATTTGGATATTTCATTACAATTATCTCAAACACAGTCCAGAAAAACTTCTTTAACAAGATTTTTGCTTATCTGCCATTACACCTGTACATAATAAGCATGGTGCTACAATGTAAACATCAAGGCATTTTCATGTAAAAAAAAGGATATACTCTAACCTTTCATGTCAATGAAAACGTACTAAGTTTGTTTTAAAACCAAACTCAATACCTTCTGTACTATAAATCTGATACTAGTTTTAAAACTGGAAAAGGTGATGCTGAGTAGAAATAGTTTTTTACTACAACTTGATTAAAAAATCCTCCTTCAGTTGGATTAAATATGGGTTCATTCAAAAGTCAACAATTATGGCAGCATAGATGCTTTCTTTCAAAATATGCTGTCACTTGCATTACACAAAAAGAAATAAGTCTACAATATTATACATAGAGTTACTACACCCTGAGGCAATAGAAGTATTTGCTGGTCCAAGCGTGTATGACTAAATCCAGTTCAGCGATACTAATAATTAAATCCATTTCATCAATACTAATCACTATATCACTATATCCAGTTCAACAGCACTAATCTCTAATTCCAGATGCCCCCAAAAATCACAAAAATTAAGTTCAATAACACTAATCACTAAATCCAGTTCAACAACACTGATCACTCAATCCAGTTTAACTAGACTAGCCACTAAATCTAGTTCATCACTAGCTGCTAGAGCCAGTTCAACAATCTTAATCACTACATCAAGTTCAATACTCACTAAATCAAGTTCAACAACACATCACTAAAGTTTTACAACACTAGTCCCTAAACCTAGTTTAACAGCACCAGAGACTAAGTACAACACCATATCATACTAAACTCCTAAATGCATTACAAGGGCACTTCCAGCTCAGCATACAAAGACTACTGCATACCCTGAAGGAAATAATCAATCAGAATTACACTGACAGAAACCTAGTCTAATTGCTGTCAAGTTACATTGTACAATTTCTCTTTATACATTGGTCCATATTATAAGATGTATACAAAAAACAAGGTTTTACTGGTTGGTACATACTTACCAGAATTTTAAAACATGATCTACAACGCTAATTATAGGTGGCCCCTCAGCCGTTGTGTGTTCATAATTTAAACCACAATAACCATTGGCACCAACAATAAACTGCAAAAAAGTAATGCAACAAGTTTTAGTGATGATAAAAAAGACAATGGAATAAAATACAACTGTGGTCAAATAATCTGAAAACAAAATGCAATGAAAGTATAAGGTGCAATTTTACAAATTGGATGCTACTTATAACAATTAGAATTTTTTGTAACTTTGCATTTACTTGCTAATTATAGTACAGCTAACAGTCATCTAGTTATTTTTGATTTCATTCTGTACTCATCTCAATACAGACACACCTTGCCTTAATAATTAGGATGACCAAGTACCTGTATCAATGCCTTGATCCTTGATTACTTGTAAATTTAAACAGGAATATGAATACTCTATATATATATATACACACACACACACACGACTTTATTCAAAGGACATTACTCATTATGTAATATACCCCCTTCCATAGTTTCATATGCCTATGTACTATGTAACATGACTCACTAATATAATCAACTTTTTATGGAAATGCAGTGTGACATGAGAAAATTTTTAACCCACCATTTATGAAAATGCACAATGTGACGTAACTAAAATTTTTAACCCACTATTTATGAAAATGCACAATGTGACGTAACTAAAACTTTTAACCCACTATTTATGAAAATGCACAATGTGACGTAACTAAAACTTTTAACCCACTATTTATGAAAATGCACAATGTGACGTAACTAAAATTTTTAACCCACTATTTATGAAAATGCACAATGTGACGTAACTAAAATTTTTAACCCACTATTTATAAAAATGCACAATGTGACGTAACTAAAATTTTTAACCCACCATTTATGAAAATGCACAATGTGACGTAACTAAAATTTTTAACCCACTATTTATGAAAATGCACAATGTGACGTAACTAAAACTTTTAACCCACCATTTATGAAAATGCACAATGTGACGTAACTAAAATTTTTAACCCACTATTTATGAAAATGCACAATGTGACGTAACTAAAAATTTTAACCCACTATTTATGAAAATGCACAATGTAACGTAACTAAAATTTTTAACCCACTATTTATGAAAATGCACAATGTGACGTAACTAAAACTTTTAACCCACCATTTATGAAAATGCACAATGTGACGTAACTAAAATTTTTAACCCACTATTTATGAAAATGCACAATGTGACATGGTTCAATATTACAACCAATTCTTATGAAAATACACCGTGTGACATGGCTCAATAATTTCACCTAATAAAATGTTATTGAGCATATTGGGTGATGTTAAACCACAATGAACCCAATAAGTTTGTTGCTAAGTAACATGACAGCAATATACATCTATCATGTCAGCATACATTGCAACAAACAATGTTTTTATTCAAAATATCTGTTTATGAATTTATGCATGCTAAAATCATACAAATTAATTAAAACAATGTTTCATTTTAAGTGAAATTATTTTAATTGCAAACCAAATTCAATCAAATGTATTATTCAAGAAGCATGGTTGGGAAGTACAACATACGTGTGAACCTAACACGTATGCTGTAGATGAACATAACGGGTGTCTCTCATCCCTCCCAGTACTCAATGAAATCTCCAGTGTATGTAAAATTAGCATAGATTAATATAATTTTGTCCTTTTTGCATAGTTGCTTCCAGTGTAGTATATTGTTGGTAATACTGTCTGTGATCATATGACTGTGAACTGGCCTAAGCAGAGCAAAACAATTTAGTTGCCAAATTTTCAATCAGCATACAACAATTAAAATCACTTTGATTCTTTTGACAGAGACAGTTGGCTTCATTGTTTTATGTTGTCAAGATGGATTATACCATATGTGATCAGAAGCAATTCCCAAATGATTTATGACATTAAATGACTGTCTTTGGACTACTAAAGAGCTCAATCAGCATAAAACAATTAACATTGCTTTGATTCTCTCAGCATGCAAGGTTCTGCTTCTGTGCTTAAAGCTGTCAAGATCAATTAGAGTCTATCTTATATGTGATCAAAGTAATTTGTATGGTATTAAAGGTGGTAATTCATTATGGTTGTATTACTAAAGAGCTCAAGTGGCATAAAACAGAGTCAGTCTGACATCCTCGCTTCAAGTTTGTTCCGATGTCTAAGCATGTGTTATCTCCCAATGATAAAATGCCAAACTATAAAAAAACAAAATATCACCAGAAATTCAATGTTGGTTGGTAATGGAAAATTACCTTTTCCAAACCATGTTCAAAGACATGAATATGCATCCTACCCATCCCCCCAAGCTGATTTTAGAAGCTGCTACTGTGGCAAGAATAACATTACACATCAAGCAGAAACCCAATCCCGTAAAAAGCATGACGTTACGCATCAAGCATAAACCCAATCCCGTAAAAAGCATGACGTTACACATCAAGCATAAACCCAATCCCGTAAAAAGCATGACGTTACGCATCAAGCATAAACCCAATCCCGTAAAAAGCATGACATTACACATCAAGCATAAACCCAATCCTGTAAAAAGCATGACATTACGCATCAAGCAGAAACCCAATCCTGTACAAGCATCTAATACAGGACTACAAATACACCATCACTGAAATCCATGTTTGCAGCAACTGCATCAAATGTGGATTAATACATATCCACTAAAACAACTTTATAGCTTAACATAATCTCCCATTTCTGGTATCAATTATTTTTCACATCAATCCAAAATATTGTTCCTTGACTCAGAAATCTCACATAAGTTTTCACAAAAACAGACAACGACTCACATAGTGATCCAAACGTTGGGTCCTAATAGGAATAAGAAAGTCAAAGCCACGTGCAACAATGAAAACTGAACCATCCTCACTGAAAATCCTCCCATTACTAAAGTCAAAACTTCTGACCAAATTGTGTAAATCTCCCAACTTGTTAGAGACTGACTTCTCTCTTCTATCACATGTAAGCTATTGTATTTGAATTGTTGGGTATTGTGTTTTCACCTCGATTACATGGGGCTCACTTTATTGTATTTTGGACTCACCTACTATATTGATCAGTACATATGATAGTTTTAAGATATTCTAGTAGCAATCATGTTTTGCAGATCATGCACAAAAGCTAATTCAATACAAAAAACACTGTTAAAAACTCAGCTTCCCATCTAGCTCAGCAAAAAAGTATATGCTCATGAAATATAGCCTATTTAAAATAGCTTTTAAATAAGTTACTTTGCGTGTCGAAACATTAAGAAAAGCAAACCTGGATAGTTTTATCGAACCATCTATTCCCTGAATTCTGCTTAACTCCTCCTCCATGCAGCATCTCATGTGCAGCCAGAACTCGCAGAGAATCTTCATCTTGTTGTTCAGGGAGGGGATCATCTAAACACAGCACTAGGATACTATTCTGGATGTCAGTTAATGAGGCTTTGTTTACTTTATCTGAAAAAAGCCAAACAAGTTACAAATAAATATATATACAAGTACTCATTATAGTTATCATGTCTACCTACACTTAAAATGTAATTTATTTTCATTCCCAGTTGTAATTTTATTTGCGTATAACAGCACATTTTCATGCAGCTTTTTCTATGAAATGTTTACTTTTAAAGAAGAAACAAAGAACACTATAATAAAATAACTTCATCAATGCAATGTCAGAAAGGGGAATCTTTAGTTAAAACAGTAAGTATATTTCCCAACGACGATATTATAAATGTAACTGGTAAACTATCCTCTTCAAAGTCGAATTAAATATGATTTATATTCCTCTGAATTCACAACAGATTCTTTCTCCACCTTGGTTTTAATCAGCTGATTTAAACCTCATGGAACATCTTTCTGTCTTTTCTTACAGTCTGTACACTGCATTATCCAGTTCTTTCCCTCAAAAACTGTTCACCTTGACTTCCTTGAAAATGCTGTAGCACAATATTTAAAACTGATAATTACCTACAAATTCACCATGCAGGGCAACATATTTAATGAAAACCCAACCTCTTTGAGCTGTATCATATATTCGCACCTTGAGGTGGGGACCAATAAAAAGGACAAGGTCCAGGTACAGATAGGTACTGTTCATAAATCGAAACTGTGTCACTATCACTTCTTGCACATGGCAGATTGTCTTCACATCAATCCTCTTACGCTTCAGACAAACTTTCAAAGTTTTAGATTTCCTAAACTCCACATATTTACCAGCACTGTCAAAATTAGTATAAAACTCTTCAGTCTCTGATGAATGGTGCTTATCACATCCTATACAAATTTAAAATTGTAGAAAAACGTGCTATACAATAAAGTTTTGGAACTGGGTTTTTCAAACACTCCTCTTATTTGTAGTTCATTTTCCTGCTCAAATGATATCATGTCTGCCAGTGTGACCTTGATACCATAGCCATAAGATAACTTGTCTGCCTGTCTTACCTTGGTACCATAGCCATGCAACAATATCATGTCTGCCTGTCTCACCATGGTAACATAACCATGAGAAGGTATCTTGCCTGCCTGTCTCACCTTGGTACCATAGCCATGAAAAGATATCCTGTCGACCTGTCTGACCTTGATACCAAAGCCATGAAAAGCTATCCTGTCTGCCTGTCTCACCTTAGTTGCATAGCCATGGGAAGATAAGTTGCCTGCCTGTCTCACCTTGGTATCATAGCCATAGGAAGATAAGTTGTCTGCATGTCTCACCTTGGTACCATAGCCATAAGAAGATAACTTGTCTGCCTGTCTCACCTTGGTATCACAGCCATGGGAAAATAAGTTGTCTGCCTGTCTCACCTTGGTACCATAGCCATAGGAAGATAACTTGTCTGCCTGTCTCACTTGAACATCAAGCACATTTCTTACAGAAAGTAAGTGATCATCTTTTTCATGAAGAAGACACGTGTTGCATACCATGTACACACAAATAATGCAATATTCAAGCACACAGAGGGAACATGGTAGTAGGGATCACCTACTTCTCAACTTCCATTCCAAAATTGTTGAGCCATTTATCAAAATCTCTGTCTTGGATACTCATCAAAGGCTTATTTACCCAAGGAGTCTATTTTATTGGTAAAACTGTCAATTGATGTCGCAGAATGCATGTTTTGATGTGTCATCAATTAGGACAAACTGTCATATGATGTCACAAAAAGTGTGTTTTGACATTTCATCAAGTAGGACAAAATGTCATATGATCTGATGCTCCCAGGATTTTATCGTATGGGGGGGATTTCCCCCTTTGTCAAAAAAATAAGAGGGGATTAGAATAAAAATATTGGGGAAGAGGAAATGGCCATATTTCAATATTTACATAACACTTCAATATCCATCTCTTTCTTCCTTATACAATCTGTAAGACCCTTATTGAAATCAAAATCTTTAAAAGATGTTGCCTCTAGTTTTATATGCACTAATCTGTTCATTGAAAAAAGTGCACTATACTTTTCAATTGTCTGTATTTTAATTTGGCTTGTTTGTCTGCCTTTTCTACAAATAATTTCGAAATACTGCTGAAATGAGGGGCTGATCAGCATGCCATCTGTACAATGGATTCAAATTTAACATCATTTTTTTGTTCCAAATCACTTACTGGTATCTTCATTAACACTTTCTGAGGTCCTATAATTTTATACTCTTTCTGACTTTAAAAATAAATTGCCTTCATTACTATGATCAGCTAGTATCTGCCAAACCAAATCGTGATCTACAGATGAACAACGCTGGGAATCCGCCATTTTGGGTCTTCTAGATAGCCA
Organism: Sinohyriopsis cumingii; assembly: GCA_028554795.2. Taxonomy (NCBI): domain Eukaryota; kingdom Metazoa; phylum Mollusca; class Bivalvia; order Unionida; family Unionidae; genus Sinohyriopsis; species Sinohyriopsis cumingii. The sequence goes on along the minus strand of CM068839.1, from coordinate 17,860,026 downwards.
ATATTATAAGAGTGCATTCGTAAAACTTTGTGTATGCAAGGTTCAAACTTTAACACAATGCTTGTTACAGAGCCTAATGTGCCAACCAAATTTAGTTTATCAACCATATTATGTCAATAAAAAAAAAAAAAATGTGTCAACAGTTATGTTGTTGTTGTTGTTGTTGTTGTTCTGGGGTTTAATGCCATTTTTCAGCACACGATAGGCTATGCATGGCAGCCAGTATTAATGGTGGAGGAAGAACCCAGAAAACCCCGGGAAGAACCACCAACCCATGAGAAGCTACTGGCAAGCTTTCTCACATACTCAAATTGGCCGAATCCTAGACTAGAACCCACGCAGACAGCGGTGAGATGGCAGTGATCCGTAACATTATCAGTTATCACAAAATACATATTGTGACAAGCACTACAATATTTTTACCACTTCTAAAAGTACTTTAATGGTGAACGGTTGAATAAAATTTGTATTCTGCGCAGAGCACATTTTCATATGTGTGACTTGAAATTAATTTGCGGGAGTTCTCATGCATTACTGCTTTCCAAGTGCACAAATTCGTACAAATTTTTCACAAATCATGCAATCACTTGCCCTGGGAGCATCTCTAATGATGTCACTGAATATGTGTTTTAATGTTTCATTAATTAGGTCTATAAGAAGAGAGGAGCAAAATAATATTTCTTAAATCAGATATTATATAGATTATTTTAGTCAGAATTCTTTCAAAATCATTTCCATCACAGAAAAGGAGTGACTTCTTACACACATACTGTTTTCACCTCAAGCCACCTACTGACAAACAGTGTCTTGCCCATATCTGAAATAGCAAACCATCAACAGGTTCTTTTCCCAGGGGATTCTTAAGGCTACAATCTAAATTTGACATTTTCAGACTCTTGGTGGTACACCAAAAAGCAAGTTCCAGTGAATTTTAGAGTTTACCTTTTATTAATTTATTGTAGGTTTTTGCCCAGTTATTCCTGTTTTCCATGGTTAACACTCCGATAGGTGGACCTTTGGCTTGAGACATCTCTACCACATCTACAAGTTGTTGAGTCAACTGCTCCATGTTTAGGGGCTGTCTGTCCTTGCCATATACATCTACTGAGAAGAACTGAAACCAAGAAATTGATCTATGTTCTGTATACTTGTTAACATAGCCTACATTTTGGAGAAGGTTCTATCAAAGTGACCGACACTCTTCTGACTTAAATTTTTTTCTTCAGGAATTCAGTACAAGACCATTTCTTCTTTTTTAAATGGGGAGTGCTGAAACCATCTCTGATAATTTTTTTTAGCAATAACAAGACTTTCAAATTTGATGATGTTGTGGCCATAATGGTTGTACAGCTGGTACCATTTTCGTTTAGGACTAACTGGACAACATGACAAGTCTTCTGATGAAAACTCCATGTGAGTATGGTTGTACATTCAGAAGGACTAGACATATCAAGATTTTCAAGATAGTCACCAAGGTGGCCAACATGGATGCCAGATCAGAATCATTTTCATTTAGGCCCAACTAGACAGTATAAGAAGTCATCTGGTGAGAACCCCCATGTCAATAAGGTTTTCCATTTAGGAAGAGTAGTGATATACAGTTTTTATAAAATATGGCTGCCTCGGTGGGCATACTGAATGTCATAATGTCATTATTTTCAATTGAAAACAAGTGGACAACAAAGAGATCTACTTGTGAGAACATCATGTTGATACAATTTTCAATTTACGAGTAGAGTGATAACAAGATTTTCTAGACAGTGGTCATAGCAATACTGGATGTCAGATTGGCACAATTTTCACATATGACCAACAATACACCGTAATAAGCCTTTTGGCGACAATGCAGTGCTGATATGACTATCCATCTTGGTGAAGTAGCAATAAGATTTTTAAGAAAGTTATTGTGGTGGATGGGCATTATTTTAATTTCAGTATAGTATGCCATTGTGGATGTTAATGCCATTTTTCAATATAAGATCGGCTATACATTACAGCTAGTATATTTAGTTGAGAAATAACCAGCTAAGACTTGGGAAGAACCTCAGAACCTACTGGCAAGATTTCTCACATACCCAGCTGGTTGAGCTGAGGCTTTAACTTATATGGAGGGCGATATCTGTGAGTGATATGTAAAAACCTTAGACCACTTAATCACCCCATATCACTTTCAACTGGAAAAACTAGACATTATAAAAGGTCTTCCTCTGAAAATCCCATGTTAATATGACTTTCCATTCAGGAAGTGAAGCAATAACAACATTTTAAAGATGGCTGCTACATCAGCAATAATGAATGACAGACCTTCATTGTTTTCTTTAGCATCAAGAAGACACCATATGAAATCTTCAAGTGCACACTTTCTGTTCACAAGACTTCCCATTCAGGAGAAGTAGCAATAATAAGATTTTCAAGACAGACAATCTGGCATCTATATTGGATCACCAAGTGGCACCATTTTGATTTAGGACTGACCAAACTTCATCAGAAGTCTTGAAAACCCCATTTCAATATGACTTTCATTCAGAACAAGTATTTCAAAATGACTGCTATGATACAGCTTTCCATTCAGGATTTGCAGCAACAGTATTTTCATGACTGCCACTACTGTGGTCATAATGGATGACTGAGTGGCACCAATTTTATTTTTAAATCAACAATATGTCATAAGAAGTCTTCTGGTGAAAACCCATTGTTGATAAGATAAGACTTACCATTCAGGTAATAACAAGATTTTCAAGATAACCATAATAGCCATGATAGCCAGGCAGCCATGATAGTCAGATAGTCATGACAGCCAGATAAGATAGTCATCACAGGCAGATGGTCATGACAGCCTGATAGATAGTCATGACAGCCAGATAGTCATGACAGCCAGGCAACCTTGATAGCCAGATAGTCATGACAGAGAGATAATCATGACAGCCAGATAGCCAGACAACCATGTTAGCCAGACAGTTATGACAGCCATATAGTCATGACAGTCATGACAGCTAGACAACCATGATAGTTGTTGTTGTAGGGTTTAACGCCATTTTTCAGTACACGATAGGCTATACATGGCGGCCAGTATTAATGGTGGAGGAAGAACCCGGGGAATCCCTGGAAAGAACCACCAACCCTCGAGAAGCTACTGGCAAGCTTTCTCACATGCCCACATTGGCCGGATCTGAGACTCAAACCCACACAGACAGAGGTGAGATGGCAGTGATCCATAACAGAGAATGCTTTAGACCACTCGGCCACTCAGGGCTATGACAACCATGATAGCCAGACATTCATGACAGCCAGATGGTCAGAGAGTCATGACAGCGATAGGTCAGATAAACATGACTGCCAAATGGTCAAATAGTCATGACAGTCAGATGGTCATGACAGTCAGATAATCATACTGGACATAACATGGACTCCCTTTTCATATAGGAACAAGCAGACATCATAAGAAGTCTTTTAGTAAAAACCTCACGTTGATATGACAACCCATTCATGGGTACTTGTAGCAAGATTTCAAAAAACGGCCAACACAGCAGCCATATTGATGCCCAAGTGGCATTATTTTCATTTAGCATCAACCATACATGAAAAGTAGTGTTCTGCCAATAACCTCATGTCAATATGACTTTCTATTCACGTAGTAGTGATAAGATTTTCAAGATGACTTTCAGTTAAAGCATTAACAAGATTTTCCAGATGGCTGCTTAGCACAAATTTCATCTGGAACAAAGTAGTATAACCCCCAATTTGGATAAGACCATTCATTCAGAAGATGTAGAGAAAACAAGACTTTTAAGATGGTGGCCATACCGGATGTCCAAGTGGCATCATTTTCATTTGGGATCAACTAGACCATGGATGAACATGTGTTTAAAGTTTTATGGAAATCCTCCAAGAAACTTAAATGGAGTAATAATAACAAGCTTGAGTTAACAGATGTATGGACTGACAACAGATGATGGACTGACAACAGATGGATGGACTGACAACATATGATGGACTGACTACAGATGATGGACTGACAACAGATGGATGGACTGACTACAGATGGACTGACAACAGATGGATGGACCGATGGACTGACAACTGAAAATGGACTGACAACAGATGGATGGACTGACAACAGATGATGGACTGACTACAGATGGACTGACAACAGATGGATTGACTGACTACAGATGGACTGACAACAGATGATGGTCTGACAACAGATGATGGACAACATTCCATCCCATAAACTATTCTGGTCTAACTAGTGGTGTGAAAAACCAATATTTTGGGAGAATTTATAAATGTACTTTAACAGCAGTTTTTATGTTCCTGACAATACTCAAAATAACTGGGCAATGCAATAGCACTAAACATTTACCTATTGTTTATGGTTCACATCAGCGTTAAGACTGAAGATATTACAAAGTTTGGTAGAATTCCAAATTGATGAGATCTGGAAGTCTCTGACAGACAACAAAATAAGATAACAAATAAACTCCAAAGCTATGTTCTCAAACCATATTTACCATTTCCAAAGTATCTAGATATGATTCTGCATTTATTGGTCTCTTTGAAACCAAATAAACTGGTATATTGAGCTCTTTCAACTTAGGCAGTCAAGATTTGTAGACACATAGCAGTGCAGTCGTGATATTTTCACAAGAGCAATACCCCCAATGTTGTCTTCATATCACAGATGTGCTACCAAAAAAAGATGTCAAGTGTCTAAAATATAGGTAATATTTAGTGCCAAAGCAATCACAGCTAAACTGAGTATCACAGCTAAACTGAGTCAGCTAAACTGAGTATCACAGCTAAACTGAGTATCAAAGCTAAACTGAGTATAGTCAAAAACATAAACTATGTTATTTTTCAGAAATAAATCTAAAACACTCACTGCTTTTAACAAAATATTTCCAAAACAGCCAACTTATGTGCAAACCAAGCATAATGGAACTATGTTTCTCCATTAAAGAACAATGATTAATTTGCTATTAGGAACAAGTCATGACCTTTAAATGGATAAATGGATACACAATGTATTTCCCAATTAGATTTCAGGTGCTTATTCAGAAATCAGTTCCTAAATATTACAGAATTAAGCTAACAAACTTGAATTCAAATGAAAAAAGTTTATAAAAAAAATGCTAACATAACTTTTTCTATCAACAGCATAAGGAATTAAATAATTCATTCTTAAAATCGAGAAAGGTATTTGACTTGTTTTGCAAACAAAAATTTCAAGTTACCAACACTTTAATCTTAAAAATATGTAAAGAATGCAAACTGACTGAATGTAATCTTTACACTGTATCATACAGTAATTAAGCCAGGAATATTTCTGCATGAAGTTAAAAAATGTGTAAAATGGGACTTTAAAGGTCACAATTCTGCAAAGTGGAGACAATTTACTCATTTTTATATATAAAAAATCAACTGGCTAATAAAATACCTGGCCAACACAACTGCATTAGAAACAAGACTAAAAAAAGATTAACTATCAAAGCAGATACTGTATATACTTTCTTATAAGTTGAGTCCAACTGCAAAAATCATAGATCCTGATCCACATAGCATAATATGCCTGCAGATTAGGGTCTATGTTGTTTTCGATTTACTAATTTCTCCCCATATATTTCACTGACTGAAATCTGCTGGAGCATTAGATAATGGCAGATTTGGGTCTGTGCAGTTTGCAGTTGGACTTATAATAATCTTATAAGCAAGTACATATGGTAAATGAATGCTTACATGGTTATTGTGTATCACAGTGATGTGAACAGGAGCATTGGGGTGATCTGGAGGAATACAATCCCAGGAGTCCCTCTTAAGCCCTGGTATGCGGCAAGCTGACATTATCTGATAATACTGCATCATGCACAGTGGACTGTTTCCAAGTTTTTCCACTGGAAGAGTTTGCCTGTTCGTAGAAAGAGAGAACCAGTCCTAAATACGGAACAGCTTGTTTCTGAACCCTGGCATATTTTGCATGTACTGAATACAAATTAAATCATAAAAAAAGAGAGAGACAAATGCAAATACAAACAGTAAGAGGAAGAAAGAGAATTTCAATTTAGATGAAAAGAATTAGAGCTGGCTGGTGAAAAGCACATCCCACTTTACATAAAAATTCAATGTTTGATGCTACAAAGACTATTAGGTTAGGCTAGAGCACCCTTTAAGAGAAAAAAGTAAACAAATATGTTCCTAATTTTGAAAAAATTGCTGCAAATTCAAAATGGCAAAGAGAGCATTAGACACTATTATTACAAAGTGCACTTTTTGGCAAAGCCCAAGACATCTATGTATCCCTGTCAGTACAGCAAAGTGCCAACTATTATTTTGTTAAGGACTGTATCTTAAAGGTTTATGAGTTAGTCCCTGAGGTTTATCAGTAAAAATTCAGGAACTATAAAAAAGAAGCTGGACAAACTCACATCAAATTTGCAAGATAAAAAGAGCAGTTATTTGATAGGTGATGCTTAGCCAAGAAAGTTGAACAAGATTACGAAAATATAAGACAACTCGTATTACTTGAAGAGTTCAAGAACTGTGTCCATAGTGACATTAAGACTTATCTTGATGAGCATAATGTTGAAAATGTTGTTCACACTACTGACAAGTATTCCTTAGCTGATAAAGTTTCTTTTGTAAGCATGTTTTCCACTAAGCAGTCTTCTGGTAAAAAAAAAAGTATTTCAGCCTAATATAAGTTCTTCTAAATTTCAATCTGGCACAACTTAGAGAAATTTCTGATAAGAATGACCAGAAATCCTTGTATCTTCCTACATGTACCTATTGCAAGAAGGACAAGTTATTTCTGATTGCTACATATTGAAAAATAAGCATCAGAATCAAGACAGACCTATTCCAAATGCACTTATTTCTAAGAGGTCACGGTCATATATTGAAAGCAATACATTTGTTGGGTCTAATAAACCCCAGTCTGATTTTAGTATGGAGAATTATGAACCATTTATGTCGAAGAGTTCTATATCACTCATGACTGATTCAGCCAATCTCATCCCTATTAAAATTTTAAGGGACATGGGAGTTTCTCAGAGTCTTTTATTATCAGGTACTTTCCCTTTGTCTGAGAGGTCTTCTTCTAATGAGTGTTCTTATCTAGGAAGTAGAGAGCGGCTTTGTTCCTCTCCATTGTGTAAATTTGTCATCAGACTTAGTCTCAGGACCTGTGACAGTCGGAACAGTATCTTCTTTACCCATTGAGAGCATTCATTTATTACAAGGCAATAAACTAGCTGGATATAAGGTTGTGGTTAATCCACTTGTAACTGACAAGCTTTATTTGGACCAGAAAGTCAATCCTATTGAAAAAGAATTCCCTTATTTATACCCAGCTTGTGCAGTTACTAGAGCTATGGCAAAGAAAGCTCTTGAGAATGATGTTGATAAGGAAAGTATTCCTTTAGCTGACATACGTATTGGAAAGGCTTTTGATGAGGTCACTTTCACTCCTTGTTTGGATCAATCAGAAGGTATTGATCGCAGTGATCCTCTTTTAACTACTCATTCTCTTTATTCTAATCAGGGTGAAAAACGACAATCACTTATCGTTGAACAGGAACAAGATCCCGAGATCTCCTGTTTGATTCAAAGGGCCATTAGTGAAACTGAAGCTGCAGAAGTACCTGTTTGTTATTTCATAAAAAATGGGATTCTTATGAGAAAATGGAGACCTCCTGAGGTACCTGCTGGTGATGAGTGGTCAGTCAACTATCAAACTGTAGTTCCAAAATCATAAACAGGAAATTCTTAGGCGGGCCCATGAAACTCCTTTGATTCGTCATTTAGGGACTAATAAGACTTATCACAAGCTCTTGAATCGCTTCTATTGGCCAAAAATTAAAAATGATAATTGTAAATGCTGCAGGTCTTGTCATACTTGTCAAATGGAAGAAAACCCAATCAAAAGATAATAGCAGATGCACTTTCCCGTGTATATAAATATATTATTTCATGTATACTTTGTTATCATTCATAAGATTTCTTATGTTAATTTTTTTATATAAAACCACATGTATAATCAACCTATGGTAAAAAGAAAGCTTTTTAATATAAAACTTTCTTTTTCTTTATGGGGGGAAGTGTTATTTAATTGTTTTTCTGTTAGTTTTAAAACATTTATTCCATTACATACTATTGTAAGGTAATATTGTTTACTGGATTTGACATTGTCCAGAATAGAAACACTGTATCTAGTTTCTGACCTTGTTCCAAAATCAGTGACAGTTTTGGGAAACAATTTTTTCATACCTGGACCATGTGATAACTATCATATAATAAAGTTCTATTTTTTCTAGAAGGATGAACTCTTGACCCCCATCCAGGAATCTGTTTTGCGTTTTAGTTAGTTTACTAATTGATGATTGTGTGATAAGAATTCTATCAGTTGTGCATTAACATCTGACACATTAAGTTGTATTATGTTGTGACCAGCTTGGACTAAATTTCATTTTTCTTTAAATTATTGAATTCAATTGACTGTTTTCCCTGGAAATACTAAAATGCTCTGATAAATCTTGGGCAAAGACATTTACCGGAATTTATATGGAATTCAAAAACTGGAATAATATTTTCTGTGATTCAACAAGAGACTGTTGACACATCAGTACAATGCTGACTAAAGCATATGTCATCACTTTCCATTTGGGATTTTCATTGGAATTTGAACTGTGATTCACTTAGAACTTTCCACTGACTGGACTTGTGTTTTAATTCTTGCAGTACAATTTGGATTTAATTCGCAATACCATAAGTTTTTTTTTTCTTATCGTTTTTACTTTGTAGTCTAGGGAAATAGATTATTTGTTAAATTTTACAAAGCTTGTTGTCTTCACTCTTTTCTGTTACTTACTTTAAGAGCATAGAATGTAACAATGGATCATTCAGAACAAACTGAATGGAAATAACACTCAGTGCATACATCTGAACTTTAAAATCAGTGGCACAAAGATGTATATTTTCTTATCTGTCTTAGTCTCAGAAACGACCTACCAATAATAAATTTTCTGAACCTCAGACTCCAAACAAACAGAAGGATAGTATCAGCTCTGCGGAGAAGGAAAAGAAGACTCAATCTCCGAAATTTGTTAGAAAATTTAAGGATGAGTGGGAAAGTGAACTGAAAATTCTGTGATGTACATCCTTGATATTTGAATAATATATAACCTTGATAGTTGTATGGGTATATTTTTACATATAAAATGATTTGAGCAGTTGATAACAGAATATGTAGAGAAGTTGAAAATATAATAAGGTATAAAACAATCCTCTGTCTGTTTCACATAGAAAATATACACACAATAACACATAGTTGAAAAGAGAAACACTTTTATAAAAATGAGATTTTATGTTTCTTACATAATACTGTACAAGTATTTCTCATTACTGAACATAAGACAAGAAATCTTAATCATTTGTTTCCACCAATAACGACGGTTCACGGCTATGGGCTCATGAATGTCCCAAAGAACTGACCCTCAAGATTTCAGTTTTGACTCATGAGAATTTCATTTGACTCAAGATTTTGGGGTCAAGGGTCAACCAACTGATTCTTCAGTTTGGAAATCTATTGAGAACCCTGCTAATGTACTAATTCACAAGACACACTTCTAATGAAGATGTATAACACTGACAGAATCCTAATGTAATACTTGACATGACAACATTTTAATGGGGATGTATAAAAATACAAAGTACATACCTTAATCTCAAACAGACCTAAAGTTCAGAAGTTTACAATACTATTTATAACACAAGATTTACAACATAAGTCAGATATACCTGCAAAACCTTGAATCATATGCTGTGAATTCACTATAAATATTTGTTTCCAATTACTCATGGATTTCATGGTTGTTACTAAGACTTTAAAAACACAACAATGATTCCTGTGTGGAAACAACACAACACCTTCCCCATTTATGTTTCAACTAAAATATTATGGAAAACCATGAAAATTCACAGTACAATGTTTAACTGTTCAAGCACGGGTTCCTTCTTAAAACAAGAGTCCCATGAAGTGACCGATGCTCTACAAGTTGAAATGAATTTCCAGGTATACAAGATAGGACCACTTCTTGTCCCTTTGTTCTCCTAAACAATCAAGTACAGAAATTAACTAATATCTTTTGGAAATTCCAACCCAACAAATTGTTAAATAATATCATCTTTATGTGCTTGAGTTAACAAGTTCACGAGGTAGCAGTAAGTGCTGAACAGAATTCGGTGTCATAGCCTATGATCTTGAATCCGAGATCATGGATACAAAATTACTGAACCTGTACTCAGATAATGTCAAGGTATACCCACATACTTAAATCATTAATTACTATTCTTTTGGTGGAATAAAAAGTAAGTGACAACATTCAATGTATTCATCAGATCTATATGCAAACTGAGTTTTCAAATTGTTCATTTGTACTTATGTTCATAAGCCAAAACAGCTAAAAACTGAACTTATGATCATACAACCAATGTCAGTGTATTAACTATGTGTTCATTGGAATGCCACACAAAAAAAAAGCCTGGTCAAAATTCACTTGTATATTTATGTACAAGACATTGTTTTCATAAGTACAGTGAAATACAACAAATGCAATGATCTTTGACTCAACACCATGTTCAATTGAGTCTGGCTTCCAAAAACTAATTGGTTATCAGAACTGCAATTAAATATTGCAGAAAGTCACCTACTTTATACTTACTCATCGATCATCGTCTTGTAATCCAGAACGCCAGCTAATATTTTTGCTGCAAATCTGAAAACATGAAAAAGAATTCAGAAAATAAGTTCCAACACTAATTTTATTTCAACCATGACATTTGTATTGTCCATTGTAATTTAATGTAAAACATGACTGCTCTAGAGAGATTAAAGTGTTGTTCAGACATTTGTTTGGATATTCACTAATTTATTGGGCTTACTAAGGGATTTCATTTGCATTGAGGGTCTTCTGTTTCCCAATTTAAAAAAATGGAGGATATTAAATTGGTCCTGTTCATCCTTCCATTTGTCTGTTAACAGTTTTAGCTCCTGACAGATCCTACCATAATTCCCTAAGTTTCTGTATTGGCTTTGAACTTACTTCTGCATGCAGCTTATCATATCTTGACCAAGTTTTTTAAAAACAATGTTGTACAAAAACATTTAGCACAATAACAGTCCCCAGAATGAACCCACTTTGATTTCTACAAAATATGTTATTACCTCTGAATGTTGGACCAACACTACTGACAAACCCACTTTGATTTCTATATCATTATTTTCCCTGACTGTTGGACCAACTCACTTTGATTTTTGTAAATTATTTCCACTGACTGTGGGACCAACCAACTTTGATATCAGCTTCTTTACCCATGATTAAATCTGAACCAAATTTGAAGGCACATTTATTTTGATGGATCTTGGTTAAATTTGAGTATCAGCACTCTAACTCATTATTTACCAAAATTACAGACCCTGGTTTTATCAGACTCATATACATTCATTTATGCACAATATTTATGTTATTTATTATTTCATTTCAAGCAAATTTGGCATCTGCCTGATATCGATAAACTGAGTTAATATCAAGTTTTGTATTCTATGTCAGCATTTAGTGGTGATTCTGCATCTTCATTTTGTGGCATTATAGCCAACAATTGTTGGGCCCACTCGATTTCACTTCCATGTAATAATTAGTAACATTTTATGTTAAAGAAACAAATTTAAATTTGGAAGTTATCATATGATTCTAAGTTACTGTAGATCCAGCAATGGCATTTCATGTATATGTTCACACATTACATCTAGCTGCATTTATTATTGATATTGTTCATTATGCACATACGTGAGGAAAAAATTGTGGCTACAATTCTAGGCATGTTTTACCTAAATTGTCAGATATATTCAACAAAGACCTATCTCACAAGGTGAATCCTGTCTGGAGTTAAAAGACATACAACAAATGAAACAACTGCCATCTGAGCAAGATATGTCATGAACAGCATAATAATAATAATGAGGACTTTGTATAGCGCCTAATCTTTAGAAGCTCTAAGCACTTTACAACATTAGACAACACCTATAAGATAAAAAACATATAATAATATTATTACAAAAACAAACACCACGAAATTAGAAAAACATTAAAAAATAAAAAACATGCAGAGAATATTTAAGGTAGGAAACAGTATTAGGTCTTTCAGATTGTTCTTGCAGTCGAAATAAGTGAGTTTTGAGAGCCCTCATGAATGGGATCACTGTGTCTTTGTGTCTAAGTTCAGTTTAGCTATTTGGTAGACTATAACACCCATTAGCTGTCTGGTACATTATAATACGCATTAGCTGTTTGGTCCATTATAACACCCATTAGCTGTTTGGTACATTGTAATACCCATTAGCTGTTTGGTCCATTATAACACCCATTAGCTGTTTGGTACATTGTAATACCAACTAGCTGTTTGGAACATTATAATACCCATTAGCTGTTTGGTCCTTTATAATACCCATTAGCACACAGTGAAACCCTACTATAACACATAGTGAAACCCTACTATAACACATAGTGAAATCCCACAATAACACATAGTGAAACTCTACCATAATGCATAGTGAAACCCTACTATAACACATAGTGAAACCTTACTATAATACATAGTGAAACTCTACCATAACACATAGCAAAACCCTACCATAACACATAGTTTATTGACTTAATAAACAACCAAAATTATTTACTATTAAATATGAAAGAAACAATGTGGATTTAAATGCAATATCATGAAAGCCTTAGATTGAGAAAGTGTTATTTGTCCCCTGAGTCTCAGTGAGAGACAAAATGAAAAGGTTTATAACTTAGTCCTATAAGATGTGACAAACATATCAAACATACTGGATTTGTTCTTCCTTATTTCTGTAACTTTGTCGAGGGAAGAGTGAACCTGGGTTGGAATGTATAACAACTGGCATTCGATAATCCAGGTATGCAGTATATTTCCACCACTCAGACAGCTGAAAGGTTTAAAAAGAAATATATTTTAATTTTTAAGCACATTACAACCCATGTCAGTGAATGGAAACATTTCAGTTAACTTACAGATTGGCTTCATGACATCACAGGCATTCAAATTACCTCCATTGCAATGCCTCTTTTTAATACTTTGTGAACAGTTAGATGATTTTATTTGCTGATGCATTTTGTAAAAATATCATAATGTATAAAAAAGTACAATTAATAATGTAGACACTGGATACATCATCTTCCATGGGCTCAAGGCTTCATTCAACATGAAATTATACTTTTTTTCACTGATCTACAACATTAGCAAGTATCCTGATCCTTGTTAAGTTAATTTTCTAATTCAATATTTATTCTTCATTCATGTCAACTCAAATAATAAAAACCATTTCACGAGCAAAATCCAACTGAGGATACTAAGAGCTTATTTTCACTTTCTGCATCCAAGTAAACATCACATTGGGCCTGGTCATTTGGCCTTTGCCTTTTTCTGAAGGAAACTTTCATTATGATCTCTGTGTATGTGTGTAATTAGGATTTTTAACGTAGCTTTGGCAATTTTTCAGTCATATCACTATGATTCTGCAGTGTGGCAGTTTATAGTGATGTCTAGTACTGGGGCATTATGCCACAGACATGTATCATGATGTTTCACCAAGTCACAATATCTTGACACTAAGCCATCCAGTCCTAACACTAACCTCTTAATGCTGAGCGCCTAGCGAGGCAGCTGTTAGTACCATTTTTGTAAGTCTTTGGTATGACTCGGCAGGGGATCGAACCCACTACCTCTTGCTACCAAGGCAGACACTCTAACCACTAGGCCACCAGAGCATTATGATCTAAGAAAGTTGATACAACCATCAGCAATTATAGTACCCCTGTGCACTTTCATATTCCTCTTAATGATCAATGCAGAAAGTGCTCAATACCACATGCTGTTCTGGGTCATATTTCATTAACTCATGTTCTTTTCCCCCAAGATTTCTTGCATATTTGGCTTGCAAATATTTCCACATCTTTGCAACTGTCATCTCACAATGCATTGCATATTTATCAATAATGATCTACAAATAAAACGTTATCTGATATCATTCAGCATGATTTTTTTATTTGGCCAACACAACATTTTTCTGACTAGCCGTTATGGTGCTAGACTGATAGCCAAGATCATTCTGTATCACAGAACTAAAATTGGAGCATTCTACCAGAATACCAAGCTAGTTAGCCACAGTACATATACTCAAATTGGAGCATTTAAGCAGAATATCAGGCTAGTTCTGTGTGTGCTGTCACTGTTTTGACAATTAGCACCCTTATATAATTGATGCACACAAGAATAATGGCTGTTTCCAGCATGGGCATTCACTGTTACCTTGTCAAGTAAAAGGTCCCAACAGGTATTCGATTAACACAATAAACAGATCAATTTGCCATGAAAGTAAATGTCATCTTATGTTTGATTTGACAGAAGACAACTTGTTTATTGTCCAACAGATTTGTGAGGGCTGGCAGTGTAGTGACCTGTCAGCAAACTGACTTCATCTTAGTGTGATCTTTAAGTAGTAATGCTATTTAATGTTTTCAAAGCACAAGCCAGGAAAGGTTCCCAACTCATAGGCAGGCACCAGCCATATACATGAAAAGTTTGCAAACCCCTGATTTATGTGTCATGGACCAGGTGATTTCTCGCTTTAATGAATGGCAGGCACCAGCTATATACATGAATGGTTTGCAAATCCCTAATTTATCTGTCATGGACCAGGTGATTTCTCACTTTAATGAATGGCAGGCACCAGCTATATATATGAATGGTTTGCAAATCCCTAATTTATGTGTCATGGGCCAGGTGAATTCACAGTGTAATGAATGACAGGTACCAGCCATTTAAATGTGTGATAGACAGTGCCTAATGTTATCAAGGATACGTGCGCTTTAGAAAAGTTTTAAACTGTGATAAGCATCTTATCTTACGTTGAACGCTAACACTGTCATGTTTGTGAGACATTTTAAAATTTCACTTGACTGCATGTTGTTTTAGCATCAGTTTATATAAATGAATATAAATGTGCTTTGGGACATAAAGAAGGATACAGCCTTAAGTAACTTAGCATTTAATATTACATTATGAGAATCATTACCTTGCATACAGCTCTCCAGTTGTTAAAATTCTTCATGCAAATTAAACCATAATCTATCAATGTCCAATGTTCCTCATTCAAGTACAATTCCAACAACACAATTTTGGGATCCCCATCCCAAGATTTAGGAATGTTAATGAATAATGAATATTTTGGACAAAAAGCTACTGATTTTTAATCTCCCATCCTTCATCATTCAAGTAACTTCTGTTGATAATTTTTCAGATTTTTCTTTATAGGAAACAAAATATTTACATGTAATATTATTATAAGGGTTTGTGTATACAGAGTGCAAACCAAAAACAGTTACATAATTTTGTTTTTATTCTGTAAAGATGTCGCCTTATTTGTAGTAGTAATTGTAGCTTAGTTACTGATGTTTTAGTTCTTGTGTATAAACAAGCAGCTATCTGAGAAAATCCCTAACATGAGACTGAAATAAACAGCTTTCTGAGAACGTTCCTAATAAAAGACTAAAATAAACAGCTTTCTGAGAACAAGTCTCTTATAAGAGACTAAAATAAAAAGCTATGTGAGAACAAATCCTAATATGAGACTGAAATAAACAGCTATGTGAGAACAAATCCTAATATGAGACTGAAATAAACAGCTATCTGAGAACAAGTCCTAATATGAGACTGAAATAAACAGCTATCTGAGAACAAGTCCCTAAATAAGACAGATTATCTTCATCTGTTTATTTATTTAATGTAATATAAACTTTGGCTACATAACAATAATTTGTGTTACCAAACTTGATATGACTTGTAGTAAGGAAGACATGTAAAATAAGTAAACTGTGTTATGGAAAGAACGAAATGAGGAAAAATTCTGGCAATAAAGATTTACTAATTTTCCATTGGATAATTATTATAAAATGCGTAACTTTCTATTGGGAAACTTTAACATAAAAATTCTGGGTCCTACAACAGAAATATGAGGCTAACAGACAGCCTTAATAAATACAGAAGATTCATTCCTGTTATCTTTCATAAACATGATATATAATTCTCTACACTATAAATATAGATGGTATTAAAACAACAAAAGAAAACAAGTGTTGTTGTACTGTTTTTCAATCACATACAGTGTGAGGGCAATTAGAATATCAGCTTGGTTCTTGCTTTTCAGGTTAGTTTTAGTGGCCATTTTCCTCTCACAAGGTATGCCAGGATCAAGAAAAATTCACTCAGTAAAGGAGGGAAGGCTTTGACCAAACCAGGGGCAGAACACATATCAAGACATGTGTATATATTATGTTGATAGGGTATATACCAAATCAAGGTGTTCAACAGGGTATATACCAATCAATGTTGATAGGGTATATACCAAATCAAGGTGTTCAACAGGGTAAATACAAATCAATGTTGATAGGGTATATACCAAATCAAGGTGTTCAACAGGGTAAATACCAAAAAATGTTGATAGGGTATATACCAATCAATGTTGAATAGGGTATATACCAAATCAAGGTGTTCAACAGGGTAAATACCAATCAATGTTGAATAGGGTATATACCAAATCAAGGTGTTCAACAGGGTAAATACCAATCAATGTTGATAGGGTATATACCAAATCACGGTGTTCAACAGGGTAAATACCAATCAATGTTGATAGGGTATATACCAAATCAAGGTGTTCAACAGGGTAAATACCAATCAGTGTTGATAGGGTATATACCAAATCAAGGTGTTCAACAGGGTAAATACCAATCAATGTTGAATAGGGTATATACCAAATCAAGGTGTTCAACAGGGTAAATACCAATCAATGTTGAATAGGGTATATACCAAATCAAGGTGTTCAACAGGGTATATACCAATCAATGTTGAATAGGGTATATACCAAATCAAGGTGTTCAACAGGGTAAATACCAATCAATGTTGATAGGGTATATACCAAATCAAGGTGTTCAACAGGGTAAATACCAATCAATGTTGATAGGGTATATACCAATCAATGTTGAATAGGGTATATACAAAATCAATATAATGAATACTGTATACACCAAATAAATATACCGCATAATAACAGGATCTCAAATGGGTAACGATTTAATACTGAATTTATGAAATGAGTTTAATAATGTCCACCTTTTGCAATCCATGCCAAGCAAAAGCTGGACATTATTCAACGAGTTTCATAAATTTAATATTAAAACAGTACCCATTTGAGATTCTTTTTTCACATAGTTTTTATTTCAGTGAAAATTATTTAGATAGAGAGAAGAATGAATAATTTCGTTCATTCTGACAAACGGTGCACTTTTCATTTGTTGTGCATAAAATATAATCCCAAACAAAGTTGAACTAGTAAAAGTAGATTGTACATTTTTACAAATTATAAGTCAAAGAAAGCTTCCATCCGAATAAACAGAACATTTTATAACGACAAAATCATTTATCTAAACAGATTGATTAATGTGATGTGATGCCACATTCATATGGTAAACAGTAGGTCTAGAGTACATGTTTACCTTAAAATGTCACTTGCAGAACTAAATGTTACATTGTTGCAATTTTTATGTGAAATAGGATTACTGGATGCAGAAATTCCCACATTTACTGCAATGCATTTGTGACTGGATATTTGCAGCATTTGACTGGAACAAAAGACTACAGAAGACGTAAAAAAAATCTTTTTGAGTCAGAACTGCATCACATATATACTGCGTAAAGATGCTGTTGTTGGATAACGTTCTGTCAGTTAGGAGACCCATTTATGTCCTAATTTTTCTGTGAACAGAGATGAATTTATTTACTTCTGTAAGTTAACATTTAAACCACGCTTGTATATATGGTGGATTCTATATCTATGTTACAGATAATAATAATAATAATAATAATAATAATAATAATAATAATAATAATAATAAAGACTTTATTTAGAGAAGGTAAATCAATCAGTTACAGAACTAATCTACCTTGAGGCCTTCTATCTGTTATGTACAATATATACAGTATATACAACATGATGTGAAGAGTCTGGCTTGACACTAAATAATTAAGTAATTTTAAAATTCGAAGTATCAAGCCCAGAACACATGCACAGGCATCAGTGAAAACATAAACAAACATAAAACATAAAATATAACACTGCATTGAAAAATTCAGCCATGAAAATGATGTAAAATTACAGAAATCAGGCGGTATTTTTTGTACTAGAACTGTTCAATTTTCTAAAGATTTCATCCATTTAAGGCATTGATTATGAAAAGATGAAATGCTAGGAGCCTGCCTTATGTCACTGGGAATGTTGTTCCATACCAGTGGACGAGTATATTGAAAAGTTTTTTTTAAACAATTCATTCTTTGGCCTTGGTACAATGTAATTTTTTCTTCTTATGGTGAAAGATATTGCTTAGATAGACAGGAAGTTCTTTTCTGGATACTTTATACATCGATTTGGCCTAAGAAATATTCTTTCATGTATTGTTAAAACCTTTATAGTATTCATTGCATCCTGAAAATTTTCTATACTTTGATCTAGAATTAAATGGCAAGCCCTCTTTTGGAGTCTTAAAAGTGTTGTTATGTTTGAATTAGAGGTATTACCCCAAATTACATTACAGTAGTCCAGATATGGCTGAATATAACTTTTATAAAAGATGACCCTATACTGAAGAGGAATGTATGTTTTGATTTTCCCCAGCAGCCAAAGATAAGAATTAACGTTTTTTGAAATATGTTTAATGTGAATAGACCAAGTAAAATTGTTATCCACGAATACACCAAGAATTCTATGTTGAGAGGTCATATTGAGGCTCATATTGTCAAACAGAACCTGAAGTTTGTCGCTATCTAGCCTTGCTCGTTTCTGTTGTGCTGCAACTAGTAGTGCTTTCGTTTTATCTGTATTTATGATCATACTGTTTTCCTTGCACCATATACTTTTAGTCTGTTGAGAGCGTCTTGTAAGTTATTTTCAAGTACTGTTTTGGTTTTACCAATCTCTGACAGTGTAGTATCATCAGCATAAAGGTCAGTGGAAGAAACTGAAGTTCCAATCTTAAGAGGTAAATCGTTGATAAATAGTATGAATAACAGAGGCCCAAGGATAGATCCTTGTGGTACTCCACAATTAATATTTTTACTTTCAGAAAGTTGACCATTTAAAGATACTTTTTGCACTCTATCAGTTAAGTAAGAAGTAAACCAGTTTTGATAGATTTTTAGTTTTTCAAGCAAAATTTCATGGTCTACAAGATCAAAAGCTTTACGAAAATCAACCATAATAGTGCCTACCATTTCTCCTTGATCTAATGCTTTCTGCCATTTATCAGTCAAAGATACAAGTGCAGTTTGAAGGAGTGATTCTGGAGAAAGCCAGACTGATTATCATGAATAAGATCATAAGTGTTTAAATGGTTGAGAAAAGATTACATCATCTTTTGTTCCTGATTTATGCAATGTTGTAACCCTGGCAGTTTTCCATGTTTGTGGAAATTTATTAGACCTAATACTTTCATTGCAAATGAAAGCTATACTCTCTACAATTGCAGGTGCAGCTACCTTTAGTAGCCTTGGTCCAATCATATCAAGTCCTGTAGCTTTACAATCATTCATTTTTTAATATATTTCAACACAAATTCGGGACTCATTTCAGGAATTTCAAACATATTGTTTTGTAGTTTTTTAGCACAAAAATGTTTGAGTTCCAGATGATCAGATGAAGTTCTGGGTTCTTTAAGTTTTTCAGCAATTTGAACAAAAAAGTTGTTAAAAATATTTGAGATGTCAGTTGGATTGTCAGTGTAAATGCCCTCATGATTGAGGGATAAAATTTCAGCTTTACTCTTACATACTGCTCCTTCTCCCCACCCCACCATCAAATACGCAATACCCTTAGTGTTACTTATTGTTTGTTCTTGTCTTGTAGTTTTATGCCATGTTTCTCATTATGATATTGTTATTCATTACATAGCAAACCCCTGTTGGGGTAACATATCCATATTCAGACAACTGAGGTAATTTTTTCTCAATTTCCTTTTGCAAGTAGAGTTCAAAAATGGCCACCAAAAGTGTTCACTCAAAACCAGACTTTCAAGAAGGTGGGGTTAAAAACGTTTACCCACGATCCCAGCCAATCAGTAAAGAGATACTGCACAATAATTTTATGGCCTTATTTGGACCAATCAGAATCAAAAAGTGATATTTTAACATGTGGCAATATCAAAAATATGAAACTGCACATCCTATAGGAAAACTATACCTACTATGTGATAAAGTTATATACCAAATCAATATGTTGCATAGGGTATATACCAAATAAATATGTTGAGTAGGGTATATCCCAAATCAATTTGTTGAATAGGGTGTATACCAATCAATGTTGAATAAGGTATATACCAAATCAATACATTGAATATGGTATATACCAAATCAATATAATGAATACAATATACACCAAAAAATATACTGCATACAGGTATATACTAAATAAATATCTTGCACGGGGTATATACCAAAATCAAGGTGTTGAATAGGGTATATGCTAATCAATGCTCAACTGGGTATATACCAAATCAATATGTTGAATAGGGTATATACCAAATCAATATGTTGAATATAGTATATACCAAATCAATATGTTGAATAGGGTATACACCAAACAATGTTGAATAGGGTATATACCAAATCAAGGTGTTGAATGGGGTATATATCAAATCAATATGTTGAATAGGGTATAAACCAATTAATGTTGAATAGGGTATGTACCAAATCAATATGCTGAATAGGGTATATACCAATCAATGCTGAATAGGGTATACACCAATCAATGTTGAATAGGGTATATACCAAAACAATAAGTTGAATAGGGTATATATACAAATTAATGTTGAATAGGGTATATAAAAATCAATGTTTAATAGGGTATATCCCAAATCAAGGTACTGAATAGGGTATATACAAATCAGTGTTGAATAGGGTATATACAGATCACAATGTTGAATAGGGTATATACCAAATCAATGTGTTGAATAGGGTATATACCAAATCAATATGTTGAATAGGGTATATACCAATGTTGAATAGGGCATGTACCAATCATGATGAATAGGGTATATACCTAATCAATATAATTAATACAGTATACACCAAATAAATATATTGCATACAGGTATATACCAAATCAATATGTTGCATAGGGTATATACAAATCAATATGCTGCATAGGGTATATACCAAATCAATATGTTGAACAGGGTATATACCAAATCAATATGTTGAATAGGGTATATACCAATCAATGTTGAACAGGGTATATACCAATCAATGTTGAACAGGTTATATACCAATCAATGTTGAATAGGGTATATACCAATCAATGCTGAACAGGGTATATACCAATCAATGTTGAATAGGGTATATACCAATCAATGTTGAACAGGGTATATATCAATCAATGTTGAACAGGGTATATACCAATCAATGTTGAACAGGGTATATACCAATCAATGTTGAATAGGGTATATGTCAAATCAATATAATACAGTATACACCAAATAAATATACTGCATACAGGTATATACCAAGCCAATATGTTGCATAGGGTATATACCAAGTCAATTTGACCCATTATGAGAGAGGCTACCTGTATAGAGAGACTGCATACTCAGAGCAAAGGTTTATTGATTACACCTATCCCTCGATAACTCATGCACAACAGGGTCCACAAATATAGACCGCACTATGAGTGAGGCAAGAATTACCAATGGACCTCAAAAATTGGAAAAAAAATCGCTTCAATATAGAGAACACCATGAGGGTGGGCAGTGTTACGTAACTGGGCTGTTTTTTTTATACTCATTTTACAATCAGGTCGATAATAATTTTTAATAATGCACTTTTTTCTAATGAAGTTGTTCGTTATTCTGTTTAAATAACATTTATTTTCAAAATGTCCAACATATATGAAAGATAGTTCCAACTGGTTTCAACAACCATCACATGTATGCGAAAAAAATCTGTGTATTATGTCACTGCTTTTTGTTTTCTTGATGAGTTTGGTTCCCATAGTGGTGTTTAATATTAACCTGCCAAATCGGGAGTCCCCAGAGCAAGGAACTAGACTAACTGTTGATACACCACAAAACAAGATTCCTTTTTTTTAAAAACATGCGACATTTATTTCATGATACAATCATCTACATTGAAACTTATTTTTTTTATTGCTCATTTAGTACAATACTGATGTCGTGAATTAATTAATTGGAATCAATAATGAAATGTCTTATCATCCTTGAGGATATCCCTAAGTGACAGTTCAAGAATTCTAAGAAACTAGCTTGCCCACAATGGTCCTTATCTGTGAAATCAAGCTATTTATTTTACAAAGTATTCGTTTAGCTTGGCTGACTTGTTATCTTTGATAAAAAAAGACTGTTTTACAAGACAGCATACTCGGTGCAGATTTATTAATTATATACTGTTTTGACCCATCTTGAGACAGACTTCCTGTCTTGAGAGACCATAATGATGGGTAGAAATGTTACTATTCTGAGACAGGCTCTACTGAAAATTAAAAGTGTGTTACTAGAATACAAACCCAATTCGCCTCAGTCTCTGCTTTCTTCATAAGAAGTTCATTTAACTTGGGCCCCAAATCTTTGCGAAATTCTTGCACAACCTGCAACCATGAAATGATTACCAAGGTACAGAGATTAAATTAAGTAATGTGTTTATTAAAAGAAACACCTATCACTATCGGTATTTATTCCGAAAATGTAATCCATAGCATCTGACACTGTATATAATCTGAATTAGCAAGTTCATTTAAAATGTGTAGTTTTCATTTTCCTTCAATATGTCAAATTATTACATTCCATTTCTGCTTATTACATTGATATAATTTTGACCTAAATGTGAAACTGAAGCCATACATGTAAATTTTCCAACATACATTAACTATACTGAGCAAAATGCAGATGTATCAATATCTACAGCAAGCGTCAATGGTTCCAGAACCTCATTTAAATCACCCCTAACTGCCAGTTTTCAAAATCCTACAGAGAACTCTGAAAAATATAACTTCCATACTGTGATGATAAAGATGTCCTGTCTAATAATACATTATATAAAAATGTATAATGATGACCCACTGGTCTTAATACGTGAAGCCTTCTGTGTACCAGAGACTTGATAAAGAATAAATCCAGCAAGAATAATAGAAAACTATACATCAGACTAACCTCTGTGTAGATTTATATTTATTGTATTATGCTGTGAGAAAATGCATGAAAAGTGTACTTAAATAAAACACAATTTGTGAGCAATTGCAGCAACATAAAAATGATGCAGGTCATTAGCCATTAAGCACAAGGCATTAAAAAAGTTTGATAAATTATTATTAGTCAGCATTTTCAGACAGTCACACAAAATAGTACAATAAAATACCTTTTCTGTTTGTCTGAATTCTGTTTCACTCAGAAGTGGCTTTACAGAGACCAGATACTTTTGCAATGTTTGGTCTAATGGAGGAACCGGGAAGCGAGGAAGATCCTGCTGCACCGAGAACATCCGGCCTTTGACCTGGGGAGGGTACTGCAGAGGCATACTTGGTACAAGTACCTGTGATGCAGACACCTGAATGAAATGAAAATGGAAACTAGAAAACAGATTTGAGATAAAATATATCAGTTCCAAGACATTATACACAACAATGGTGCTATATGTTTTGCTTACTATTTACATCATGCCTCTTGTACACTATTTCGTCATAAAATTAGTTTCAGACTGTAAGTGAACCAGTAGGCCTAACAGGAAATAATGGCGGACTTCACTAAGTTTGGGATGTACCAGTTTATTAGATTGTCTGTTTTCATAAATCATCGGGCAAATATTTTCAGAAAAATATACAAATCATTGAAAGCAAAGCCAAGGTATTATTTTATTAAAGATTTAACTTTAAAATGCAAATTATGTAGGTCAGAAACGTACGGGACAATGCAATGTTGTGGAATTCACAAGATGCGCTTTAAGGTCTAAGCTGTTTTCCGACTTGACACATATTTGCAAAAATACGAGGAAAAAACAGCAAATCAGATACTATTTAACCACTGCCTAAAATTACCACAAGGACGTAGACAAATAAATAAACCATAAATTTGCAATCCTGTCAATGGACTGTTGTAATGAAGCTATATTAAAGTGAGTGATTACATTACGAAAACCTCTCCATCTAAAAACAGATGCACTCACGTCTGTGTTGATTCTGTAGGAAAGAAGGGACTGCAACTTTTGATGGTGGGACTCCTACTTTTACCAAAATGGGAGTCCTGGACTCCTAGTTTTAAAATCCTAGCGAGACCAAGTATTTTTTAAATCAAGTGTCCTAAAATCATACACCATCTATGCAAAGTTCAGTTGCACATCCAAGCAAAAAATGTATTTATGGTACAAATGTCAGCTTTTTATTGAATTTCCTATAAAACAGGGCCTATCCCAAAATAAATCACTGGTTGCTTCATAACTAAATCTCTTCCACTGTACATAGATATAAGAATTGCTTTCCAAAATAATTTTATTTTAATTTCTCTAAGTATTCTTTTAACCCATATAGCAATATTTGTGGTGCTGGTAATGTCACCTGTGTTTATTCCAGAAACTGAAAAAACTGGGCACAATGGCCCTTATCAGATTTAAAAGTGGGATCAGTTAGAAAAATCAATGGCAGTCAAACATTTATATACCTGTTTTATGTTCATTGAAGACCTTAAAACATATACCAGTATCACTGTCATTCAGTTCATGGATATTAATGTCTGCAATAAAAATTCGCTTTTCCTGTATTATATTCTTTAAATCTGTTATTGTAGAGTCAGATTTTAGCACGATTTTGACAATTTCCTTGTCCACTAATACAAACTGCATCCACTATTCAGTACAATATTTTGATCACATCTTTAAAACAGGCAAATGATGTTCGTTATACTGCTTGTAGATGAGATCATGTAAGAGCACTTACTTATCTTAAATGATATATTATTTGTTGTTCTAAATATTAAACAACGTCTATTCAATCCTACTACTGAATGCTCTGTTCCATATCTGTCATCAATAATCTTCCAGACAAAATTTTACTATGGTGGCCTGACACTGGTATGATGACTATCGGATCATTAACTAAGTAACAAAAAAACAGCAAAAACCAACAAGTTTTGTAAAATTCAAATAATTATTTTTTTCTCAAGAATGCAAAGTGAAAACGTAAAAAGAACTTAAAGTAATGCAAATAAATCCCAAAATAGTCCCAAAGTGAATAAACAATTTTAATAAATAATTAATAGATAATTTCACCCAAATCAAATACTGAATACAACAATACAAATGATTCTGCATCAAGGTCTTACAGCAAGAATACATAATTTCTAGACAAATAAGATTATAAAGCCCTGTACTTGATCAAGGTAACAATTAGCATTTTCTGGAAATCATGTGACTTAATTGAAATTTCCATTCCAGAACATTCCAATCTCTCAACAAGACAAAATCTGTTACTAAAATTATAATAAAGAACATGGTAAATATAATGTCTTTGGCTCAGACCAAGATAATCATTCTAATATTTTAACCCACACTCCTGGGGAAATATTAACTATTTCATTTTTTGTTTACAAAATAAAAACATCAGTGTCTCTAGTGAACTTGTTTTTCAACAAATTTAAGTCCAAAATACCAAATATAAACAAACTCATGGAGAAGAAAAAAAAACTAACAAACAATACAAATTAAATTGACATAAAATGGACAGTATTGAACATATACATGACCTGCATGACTTACTAAAACAGCTTAAGACTGACAAAAATGATAATTTGCTAATCTGGTATAAGGTGGAAAAATAACCAACCAATGTGCCATGTTTATTGAATGGCTTCAAGACAGATAGTTATTCACAGACTGAACAGTTTAACTACATTATTTTCTAAACTTTGATCTATTTTTAGTTTAATAAAACCTGTCACTGTCCTTACATGCTTCCCAGTACCTGTCCTGGGTCATTACCTTGACTGGTAAAACCAAAGGTCAATATCTAGAATGTGAATACGCAGGAAACCGGGCAGACATTTTATTATGACCTTCATCTCAACAAATGTTAACACACCATATGCCTTGTGTTAACACAACATATGCCTTGTGTAATCAGAAAGCTTTCCAAAATTGCAATACAACTTCAATACCTAAGAGGATAATACAACATTGTCATGAAATTATTTTTACATTTAAACGTTACAGAAATGCACTTTTATGCATAATTACTGCAAGTCTAATATTGTGCAATAAAATGTAAATGTACACGAATGCTTCAAAACGTATTACAATAACATAATAATTATGTGCAACAGGTACTTATATAAGTACATTATCAACGAAGCCCGTCTGACAACTAAAACATACGTAAAATGACCCAGACTCAGTACTTACTAGTCTCCTGGACAAGATCCGAATCATAATTATGCGCTGTGACACAGGTAAATATACGGGTAAGTAAAAGGTAGTTGAGCTTATCAATAAACTTTGGTCAAATACAGGTCACTTTCTATGCTGGTCAAAGTTCAAATTGGATTTAATTTGGATGGCATTCGAGAGATCCCAAATGTGGTCTCATATTAAAACTTACGCAGACAACGAAAATAAGAAAAAAGAAACGGTAGAGACACTTGAAAGATAAAAGTTATGGTACAAAGAAATAGTGCAAAACCCGCCTTTATAATAGTTTACAACACACACACACACACACACACACACACACACACACACACACACACACATTCAATGGTCAGTCCCCTGAATTCCAAATCAGAAGATGTAAATTCAAATGAAATATTAAGTAGATCCAACAACAGACTTCAAAAATATTCTCACCCATGTGATTAGCCTGATAAATCAACCCACGCACCCCCAGTCTGTATTGATACTGATAGAAGATATTGGGTCTGATGTCACCTGTTTATCAAATTGTGCAATCGTGTTGCATGAAGAATATTTCCGGAACACACATACGTTAAATGTAGACATTTACCGGTATTTGGTGATAGCCATATCTAGCGCGAAATTCAAACAGGTCACATGACAAGGATGTACAAGTAGCCAAATACAGGATTTTATCCGCAGATAGTATGTACATATCACCAAAAGAACCCTTCAACCGACGGTGGTTCGACAGCTGCGAGATATACCGGTAAGTGTATAAGATGTTCACCGATGTGTGCAGTCAAGACTGTCTGCAGATCATAATGAATAGGCGTTATCAGTCCCTAAAACGCCAGTAATTATCATTGTAGGTGTGGGGCAGATTTATCGGATTCCATGTGACAGTTAAATGTCATGAATTTGTTAGCATTACTTTTGTTGTCTTATTCTGGTTGCATTGGTCTGTTTCGTGAAATCATTAGAGTGTGTGATGCACTTCAATGATAATTATATGACATGACCGGATTGTTTGCAAGTTTGTAAAGCAAGTCTGTGATATCGTGGAATTGTTGTTTTCTCTATCTTCTTTACAAAACAATTAGTGTGTAAAATAATCAAAATAGAGGGTGGAACTGAGACAAAAAAGACATACCTGCCATATTCCCAGAAAGTGATGAGAGGGATAGACTAAAAAGGTGTGTTTTGAGGTCACAAGGGTGCGTGACCCACCCACCCCCATCCCCAAAAAAGCGACGTTGTCCAATTGACATTAATCCGACTGTTCATATAAGCCTATAGAAGATGACTGGAATTTAAATTTTGAATAAAGAAAATAGCGTGGCTGTCCTGCTCAAAGCATTTAATACACTTGCACAAAATAAAAATTTGGTAGCTTTTTTGTCGTCAAATATCGTCATACACATAGGTGCAAACACCCACATAATCACAGCCAAAGTGGCAATAAATAAAAACATACATTCTTTCAACTCTATTGAATGGCAACATCAAGTCTTAATCAGATAGTTTTGTCTAATCTCAGTAGTTTAATAGAGGGTTTGTAGGTAATGCCAGAGTCATTAGTGTTTATCACCACTCTCACAAGTGACTGCACTTAGGCCGATAAATCAACCCTTCACCCACATATCGTTCATCAGTATCAACACAGATTTGGGGGGTTGATTTATCGGACTAGACTGCATGGTATTAGTGTTCAAACATCTCTGCTGGATTCACTGAGCGATTCTTGGTCAGAAAAGAGTTGCACTCGATGACCATAACCTTAGCATTGTCAAAACTATCTGATGCAGTCGGATCACGAGATATGCCCGTATTTATTTTAAAATAAATATACATCACATTTGGGATGGAGAGTACGTATTATTTTCAAGTCTAACGGTGCCTTTACAGGCAATACAGCAGTAATAAACATCCCTATCAACATAAAATGAGCTGTGCAACACGAGCATGTTTTTATTATCGTCCTTCAATCATTCTATTTCATGGCTAAAATCATCCTGAAAAGCATAGGTCGATTCACAATTAGTATTTTAACAAGATAATAATACTAATACTAATACTAATACTAATACTAATACTACTAATAATAACAACAACAATAATAATAATAATTCAATTCAGCGTGTCGAACAAGTTACATACAGGTGGTGCTCCTTTATCTACAGACATCGCACACACCGGAATGACGTATTTCGATTCGCTCGCAGTATGTGTGAAGAATATCACCCCCCCCCCAAGTTTTTTTGGTGACCGACTTCACAAAGTAAAACTCCAGCAACCAGTTCTAAAATTTATTTTTGCTGATAGCTAATTGCATCCTAAATTACCTTCAAATATGATTCACACACACTTGAACACTATTTCAACAATTGAAATATTCGTATTTTACGTTTTTTATATATGAAGTAAAATCCGACTTCTTAGAGACATTGACGCTATTCAGAAAATTGTCAATAATCTTTAATATCGATGGCTTAAACATTCTCATTCAAAAGTAGTATATGGGGACGATTCAGGGTCTATGGGACTTATCATTAAAAACACCCCTGGGACCATATAGGGTCTATGTAAATTTAACATGGAGAAAACCCCTGGGACGATATAGGGTCTAGGGGAATTAGCATTACAGACTTTCTTGGGACTGTATAGGGTCTATGTAAATTTAACATTAACACCCCCTGGGTCTGTATAGGGTCTATGTAAATTTAACATGGACAAAAACCCCTGGGACTGTATAGGGTCAATGTAAAATTGAAACAGGGAGGGTCTCTATGTTTTGTTTTAAAAAAAATAAAAAAAAATAAAACAAAAATAAAAAATGGGGTAGGCAATTGAAAGTCTATCTCTTTTCGAGAGATGTGGGTGGCCCTGAAAAGGGCCTTTGGGTTTATGTTAATGTATCCATTAACATAAGGGGCACCGCATTGGTCTTCTTCTTGTCCTTCGGCTGCGCCTCACTGTAGGACCGTAAATCAGGACTCTTTTGAGGCATCCTTGTCTTTCTACGTAGATCCTACGTATCCACAGACTGGTGTCTGTCATGTGGACAACTGTCCACTTTGATCGGACATACATGGGTATGTCCGTCCGGAACATCATTGAAGACACAAACGTAGAAGATTGCACATCGGTCCACATCTTGAGGCGCCGAGAACAGGTGAATCAATGCAGTGAACTGCGCTTGTTTATAGGTAGAGGAAGGATTGAAACGGATTGAGTTCATTGACCAATCCAAACACGCGTTACAAAATTCAGTCAGCCCGCATCCAATCCAAAGAGAGTAGTCTGTGACGTCACGTGGTCTATATAGATTTGCTAGCGCCTGTGTGCAGTCAATCTATGCGACAGTGATTCAACATGACGAAAACGATCCATTGGGGTGCACCAGCAGTGGAGACCGCCCAAGGGAACCCGGACTTACTTTCAGAAGAGGTAAATTGGGATTTTGTGGATTTTCTTACCTCGCAAGAATTTGTTCCGGAACCTTCGTCTCCTTCTTCATTACCGCAAGTGGAGAATTTTAGACAGAGACAGAAAGAAGAATTGGAGAAATTTATACAGCGGCAAAAGGAAGCAGAACAAGCTTTTCTCCTACAGCAACAGCAACAAGAAGAAGAGGTAAGAAAAAAAACAACAAGAAGAAGTAGCAGCAAAGAAACAAGAGGGTGAAAGTCAAATCGTCACGGTACTGTTGGACATTTTAGCGGAGTTAAGAAGTCTGAAACAAATGTATCAGACTTCTTTATCACGACCGAAGAGAATACAACCTTCCCGAGCTAAACACGCCAACCCTGTAACTAAGCCTACCGTACCACCCTTAGTGATTTCAACCAAATCATCATCATCAGAAGTAGGCCCCGGCCGTGGCAAAGGCTTCAGACAGTTAAAGTTGATTGCTTAAACTCACCCCTACACCAAAAAAGGCCCTTTTCAGGGCCACCCACTTCTCTCGAAAAGAGATACACTTTCAATTGCCAATAATTCAAAAAAAAAAAAACATTTTACCCCTATAGTACGTGTATATGAGTGCGTGAGTGTAGCTTCTTATTTTAAAATCAAAACTCAAAGACACTTACCTTTTTATACCTAATTTATTCTTTTATCAATAGTTACAATCCAATTCACAATTCACAACAGAGCACTTTAAAAAGTACATTCACTTCTTCAGTTTCTTTGTTTACTCTCTCTGTTTTTTTCAATTTCTTCACCGTCACAGTCTTTTCCTCCTCTTCCTCCTCACTTTCTTCCCTTCTTCTTTTCTTCTCCTGTTTCTTTTTCTTCACCTGTCTGCTTTCTTCCTCTTCGTCTTCTTTCTCTAACCAATCCCTCTCTTCTTCTGACTCCTCTTGTTTCTATTTTGGGCAATCTGGAGACCAATGTCCTTTTTCTTGACAATAATAACAGGTATCTTGACTTTTGTCTCTTTTACCCCTGTTTTTCTTTTTTGACGGTCTGGACACTCTGAGGACCAATGCCCTTTCTTCTGACAGATATAGCAAGTATCTTCACTTTTATCTCGAAAGGAAGGAGAGTAGTCCGTGGGCTGGTCTGAAGAGAATTTTCTAATGACCCCTCGCAAAGCTCTGATGAAACGTTCGATTTGGCTAGTCTCTTCCATCGTTGTGCTCGGTTAGAGAGTGAAATGAATAGTGAAAGGACAAGACACACACCCTTTTATATATGCTGGTTTGCCATGACTATAAATTAGTCCATGCTGTTTAAACTTGAGTCATTTGACGTTTTTCACTCAAGATGAAACGATCCAATTCATTTGAGAAGAAAGAAGAAGAAAGTAAGAGGCAGAAACGTGATCTATCGCCTCGTACCAGGGCTGAAGTCTTGGCACAAATTCATGCCAGTGATTTTGAAGAGGACATGAGTGAACCAGAATCCGAACCCTCTAAACAAAGTTCACCACCCTCAGTCAACCCTGAAAAGTACTATTCCATTCGAGAGACGGAAAAGCGCTCCTCTAGAAAATTTAGAACCACGGCTTACAAATACACGGTGAAGTTTAAAGATTTCAAGGCTGAAGTACCGTTAGAGAAAGCAGAAGGGTTCATCACCGGGGTGTGGGATTCTTTGCTCACCACACTCAAGCGACAATGTCAACCCAAAGAAGACGACCGCTTGAGACTCTCCATACAACACGACGGTTTGAAATCCCCTGTTCGGATCAAGTTTAGCAGACCCGCAGAACTAACCGCTTCCAAAGTCATGGACAAGATTCAACACGTGCAACAATCTAATGACCAGTTTGACATCACCGATGGAAAAGCCACACTGGACATGACCCACGTCTCTCCTCCTCAAGGGACCGGACAACGCAATAAGGTGTTACTGGTGAACGACCTTCGCAGCACCAAAAAGAGTCTCGTCCAAATTCAAAATTCTCAAGACCAGATGTGTTTAGCCCGAGCCATCGTGGTGGGACGAACCTATGCCAACAAGAACGACACGACAGAATGGAAAACAGCCTGGGAGAACATACGACAATCGGACCGAGACAAACAACGAAGTGAAGCAGAACTCCTGTTACGATAAGCTGACCTGTCCAAAGACACACCCTGCGGCATTCCTGAGATGCAAACATTGCAAGATGCCCTAACTCCATTCTACACCTTGAAAGTACACCCTCAAGAAGTGCGTGGGCCTCTGTTGTTTCGAGGCCAAGACTTTAAGGACGGAAAATACATTCATGTCTATTATCACGATGACCATTTCGATACCATTACCAGTATCACTGCATTCCTGGGATACGGTTATTACTGTGAGAAATGTGACCATGGTTATAATAATCGAGAGCAACACAAACATTGTGGATCGAAATGCTCAGGATGTTTGGCCTCTCCACCCTGTCTGAGCGAGGGACCAGTGCATTGTTCAACTTGTCTGCGCACGTTTGTCAGCCCTACCTGTTACCAACAATATTTGAAGACGCAAGGTTCACAGCAGAGATGTGCTTGTCAACTCCTGAGATTGTGCCCTACGTGTGGACAAGGCATACGTACCAACAGTACCAAGGCAGACGTATGTTCAGGAAAAAAAAATGTCACATTTGTCACCACATCGTGGACTTGGAACACCAATGCTACGTGCAAAAATACCAACCCCCACCAGAGAAAGAGGACGATCACAAGAAGAAAGACAATTTCATCTTTTTTTATTTCGAATGCATGCAAGAGACCGGTATTCACATTCCTAATTTCTGCGTGGCTCATCGAGCGTGCGAGAAGTGCATTCAAGAACCTATCTTCAGTCATTGCCCTCACTGCAGTAAGATTCCCGGAGGGCGTGAAAAAATCTTTCGGGGACCGAACACGTTAGCCGATTTTGCCAAATGGGTCTTAGACCCCATCGACAACACGTGGAGCCAAGAGGACAACGAACGTTACGGAGATTGTCATCGCCATGCCACAGTGATGGCTCACAATTTCTCCGGATACGATGGACAGTTTCTTTTGAGATACTATACGTAACAAGGCACCGAGCGTCCTAAAGTCACTTTGAACGGAGCCAAAATCATTTTCATGCAAGTGGGGCAAGTGCAGTTTAAAGATTCGATGAGCTATATGGCTATGCCATTGAGTCGAATGCCTAAAACGTTTGGAATGACAGAAATGGCTAAAGGGTACTTTCCACACTTTTTCAATACGGAAGCCAATCAACACGCCGTTCTACCCCATTTACCTGAGGCTCACTATTACGACCCCGACAACATGCGTACCGAACAACGAGAAGCTTTCTACGCTTGGTACCAGGCTCACGCCTCCGACCCTTTCGACTTTCAGGAAGAAATGCTAAAGTATTGTCGTTCCGACGTGAACATTTTACGACGTTGCTGTGGAAAATTTCGAGAACTGTTCATGGAACACGGAGGGGTCGATCCTTTGAAAGAAGCTTGCACCATTGCCAAAGCGTGTTCCTTAGTGTACCGGCAACGATTCATGCCTGAAAACACCGTGGCTGTCATCAGCCCTCAAACGACCAACTATGTCAAACGTCAATACTCGGTCAAAGCCCTACGCTGGTTACATTACTTGTGCGACAAGGAAGACAAATGGATTCAGCATACCCGCAACGGAGGAGGCGAAAAGACCATCGGAACGCATTCGGTCGATGGCTGGGACTTAGAAAACCCCAAGATCGTGTACGAGTTTAACGGTTGCTTATTTCACGGATGTCCCGTCTGTTACCCTGACCGCGACACTCAAAATCAGTTTTTACAACGAACCATGGAAGACTTGTACCAGGCCACTTGTCAGCGACGCCTAAA
Organism: Sinohyriopsis cumingii; assembly: GCA_028554795.2. Taxonomy (NCBI): domain Eukaryota; kingdom Metazoa; phylum Mollusca; class Bivalvia; order Unionida; family Unionidae; genus Sinohyriopsis; species Sinohyriopsis cumingii. The sequence goes on along the minus strand of CM068839.1, from coordinate 17,826,167 downwards.
GTTAGAACAGGAAGGATACCAAGTGGTGGAAATGTGGGAACACGAATACGATCACCGTTTGAAAACCGATCCCGAATTTAAACGTGTCGTCGAAAGCTACCAGTTCATGGACCCCCTGAACCCGAGGGATAGTTTGTACGGAGGAAGGACCAATGCCACCTGTTTGCTGTACCAAGCCGACGAAGAGAAAGGAGAAGAAATCAAATACTTGGACGTGTGTTCGCTGTATCCCTACGTGTGCAAATATTGTCGCTTTCCCGTAGGGCACCCGCAATTGCTGACGGAACACATCGACCTGAAAAACATTCGACAATACAAAGGTCTGATCAAGTGCAAAGTTTTGCCTCCCACGGACTTGTACCATCCCGTCTTACCTCACCATTGCCAAGGCAAACTGATGTTTCCTTTGTGCCGTACTTGTGCCGAAACGTGCAACAAGATCAGCCTTGTCAGCACACCCAGGAAGAACGGGCTTTGACGGGAACCTGGGTCAGCGTAGAATTGTTCAAAGCTCTGGACATGGGGTACCAACTGTTAGAAGTGTACGAAATTTGTCACTTTCCCAAGACACAGCATTACCACAAGGGTGACCCCACGCAGAAAGGCATTTTCGCTGACTACGTGGATGCCTTTTTGAAACTGAAGCAAGAAGCCAGCGGCTATCCGTCCTGGTGTCACACTCCCGAAGACGAAAAGACATTCAAAGAGAAATACTATGAACAAGAAGGTATTCCTTTAGACCACATCGAGAAAAACGAAGGCAGGCGATCGTTTGCCAAAGTGATGTTAAATTGCTTGTGGGGTAAAATGGCACAACGACCGTGTTTACCCAAGACGGAATATTTGACAGAACCTTCCCGCTACTTCCAGATGATTCACGACAAAACCAAATACATGAAACACGTGGACGTCGTTCGTGCGGATTTGATCTTGGTCAGTTACGAAGAAGATCTGGACTTTGTAGAAGCCGACGAATTTGGAAATGTCATCATTGTGGCTTACGTGACAGCTCATGCTCGCTTAAAATTGTACGAAGTTTTAGAACTGTTAGGGGAACGCATCCTGTACTTTGACACGGACAGTTGCATTTACATCCATCACCCGAGTCAACAGCACCCTCACATCGAAGGAGACCGTTTAGGAGCCTGGACAGACGAGCATCCCGACGACAAGATTCTAAGTTTCGTCAGTGGCGGTCCCAAAAATTACGGCTACGAATACCGGGACCCACAAGGAGAAGTGCACACGACGTGTAAAGTGAAAGGATTGACTCTGAATTATCGTACCAGTCGTGTGGTCAACTTTGGGGTATTGAAAGAAGCCTTGCAATCTGGAGAGGATGAACACTTTAAAGTGACCACCTATCAACCCAACAAGATTGTACGTTTACCCACTCACCACATCGTCAGTCGACCCTGGAAAAAGTCTATCAAATCGTGTACCAGAAGCGAGTGAGACTTCCCAATCATTTCACCTTACCGTATGGACACGTCGGTATTGGTCTGTATATAAAAAGGAACCCTAGGCAAGATCGATAGTTCATTGTGACTACCAAGACCAAGCGAACAAGATGAATACTTTCAGAGAAACACAAAACAAGTTTAGAAAGGCACAATTGAAGTGTGGGGCTTCTGAAGTGGAATGCGATTGTGAGCCTTGCGATGGGCACGATGCTGTACGTTGTGACCTTAGCGATGCCGTAAAGCATCATGGGAACTTTGTTCTCACTACCCCTATCATGGAAAGTGATGCTGTGCGTGTCAAACCTGAGGGATGCGAAAGCGATGCCGCTCGTCCTCTTGGACATTTTACTGGGTTTCGTTTTAAAGGTGGATGTTCACCTTCACGTCTACCCCTCTACGGATGTCATCCAGCTCTGAGCAAACTCCTGTCCATGTCACCCAACCCTCGTCGAAACGAACCTGTGAAAGACGAATATTCGTTTCCTGTGCGTTATCGGAATATTGCGACTTTGAAAATCGTCTTCAATCGTTCAAAGGAAATAGGCCTAAGTATCTGGGAGGACCGACCCCCGAAGAATTAGCCAGAGCCGGACTGTTCTACTTGGGCGAAGGAGATAAAGTCAAGTGCTTCAGTTGCGGTGTGTCACTTCATCACTGGGAACCGCAAGATTCGGCCTACGTAGAACATGCTCGATGGTCACCGAATTGTCATTACTTACCCTTAGTGGGACCGAGACATTGAAGTAACTTAACATAATCTGTTTATAGATACTTTACAAGAGAACATTCGTGCTTTGTCTGTGGAGTTGAGAGAACGCATTTACCGAGAGCTGGTCAAAATACAAGTCAAAGGTAAAGAACAGTTGCATCCGTTACGTCACCGGTGTTTGAACCACTGGTACCTGAATGCTATACAAGGACTGATTCAGTTGAAAGTGTTCCATTGGACAGACATTGATCAACAACCCCCTGGTTTTAAAAAGGATTGGTTTGCTATTGATGATTCTATCTACTACAATGTGAAGTTACTGCATCGAATTCCAGAGGAAGAGTTAGCGAATTACCAACATGTTTTACACAATGTCAACTTAGTGAAAGAGGAAACTTCTCAACGAATTTTAATGTGCAAATTAGTGATGAAACGATTTAGATTCGACACTGAAGTAAAACCATGTCTGTGCAAACGGTACATTTCTTCCGTCAGACAAAAGAGGATTTAGTATGACCAGTTCATGGATACTTTAAAAGAGAACATTCGTGCTTTGCCTGTGGAGTTGAGAGAACGCATTTACCGAGACCTGGTTAAAATACAAGTCAAACGTAAGTAACAGCTGCATCCGTTACGTGACCAGATGTTTAACCACTGGTACCTGAATGGTATAAGAGAACTGATTCGTCAGAAATTGTTTCAGTGGTCAGACCTTGTTCAATACTTCCAGGCCCCCGATGATCCACGTATTGATCCTTTTGGCTACTTCGAGATTCACCTAGTGCAACGCATTGAAGAAGACAAGTTAAAGGATTGCCAACATATTTTACGTGGAATCTACTTAGCGGAAGAGGAAACATCTAAACAAACTTTGAAGTTTAGGTTACAGTATGCAAGATTTAGATTCCCCACTGGAGAACGAAGATCTCTGGCTAGAAAGTACGTGTATTGTTTCCGAAACAAACAGACTATAAAAACAGGCTGCCATGCCACGACTTATGTCGTATGTAATTGAACAGATTCCGTGGAAGGAACTCAATGACCATATTCAAACCGTGGATCATTACCATCGATTATTACAAGAATTGTATCCATTCAATTTGGGTCGACAAGTGGTGTGTGTCTTAGTGACTTGTTTTCTGGGATTTCGTTTACCAGCCGATTCCTTGTGGACTCTTTACGAACAGTATTTACCACCCCATTCAACATGAAAGTGGTGCCTTTAAATGTTCACGAGAGACTCCTTTTGCTCAAAGCCTTACGTTTTCATCTGGATACTTCTCGACCTCTACAGGAAAAAAAGATTCGTCAACTTTTAGCTACCCAAGACGTGTATGACGATGTGTGTGTAGCTTGTGATTGGACAGATGTCCGTGCCTGGAAAAAATGGGATTTTTAGGCTTGGACCCAAGAAGTGGCCCAGTATGCTCGGGAGTTGTGATCCTTCCTTTCAACGTCCAAAGAAAAAAGTTACTTTTCAACCTGTGTTAGTGACGGTGCCAGAAGAACCCGTCACCCAGGACAGGACTGTCGTGGACAGGCCTGATAGACCCTTTCGGGAGGACACTTGTGTGACCTTACCCAATATAGAACTGGTAAGAACTTTACCAAAAACATGTTGTACAGACACTTGTTTTTATTCCACGTTAATGATTTTCATGTGCCTTTTATCGTTGTACTTAAGCCTTTGGCTTTTATGTATTTTTGTCTTTCGTATTCATGTTTAAAACATTCAATAAACGTGTTCTGAAAAAAGTATATAAACCCTCGTCTTGTTTGTTTTCGTGTCACAAGTGACATTCCTGACACTGTGGCTACTTCTGCTGTCTCTGCTCCCTCTTCCTCCACTGTCAAAGTCATCGACGAACACTTAGATCGTGTAAGTTGGGAGGATTTGTATCTTCGCCATCCCTTTAACGTGCCCATTGCTGAACCTAGCGGTTCAGGCAAAACCGAATTTGTCAAACGTTTGATCGAACATAAACATCATTTGATCGATCGACCACCTCAGCGGATCGTGTGGTGTTACAAAGAGTGGCAATCAGCGTACAGCCTCTTGCGAGAAAGTCAAGGCGATTCCATCGTGTTTGTGGAAGGCATTCCTAAAGAAGACGACGGCATCGTCTCTGACTCCCGTCTAACCCATTTGGTCATTTTCGACGACATGTTAGGAGAAGACGAAGAAGAAATTAAACTGTGGTTCACGCGCAAAGGGCATCACCGTAATGCCAGTGTCGTTTACATCACCCAAAATTTGTTTCAACAAAGTAAAGCCCATCGCACCATCAGTCTCAATGCGCATTACGTGGTCTTGTTTAAAAGCCCTCGAGATAAATCGCAAGTGCAAGTCTTAGCCAAACAGTTAGGAACGCCTTGGCTGACTCAGGCGTACGACGATGCCACTCAAACTCCACAAAGTCCAAGAAAGATCGGGCATGTTACAAAGTTTACTGGATTTGTCCAAGCAAGGACTGGCTCGATTTAGTCCGTTGCGTACCCCTGCACGATGTGTCATGCCTGTCCTGAAGTTGATACGACGTAAAGACAATCAGTGGCGACGCGTTCCAGTATAAAAAAGGCCTGTGACCATGTCGGGGTATCAGTGTTTTTTGGTGCTCCTGAAGATGTCACCCTCCAGAAAACATCCCTCTTCTAAACAGCCCCAAGGAAAGAAAAGAAAAGGACTGCCTCCTCGTTTAGTCAAACATGGGGACATGTTATCTGTCCTGTCCAAAGCTTCTCCACCTCTACGAAAAAAACTCATTCAATCAGCCTCCAAAGAGGTCATCGATACCGTGTGCGAATGTTGTTTGAACGTCTTGAAAGGCACGATCCCTTTGTCCAAACACCAGAAACAATGCTTAGGCAAACATCGTCACGTTCTTCACCAAATGGTTCAAAAGAAAATTCCCATTCGTCAAAAGAAGAAGATGTTGGTCCAACGTGGAGGCAGTTTACCCCTCTTGTTAGGCCCCTTACTGAAAGGAGTCTTGGGAACCATGTTGGGAGGACTGGTGGGAGCAAGATAAAAAGGCCCTCTGAAGTCCCAAGATCTCAGAATCGACCCCTGACAACCCCATGGAAGGACGAAAACTAGCTTTAGTGCCTTACAAACGATGGATGGAATACCATCGTTGGCAAGAACAACGCACCCCGCATTTACCTCCCAATCCCCATTTGAGCGAGATCTCCCAGTTACAACACGAATTGCAGTCCTTGATGGATCGCCAAGATTTGTCCGAAACAGAAAAATCGCAAAAGTACGGTCAACTCTTGCAACGTCTGCAACTCTTTCTCCAGAAAGCTTTAGACGAAACAGCTCTACCCACTCTGAAAGATTTTAAGACCTTGATGAAAAGTCCAGCACCATCATCACTACCACCACCACCACTACTACCATCCCCAGGGGTCACCAGAGATGCTACCCCACGAAGACCTGAGGAAGAAGAGATGCGAGAAGTGTTTCAAACAACGTCAGCAGCTCCCATTGCGGGTAAGATTGCAGCATCCTTGTTGACCCCGTCCCGCACACCCCAACGAGAAGAAATGAAAGCTTGGGTTAAAAAGATGATGTCCACTCCTCCTTCGACAGAAGTGAAAAAGAAGGAAGGGAACCAGAAGTGAAAAAAGAAAAGAAGACCAAAGCCATTCCATTGCCACCTCCACCACCACTACCTTCGACTTCTACTCCCGTAGCCCATCGGACACGTAAATCCGTTTCTAAACCACCCTTTCGACCCACCCAAAGTAGCATCACCGAAGAGTGGGTGACTTATTAACACACAAACAAACACAAAAAAAATGGAAAAAGTCTTAGCCAGCATTTACTACGATCCCTCCCATCCTGCAGGTTACGCAGGAGTTCAAAACTTATATCGTGCTGCCAAAACTCGACTGAAAAGTCTCCGTTTACCTCAAGTGCAACGATGGTTACAAGAACAAGCTACCTACACTTTACACAAACCCATTCGACGCAAGTTTTCCAGAAGTCGCACCCGAGTGGAAGGCATCGATCATCAATGGCAAGCCGATTTAGCCGATGTCTCTCATTTGGCCAGCTACAATCGTGGCTACAAATATTTGTTTTGTGTCATCGACGTCTTTTCCAAATTTGCCTGGTTCGTGCCCTTGACTTCCAAATCCAGCAACGAATTAGTGCGAGCCCTGCAACGAGTGTTGAAACAAAGCGGTCGTCACCCTCTTCGATGGCAAACGGACAAAGGCACCGAATTTCTGAACCAAGCTTTCCAAAAAGAATTAAAGAAACGTTACATTCATTTTCTTACCACCGAGAATCCCGAAACCAAAGCTAGCATGGTGGAAAGTTTTCAACGCACTTTGAAAGAACGCATGTGGAAATATTTTACGCATCACCACACTCTGAAGTACATCGACATCTTACCGCACCTGGTGCAAGCGTACAACCAATTTTACCATCGAAGCATTGGACGTGCCCCGCAAGAAGTGACTCCCGACAACGAAGTGCTGGTGTTTGAGCACCTGTTTGGTACGTCCCCGACGAGGGCTGTCCCCAAGAAAAGTGGAGAGTTGACCGTAGGAGATTGGGTGCGCATTGGCAAAACCAAACGCACTTTCGACAAAGGTTACTTACCTAACTGGACGACCGAATTGTTTCGTGTCACTGGACGAGTGCATGGCCGTCATCCTACCGTCTATAAATTGGAAGACATGAACGGAGAAGTGCTCAAAGGAACGTTTTATTTGCCCGAGTTACAACGTGTCACCAAAAAAGAAGACGACGTGTACGACATCGAAAGCATTCTCGAACGCAGAACCCGTAAAGTGGGCAAACGACGTGTCAAAGAAGTGAAAGTACGTTGGAAAGGATATCCACCCAGTTTTGATTCTTGGATCGACGCTTCGCAAGTCATCGACTATAAAAAGAAGTGACCATCATGCCCTTTCACACAGACGCAGCTACGTCGACCACTCCTTCACCCAGTTCTTCTCTGCAAGATTTACAAAAACAACCTTTGTGGGTGTGGTGCGGAGAACGTGTGCCTAAAACCCAAATCGTCTTTTTCTGCCAAATCTTCGTGGTGTATTGTGTCATCGGGGCAGCCATTGCCAATCTGAGTTTGCAACAAGGAGACAAACAATTGTGGACCATTTTATTGAGCAGTTGCATCGGTTACCTGCTTCCTAGTCCCTCCCTGAAATTCACCTCGAACGGGAACAACGGGAACCTTGTGTCCAGTGCCAGTGCCAGTCACCACTCCAACAAGAACAACCCTATTTTGGGCGGAAACACGCCTCTGACGTCCAGTAACCCCTCGGACAGCCACAGAACTCTGGAATTATGAGTCACCAAAACCAATTTTACCTTACCTAGTGACAGTTCCATGGAGGTGTTTCCCAACAACACGTTGTGCTGTTACACGGCCAAATTACCTCAGGCCATCTCATTAGATCACGAAGCCCATTGGGAAGTTGCTTTAGTGGAAATCATTCACCCAACCCAAGTCCTCAATGTCCTTCCCAATCAAAACTTTTTTGATGTGGAAGTTTATGACGAGCAAATGCAACAGTACTTGGATACCAATGGCAAATATGACAAGAAAACCCCTGGCACAAAAAATCAAAAGTACACCACCTATCACTTGTTCATTCCCCAGGCTATTATTTTAGTGGTCAACATTTGGTGAGCACCATTGCCTCCAGGCTGAATGTTGTGTTTCTGAAAGCTTTGGAAAGTGTCAAAAAAGGTGTCACTATGGAATACCACAAATCAGCTCGTCGCTTCTTGATGAAATTTGACGGGAGTAAAATCGTGTCCATTTTTTTTTTGTCCTGAATTGTTTGACATGTTGGGCGGAGACATGGAACTGAGGAAGAAAGTAGAACAACAAAAAGGCGAATCAGCAGTTATTTACGACAACGATTCTTTTAGCAAGTTTTTTCATGCCCCGGTAGAACTGAACCAAGGACTGAATTTGATGTTTGTGTACTCCGATGTGGTGGAGTATAACGTGGTGGGACACACCTCCGTACCGTTACTGCGTGTCATTCCTTTCAAAGTGGATTCTGCCACGGTCGCTGACGAGGAAGGTGGAAACACTTACCACGTCCACCGCGAATTTGTACATCCTCACTATTTGCCGGTCAGCAAGTCATATTTGGACACGGTCAACATTGCTATGAAAGGAGATTTGGGACAAAATATTCCATTCACCAAAGGAAAAGTCACGGTGAAACTCCATTTTCGAAAACGGTTCTCTCACGATTCGTAAGTCATGTATCCAGTGTACCGAGGGGTTGCTCGACAGCGAGGACACGGTTTAGGAGATATGTTAAAATCAGCCTTTCGTTCGGTGGCCCCCGTGTTGAAACCGATGGTGACACGCGGATTGCACGCCTTGAAAGATGCAGCACTGACGCAAGGCAAAGAATTTCTCCAAAATGTCATCATCGACAAACAAAACCCTAAAGAAGCCTTCATGAGGACAGGCAAAAATGTCTTGCTGCAAACGGGTAAAGACCTTTTGGGCCGACGAGAAACACCTATAAATGCCCTGCACGCTACCGAGTCAGGCATTCAGCAAGGACAAGGTAGAAAGAGACGACGAAGAAAACACCCTTTCACCAGACTTCACACTTCTAGAAAGGCAAAGAAAAGAAAAACCGTTCGAGACTTAGACGTTTTCGATTATTGAGAAAGAACAAAAAATGATGCACCGAGAGTCTTGCGCTTGTTCCAAGTCGGAACTGGATCTGTTTGCCATGCCACCCACCATGATGACCATGCAAGAATCCCAGTGGGTGGAATTTCACCCCGTCTCCTCTTTGACAGCCTCAGCTCCCATCGAGTTTGAAATCAAAGGACAGCCCGAAGATTACATCGATCTGAATAGCAGTTACGTGTACCTGAAAGTCAAAGTTGTCGATGAGGATAATACGCCCCTAGATGGTGATGAGGTAATAGCTCCCGTCAACAATTTCATGCATTCCTTGTTCAGTGGAGTGGACTTGTACTTGAATAACAAACTAGTCAGTAGCAGCATGGATACTTACCCTTATCGAGCGTACCTGGAAAATCTCTTGACGTACGGAATAGACGCCAAGAACACTCATCTCAATGCCCGTGTGGTATGGGAAGCTGACGATGCAGGCCAGTTTGAAGAATTCGAAATTAATACAACCAAAGAACACAATGCGGGATTTGTAGAACGAAGAGACAGAATCAAAAGTGGAGATAGTTTAGAACTGATGGATCGTTTGCATTTGGACATGTGGTTGCAAGAAAAGTATTTGCTGAACGGAGTGAATCTCCGCCTGAGACTGATCGTAGTAGTGCCGCTTTCCATTTGATAGGTACTAGTGCTTGCAAAACTGTCATCGAGGAAGCCAGGCTCTACGTACGACGCGTGCGTGGAAGTGTTACCTAAAGTGGGTAACGACATCAGTCAGACGTTGAGCAGAACGACCGCCAAGTATCCCATACGACGCGTGGAAGTGAAAACCTTCACCATTCCTACGGGGCTGCGATCCATGATCGAAGATCATCTGTTCCAAGGACAGTTACCCAAACGTTTGATCATTGGTATCGTCGAGAATGCAGCCTTCAACGGAGCTTTGGCTAAAAATCCTTTCCACTTTAAACACTTTGAGTGTCCAAGATCGAAGTCAGTCGCGATGGCAAGACCTTGTGTACCCGACCTTTCGAACCTAACTTTGACAAGAAGAATTACTTGAGATCGTACTTGTCCCTGTACGAAGCCACCGGTCAGTTAGGAACCAACACCAGTCACGGCATTACGTACGAAGATTACGCAGGAGGCTATACTTTGTGGGCTTTCGATTTCACTCCAGACCAAGGCAGCGACGAGGGACATTTCCACCCTATAAAATCCGGCCAGATTCGTGTGGAAATTCAGTTTACTACAAATCTAACAGAGACGGTGAACGCCCTCCTGTATGCCGAATTCGATAATACCATAGAAATCAACAGTTTGAGAGAAGTCATTCTAGATTATTAGAAGCTATGGAAGACTGTTATCCCTCTTTACCTAGTGAAGAAACTTTGGACATGAAATGTGAGGAGACCATGGAAGAAGAAGAAGAAGAAGAAGAAGAATCCCAAGACGAAGAAGTTATCATGATGAAGTCAAGATGGCCAGAACAAGAAGCCCATTTAGTCTCCTGTTTTGCTACATTCCTGACAGATGTAATGAAAGAACTGATTTTCCTTGAGTGCTATGGATGTCACAACGATCATCTCAGTCAAATTCATCACGACAAATGTCTGATGTTGAGCCAAGAAGAAAAATTGGACGAATATCTGGACAAAGCTTGGGGTGTCATCGAGATAGAATTCGTGTTGAACGAGTGGTATAAAGGCTTGGATAAACATTCTTCTCCTCCATTAACGTCTCTGGAGCGCCGTCGCATCGAATCTCTCTTTGACCAGAATAAGAAGTCGGAGCCAAATGCCTTTTACCTGTCAGACATTTTCAAGCAAACGTTCAGGATCGAATTGATCACTTATCATTACCTGTGAAGAAGAAAAAACATGGATACCTGGGAACTTTATTACCTTTTGAACCACAGTTCGTATACGGCTTCTTGGAATCCTGTCGTCTGTGCTAAAGATGAACTCCCTCATCGCAAACCTCAAGACCATCTAGCTTATGTGATCAACACGGACGACAGTCATCTCCCAGGAACCCACTGGGTAGCCGTCTACTTTCCTCAAGAAGGATGTGTGGAATATTTCGATTCGTACGGATTGCCCCCTTTGGAAAACGATATCATTGATTTTATCAGAAGAAATGCTCAGACCACCCGATTCAATAATGTGAAATTACAAGGCATAGATTCCTTGGTGTGTGGACAATATTGTGTGTATTTTCTGCATCATCGCAGCCTGGGCTATTCCTTAGAACATTTAGTGACTCATTTTGATCCTCGTTCTTCTTCTTGAAACGATGTGAAAGTAGATCAATGGTTTTGTGACCATTATGCTTATCTTTTGTCTCAAGCTAGGAAACGTAGTGTCCATCAATGGCCTAATGACTTCCAACAGTGGAAATCACAATTTCATTCACAACGTTGTCAGCCCTGTCCAAAATAATGTGTAAATTGAAAAAAAAATGTTTGTGATTTGAAAAAAATGTTTGATGTCATATTGTTGGATTATTGTTAAAAATGTTATAGTTGTTTGTTAGTGTTAAGTGATTTTGAATAAAAAAAATGTTGTGTTTTGAAAAAAATGCCTTTGTCTTTTGTTTGGCTATAGGAATGTTGATTCATGCTCTTTGACTTCTTACTATCCCTCTCATGACACTCATTGAACGTTGCGGCTCGAAAACCGTAGAGGGATGTTTTCCTTCACGTCCGCGCTTTGACTTTAAAGCCGGGGGTAGCCTTCAGTCTAACCATCCATTGTCGACTCATCCTCCTACGAAGATGTGCTCCAAACTAGCTAAGCTAAACGAAGCCTACGTGAATTTGCATAGGGTCAGACACAGTTTGATACCGAAGCCAGAAGAGACAGAGAATGTGAGAATGTTAAAAGTCACTGAAGACCTGATAGAAGAGCTCTTCAGAGAAGAAGTGAACAGGGAGAAAGAAGAATGGACAGAGAAGTACAGACTTCAGAGACAGCAGCAAAAGCAACAACAACATCAGCAGCAGCAGCAGCAGCAACCTGAACCTGACAGGCTTTGTCGATTGTCGTATCGACACCAAAGAGTTCTTCTTCTCTTTCCGAAGAAGCAGACCTATCGTCAGAAAGTCTATCCTCAGAGGACGTCGCATTCTTAGAAACTAAAAGATTGCCATAGCAAACAAAAAAACAGCCCTTTTCAGGGCTACCCAATACTCTAGAAAAGAAATAACAATCGATTTGCCAATGTGTGTATGTAGAGTAGTGTGAATATAAACACTGACTCTTTTTTATAGTGTGAGTGTATGTGTTTGTGTATATGATTGTGTGTTTGTAAGCGCTCACGTACGTTTGTGTGGATAGTAGATTAAGATCATGTTTTTTGCTGTTTGAGGTGTGGGGAGAGTAGATTTGGGGTTTGATTGGATTGCTTTGGGTATGTGAATAGTATATTGAAGTGATTAATGAAAATTTTTTAGAATAGTGATGGGCAGTATAAAAAAGTGAGTGAGTGTTTCTTTTAGGTCCGCGCGTTGTTTGGTTATGATCTAGGTAAGATCAATTTTGTTTTAGGGGGATGTTTTCCATCACGTCCGCGCTTTCAGTATAAATTAAAAATCACTCGGCAGTCTAGCTACCCTGTTCATTCGTTAACAAGACAATGAATACCAGAATTGTAAAGCTTCCAGAACTCCAGATGCACCTGGAATATGCCAGGCGCATACTAAATGAACTGGCCGCGGAGGCCATTGTCGAAGAGGGAAGGCTGAAAGAGGAGGAGGAAAGAAGAAAAAAGAAGAGGAGGTAAAGGAGAGAAGAAATTTCAGAATCCCAGAGACAGAAAATTGGGATTTTGAAGCCACTTATCCCACCTCTGCACTCGCAAGAAAAAAGGTAAAAGGAGACTGGGGAAGAAGATGTGTGTGTGGTGCCAGGCCTGGAAGGTGCCATCATTAACCAGGTGTCACTGGAGTTCAAAAAACAAACAGCCCTTTTCAGGGCTACCCAAACCTTTAGAAAAGAAATAACAATCGATTTGCCAATGTGTGTATGTAGAGTAGTGTGAATATAAACACTGACTTTTTTCTTGTGTGTGTATGTGTGTGTGTGTGTGTGTTTGTGTGTTTGTTTGTAAGCGCTGATGTAGGTTAGTGTGGATAGTAGATTTGGGTTTAATTTTAATGCTTTGCGTGTGTAAATAGTAGACTAGGGGTTTGTTTATTGATGCTTCACGTATGTGGATAGTAGATCATATGAAATGAGAAAAGTAGGGGATGTTTTCCTTCACGTCCGCGCGTTGTTAGGTTATGATCTAGGTAATATCAATTTTATGTCTTAGGGGGATGTTTTCCTTCACGTCCGCGCTTTAACTATAAGAACCCACAAAGTTTGATGTTGGAACCATTCTAAGGAATAACTGAGACAAAATGACTCAAGTATCAGTTTTATTTAATCTATTGAGAGACATCTGTTTTTGGATAATGGATGTAGAATATGTTGTAGGAAGAATAGAAGAGGAATGGAGGCATGGAGATATGAAAGACTTGGTAACCAGTCAAGTTCAAGGCATAAAGACAGCAAGAGATATCATAGCAGGGATGATAGAAGAAGAAGTCTATAAGTCAAGAGGCTTCATTAACCCACCTTACTTCAGAGTGGGAAGTTTGAAGGAAGCACTGGAGGAATGTAAAATGGAGGTTGGAGAAAATGAAGAAAGGGGAAGATCTAATGAGAAAAGTAATGGAGGAAGAAGTAGAGAAGATTAAAGAGAGATGGAGGAAAGAAAGAAAAGATGAGGAAAACAAAAAGAAAAGGAAGAGTTTGAGAGGCTTAACAACAATTGGATGAAGATACAGACGAAGTTTAGAGAGCTGGGCCATCCTGACTGGTTACCGGAGTCAGATATAAAGAAGAAGAAAGGATTATTAGAAAAGATAAGGGGATGGATGAAGAAGTGGAGGAAATAAAAGAAGAAGAAGAAGAAGAAGAAACCCAAAGGCCCTTTTCAGGGCCACCCACATCTCTCGAAAAGAGATAGACTTTCAATTGCCTACCCCATTTTTTTTTTGGTTGTTTTTTTTGTTTTTTTTTTAAACAAAACATAGAGACCCTCCCTGTTTCAATTTTACATAGACCCTATACAGTCCCAGGGGTTTTTGTCCATGTTAAATTTACATAGACCCTATACAGACCCAGGGGGTGTTAATGTTAAATGTACATAGACCCTATACAGTCCCAAGAAGGTCTGTAATGCTAATTCCCCTAGACCCTATATCGTCCCAGGGGTTTTCTCCATGTTAAATTTACATAGACCTTATATGGTCCCAGGGGTGTTTTTAATGATAAGTCCCATAGACCCTGAATCGTCCCCATATACTACTTTCAAAGCAATGGAAGGAAATAACTTCTATTCTCCTGCACACCTACACGCCTCTAACATCTCCACGATTTACCTATACTGGGGTTGTTCATCTTTGTGATCTATTACCTATGTAAATCAGCTTAATGAGCTCACCCACATCACAGTCTTCACTGCACCTTAGCTATTATCAGTCAGTAAGATAATATGTGAAATGGTGCTTTTCGTAGCGTACTAACCTGAAGGCTGGGGGGAGGGGACGAGAGCCAGAGGTATTGGGGCGCCAAAACCCCGTCGGGCCATCATCGTCGCCCCGGGTGTCATTTACCCTTACTACGCCACAGGGTGGTTTGTACCTGACCTCTTTGCCATTTAATTGACACAATTTAAACTGCCCAAAGGATAGTTTTACCACAACTCTGATCTGGACTGTTAACCTTTGATACATGCTTGAAATAATGGGCATATGATCACATCGAAAAGTGGGTGAAACAAAAATATTTTTACAGCCTCATGTACATCATCAAGCTCAACTGAAGGTTTCTCTTGTAATTAGGTTAATCTCTTATTTTGTTGTTGTATATTTAAATATATTATTGTACAGTCTATTTACTTTGAAAATTTGTATGATGTCCTCAAACATGACGGATAGAGAGAAATAAGATCCTTTTCAAAAAAGGCTTAATTTGTGGCTACTGCATCATTTGCCATCATCATAAATATTGATGACAATAAGTACTATTCCAAAACGTAATGGGGGTCACATCTACCTTAAATGAATATTGATGTAATATATACTGTTCTAAAAGTAACGGGGGTGATATCTGCATCAATTGAATATTGTTGGTGAAGGTAATCAATATGTTGTCTCTGTTTTATGCTGACCAGTAAAACTGAAATTTAGTCACAGAAAAAGATCCTGCCATATTCCCAAAAAGTGACTGGGGGGGGGGGGGCTAAAAAAGTGTGTTTTGAGGTCACAAGGGTGCGTGACCCCAACAAAGAGACACCCACCCCCCACCCCCAAAAAGCGACGTTGTCCAATTGACATTAATCCGACTGTTCATATAAGCCTATAGAAGATGACTGGAATTTAAATTTTGAATAAAGAAAATAGCGTGGCTGATCTGCTCAAAGCATTTAATACACTTGCACAAAGTAAAAATTGTGTAGATTCTGTGTCGTCAAATATCGTGATACACATAGGTGCAAACACGCACATAATCACAGCCAAAGTGGCAATAAATAAAAACGTACATTCTTTCAACTTTATTGAATGGCAACATCAAGTCTTAATCAGATAGTTTTGTCTAATCTCAATAGTTTAATAGAGGGTTTGTAGATAATGCAAGAGTCATTAGTGTTTTTCACCACTCTCACAAGAGATTGCATGTAGACCGATAAATCAGCCCTTCACCCACATATCGTTCATCAGTATCAACACAGATTTGGGGGATTGATTTATCGGACTAGACTGCATGGTATTAGTGTTCAAACATCTCTGCTGGATTCACTGAGCGATTCTTGGTCAGAAAAGAGTTGCACTCGATGACCATAACCTTAGCATTGTCAAAACTATCTGATGCAGTCTGATCACGAGATATGCCTGTATTTTTTTTATTTTTAAACAAATATACATCACATTTGGAATGGGGAGGACGTATTATTTTCAAGTTTAACGGTGCTTTTACAGGTAATACAGCAGTAATAAACATCCCCATCAACATAAATGAGCTGTGGAACACGAGCATGTTTTTATTATCGTCCTTTAATCATTCTATTTCATGGCTAAAATCATCCCGAAAAGCATAGGTCAATTCATAGTTAGTATTTTAACAAGATAATAATAACAACAACAACAATAACAACAACAACAATAATAATAATTCAATTCAGCTTGTCCAACAAATTACATACAGGTGGTGCTCCCTATCTACAGACATCGCACACACCAGAATGACGTATGTCGATTCGCTCGCAGTATGTATGAAGAATACCCCCCCCCCAATGTTTTTGGTGACCGACTTCACAAAGTAAAACTCCAGCAACCAGTTCTGAAATGTATTTTTGCTGATAGCTAATTGCTTCTTAAATTGCCTTCAAAAATGATTCACACACACTTGAACACTATTTCAACAACTGAAATATTAATATTTTACGTTTCTTATATATGAAATAAAATCCGACTTCTTAGAGACATTGACGCTGTTCAGAAAATTGTCAATAATTTTTAATATCGATGGCTTAAACATTCTCATTCAAAGCAATGTAAGGAAATAACTTCTATTATCCTGCACACCTACACGCCTCTAACATCTCCACGATTTACCTATACTGGGGTTGTTCATCTTTGTGATCTATTACCTAAGCAAATTAGCTTAATGAGCTCACCCACATCACAGTCTTCACTGCACCTTAGCTATTATCAGTCAGTAAGATAATATGTGAAATGGTGCTTTTAGTAGCGTACTAACCTGAAGGCTGGGGGTGGGGGGCCGAGAGCCAGAGGTATTGGGGCGCCAAAACCCCGTCGGGCCATCATCGTCGCTCCTGGTGTCATTTACCCTTATTATGCCACAGGGTGGTCTGTACCTGACCTCTTTGCCATTTAATTGACACAATTTAAACTGCCCAAAGGATAGTTTAAACATAACTCCGATCTGGACTGTTAACCTTTGATACATGCTTGAAATAATGGGTGTATGATCACATCGAAAAGTGGGTGAAACAAAAATATTTTTACAGCCTCATGTACATCATCAAGCTCAACTGAAAGTTTCTCTTGTAATTAGGTTAATCTCTTTTTTGTGTACAATTTAAATATATTAATGTACAGTCTATTTACTTTGAAAATTTGTATGATGTCCTCAAACATGACGGATAGAGAGAAATAAGATCCTTTTCAAAAAAGGCTTAATTTGTGGCTACTGCATCATTTACTATCATCATAAATATTGATGACAGTAAGTACTATTCCAAAACGCAATGGGGGTCACATCTACCTTAACTGAATATTGATGACAATATATACTGTTCTAAAAGCAATGGGGGTGATATCTGCATCAAGTGAATATATTGACGACAGTAAGTACTATTCCAAAACGTAATGGGGGTCACATCTACTTTAACTGAATATTGATGACAATATATACTGTTCTAAAAGCAATGGGGGTGATATCTGCATCAATTGAATATTGTTGGTGAAGGTAATCAATATGTTGTCTCTGTTTTACGCTGACCAGTAAAACTGAAATTTAGTCACAGAAAAAGAGCCTTTCAAACCCGGGGTAGTTTTGGCCACACTTAATTATGGAATAGCATTCAACTATATACTATAATACGTTGAAAATGACAATATCTTGGTAAATTAGTAAAGGTTACAAGTGCATAATTACATAGAATTACATATTTCTGCAAATATATGTAATGAAATGTTCGATACACAATGTATCAAAATTAAAATTGAGAAGCACTGGCTAAGCTTTTATATCGACTTAAGGGCAATCCAAAGATGTAATCAGTTTCAATATTCTCAAATCAATACATAGAAAGTTGCATATTTTTTTGTTGTTGTTATAGGGTTTAACGCCATTTTTCAGCACAAGATAGGCTATACATGGCGGCCAGTATTAATGGTGGAGGAAGAACCCGGGAAAACCCCAGAAAGAACCACTGACCCATGAGAAGCTACCGGCAAGCTTTCTCACATATCCACATTGGCCGAGCCCGAGACTCGAACCCACGCAGAGGTGAGATGGCAGTGATCCGTGACGGAGAGCGCTTTAGACCACTCGGCCACTCCGGGCCCCCGAAAGTTGCATATGATGGCAAAACTGTTGCAAAGGTAACATTTGTTTATGATTATGTATGTGAAACCATTTTCACTAAAATCTCCATTTCTTTTTTGCACACACAGAATTTATGTGCAGAGACGTACTCATTTTTTTTAAAATTTGACCACAACTTTTATTCATAAATATTATAAATAAACTTTAAAAAATGTATAAAATGCAGTTATCCAAGCATTAGTATGCCATAATGTAGTGCCCAAGTATTAGAATGCCTTATTGTAGTGTCCAAGCATTAGCATGCCATATTGAAGTGCCTAAGCATTAGTATGCCATATTATAGTGCCTAACCATTAGTATGCCATACTGCAGTGCCTAAGAATTAGTATGACATACTGTAGTGCCTAAGCATTAGTATGCCTTAGTGTAGTGCCTAAGCATTAGTATGCCTTATTGTAGTGCCTAGGCATTAGTATGCCTTGTTGTAAAGTCCAAGATAGTTCAGGTTATTTATTTGTATGTTAATGAACAAACCTCTTAGGTGAAGTAGATTATACGAGCTTTGTCAAACTTTGGGAGGTCAAATTAGCATCATTTTCATTTAGGACCAATTATATCTAGGGAGGTATTTGAGTGAAAATCACATACCAATATGTCCAACACTTAAAGAGGACAGGTGGCCATCATGTTGGAGGTTGAATCAACACTATTTTACATTCAGCACCAACAGTATGTCATATGAAGTGTTTCTGTGAAAACCATATGTTGATACGATGATCCATTCAGGAGCACTATTCATAAGTTTCAAGACTGGATGTTTCAACATGGTGGCCATAATGGAGGCTGCATCATCTAGACATTAAGCAACGTTTTTAAAAAAATTAAAATGACATGTCAACACAAGCATCCATTCTGGAAATGTAGCAGTAACAAAACTTTCAAAATAACCATCATGGCAGCCGTGATGGACATCTAATGAGCACCATTTTTCTTAAGGCCCACCTAGACATCGTACAAAGTCTTTTAGTTGTTGTTGTGGGGTTTAACGCCATTTTTCAGCACACGATAGGCTATACATGGCGGCCAGTATTAATGGTGGAGGAAGAACCCGGGGAAACCCCGGAAAGAACCACCGACCCACGAGAAGCTACTGGCAAGCTTTCTCACATAACCACATTGGCTGAATTCGAGACTCGAACCAACGCAGACAGCGGTGAGATGGCAGTGATCCGTAATGGAGAGCGCTTTTGACCACTCGGCCCCCTCAAAGTCTTTTAGTAAACACCACATGTTGATATGATCATCAGTTTAGAATAGCAACAACATTTCAAAATGGCTGCAGTGTTACCTATATTGGCCGTTCGTGGGGCACCATTTTCATTATGGACCAACTAGATCATAGGATATTTGACTATGTCTGCAGATTTTGGTGGCAATCCTCCAAGCAGTTAAGGAGCAGCAACAACAAACGTTAAATGATAACTTAAGGTCTTTATGCATTGTGACCGGCTTGATTATTTCAGGATTTATTACGTCAATGTGTTTTATTTGTGTCACTCAGGATATTGAGCACGTTTTCAATAAATCTGAACAAGTATAAGAGAATGATTTGTGACTTGGATTTTTAACGTAATTTAACATTTTTTCAGTTATACTGCTATGATGTCTGCAGTGTGGCAGTTAACAGTAATGTTTAGCACCGGGGCATCATGCCGCAGGCATGTAGCATGATGTCCCACCCAGTCACATTATCCTGATACCTGGCTGACCAGGCATAAAATTAACCTCTTAATGCTGTGTGCCTAGCAAGGCAGCTGTAAGTACCATTTTTTTAAAAGTCTCTAGCATGACTTCAGCCTGGTTTGATTTCCAGATCTAAGGCATACCCTCTAACCACTAGGACACCAAAGCAGTCATGAGAGAATGAAAAAAGACGCAGAGAAAAGTACACACCGCATGAATCTAGTAAACAAACTGAACAAATATATATTATAATTATATTTTTATTTCATTATCACATTTTTCATGATATTCATTATTTCATATTTCTACCAACATAATTATCAACAAAAAAATTGACATAAAGAATGACCTCATTCACATCATAATTTTATACAATGAGCAACAGCATAATTCCTTATCATCATAAATGCATCAATTAAAATCTTTCTGATTCAAGACTTTCATAAAATTCTTTAGTGTTTCACTTTCAAAGTTTTATAAGCTTTTGCTTTATGATTGGATGAGTCAAAGATGAAATACCTAATGAACTTTGTAGTGACAAGCTGACAGCTGAATGTACAAGTCTATATATTACAGTGAATTTAGAAAAATTTCATAAATCCCATCTTAACTGAAAATGCAAAAAGTTGTACTTACTGAATCAGACAACAACTCAGGAGTTTGACATTACAGCCACCAATTAAAATGTTTCATCATTTTTGTATGGATAAACAAAATAATTGTGATGACACTAACACAGTATGCTTTGATGATCTATGGCAATTGTTCACCTTTCACAAGCTACTCCATCAATAACATGTTTACAAATTCATATCCAAGTCAATTAGTTCTATTATAAAGTAATTATCTTGACAAAATAAAGTCAGGTGTGGCGACTAAGCAGGTCTCCAAAACAGGTAGCATACATGCCATCTGTTCTCTTGATGTGACCAAAAAATCATGACTTTTCTTTCCACCCTGATCAAAAAGCAAATCAAACTCAGGTGGTTTAAAGCAAATTTCTGCTTCACTTTGCCTGGCTGCATAAGCCAAGTATATTTCAAAACTTATATTTCTTGCATACTGGCTGCCATGTACAGCCTATTTTGTGCTGAAAAATGGTGTTAAACCCTAGAACAACAACAACAATTATTTGATGTTGCCAATGCAATAAGAAACAGACATCTGTTTGGTCCGCCAAAGCTGTCCTTTATAGATAACTTCAATAACACATGTGCCCTTCAACAAAGGAAGATGACTACAATCTTCAATAAACACAAATAACCTTTTATCAAAGGTAGTCAGCATCAAACTTAAATAAAAGCATTGGAAACTGATAGACTATTTCATTTTCCAAAGTGACTGCAACATGTCTATTGTGCCATGAAAGTTTCATTATTGCAGGAACAAAAATATGATTTTGGTCGCTACCAACAGGGGCATAAAAAACAAATAAATTTCCAATATTTTCAAACCATAGATATATGACTGTCAAGTTAACTGAAGATGGGTTATATAGCAAAGATGTTTCTACAATTTTTTAATTTGTTCCAGTTTTCATTTCCCTATTAATAAGCTCATCCCCTGGACAGCCTTGGCAAGATAATTCTGTCTCTATCTGACCAAAATCTAGGCCAATTTAATACATGTACATGTAGCATGTAAACTGTTATAGCCATGCACTACTTGCGACAACTGTAGTGAATTGTTAAGTGATAATCATATATAGATCAAAATGAGGACTACCATTAAAAAAAATAAATACACGTATTTGTGGTTTCAAATAGGATTCGAGTCACACAGGAAGCTTATACCATGCGATCTCTACTCGAATTCATGGATTTATTATGTACAAGTACAGTACTAAATGGATTATGGATTGTACTACGCAAATGTAAGTTATCAATATACAAGTGTTTTTGATACTAGTTTGTCTTCATTTAATGAAGAGCAAGTATTTTTGCTCCCACTTTTATTACCCCACCCCCATTTGAGGTAAATGCATCATTTTCTTCAGCTATATGACTTGGTTGGTCATAACACGGTCGGGTTCTATTGACCCCAACTACCATGTTATAGCAGGGTTGCACTGTATATGTATGTATGTATGTATGTATGTATGAATGTATGTATGTATGTATGTATGTATGTATGTATGTATCTATGTATATATCTATATATCTATGTATGTATGTATGTATGTATGTGTCTATGTATGTATGTATGTATGTATGTATCTATGTATGTATGTATCTATGTATGTATGTATGTATCTATGTATGTATGTATCTATGTATGTATGTATGTTTGTATGTATCTATGTATGTATCTATGTATGTATGTATGTATGTATGTTTGTATGTATCTATGTATGTATGTATGTGTGTGTATGTATGTATGTATGTATGTATGTATGTATATATATATATATATATATATATATATATATATATATATATATATATATATACACAAATCTGACTGAATTTTTTTTTTAAAGCTACCTTAAAAATCCTAATATATATATATATATATATATATATATATATATATATATATATATATATATATATATATATATAATTGGTCCACTTCTGTTTCTACAGAGTATGCTAAAACATCCCAAGTTGCACATCATGATCCCACTATCAAATCACATAGGAAGGACAAGAATGTTTCCATCTTTGTTCCTCTATGACACTTCAATAGTACTCTTGATTGTGTTCTTTGTTTTCAAATCAAAGTTACACTTCATACATTACAGTGAGAAAATCAAGTTATGCTTCAGACATCACAGTGATGAAATCAAAATTAAACCTCATACATCACAGTGACAAAAATAATTGAAAAAGTATAAAACAAAAAATTCAACAACCTATTGTACATTTATCATATTCAAACACTTCAATAAAACTATCAATAACTATTCACAAGACTGGCTGTTATTTTTGAGTTTTAAACCTGTTTAATGAACTAATATCTGAAGAAGTGTTCCATGTTGTCTCGCCTGTGAAAGGCATAATGACAATGTAGCATTCTGGTTATGAAGGCAAGACAGGAACCCCTGAGCATATCTAGGTACAAACATGAAAAATACACTAATATGAAAACTCTGTAAATACAGTAAGTAACAAATCACTATAATACTGAATATGTGGCTTTTGCTGTCATGACTACTTGAATTAAGATACCAGCATTTAAATATTCATGGGTAGGAGACACATTCCAAACAAACTGTGAAATGGATATAAATAAATGTTTTAAGTTTTGACACTTTCTGTGGACTCGTTCATCTGGTAGTAATCGTTCATCCTGGCCCGGGCTTGATCTCGTTTTAGGACAAACATGGATGGTACAAACATCAGGGCACCCAGGATGTAGAGTCCAGGATACAATATGTAGAGAGCACCTGTACAGAAAGAAAATGAAAATGAAAAATAAGAATTTTATCTGCAGCAAAGGTGAGCTTATATCTGTTTCTGACAAATGCTACCTTGACCGTGGAACCTCATCTATATTGCAAACATATCAATCTGATGTGCAATGTTTAACTGAACTCCTTATCAGGGAAAAAATTAGACACATATAAAACACAACTTAAGATGGGTGCATGGTGCACCAATTCTCCTCTCAAGTAATCTAAACATAAAACTGAACCATTCAAACATGGATAGAATCATATGCCACTTCCAGTGGATTGATGGGAGAGAAAAAGAAACTCGTACAAGACGCAAGAAACAATGATCAATCCCTTATCTTTTTAAGAGCACCTGAATGACAATGAATAGAAATTGTGATGTTGTGAGGAACATGGCTGGTCATATCTCGCATATTAAGATTACTCTGCAGTGGAAGTAGTGAATTTTGTCTAGTTTTGCAGACTTGAAGAGTTCCCATGTCATTTAATTCAGTGTTGCATAGTTTTGCCTTACTGTGTTTGTTCAACAAAGTGTTGCCAAACAGAATAGTGATGAACCTTAGTTAGCATGGTCAAATGCTGAGCCTGGTTGCTTGCAAAGAAACAAATATTCTAACACCAATTTTCTATCAGAATATTCCTGAGTTAGCATTCTGATTTGACTGTTTGGTTATTTGTTTTCAGCTCTACACAGCTCAATAGTTTTTTAATATGATTTTCTTAAGTGTATTTAATTTCACCATAATTCATAATTTACTGTAACTATTACTTGTAATGGAAAGTTGGTAAAGTTAAAAGTTTAATAAAAACTGCATACTGCGCAAAGCACATTCTTTATATCTGTGACGTTGACGTAATTTGCCAAACGCGTATCACTGCTTTAAAAGTATGTGAATTTGTACAAATTAGGTGCACTCAAGTGTACTGGCATCATTTTCTGACCCAATGTTTTATTCATGTTAGACCACTAGGAGGGGGTTAGATGCGATTTTAAATATATTCGGTTTTTTTTCTTTCTTTCTGACAACCCCACCAGCGATTTCTCATTATGTTAACACAACCCACAACAGAAGTGATTTTCCTAACCAACCTTCCACTGTCAGAATCAAAATAGTTCGAAACACAACCTCCTACAGAAGTTTTTTTTGAAGTGCCACTCCTGGGGGAGGGGGGGTAATATGTTTTACTGGAACAGCCCTAATGGAAAGTTGGTAACAAGCAGAATTCAATCTCTAAAGTTAAGTTAGAAGAGCTTGCCTTTTCACAAAGGCAAATAATACATGCCTATCGACACATGTGAACTGACAGCTATAATGTCAAAGAAATTAATCTTTGCCAAAAAATGTTTAACTATCAGATGCAAGATAAAAACAAACTAATCATACAAATCTCTTACCTCGAAGAGCATCAGCCTTCGCATATCCAGCCTTAATGAATGCATCATTAATAGGTGGCACTAACAATGGCATGTTACCCCCTATGTTGCTGATGATGAACA
This sequence comes from Sinohyriopsis cumingii, assembly GCA_028554795.2. Classification (NCBI taxonomy): domain Eukaryota; kingdom Metazoa; phylum Mollusca; class Bivalvia; order Unionida; family Unionidae; genus Sinohyriopsis; species Sinohyriopsis cumingii. The sequence continues at coordinate 17,801,585 of CM068839.1, read as the reverse complement.
GATAGGCTGCTATTGTGGAGGTGCGAATATGTGATGGTACAAGCTCTATAACCAAGGCTAGAGTTATGCTGATCCACATCTCACCTGTAATTGCATGAAATTATTTAATGCGTGTCAAGAGGTGTATTTCAGCTGTCCACATCTCGCCTGAAAATGGCATAAAATTATAAAATGCATGTAAAAAGATGTTTTGATTGGCATATTTTAGAAATTTGTTTGATAAACAGACCATGTTACATGTAACCATAGATTAATTAAATAATGTACTGAGAAATATAAATGTTTGTGTTAAAAAGCACTAAGATTTGAGTGCTTATGTAATTGCTTTATTCACATACTGAATAATTAGTAAAGTTTTTTGACAATGGACTATCTGTTTTGTTATTGATATTGTCACTATTCATGATTTCTTAATCTCTTCTTGATAAATTAATCTCTTCTTGATAAATAAATACCAGGAGGCATTAACAAATATATACTGCTCAGCACTGACAGATATACGATCATGGTACTTGGCATTTATTAATATACTACTCAGGATCCCAGGTGGCTGAGTGGCCTAAAGCACGTGCCTTTATCAATCACTGGCATCTCACATCTGTCCACATGAGTTAAAGTCTAGGACTCTGTCTATTTGGATGACACGAGTTAAAGAGTCTAGGACTCAGTTTATGTGGATGACACAGTTTATGTGGATGACCCATGAGTTGAAGTCTAGGACTCAGTCCATGTGGATGACTCAGTTAATGTGGATATGTAAGAAACCTAACTGGTAGCTTTCTGTAGGTCGGTGGTTTTGTATTGGGGTTTTCTGGAATTTTCTTCCACCAGTTATACTGACCACCATGAAAATCCTATCAGTGCTGAAAAATGGTGTTAAGCCCACAAAAAAAACACATATATTTCTCAACATGTACAGATATAATCCTCAACATTTATAAATATATCTCTCAACATGTACAAATAACATACTCAACAGTTACAAATATCATATTTAATATTTACAAATAAACTAGTCAACAGTTACAAATATTCTAACCATCATTTACAAATTTACTACTCATTTGTTTCAAGCACTCAGTCTTAATTAATGCATCATTAATAGTGGCATTAATAATGGCATGTTACCCCCAATGTTGCTGATGATGAAAGATTGCTGAAGTAACTTTTTGAGCCACTTTGACTCTAACAGTTGACCTTTTGGACCCCAAAATTAATTGATGCAAGCCTTTCACAAACATTGGTCAAGGTATATGGTCAAAAACTAAAATTATTATGCAAGAACCATATTTCTTCTTTCAGTCAGTGACCTTGACCGTTAAACCTCAAAATCAAAAGGCTTCTTTCTTATATGAAAGCTGCCCACAAATGTATGATTTGATACATGTAGAAAACTTTTCTTTATCATTTTTCAACCACAGCAATCCTGATCTTTGACTTTTCAATAGGTTCCCACCTTACTGTATGTGCAACATATTCACAAAGTGCAGTTCAGTTCTCGTATGGAGAACTAATGTCTGTGTGCAGAAACCATTTTTCTTCTTTCAGTGACCTTGATCTTTGACCTTAAAGCCATACAATCAATAGGCTGCATCCTTATGCTAAGTGCAAAGCCACCAAGAACGTTTGATTCAGGATGGTGATGCAAAAGAAAGGTTTTTGTTTGGAATTTGGAGTAAACTTTACCAGAGAAGAGGTATTTTACTCTACACATAATGTTTCACAAAATGCATGAAAAATTTAATGTAAAAAATTCTCCAAAATCCACATGTAAGTTAAACAAATAATCAGGAAGACAAACCCTTGTAAATCAGTGTAAGCACAAAGCCATATAAGATGAAAGATGCATGGTACAATTATTTTTTTTACTATGTATATAAAATAAAAGACAATAGTAAAACTATAAAATCCTTAAAATATAGGGTAAAAATTGACACTACTACATTTTTTTCTTCAGAAGTCCAAGATTTTCTCTGACGGTATGTCATGATCATCGAAAAGTCTATTAATTGTGAACCACTCCAGTGGCCTAGTGGTTAAAGCATCTAACTACATGTCTGTGCATGATGCCCCAGTGATTGACATCACTCTAAACTGTCACACTGCAGACACTGTAGCGATATGACTGATATTTTTTAAAGCTACTCTAAAAATCCAAATCAAACACAAACACACTCTTAATTTTGTCCACAACAAAAAAGTTCACACAGGCTGGAAGTCAATCCACTTGACAAGATAATTTGCTTTTTGTATTTACCTGTCAGAAGTTTCCTATCTACTGACGCATAGTTTAATAATCATCAATATTATACCAATATGATGATTTGTTGTTGTTATAGGGTTTAATACCATTTTTCAGCAAAAGATAGGCTATACATGGCAACCAGATTAAATGCTGGAGGAAGAATCCGTGAAAAACCCGCGAGGAACCACGACCTCTGAAAAGCTATCACATATCCACGTTGCCGAGCCCGAGACTTGAACCCACGCAGACAGAGGTGAGATGGCAGTAATTTGTAATGGTGAGCACTTTATACCACTCAGGGCCTCCCAATATGATGAGATTCATGTTTTTATTAATACATCAGTTCTGGCTTTCAGGTACAGTAATTTGGACTTGGACATTTGATGAGGTGTTGGTCCTTTTGTGATCAATCTTCAGAAACAAGTTATGCTTCAGGATGAGAAAAATTCTGCAGAATGCTGTGTCTCCCTAACCAGGTATACTCCAAAAGTACCCAATAAAGCATGAACAGCAGGTCATTTCAACCTCCTTTTCCCTGGGATGATCAGTACCCTCCATAATGAAATCACTCATCAAATCTCGAGACTGTACTAGCATCAGTGTAAGAAAAACAGAGCTAAATTTTTAAAAAATACTGTTATTTTCCATAGCAAAGACAATGCTTTCTGAAACGGTGATGCTAATGTCACAACTGTGTTTTATAGTCTAGACAAAACTGCTGAAATAAACTGCATGCTAAAATTATTTTACCAGCGACACTCTGATCAAGGCATTTCAGAATTTTCTGAAACTCAGTGCGATAAGAACCATGTCAGCCAAATGCTTTCTTCTATGAGAAAGCATACTATCTTGTAATATATAGCAAATTATTTTCATCTTAAATTGATGGCTAATCCAATAGAACATTTCCTGTATTTTAACTTCATGTTGTTGTCCATTAGCGTTTAATTATTTATTTATATTTGCATTAAATTTGTTCATATTGTATTAGTATTGTATGAGTTTCAATGAAGACAACTGATTGCAAATATAGTGAAAATAAATTCTTATGCAAAAATAACAGGCTGTATAACATATTTCATGGATAAAAGAATACTTACCAAAAAGATATGATGGGATCTGACAAATATAGGCCCATGGTGGATTAAAATAAAGGGTCCCTGCGGCAAAAGGTGCAGCCACAACCTGTTAAATAACATACACACATGTAAGACTCTGAATATAAAATTTGTCACATATTCAAATCATAGTACACCCACCAAAAAATGTAAGCTTTCTTTAGAACTGTTTAACCATTTAGGCCTCAGATACACATTGGGTATATCACTGTTCCACTCTGAAACACATCCCTTATCACTACCTGACTGACTCAGATACACATCTCTTATCACTGCCTGACTGACTCAGATAAACATCTCTTACCACTGCCTGACTGACTCAAATACACATTCCTTATCACTGCCCGACTGACTCAGATACAAATCTCTTATCAATACCGGACTGACTCAAAGACAAATCTCTTATCACTGCCTGACTGACTCATATACAGATACAAATCTCTTATCACTGCCTGACTGACTCATATACAGATACAAATCTCTTATCACTGCCTGACTGACTCATATACAAATCTCTTATCACTGCCTGACTGACTCATATACAAATCTCTTATCAATACTGGACTGACTCAGATACAAATCTCTTATCACTGCCTGACTGATTCATATATTCATCTCTTATCACTACCTGACTGACTCAGATACACATCTCATATAACTGTCTGACTGACTCAAATACACATCTCTTATCACTGCCTGACTAACTCAAATACACATCCCTTATCACTGCCTGACTGATTAAAATACACATCCATTATCACTGTCTGACTGATTAAAATACACATCCCTTATCACTGTCTGACTGACTCAAATACATATCTGTTATCACTGCCTGACTGATTAAAATACACATCCTTTATCACTGTCTGAGTGACTCAATTACATATCTGTTATCACTGTCTGAATGACTCAGACACACATCTCTTATCACTGCCTGACTGACTCGGATACAAATTTCTTATTACTGCCTGACCGACTCAGATAATCATCTCTTATCACTGCCTGACTGACTTGGATACAAATCTCTTATCACTGCCTGACTGACTCAGATACATATCTCTTATAACTGTCTGACTGACTCAGATACAAATCTGTTATCACTGCCTGACTGACTTGGATACAAATCTCTTATCACTGACTGACTGGCTCAAATACACATCTCTTATCACTGTCTGACTGACTCAGACACACATCTCTTATCACTGTCTGACTGGCTCAAATACACATCTCTTATCACTGTCTGACTGACTCAGACACACATCTCTTATCACTTTCTGACTGACTCAGACACACATCTCTCATCACTGTCTGACTGACTCAGATATTCATCTCTTATCACTGTCTGACTGACTCAAATACACATCTCTTATCACTGTCTGACTGAGTCAGACACAAATCTCTTATCACTGTCTGACTGACTCAGATACAAATCTCTTATCACTGCCTGACTGACTCGGATACAAATCTCTTATCACTGCCTGACTGACTTGGATACAAATCTCTTATCACTGCCTGACTCACTCAGATACAAATCTCTTATCCCTGCCTGGCTGACTTAGATACACACCTGACATCATTTTTGCTACCATTGGAAAAGTATGTTGTCCTTCTAATTAACACATCATTAAAGAAGCTAAAGAAATAAGCAGACCATAACATCTAAAAAATATGATAAAATCTGAAACAAAATCTAGTCGTCAATTTTAGATCAATGTTAAAATGAAACTGGAATAATACTTTCGTTTGTCAATTATGATTCAGATTGGCCTTATTTTTACACTTGTGTACAAAATATAACAATTCACCGAGATCTTGGCAAATTTGTGATAATATGGTTGCAATAATATAACAAGTGTCCCTCGAGGGGCCTTACACTCTAATGTGTTAACATTATTTCCAGAAAGTCAAGTTAGGACCATTTCTTCCATTTAATTACCGATTGTTTACAACCACATGATTAAGGTCAGCTTTCAGAATACAAACATAAGGATAGCAGATTAAATGAGACCTCCTGAGGCAACATCAATGAGGAAATGCTGCCATAACTTTTCAGCGTGTGCATGTGTGATTTGGATTTTTAACATAGCTATAACAATTTTTCTGCCATATTACTACAATGTCTGCAGTGTGGCAGGTTATAGTGATGTCTAGCACTGGGGCATCATGCCGCAGATGTGTATCATGATGTCCCACCCAGTCACATTATCTTGACACCAGGTCGACCAGTCCTACCACTAACATCTTAATGCTGAGCACCTAGTAAGACAGTTGCTAGTACCATTTTTATGAAATAACTTTTAAAGGGGTAGGTACCATAAAGACTTTCTTGCCCAAAACTCACAAAAACATTGTTCATCTCATAATAATATTTCAAAAACTTACAATTGCAATTTAATGGAAAAAATATTTGGTATGACACAGTCAGATGCTCATAACATCACATTTGGCTATAAATCTTCAATCTGTGTTAAAATTTGAGCTCTTAAAAAAAGAATAAGGTGGTCCTTATGTGACAATCAATTTCATATTTTTACAGAGTATAATGGCATGCAGGAATAACCATTTAGTAGAATAACCTTTTGGTTCCGACATGTGGACCAAGTGAAAAATGAAAAATTAAGTCTGCCAGCATTCATTGGTACATTGCATCTTTACAATGGTCATATATTAACTATATCATAACTGATGTTTCTGCTATAGTGAATGAATAAATTAAGTTGTACCAAAATTACTATATGACCACTGTAACACATATCTGTTTAAGCTGAAGACAGAGTTGTGGACAGACACAAGGCGGGTATTGCCCCGTGCGAAACCACTGGGATGATAATAATAATAATAATAATATTAATAAAATTAATAAAACATTTAATAATAACTGACCAGACTTGCAATGATGACAGCCACTCTGGCATAGACACCTCGTGACTTTACAACTCTATCGGAGATAAATCCACCAAACAGAACTCCGAGACTTCCACCAACAATTGGAATCCATGACATAAATTTGCCAATATCTTCCTTAGTTTGGCCAATATCATTGAAATACAGCTGAGTATTATACGCAAAGACATAACCAGCTGGAAATATATGAAGAAAAATTACAACAGAAATATTAAGTTTTATGAATGGAGTTAAACATTTCTCAGATTTTGAATTTTGAAGTACAGTGATCCATTAATATAACCAGATGCCAACACATAAGCATGCTGACCAGAAATCCTAATGTCAATTTATTGGAATCCAGCAAGCCTGTCTGTAATGCATAACACATTTACTGTCAGTATACTTCAATACCATGAAACTGCAAATCAGTCAAATGCTTTGCTATGTTAATTTCAAATAACCTTTCAAGATCAAAACATACAAACCTGGACATGAGTAACCAGACTAGAGTAAACAGACTAGACAAACAAATAAGCTTAAATTGTAGCAATTTGTTAATACAAAATTTACAAGTGAAACTGGAAAAAATTATTTTTTTATTATAAGAAAAATTTCTGAATTACAGTTTGTAAGCTGAGCCCAAATGCAAACTGCACATACCCAAATCTGCTGATGCATAATGTGCCAGCAGATACGGGTCTATGCAATTTGTTAGGAGTAATCAGTAGACCATAGACCCTGACCTGCTAGCACATTATATAACACCCTATCAGGGTCTATATAGTTTGCAGCTGGACTCTGCTTTTATGCAAGTATATACATTATAGGTATTAGAAAAACAGGTTTTAATAAAAAGTCAGTAGGAAATAGGATTTTATAAGCCGAGTCATTCTCCAGTCACAAAGGAATTTATACGAACTGAAATATCCATACTAAATTTTATGTCTACATCCAATGGGTTTTGTAAAACCATACTAGGAAAGTATTTGTCAAATAAGTTAAAAGATGTGCACAACCTCGTGTCACCTATGTATGATCATAATACGTGAAGGGATATTCAGAAAGCCACTTGCCTGACTTCATGGTACTTGGGCAAGTGCAAAAATGAATACAGGGAGGGAGAAAGGGGCAGTGTATCATTTAAATGTATAGAGGGAGGGTGAAAGTGGCAGTGTTTCATTTAAATGTATAGAGGGAGGGAGAATTGTTGTTGTTGTTGAGGGGTTTAACGACATTTTTCAGCACACGATAGGCTATACATGGCAGCCAGTATTAATGATGGAGGAAGAACCCGGGGAAACCCTGGAAAGAACCACCGACCCTCGAGAGAGAGGGAGGGAGAAAGGGGCAGTGTATCATTTAAATGTATAGAGGGAGGGTGAAAGGGGCAGTGTTTCATTTACACGTATAGAGGGAGGGTGAAAGGGGCAGTGTTTCATTTAAATGTATAGAGGTATGGAGAAAGGGGCAGTGTTTCATTTAAATGTATAGAGGGAGGGAGAAAGGGGCAGTTTTTCATTTAAATGTATAGAGGTAGGGCAAAAGGGGCAGTGTTTCATTTATAATCATATGTTCTGCAAGTTTAACACTCTGCAATCTTGCCAGAGTAAATTCTTCTATTACATAACTGACCACAGTTTCTACCGTATGTTATTTCCATCTTGAAGTCAATGTCAGTCTTGCAATTTGCCATGCAGATGTTATAATGTGAAGCAAGTTTTGATTAATAAGAAATAAATATTAATGACTTAAAAACATAAGTTACATTTTAACTGTAATATTTGTATATATCCACGATTAACCAACTTCCAGGTCCTACCCTCGCCTAGGGCCTTTTGTGAGATTGCATGCTCTAAACAATCGGCTAGTCAAAGATCATTTTTATACATGTCACCAATTAAACAGCAAGTAGGCATTATTTGTTGACAATATAACTAATGAGATTTCTAAAGCAGGTATGTTTGGAAATAAACAGCAATAATCTTTAACAATCAACCACCAGTAGGATTTTGTTTAAAGCATGATTGATATACTGGATACATATAACACCCACAAGCTGTGTTTATGATCTGCTCTTTGCATGACAAGTACAGGAGACCGATGCATATTACTTGGCAAACAATATCATGGATAAAAATAAGTGCCAACATTCTCAAATGTCAGCTTGTCAAATATTTTAATGCATGTTGCTGATTTCAAGGTGACAAAGTGCCAAGCAAATGGATACAAAATAAGCATTAACAAATCCTTCAGTTCTGAGTATAAACAAATCATTACAGTAGTTCATTATTGCTGATGTAGCTGAGATAAATCTAATAGTACATACAGACCAATAAAAGGAATATCATTAAAGTATGACATTATTTCATCTTATTATTTTACTCATGTTAGCATATTATGATCAGGGTAAGCTCAGATTTCTCAAGGGCAAGTTCAATTTTTCAGTCAGCTTGAATGCAATGGGTAAGATGACTTTTCACACTTTAAAAAATGTGTAAATCACTCGAGTTTAGAAATTTCATTGCTTTGTGTTTAATAGTTTTTGTGCTATTGCATTAAAATGGATTTGGGAAAGATGTACAGACAATGAACAGAAGGACGGATAGCTGAAAAAACAGTATGCTCCCTTATGCAATCTGAGTGGGGGACGTAACAATATATTCATGTGAAATCACATAATCATTGGTTATAAACAGACAAGTACTAACATTAAGTAAAATAAATTAAGTAGCAATTTCCAAAATAATATTCACCCATTTTTACAATGGAATCCAGGACCACACTGGGCCTATGTTACACTGATGTGCCTTATAGAAAGGAGATACTCAATATCTCATAATGGCTGATTCCACACGCTACAGTGCTGAAATCTAGGCACCCATGCAAAGAAATGGGCATAAGTCTAAACCATACTGTGTGTGATACATATACATATATATCAGTTTAAACTGTATTGTGTGTGCTGCATGTGAATTTGCATCAGTTTAAGATGTACTGTGTACTGCATTGTTATGTATATTTGATTTAATTTATATCTGATTTAATTGGTTTGGAAGTTTAATAAAAAATTATATTCCATTACATGCTAATGTAAAGTTGTCTAGAACAGAATTCAGGGTTTTTTAAAAATCTTTTTGACGTAAACAACTTTATAGAGACATTGTATCTAATGTTGACGTAGTTCCTGACCTCGATTCTGAAATCAGTGAGTTGAATGTTTTTTTATATATTCTTTCCATAGTAATAATCATTGGTTTTAGTTGAAGCCATATTGGGAGCATGTGATGTTAGGTATGTAAAAAGCTTCTATGTTGTTCTAGAAACATTATCATGTGACCCTCATATGGGAATCTGTTTTGCATCTTAAATTAGTGTATAACCTTTTTCTATAGATAATTTAGTCAGACAGGCTTTAAACAATTGACACTTAAAGGTGTTTTGTTGTGACCAGTTTGAGTTGAATTTTTAATTTTTCTTCAAATTATTTGGATTCAAAGAGATTATTTTCCCCTGGAAATACTTGTGCTCTAAAAATTATTCTACAGATAAATTTACACAGAATTCAAACACTTGAATATTATTTTCTGTGATTTAACAAAGAACTGTTGACACATCAGGACTAGGCTAACCACAGCATACATTACCTTCCATTTTGGATTTCATCAGGATTTGAACTCAGTTTCATTAGGACATTTTATTACTAGGACTATATTTTTTCATTCTTGGATTATTTTTGGATTTTATTCATAAAACCATAAATCCTTTACTGACTTTTACCTTGTTTTTCTAGGGAAATAAATTATTTGCTGAATTTTACAAAGCTTGTTGTCTTCACTTTTTTCTTGTTACTGTTTTAAAGAGTCTAAAACGTAACAGCCTGCACATGTATCAGTTTCAGCTGCATTGTGTGTACTGCATAAAATGTGTATCAGTTTAAGCTACATTGTGTGTACTGCATGAAATGTGTATCAGTTTAAGCTACACTGTGTGTACTGCATGAACTGTGTATCAGTTTAAGCTACATTGTGTGTACTGCATGAAATGTGTATCAGTTTAAGCTACATTGTGTGTACTGCATGAAATGTGTATCAGTTTAAGCTACATTGTGTGTACTGCATGAAATGTGTATCAGTTTAAGCTGTACTGTGTACAGCATGCAAATGTATATAATTTTAAGCTGTATTGTATGTACAGTATGCACATGTATTATTCTAAGCTGTATTGTGTGTACTGCATGAAATGTATATCAGTTTACGCTGTACTGTATACTGCATGCACATGTTTATCAGTTTAAGCTGTATGAGGATCATTTGTTATGATGCAGAGTCATTGTGGCTCAATGGTTAGTGGATTCATTGTTTAGATCCAGAGCTATTATGGCTCAATGGTTAGTGGATTCATTGTTTAGATCCAGAGCTATTATGGCTCAGTGGTTACTGGATTCATTGTTTAGATCCAGAGCTATTATGGCTCAGTGGTTACTGGATTCATTGTTTAGATCCAGAGCTATTATGGCTCAGTGGTTACTGGATTTATTGTTTAGATCCAGAGCTATTACGGCTCAGTGGTTACTGGATTCATTGTTTAGATCCAGAGCTATTATGGATCAGTTGTTACTGGATTCATTGTTTAGATCCAGAGCTATTATGGCTCAGTGGTTAGTATGCTAAATTCATGAACAGGATGGAATCCAGACCAGATCAGGCAGGGATGGCTGCCATGCTTCATACCTAGGCTAGACACTGTACTCCAATAGGCATTTTTGAAAATAAGGTTACTCCCCTTGAATTGTTACACTGTTATCGCAAACAGTTGTAAAACCTGAAATAAGCAAATTAAAGCAAGCATGGGCATTTATTATTTTATTTCCATAATGCAGTCGATACTATTTCTCCGTAAGATGCGAATAAGTATGTCACATTTTTTATGCAGATTTTTTTCCATATGTTTACAAAAGATTGACTGAATAATGTAAAACATCATGTCAACAGAAAGTTTCCATTGATATGGAGAACCCTTTAAAGAAGTCAGTCAGCTGACTTTGTTATGATATGCACATAAAGAAGTTATGATGGCAAAATCAATTATACACAGCTCAGATACTGTTTGTTAGCTGCTCATAACAAAAAAATGCTGAAAAAAATGAAAGCATAGAAAGAAAGAGTTAAACAGGATTTTGCAGTGGTATATTATACTTCTCAAGCTGTTGTTGTTGTTGTTGTAGGGTTTAACGCCATTTTTCAGCACATGATAGGCTATACATGGCGGCCAGTAATAATGGTGGAAGAAGAACCCGGGAAAACCCTGGAAAGAACCACGACCCATGAGAAGCTACTGGCAAGCTTTCTCACATACCCACATTAGCCGAATCTGAGACTCGAACTCACGCAGACAGAGGTGAGATAGCAGTGGTCCATAACGGACAGCGCTTTAGACCACTCAGCCACTACTTCTCAAGCTCACTTGTCACCAAGCATTAATCAGATTAAAGTAGTTTTAGGAAACTGTTGAACTATCACACAGAACAGAACAAAAACTTAATGAAAAAGTCATACTCAGGCCATACATACAAGGCATATGAATGAAGTACAATCAAATTTATATACAAAGCCATCATGGTGTAATATAAACAATGGGGATGGGTAAGAAAATGCTAAGATACAGACAATGGGAGAGATAATGGTTTATCTAGATGTTTCAAGTCAAGGAAGTGCCTATGGAAAGGTGATTAATGATTCAAATGAAAACATTTGATATATTTCACTTCATACATAAAAGAGTTACAAACAGTTGGAATGTGAGATCAGCATAGTAAATATAATAGTAAAGGTCCGAGTCTACCAGGCCTGCGTTCTCAGCACCCTTCTATATGGAAGTGAGACCTGGAGTACCTACATGAGGCAAGAACGCCGGCTCAACTCCTTCCATATACGGTGCCTAAAACACATCCTGAAAATCAGCTGGCAAGACCGTGTTCCACACAGCGAGATCCTGCAGCGTGCAAGTACCCCCAGCATGTACTCCCTGCTAATTAAACGCCGCCTTCGATGGCTGGGTCACGTCCGACGCATGGAGGATGGAAGGCTGCCAAAGGACATCTTATATGGACAGCTGGCCACTGGCATGAGAAGAGTCGGATGCCCCTCACTCCGTTTCAAAGATGTGTGCAAGAGGGACATGAAGGCATGCAACATTTCACCCGATGGCTGGAAAGAGCTGGCCGAGGACCGAGGCACCTGGAGACTGATGGTAAACAATGGCATATCAGTCACTGATGAGAGGAGAGGCCAGTTGGTGGCAGAGAAACGTAAGAGAAAGAAGAACGCAGCAGCAACCACAGTAACGCAGACTTCCCAGTATGTCTGCACCAACTGCAGTAGGGACTGTCACTCACGTATAGGCCTGCACAGCCACAGCAGACGATGCCAACAGTGACAGACAACACCCCAAGGGCGCTATTCGCATGGTCTTTCGAGACCGAGTCGCCAATGATGATGATGATGATGATGATTCAGCTGGAATGTGAGAACGGCATAGTAAATATCCGGTCCTCTATTCCATTGGAATGTGAGATCGGCATAGTAAATATCCAGTCCTCTATTCCATTGGAATGTGAGATCGGCATAGTAAATATCCAGTCCTCTATTCTATTGGAATGTGAGATCGGCATAGTAAATATCCAGTCCTCTATTCAGTTGGAATGTGAGATCGGCACAATAAATATCCAGTCCTCTATTCAGTTGGAATGTGAGATCAGCACAGTAAATATCCAGTCCTCTATTCAGTTGGAATGTGAAATCAGCACAGTAAATATCCAGTCCTCTTTTCAGTTTCAAATTCATAACTAATTTTGACAATATGCTTAAATTTTTCAGGTGTATTTTGCTCTTATTTTCAACAAATGTTGATATTTCAAAATCTTGTCATATGTAATACTATTTCTTAATAAAAATGCATTCTAGCCTCCTTGAAGAATTCACACTCAATGAAGTAGCAGAATTTGTCATCCAAAACAATATTTTAACATTTGATACATTTTCTTTCTTCCTATGGAATTTTATTCCATTTACAATTGTCGGCAGATAATTACTGGTTTCTATCAGTTTTCATATAATTCATTATGGTATTAATTTTATTATTTTTATTATTTAACACTACATTCTGAAGAACTATCATGATATAATTTCAAAGATTCCTTTATCTGTGAATGTGATTGTAGACTGCATAGTTCCCGGATGTGATTGTCAGCAGTGAAGAGCTTCCCTCTCAAGCAAGACAAATCAATTTCTGAAAAGGCCTATTACCTCTGCATTATATAATCATTCAAATGCTAATGTGCTGTATAAAACCAAGCAACAAACCATTATTATGATTCCTTTCGAACAATAGTAGCCAAACTATTTTTTAATGTCTCATCAACTCAAATTTCTGTGCCCTCATTTATGATTTAGCTCAACTGTGACAAAATCAAATAGTAGGTCAGTATCTTCAAAATGTTATATACTGATGAATCACTATCAGTTGTATTGAAATATGAGCATTCGCTATCAGTATTATCGAAATATGCTGTATTGAGGATTCATTAACAGTATTATTGAAATATGCTGTACTGAGCATTCGCTATCAGTATTATTGAAATATGCTGTATTGAGGATTCACTATCAGCATCAATGAAATATGCTGTAATGAGGATTCACTATGAGTATTATTGATTTGGGCTCGAGTATAAATGCCCACCCACCCCTTCTAAATTTTACAATTTTACTGAACAAAATAGAAAGTTGACCACATGTCACTGCCATACCTGCATTGCGTACTGATCCTGCAAGACACGCAAGCAATAATGATGGCTGTAAGAAGGCTTTCAATGTATCCCATCGTCTTTTTGCTTTTTCTATCTGTTGTACATTGGCATCTATTTTATCATCAGTACCGCCGTCTGCTTTCTTTCTCTCTGGTTCTTTTATCGTGAAGAAAATTAACAGACCAATAACAATACCAGGAATTCCTGAAATAATGAAAGTCCATCTCCATCCCTGAAAAGAAGATATACAATGGTGCAAGAAAAACGTACAAAATAATTTAAAACAATTTATATTTATATGTCAACAGTGAAGATTTTGCCATAGGTCAATAGGCAAAATTTCTGGATATGAAGGTTAGCAACACTGAAACCTTTTACAAGGTCCAACATATTTTTTATCTTCTATATAAAGAAGTCAAATTCTGTCACTATGCCACCATTCATGGAAGCCAAAAATGTGAACCACCTTACAAAATAAGGCTACCTTATAATTAATATGTTGGTTAAAATATAAATATTATTACTAATAAATAATGCATTTGGATATATGACCATACCCTTATAAAAATGACTGCATTAGAATGAGACATTATAATAAGAGAATACTGAATGTAAATTCAATGGCTTTATTTTTAAGAAATCTTTATCAACAGGTGTCTTTTATGCTTATTTATTTTGTGGGTTTCAAACCATTTTTCAGCACATGATAGGCTATACTGCATTTGCTGGTCTATAAGTTGATATTTTTTTAAACAGGAAGTCTGGGCTTCATCTTACACTCAGAATTGACTTTATATATATATATATATATGGATTGTCATTCAAATTGCTTTATTGTATGTCATATAATTTTCATATGGAAGAAAAACATTTTTTTCTCCAAAGAATGAAAAATAATGATCTTTTTTGGGAGATCATGTCCAAAATAATATAGGGCATAACATTAAGGAGGGTTTAAAATTATTTACACGATTGTCAGTATTAATTCATGTGCATCAAATGTATTTGTGCTAAAACAGCATGCACTAGTAATATATGTTCATTAAATGTGATTACATATACATGTATTAGAAAAGACAAGTTTGAAAATGAATAAGCATGACAATTAATACCATTGATTAAACAATTCCTTCAAGTTCAGATTACGATATTCACAGTTGCAAAACCCCCATGACGTTGCAATTTTATTTAAGTGCTAATTAAATATAATATGTTGATAAGCATTCAGGTCTACCTTTAAGAGAAGAAGTAATAATATTTTCAAGATGGCCATTGTAGTGGTCATATTGGATATCCAATCAGCACCCTTTTCCACTCAGGACCAGCCAGACATCATCAGAAGTCTTCTGGTGAAAATCCCATGGCAATATTCCGTTTCTTTGAGGAGTAGCGATAAAAAAGTTTTCAAGATGGCTACTTTGATGGCCATATTGAACATCAGATCAGCTTCATTTTCATTTAAGACCAAGCAGATACCAAAAGAAGAATTTTAGTGAAAACCCCATGAAGTGTAGCAAAATCAAGATTTTCAAGATGGTTGCTGTGGTGACCATATTCGATACTAGATTGTCATCATTTTCCTTTAAGACCCACTAGACATGATAAAAAGTGGTCTGGGGAAAACTCCCATGTGGATATGACCATCCATTGTAGAGGACAAGCAATCATTTTCTGATACTGGATGTCAAAGTGACAACATTTTCATTTAGGATCAACCAGACAATGGGATGAATGTGTGTGTCAAGTTTCATGGAAACCCTCCAAGTAGTTTAGGAGGAGCAACAACAAACTTGTGTCAATGGATATATGACAGTCAACACACCATTGCATAAGCTCCTCTCATCTATGACCAGCAGAGCAAAGAACACATTTTTAATGAAATAGACAACAATTTATCTTCACAGGAGTTTTTTTTCTCTCTCTAATAATAATGATGATTATTGATTGCCTCTTGATGGGTAATTAATCAGATGAACCCATTTAGATTAATTATACATCAAATGGAATGAGATAAAATGGATGCTGTGTCAAACTACAAACCTGCCATGTACAGTCTGAAAAAAAAATAAGTTCAGCAGCCAAAAATAAGATGAAAATTTTCACAAAGCAATTAAAATCTCTACCCATTCACTCAGTCTTGAACAGAAAATAAAGGTAGAATTCAGATATCTTAGCAAGTGTACCAAAATTTTGTTTCAAGGTAAGTGGATCACTTTAGGGTTTTTCATATCTTTGGCAAGAATTATTTACCTGACCATTAATATTAGCCACTGTGATGAAATTTCCTATGGCATAGGACATGCTGTAACCCATGTAGATCCCCCAGTTGTAGATGCCTAAAGTGGTTCCTCTTAATTCTGCAGGGAATATGTCACCTATCATTGAGGCAACAAATGGGGTGCAACCTGCCTCACTGATGAAATGAAATAAAAAGATAAAGTAAACAACATGAATTCCATGAAAATCTTTAATTTACCTAATATAATGCAACAGAATTTAGAGACTTATAATAGTCACAACAGCAAGAAAGATGGATCACTGCAGTTTTGTTTTTTTAATGTAACTTTCACACTCTTTTCACATACATGTCTTGAAAAACATGTCTTCACATACATGTCTTGAAATACATGTCTTCACATACAAGTCTTCACATACATGTCTTGAAATACATGTCTTCACATACATGTGCAAAGCTACATAATGTACAAATTCAGTTTAAATTGGCAAACTCTGAAGTCAAAGATGGACTATAACTTGATCCCAATTCGAAATGAATTTGACCTAATTGGTATTGGTATTTACACCAATATCAAACTTGACCTAACTGGTTATGGTATATTTACCCCAGTTCCAAATGAATTTGACCAAATTAGTATTGATATTTACACCAATACCAAATGAACTTGACCTGTTATTTATATTTACCAAATCTTTATAACAAGCATCTGGATTGGTTAAAATATCATCACATGAAAAAGAAAACTATAGCTACATGTGATTAGTCCATACAAACATTTTTCCATAACAACTTCATTTATAAGGTTATATTTGAGTAACAAGATATACTTGAAGTATATAGGTTATCATTTTCTATTCTTACAGTAATAACTTCTAAAGGTAGTATGAGCAGTGTTTGAAAGTCACTACAAGGTGGGCACTGTTTTTGCTGTTTTGCAAGTTTTTTCTTTAATTCTCATTCCCATCGTATAAAATTATCAATAATTACAAAACCAATCTAAGAAGAATGGTCTTGCATAAATGCAAGGCTGAGCAAATCCCATAGCCCAACGTCCTGGACTAGTCATTTCTGAAGTCGGACGAGTAAAATTTTCCAAGTCACTAGGCCGGGACAAGTGCTTTTTAAAAAAGTCAAGCTAGTCCTTTTCGTGCTTTAATCCCTATATCTACCTTTATTTGGCTAATCATGCCCTCTGGGCCTACTGAATAATTTATTTTATTTTCAGTCTGTATTTAAAAGAGAAAATTAATGTTATGATCAATTTAGAAGTAGTTGTCAAGCAAGCTGATAGTTACTCTGTGGATAAAATGAGCTTGCTAAATTATTTTCGCAAGGCAGGTAAACACAGCACTTCAGAGAAGGTAAATTTGTTTGAAAATGGAGGGATAAAACATAAGACGGATACTGAGTGTGCGGTAGCTATTTCTGAGTGTGAACGAGGATTTAGTTTAGTGAACTTAAGACTTCTTTAAGGAATCCCTTAAACCAAAAGAGTTTACAAATGCTAATGAACATTTCTGCAAATGGACCAGAGCTTGAGGACTTTAACCCAGACACAGCTATCAACTGCTGGGTTAGTACTGGTGCAGGTGGCAGACATATTTTCAAATCCATCAGCTAAAACATATAAACATGAACCTGTAGAAGCCAAATGTATAGCAATCAATGGTTTTGAAGAAGAAAAAAATTTAAAGAAATAATTCTGTTGTATATTATTTTTTATTTTTTTCTATGTATTAAGTACATACGTCTCATCAAATCTCAGCAAGTGATTACCATTTTGGGACCAGTGAAAAGTAAGGTGGGACTAGTAAAGAGTAAGGTGAGACTAGTGAAGAGAAAGGTGGGACTAGTGAATTTTCTGAAACCACTTGTCCTGGACCAGTGGTTTAAAAAAAATTTGCTCAGCCCTGAAATGGCAAAAAATTACCATAATAAAATCTTGCAGAGACTATCAGTTTCTGTTTTAGAAGCACTACACTTAGAATGTAAAAGTTTTTATATCACATACTGAAATTTTACTGATGTATGTCCTGTCTGTTTATTATGGAAACATTAGCATAAAAATGAAATTATCATTGAAAATGCCAGTGCTAGCCAAGGAAAGAAAAGGCAAGTTTTTTTTGTTAACTCGCTGATTCTATCAACTAATATCTGGGAGTTGCAATGGCTCAGTGGGTAGCATGCCAGACTCACAACTGCAAGGGTGCCCGTTAGAATCCTACCATCGGACTAACCTGGGTCAGCTACCATGGTGTGTCCGAAGGCAATGCACTCTACCCCAATTACCTCAGCACTAAATAACCTACCTGTGTTGCTGTGTCATAAGGCATCATACCAAACCAAAACTAGTATAAAAAAGGAATTGCAATGGAGTTGGCTAATGATTAAAATGAGATTCTATCACAAGTATTGGGCTAGTCAGGCAGAATTGGATTTCTCAAAAATCAGTTTAATACAGCCAGAAAAGAAGTCTATGTGTGATTTTGTATTTTACAATACAGCATCACATGAAAGCTAATTAATGCAGTCACAATTATACTAAAGTACCCTGTCCTGAGAAATGCAAAGGGATTTGATCTGGCCTGATCCAATTGCAGGATTTGAACTTTTGGTCTAAAATCTGGCATGGAAAAGATCATCATATTGTAAGTCATATTGGCATCATTTTAATTTGGAATCAACCAGGTATCATAAAAGGTCTTCTAAAGGAAACCCTATCTTGATATGACTTTCCATTGTTGAGTAGCAATAAGATTTTCAAGATATTAGCCATTGTGGCCATATTGGATGTCAAAACGCACCATTTTATGTTAGGTTCAACTAGACATCACAAGAAATCAATTACAGATAAGTCCAACTGGATATCACAATCAATCAATTACAGTTAGGTCCAACTGGATATCACAAGCAATCAATTACAGTTAGGTCCAACTGGATATCACAAGCAATCAATTACAGTTAGGTCCAACAGGATATCACAAGCAATCAATTTTAGTTAGGTCCAAATGGATATCACAAGCAATAAATTATAGTTAGGTCCAACTGGATATCACAAGCAATCAATTACAGTTAGGTCCAACTGGATATCACAAGCAATCAATTACAGTTAGGTCCAACTGGATATCACAAGCAATCAATTACAGTTCTTTTCATGGGAAGCAGCAATAACAAAATTTTTAAGCTAGCTGCCATGGTGCAATATTGGAAGCCATATTAAATCCCAATTCTTTAGCAACAACCAGACATTATAACAATACTTTTAATGAAAACATCATGTTGACATGACTATCCATTCAGGATGAATAACAAACTAGATTTTCAAGACAGCCACTGTGTTGGCCATACTGTTTTCATTTAGGACAAACTAGACCATGCAATGAACGTATTTGTAAAATTTCATTGCAATCCTCCAAGTAATTCAGGAAGAGCAGTAAAAATATACTTGTGTGAATTTACAGATTAACAATAGGCCAACCCATAAGTCCTTCTGGTTTATAATTAGTAAAGCTAAATGTGACAAAAACAGAACAAAAAAGACAAGCAGCTGCAACAAAACGGAAAAAAAAATGAGGGCTCTGCACAGTTGGAAAGAACAGCAAATAAAAAAACAGAAAAGCTGCCTATAAGGGCCAGACAAGGGACCACATGAATTTGTCCTTTAAGAGCAGGTGTCTTTTAACAGATGCTGGTTTAACAGAATCCTTTTATACACCACAAATAAATGTCGAGCATTAAAATTCCACTTAAGGGTCAAAATTGTGCATAAGACATGAGACTTGACCAAGTGTAAAATATTCTGATCCTATGGGTGGATTTTGCCTACCTAAACCCAGTGCTTAATGAAGGATAATTTTTCTTACATTCCTGAATGTTAAGGTCCAAATAGTGTATTGCAAATAATGATGAAACTTAAAAAAAACAGCCACTGAAAATTCCTCACCGTAACAGAACAAAACACATAAGGTTTACACTGAAAAATCTTTCCATATAATCTGGTCATTTAGTGCAAAATGTCTGGCTTGTGGGGCACCAACTTCAACTGGTTTTAGAATATAAAAGTATTGCAGTGTTTATCATGATTACAGTGGAAAATGCTAAAGAGATGATGTTAATTAACAAAGTTTTACCAATTATGCACAGACTGCATCACAGAATCTCATATAAATGAAAATGGTCACACAGTGCAGGAGTTTGATATTCAACAACATTTTTTGTTCTATAGGAATGGATTTTTATATTATTATCAGCATCATCATGCAAGCTTTACCAAGTACACAATTACAATATTTTGACTTCCACCCTCAATTTTTTATTCAGAAATGTGAGAAATAGAATCCTTCATTATGCATCAATGAAAGATAAGCAAGATTCCACCCTGGGGATCAGAATAATGCATCAGACACTTGACAAGATGATACCTGTTGCATGCAAAATTCTGATCCCCCTTCTGAATTTTACAATCCTACACTAATGCATATGAAGGATACTATTAATCTCACCTATACTTTGCAGATGAGACATAACTAATAATCCACCTATATTTTGCAGGTGAGACTTGACTATTAATCTCACCTATACTTTGCAGATGAGACACGACTATTAATCTCACTTCTATTCTACAAGTGAGACATGACTATTAATCTCACCTATACTTTGCAGATGAGACATGACTATTAATCTCACTTCTATTCTACAAGTGTGACATGACTATTAAACTCGTCCTTACTTCGCGGGTGAGGCATGACTATTAATTTCTCATACTTTGCAGGTGAGATACGACTTGTGTAAATCAAACACTCACCCAAATCCAAGGCCAAATCTTAGGATCACCAACTGCCAGTATTCTTTTACAAACCCAGTCAAAAGTGTCATGGCTGACCAGAAAATAAGGCAGCTGGCCAGCAAAATCTTACGATTGTACCTGTCAGCTAAAAAGCCAATGAAGATACCAGCAAAAGTGTAGATAAGAATAAAGACAGGACCAGCCACGATCTGGTATTCCAGACCCTGTCCATTATAATTCCACTCACAAACAAAGTTTCCAGCTTTGTTGGTGATATTATGGCAGCTAAAAAAGAAAAAACAGCAGTTGTACAAATACAACAACACACTGAAATCAACCGGATAATGAATCATTTGTGTGTGTGTGTGTGTGTGTGTCTATATATATATATATATATATATATATATATATATATATATATATATATATATATACACATACATATCTGTAATAATTACTATGTCTATCAATTGTTAGGACTGCTGATGGAAAGTTCATAAAATATCTTATAAGTAAAATAAATTTATTTGGCTTGCCCATGACACCTAAAAAACAATACAAAATCAACAAAATTAACAGAGAAAATAAATCTAACCCCACCAGAATAAATCATAATTATTTTATTGATTCCTCACTCAATCATACTGAATATAATACTTTAAACTATCCTTTCAATCTATCGCTTGGAATATACAGTTATCTGCCCCCACCTCTGATTTGCAAATCATCCATTACTCACTTGTAATAGTTATCTGTCTATTATTACAATGAACAAATCATCCATTGCTTGCCTGTAAAAACCAGCATCCTTCCCACCTATTAACAACTAATTTACTACTCTCCCCAATATAACCAATACATAAATCCTTCATAAACTTCTAAAATCCTGTAAATAATTTTCATGGAATATAAATATTCATAGATTTCTTTCTTGCTACAAAACATGAAGTTAGAGAACAATCAAACAAGGCTTCTGTTAAGAAACAATGGAATAGTTAGGCATAAGCACGTGCAAGCAAGAGACCCATGAAGGGACTGATGCTGTACTGACAAAATATTTCCAGGATTCCCAGATAAGTCTGTTTCTTCTTTTTAACGGCTGAGTATTGAAATCATCTCTGATATTCTTGGAACAACTCCAACATACCAAATTAGGTAAGATATCCTTTTTTATGATTGTGCTGACAAGTTCACAAGATACAAATAAGTACTGTATGGAATTCCTTGTTATGGCCTCAAGACTGAACCTGATATCATAGGCTGAGGACAAGTGTATCTTGTCTGAGACAATGTCAAGGTATAATCACATGCTAAGTTAGTTAAATCTAAGTAATATTTTTAGAAGAAACAAATCCTAAGTTATTTATGTGATGTCATTCTATATATTCTTGATATATATCCAAAAACTAGGCTAAATAATAAAAATCCAACAAGTAGTGTTTGATAACAAATTGGCACCATTTACATTTAGTACCAATTCTTCAAGTCGAAAAACTCCATACAACCGTTCATCAAGGAGTAGTAGTATTAAGATGGCAGCCATAATGGGTGTCTGGAAAGCACCATTTTCATTTAGGACCTTGTATGAAGATTTAAGTTAATTCCTCATGACAATAAACCATCAGTTCATAAAGGTGAAGCAATAACATGACTTTCAAGATGGCTGCCATGATGAACATAATGGGTGTTAGACTGATACCATTTTCATTTAGGACCATCTAGACATCATGTAATTCTTTTAGTGAAAAGTCAATACAACCATCCATTCAAGATGAATAGTGCTGGCAGCAGACCAGCATTTTCATTCAGAATGTAATCAGTGATAATAAGAACTATAGTGGTGCAAACCCAATTTCAATACAATCATCTGTTTAAAAATATTAGAAACAAGTTTCCAGAGGGATTCCATGGCAGCCATACTGGTTGTCATATCAGCACCATTTTCAGTAAGAATCAACTAGACATCAGAAAAAGTCTTTTAGTGAAAACTCTACATCAATATGAACATCTGTTCTGAAGGAGTGACATCATATTTTCAAAATGGGTATGGTGGCTATCAGGGATTGTCAGTTCATCACCATATTTATTTAGAAGTAGTGGCTATTACAAAATTTTCAAGATGTCCACCACAATGCAGTGCCATAATAAATTTCTATCTGGCACTTTTTTCATTTAGGACCATCTACGGATCATAAAGAAGAAAGAAAAAACAGCACTGCAAACATCAATTCAGAATAAGTATAGATTCAATTTTTTCAACATGGCCAATATAGAGGCCATACTGGATGTCAGACTGGCTTAATTTTCAATTAACATCAACTAAAGATATGAAGACTTTCAATGAAAACCCTTCCATTGTGATGAAGCAGCGATATTAAGATGACCATCATGGAAGCCAATACTGGATAACAGACAGGCACCATTTTAATTTAGATTCAACAAGACATCAGAAGAAATCCTCTAGTGAAACCTGTATGTCAATATAACCATCTGTTTAAAAGCAGTAACAATAAGACCTGTGACCAGGCTGCCAGGGTGGCCAAATTATGTGTACAAAGGCCAAAGTTTACATTTATGACCAAGCAGGCCATGGGGGTCAATATGTTTGTAAATATTCATGTCAATCCTCGCAATAGTTTAAGAGGAATAGCAATAACTTTTGACGCCAGAAATTGTACAGATCATGGATGACAGGCAATGAATAACAAATCATAGCGAATTCATCTTGTCTCTGACCAGCAGAGCTAACAATCAAGATACCATATTGTAACTGACTAGGAGAAAAAAAACCAGTCTCTTGGTAATGCCACACAGCTGAAAATGGCATCATTGTGCTTTATGTAGCCTTTCCCAATCCACAAATTTAAGTACTGACAATTTTGTTGTTGAACTGTACAAAATAACAAATACCTATGAAAATAAATTCACAGTATCAATGCAGACATTCTTCTTTAAATTCCACTTTACCTAGCAATAACTGTGGCATTGCAATTGACACCTTTGAGTTGATCATCTGTGAAGGAAGAATTGGTCATGCAGGCTTGGTCACCAAAGTGAATCTCTTGGGCCATTGATTTGGATGTGATTGCCAACATGTAACGGTCTAACTGGTTCAGAAGATATGTCACAAGGAACACAACTAGTGCATACATGCTGTAACAGCTGACCTTTCTCCAAAATGGCTCCATATCTGAAATAGAAGTTTGTCCATTACCTTTTCTTGCACTGTGAAATGGCATAAAACTCTTCCTCCTCACCAATCCCAGGGAAAGAAGAAAAAGGTTTTCAAAGGAAGTCTCACTTAAGGAATCATAATGTGGTTCAGTTAATAACCAAACAACACCTAAAAGGTTCTACCTTGGCACAAAAGACTGGTATTTAAACTCTGAAACTGAGAGTACTTGATCAGTTCTAAAAGATTTGAGTCTGGCCCAATGGTGTACGCCACACAGAACGTCTGGAAAAGTCTAGTATCAGATGAAAGGGGGATTTTTTTGTGCAACATTTCTACTACAACCAAAAGCATTAGGAGTTTTTTTTCCCCCCAAAATATATAGTTTTTCATTTTTGCCCCCCACCCTCTTTTTTGTGATATTGACCAATCTCACAGACTTTTATTAAGTCAAGTGCTCATTGGCTCCTTTGGTTGTAACTAAGAAATTGCCAACTCATATACCACCCATCAGAGAAATTGACAACTCATATACCACACATTAGAGAATAACTAGTAATGGGTTGCCACTTGTTGCCATCTATATTCCAGTGTATGGTAAAGTGTTGCATACTGCCTGCTGCCTGTGTTCAGATTACATCCATTTGCAGTTCAATTAGGCGAATGGTATATTGTATAACAATTACTTACTTAATGCATCCTGTTTACAATATGTGTAAGGACAATGTCATTACACATATCTTAACTGGATAAATGGTATATTGTATAACAATTACTTGCATAATGCATCCTGTTTACAATATGTGTAAGGACAATGTCATTACACATATCTTAATTGGATAAATGGTATATAACAATTACTTACATAATGCATCCTGTTTACAATGTATAAGGACAATGTCATTAAACATACCTTAACTGGATAAACGGTATATTGTGTATAACAATTACTTACATAATGCCTCCTGTTTACAATATGTGTAAGGACAATGTCATTACACATATCTTAACTGGATACATTCTAGTTTTATTGTTCATTCAAAATCAAACTTGATTTCTTTTCTCAAAACAGATTGAACTTCATTTTGAGAAACAACACTGTTAAAACCGGTTTTCATTTTTGTATTCTTCTTTCACTAGATAGATGAATTGACAGACAGATCATCTCTATTACAGTAGAATGCAAAAAATTATTTCACAGAGGTTAATCATTACCAAACATGAATTTAATGGGTCAAAATGTTTTGAAAATAAAAATGCAAGCAAAAAGATATTCACTGCCTGAATTGCTAAGTGTATCTCTCCCAACAATGCATTTTTTGTTTGTTTGTTGGCACTGAAAAGTCATCCATGGCTTGTCAATCAGAGTCATTATCCATGGCTTGTCAATCAGGGTCATTATCCATGGCTTGTCAATCAGTCATTATCCATGGCTTGTCAATCAGAGTCATTATCCATGGCTTGTCAGTCCGAGTCATTATCCATGGCTTGTCAGTCCAAGTCATTATCCATGGCTTGTCAATCAGAGTCATTATCCATGGCTTGTCAATCAGAGTCATTATCCATACTTTTGCCATTTTCTCTGCCATGACCTTGAGAATTTTTCCAAAGACAGGAGGAATACCTTCTTCACATTGCTGTATGAAATAGGTGTACACAGCATCATTTAATTCTGTGTTGTTTGCATTTTAGTATTCCATTTTTGTTTCAATCCATCATTGGAATCAACATCATATAAGTAATCCTGAAATTTCTGCTCATCATTGAGCCATTCTCCGAGTTTAAACTCAGCAATTTTGAGTTTACTACACACTTTAGATCTCACTTCACCATTATGAACTCCATGATACAAAGCTTTTCATTCATAGAGTTCACCTTTCACTCTCCATGATCATATTTAAAAATGATTAGGATATATTACTGATCTATATATATATATATTATAATTTAACAACATTAAGTACATCATATTTGTAACCAACTGAACAAGAAAGTTGAATAGATTTTGAAACACAAAGGTAACCACAAGAGCTTATTACTGTACCTACCTTAATCGATTTCATGAAAAAGATATTCAATGTGACAAAATAACACAGGTCTCTTTTTAATCGAATTTTAAAATGCAACAAACACTTCCCCAAGCTGTAGATCAAAACAAAGATGGCACAATTAGGTTATCAAAGATTTGCTTGCATCTATCAATCGCAATATTTATTTTTTTTCATGTTTTAACAGATGAAAACATGCCACAATTTTACTGTTTACAATGATACAAATTATAATATGAATTTCAAAAGAAAAGAATTTAACTGATGTTTATTTCTTCCAATGTTGCCACCTGTTACCATATACCAGAATTTGTCATTGATCACTATTTTGCCACATATTATTTAGTGAATTGAGAAAGTATTTTTCTAATTAAAAAAAAACAAGATAAGTGATTTCATATTAAAACTTTCACGATGTTGATTCAAACCCTTTGGACACTAAATGCCATTTCCATAGTAAAACAAGCACTATAACAAAGTTCCATTTACCAATTCCAATCATGATTTTCTTCACATTCAACACATAGGGACCAATGTTTTAAAATATTTTCTTTACAAAAAGACAGGATCTATGCCAGACAAGTTATTCATGGAGCAGTGTCTGTTGTTTTCAAGAGCTTCAAGGATTTCTTCAGATGGTGGTACAGATATCCTTGATAGGAGTTAGACTGGTTTGCTTGTGAAATGCACTTCTATTTTTCATTTGCCTGTGATCTTTGTGAAAAAGTTCCTTAAGCCCATGGAGACCTTTACACCAAGATGCAGATGGAGCTCAATATACAGGATATTTGCTTTCTTGGATTTTGCTGATTTTACTTGCCTGTAGAATGTTGTCAGGATAACAAGACATGCCCTAAAGCTCTTGCCAAAGTTTGTTTGTACCATGTGAATCTCATGATTGTGCTCATGCTGTATAATCATTTCCTACTAATTGCTTGTTTGAAAAGTGTTTATTGCCTGCAGAAGATGCTGTAGCCAAAGAACAGGTCATTGCTATTTGATCCTTATGCTAATGCTGCCATAATTGATATAAAAGCAGGTGGTGAAACAGCAAGCCATTATTGTAGCCAATATTTATTTGACAAAGTTCATCCAATAGCCTTCTCTGATCAACTGTGTGAGAGGTAACTGCAACATCCTACAGTAACCCTCAGCTTGATCTTTGGTTTTTCTACTGGTCTGCAATGGTATTGAATACATCCATGGTTTTTTTACTTGTCTGCAATGGCACTGAATACTTCAGTGGTTTTTCTACTGGTCTGCTTTAAAATCTTGAGAGAACTTGTTCACCGTCAAGTCAGTGAGACAGCATGACCAACCGTAGCTGTCATTTCTCATACTTGAAATTTACAAGTTTTTGTCTGCGTCTACATTACTAAGTCATCTGAATTTGATAACTTATAAAAACTAATTGCTGCCTACATCAATATCAGAGCCATTACTTAAGTTATTGAAGCTTTCATAGTTGTGATTCTAATCATGAAAACTTCGTAAGTACTGAATGAAATCCGCGACCTCCATTTTGGAGAGTGGAGATTACGAACCAGTTACTTTAAATAGCAGATATCGACCAGAGCATAAACAGTGACCACGTGATCTGACGTAATTGTCATTCACAGAAATGAATGTAGTATTTAATAGGGGGTTTTCTCTGAAGGTGGCACTACGAAAACCATCTTAAAATGGCTGATGTTTACAACAGACGTCAAAAGGCACTTCCATGTGAATGGAGTAGAGACGCCAAAAGGCGCTTCCACGCCAATGGAGTAGAGGTGTCCAAAGAAACTTGCATGAGGTAAAGGGTTAACAAATTAACTGCAGAAAGGAGACCACTAATGCAGTAAACACAAGCTACAAGTAAATTTTCTCTGCTGATTATCTACACATAATATCTATACAGAATCCTTCAAAAAGATGACCCTGCTCCGCATGTACCATACCAGGTACATGTGGACTGTGTCATGCTGACAATTCACATCAACTGGACATTGGTTTTTAAGCACGAACAAGTAATGTTGCACAATAAAGTTATGGTTGGTATTCAACTGTCATTTAACAATGTATATGTACAAATACCACATTATTTACTGTAACATTAAATCAACTGTCACTTAGAGGTATCAATATATCTGTCCATAAATTGTAATCTACAGTATATCTATCAATTCAACCAGATGAACATCTGTTTGTCCATTTATTCATTCATCAATGTATGTCTGCATGCAAGCATGTTTCTGTTCTCATGCATACTTGCATCCTGTTATGTATGTATGTATGCATGTATGTAGGTGTGTGAGTTTTTGCTTACTGTCCCTCAATCATCATTTATAAGTACTTTTTTGAACGCTATACAAACATGAATGAAGTAGAAGATGCAATTTTTCTCACCTTCTTTTTTGAGCAGTGGGGTTCTTTCCTTGGAATCTAGAAAAATACAGAAAAACAAGATTAAACTGAAATAGAAAGGATAAAACCTGCCACGGCTGAAAACCTAAAGGGTCAATAAATTTTAATTCAATTTAAAGGTTTGTATAAAAGACAATTGATCAGCTTTATGGGCAAGTATTTAAAAAAATTATAAAACTGATATAAATACTTCCCCTGTTCTTTAATTCTGCAGAACTTATTGTGCCTATGGAGCAAAAAAAAACTTTGCAGAACCCACTATTATAACACTGACAAACTGAAACAAAATTTGCTTGATTTAAAACATAAAACTTTCTGTAAATTAACATTGGCAGACAACATAAAAACATCTTGGTCATGATGAAAGTGCAATAGTCAGAATAAGTCGTATGTACATGTACCATGGGACTGTGATAACATCAGGTAGGAAAAAATAAAAGTTCATGTACCCACAAATCAATGTCCATTTCCTGAAAATTCCACAAACAACTCACTGTAGGTATCATGAAACATCCCTTACCAAGTGCCATCAGAACATTAATTTTGTCCACATAGCGTAAGTGATAATATTTCAGCAAAATTAAATTTCTGTGAACCTTTCATTTCAGCACACAAATGACATAAAATTTTGCAATGTGAATTTTTCATGATGATTTTACCCTATTGTGAAACAAAGCTGACATGGGCTGTTATGGAAGACTGAGGAAAGAAACATAATTTTTCTTTATCAAACACAAAGAAATTATCAAATAAACGTAATATGGTGAGAAAGCTTTCCGGTAGCTTCTTGTGGGTCGGTGATTCTTTCCAGGGTTTTCCTGGGTTCTTCCTCTACCAATTATACTTTTCCTCTTGTGTCCCCATCATTCAGCTTTAATCTTTCCACCATACTTCTCGAAACTATCATTCAGTAACTGTATGAAGTATGAAGAACTCTTGTCCCAGACTGAGCAGATAGAAAGTAGCCATTCCAGCAACTGTGCTGAGCAGATATAAAGTAGTCATTCCAGCAACTGTGCTGAGCAGATAGAAAGTAGTCATTCCAGCAACTGTGCTGAGCAGACAGAAAGTAGTCATTCCAGCAACTGTGCTGAGCAGATAAAGTAGTCATTCTAGCAACTGTGCTGAGCAGACAGTTGTTGTTGTGGGGTTTAATGTCATTTTTCGACACATGATAGGCTATACATGGCGGCCAGTATTAATGGTGGAGGAAGAACCCGGGAAAACCCCGGAAAGAACCACCAACCCTCGAGAAGCTACTGGCAAGCTTTCTCACATACCCACATTGGCTGAATCTTAGACTCAAACCGCTGCAGACAGAGGTGAGATGGCAGTGATCTGTATCAAAGAGCGCTTTAGACCACTCGGCCACTCGGGCCCCTCTGAGCAGACAGAAAGTAGTCATTCCAGCAACTGTGCTGCTGTGGAGCTCTCATGTTTTAACTTTGTTTCTTTATTCTTTATTTGTTCTATCATCCAAATTTAAAGAAAGAAAATCTGAATAGATCTAAAGGCTTTAAATCTATACAGGTCTAAAACTAGACTTTTATTCCTATTCAGGCAAAGTTAGGCTTACAATACAGGTACAGTACTTATCATAATACAATTTTAAGTAGCACATTGGTAATTCTGATCACTGCATACGATTCTGTTCTAAATTCTTAAGAAGAAAAAAAAATGCTATCAAAACTTAGTTATGCCATTAGGGAATGGTCCATATGTCTATGATAGTTCAGAGCTAGAAAAATGTAGCAGAATTCTGGATCACCTCAGTCTCACCCAAAGCCCCAATAAGTTCAGTTTCTTATCAAAATATCTGACAATTAATTATGCAGAAATTTTTGCCAGGTGATATGTCATCATATTTCTAGTAGACAGTTTGTTTTGTGAGGTAACCTCTGAATTCATAACCAAAAGACCATTCCTTGTTTTCCAGATAAGACCATTTCAGATTGGCACCATTATGATTCATGACCAACCAGAAACCATAAGAAGTCTTTTGGTGAAAACCCAATGTCAGTATGACCATCCATCTTGGAGGAATAACATAACAAGATTTTCAAGACGGCCACTGTGGCAGGCATTTTTGGCAGTCAGACCATCACCATTTTCATTAAGGTCCAGCGCGGATAGAAGTATTTTAGGACCAACTAGATGGCATAAGTTTTCTGGCGAAAACAGCATGTTGATATGGCTTTCCGTTCAGGAAGAGTAGCAATAACAAAATCATCAAGATGGCTGTCACTGGGGCCATACTGGACATCAGACTGGCACCATGTTCATTTTGGGCCAACTAGACATCATAGTAAGTCTTTTTATGAAATAATGATGGTGATATGACCATCCTTTCAGGAAAAGATGCAATAACGGATTGTTAAAAAATGCCAACTATGACTGACATATGTCGATATAGCTATCCATTTAGAAGGTGCTGCAAATAAAAAGATTTTCAATCTGGCCAGTGTAGTAGTCATAATGAATGCCTGAGCAGCAGCATTTTCATAGAGGAAAAACCCCAAATCCATGGATTGAATGTGTAAGTAATGTATTAAGTATCAATAACAAACTATTGCTAACATATAGATGGTCGACAGGCCCTTCCATAAGCCCCTCTTATCTATGGCAACTAGAATAAAAATAACAGATCTGAAGAATTAAGTCAAATCTCACAAAAACATTTGTCAGCTCTCACAGAGAAGCACTATACTTTAAAAATACTACAGGTGTAAGGGACTGTGAATTTGTAATTCTGCACCCATTAAAAATGTTGTGAATCGACGGTTTATCTTTACCTTCCATCTTATCCTTCATATGCACCTTTTGCAGACGTCGCTTCATCCTTATGTAACTGTTACGCATGTAATATGCACTATATTCAATGTCATTTAATCTAAGGGAATATTGAAAATGGAAGAATTAAAATCTTTGCATGAAATTAAAAAATAAAAGTTTTAACACAAGATAATCTAAAAATTAACAGCGAATAAGTACCGTATATACTCGCGTATAAGCCCGTTCGCATACAAGCCGACCCCCCAAAAAAAAACTGAATTGGTAAAACTGTTATAAAGTGCATGACCCACGTATAAGCCGACCCATAATTTCTAGACTACCGGTACATCACAAGATGCACAAAGTGAGTTCTGAATATGTTTATTTAGGCAAATCACATTATTAAATAAAATGAAAGTAAGAAAGCTAATTTATATGTTGAAATAAGAACAATTCTAAAGTGTTAAGTCTTAATGGAAATTTAATTAATCCTCATTCTAAAATCATGAATTATGAAAGTTCTATCACTTTTAGAATCCTTCAAAATCTGGCTCTGTATCAGACTCGCCAAACAGTTCACGAAACTCGGCTTCTTTTACGGGTGTGCTTTCATCATATACGTTGTCACTGTCATCATGGTCATCCGATAGTGTGTCGTTCTCCTTCTCGCTCTCCTAGTTATTGTCAGATTGAAATATAGCATCATCCTCTGTTCCATCCATGACATTGCTGATACAGCACTTCCTGAATGATTTTGCAATCATTTCCGACGGAATTCAGTCCCACACTTCTTTTACTCACTTGGAGACCAAATCGATGTCCGGCCTCAATAAATTCCCACCTTTTGTCATTTTCACAGCCCCTGAACAAACCCATTCTGCCCACATCTTTCAAGTATTGTGACAGTTTATAACTTTGAGCAGAAACCATGTCCACTACCATATCTCATTAAACAATACATCTGAGAGTCGGCATGTATTAATAAAGTCATTGGCATTGTGCAACAAAACAAACATATTATCCCCGAGGCATTTACCACAGATTAAGCATATGGTAGCTATTGTACAACACTCTACCGCTAACAAACGACTTTGCTTTACAAACAACTAAACAACAGTAGTATATAAACTGTGGCTGCTGAATACTTCTAAAACACCTGTCAAAGAAATCCCACAAATTGTATTGTTTTACAATTATTCACGCTGACTCGTATATTGCCCTGCTATTTACCCTTCCTAAGCGTGCGCGCAACAAACCCCTATGAAGTCTCTCGCTATTGTTCCTTTAAGACTATCGTACATGTATTTCTACTCTCGATCAAAATGTTTGTCGTATATACCTTCAGTATCATAATTGTTTTATTTTTTTACGTAGATTCTTTTCATATTTACACTGAAATAAGCTAGCATGCATTTGTACGATACCGTAGAGTTTAATGATTACTGATTAGCTGAGGGTTAAATACTTGACTGGAGATTACTAATATGGCAGTTCTTTTGAAAAATACATGTACCACCATGGCTCAAATAACACATATGGCTGCATTTTCTGGTGGATGGACATCTGTCAAATAGACGTCAAGTACGTTAAAACATGTTTTTCATTCATTATCCTACCACTTAAGTTAGAAAAAAAATATTTGTTTCACTTCACAACAGCACAAATCTTATGAGCCATGTGGCATCACTAGGCATGTGATCTCCTCTTTGGCGATCGACAGAAACAATACTGGAAATCGAGAGAAAAAGGCGTTAAAAATTTCAGACTTGGACCTTGGCCCGCAGATAAGCCGACCCCCCTTCTTCCAGGCCTTATTTTTTTCCTAAATTTTTCGGCTTATACGCAAGTATTTACGGTAGGCACTAAATATTATGAGATTTATCTTCTAGTCTGTAATTTTACATTTGCCGCCTGTTGCATAATGCAATGCATATGAGACAAGATTATGCAAACTTTTTATCCCTACAAATGTTACATCATCAACTGTCAACATTTGTACTTAATAATTTTAATTGACTTCCACAATTGTTTCTTACAAAATAAAATGCATTGTTACAGGTGTGTATCCAACTCAAGCAAAAGACAAATAAAAATGTTTCATTCATACACTGAAAACTCAATGTTGCTCTGAGTGCTGCTCAGTAAATAAATATTCCTTCACATTTTAATAGAATTAACCATCATTTTAATATAATGTAACCATCATTTTGATACACTGTAACTATCATTTTTATAGAATGTAACCATCATCTTAATAGAATGTAACCATCATTTTAATAGAATGTAACCATCATTTTAATACAACTGTAACCTGTCAATGAACTCCACATCATTAAGACACTTGACAATACAGTATGCACATAGTATACAGACCAACTTTCACTCAACTCCACTTCAAGAGTGAATTCTACCTGTCCAGCTTGTTGACTACCTCAGGCTATATCACTTAAAATTTACTGCAGGTAGTAATATCATGGGCTGACAATAATTAAGTCTATTGACCAACAGCACAGTGTTGCTCATACTTTACTCCACCTATAAATCCTAGATATTTCATTGCAGTAAGGTGTAATTTGGTGGATATTACATAAAAACAAGTAGAAAATGGCGAGTAACCTTTGTTACATTACTGTATTACATTCCAGTTTCTTAAATTCATTTTAATGTTCAAATTTTGTATCAAGGATACCTGCTCATAGAGGGGCAGCTTTAGTAGTACACAATTTGAGTGTCCTCTGTAAAGAGGTATTGCTAGTCAACAATCCCTCACAATAAGGACCTTCATTATAACATGGTTCTTGTTACAAGGTGGGTATTTCATTATTCATTATTAGATAAATAATGTACTTCATTACTAGGTGATCTTACAACATGTGTAAGATGGTACCCTTTACGGATCCCACAGACAGCATTACAATGAGGGATGGCTGTATTTTTATGGTTCCCATAGACATCATTATAGTGAGGGATGGCTGTATTTTTATTTTTCCCTAGGACAGCATTATAATGAAGGATGGCTATATTTTTATGGTTCCCATGGAAAGCATTATAATGAGGGATGGCTGTACTTTTTTATCGTTCCCACATAAATCATGACGAGAGATATCTGTATTTGTATGGTTCCCACAGACAGCATTATAATGAGGGATAGCTGTATTATTATGGTTCCCATAGACAGCATTATAATGAGGGATGTCAGCATTTTAATGGCTCCCATGGACAGCATTATAATGAGGGATTCAAGTTTTTATTGTTCCCATGGATAGCAACATAGTGAGGCATGGTTATATTTTTATTGCTCCATAGACAGCATTATTATGACGGATATTTGTATCTTTTATGGCTCCCATGGACTGCTTTTTACTGAGAGTTGGCTGTATGTTTTTATTAGTCCCATGGACAGTATTATAATGAGATATTTATATTTATGGCTCCCATGGACTGCTTTTTAATGAGGATTGGCTGTATGTTTTTATTAGTCCCATGGACAGCAATATAATGAGCACTATTCTCTAAAATTGTGGTGGTGTTCGCAATCAGTTCAAATTCATAAATACTGTTAATAGTATGATTAATACCAGTAAATAGCACATGTAACTTGCAAAAATGATTGATTTAAATCAGTTATCTAGATATCTGAACAACTGAGTTAATGATAAAATGTTTGTAATGAAACTGCTATTGTTGCAAAGCTTAAACATCAATGCACTTTTTAAAAGTATTTTATTCCAAGTGTCATATTGTTTCAAATTTGCATCATACATTTCTTGTTAGAAAATGACTGATATTTGGCATTTCTAAGTAAATAATTGTAAAGGTTTCATTAAATTTATTTTTTTATTGTATTGATTGTCTTTAGCTTTTCTTTGCACTATAAATCCATAAAAATCATAACCAGTGATTTCACAAAATTTTTTGAAAACCATGAATTAAGAAACACAATGAACAATGATCCTTCTCATGAAACTATAAGACCCATTACAATGCGACTAAAGGACCTCTTTCACTGAAACTTAAGGATCTCTTTCACTGAAACTACATGGCCCCTTCTTCAATTAAGAAATTCAATAATATATAAAAACATTTTAAACTACAAAACTTGTACCCACACAAATAAATTGTCTTCAATTATTTGTACATGTAAAAAAAAAAATAACTGCACAAAAAATGTAAACACAACTACATGGAAAGCATTATACATGTTTAAAGCAAGAGAAGTAAAAAATTCATCTCACGCATGCAATAATTAAAATGAAATTCAGCATAACAATGTCAGGGCATAACAATGTCAGGGGAACACCAGAGAGTGGTCTTTATGAGCAACTGGAAAGTGATACCAATGTTTCTCATCATGTAGTTGCAGGTGAAACAATAATTATGGCTATTTTTGGAGTTAGTTTTTAAGATGGCATTTTTTGTAGGGGAATCCTTATATTCTTATAATGATACACATATTTACCAGTGATGCAAAAATGGAATGCAAACAGAATGCAGAATGAACACAGATGAAGGCTGGGAAAATGTTGCATGAAAAATAAAAGCAGAATGAAATGCAAAGTACTTCAAGGTTTCCCTTTGACCTGTATTATTGTGTGCTGATATATGGATTTCATATCTGAACTGAAACTGATGCATGTGTATTCTGCCCCATACAAGTCTGACTCTCAGAAATTTTACCTCAAGTGTCAAACACTATATTTTGCACCATATAATAATCTTGCTGTTTGAAGAACCATGCCTACACACACACCTGACTTATCAATTAATTAGTTGTTTTCATTTAAACTTTTAAGGGTCAAGTGGGATAGTTTGATAATTGACACAGATGTCAACTTTGATTCTTTTGAATAAATGAAATGTAATAACTCTTTAAAATGCAAGACAATAAATTGAGTGATGATTGAAAATGGCAGATGAAAATCAAAAAGCATTGACTGCATTAAGTCACAGTTATCTACACTATCTGCAAAAAATTACTAAATATTTATTTCACTTGATTCTCTAAAAATTTGGTTGCACTTGTGATATAAAAGTAAATTATTTCACATTATTGTTGCAGCATGCAGCATTATATTATGGACTGCACAAAATCATGCCATATTAAATTTAATTTTCAAATTTAAGAAATGCATGTAATATAATGGAATATCTTCACTTATTTCTGTGGAAAACATCATCATCAGACTAATTCAGACCATACAAATGAACATGGAAGCACAAAGAAGTCACTCCTTCAAAATGCACATACAAATGTAGGCATCAAAGAAAGATCCTTTTTCTGAAACATTTGTGAATAATGATGGAAAGATTATTGTGTTTTTCAAGTGGCTGGGGTCAACAATGGAGTGCCTGGGATTAATAATCCTGAAACCATGCAGACTTTAAGATGACTTTAAGATGACTTTTCAAAAACAATGAGGATATACTGCCTGATTTACATTGTCAATGCTCCACTTACTAGTGTTGCTTGGGAATGGTGTTTTTTTATTGCCAAAACTGCCTCAAAACCAATTCTTGATCACAAATGGATCGGGACAAATTATGCAAACTGATTCCAACAGAATAGGAGCATGTCTGAATAAGAGTAACTGGAATGTGAAGAAAGTTTTTTTCACAATATGAAATACAAATACAGCAAAGAAAGCAATTCATTTTGTGTATTAACCATAAAAAATTATGGAGGCTTATAAATTTATAAGTTATTTTAATGCAATGTGTGCTGTTCAAATTTTCCTCTTTATGTTTTATCTTTTAATCATGTTGTTCATATAATAATCATGATTCTTTAACTTTTTATTTTTAACAATAAATGAAAATGAGTAAATGTATTACATGTATGTTTCCTTTCTCTGTAATGTTCCTGTTATTCTTGGATTTAAGATTTGTACTCAAAATCTTCAAATTTTGAATCTTGGAAATTTCCACCCCAAAATCAATGACCTTTCAGTTTCAAATCCTGAAGGAAACCCTAATCCTAAGGAACAAATATGAGAATCCATTGTTTTCCAGATGGTACTAAATTACCACAGATAAAACCCTTTTGAATGATAAGCCAGTAATAGATTCTTTCTAATGACAATGTTTCACTCTAAATATCCAGTTCTTGTAGCTGAATAAGGTTTACTTACATGTGAAATAAGAAATAAAATTTCACAACAAATAGTCTACAACTATATTTGTACATTTACTGCACTTGCAGTAACAAGTTTATCATCAATTTGTTTTGCTGATAATTTTTTTAAACCACAATTTGGATATGTAAGCAATAGTTCTCAAAAAACAGAAAACACAATTTGGTTAATTCAATTTCCATTTCATTCCAAATCAACAAAACTGAAAGAAAACAACAAAATGTAAGCTATAAAGCTAAAGTCAGAGTGAATTTCTGAAACCATGCATGAAAAAGATAAGATGATAGCTGAAATGCAAACATGAAACAAAAGCATACAAAATTAATTCCAAGTGATTTTCAAATGCAAATTAAGCACAAATCAAATGCAAAGGAATATAGATTTTAACGAAGTACCCAGTTCAGGGTCTAGTCTAAAGCAGAGTATTTTCATTAGTGGAAGTTTTAAACACTGCATATTAACTGATTGTTATTAGGACCAGATACCACTGAATAATATAACTCCATTAGTGGGAATAGTAGGAATGTGTGAATAGCTAAATCAAGAATGAATAGCCACAAGTGGAATATACAGTTTAGTCATTTAGTGATCAGTTTTAATTAGGTTACATTATGTGTTAATTACAAGTTATGAAAACCAATGAACAATCAGACAAGTTAGTATTGTTAGTAAGACATGCATTTGCACCAACAAAAAATAAAGCCACCATGCAAGCTCATAACGTTACCCATTTTGTCATGAGCAGCAACAAAGAATTTCTCTGCCTGGATCTTCACTTGTTTTACGTCTTAATTCCAGTAGCTAGAATGCTTATGAAAAAAAAATGAAAATAAGTTTTTTCTTGAATTATCATCAATGTTAAAAATAATTTCTATTACTGAATTCTATTGGTAAGCACCAACAAAACTATATCATCAGGTTTTCATTGTAAATAAATGTACAATAAAATTAAAGCAGTACATATGAACTCAATAAAGAGAATATAAAACACGTATATGCATCATACACATATTCAGCAAGGTACCTTTCAGTTCTATCAATACTCCATATGAAGAATAACAATGAAGCAAACTTTTCTGTCCCATAAATGTTATCCGACAGTTCAGTAGGTCAAGTGAATTATTTCAGAACATAACTCCTTTCCTCTGCCAGCATCCATCAGTCTGCTACTGTTTGTACTTGCTTATAAGTCGAATCCAACTGCGAACTTTATAAATTAGATCTGCCGTTACACAATGCACCAGTAGATCTAGACCCATACCGCTTGTTAGGTTTAATCAGTACAACAGACAGTAACGACCCTTAACTGCTGGCATATTATGCAACGACAGATCAGAGTATGGTATACGTTGTTTTGCAGTTGGACACTTCTAATAAGCGAGCATAGACGGTAAACAATAATAAACTCAACAGTACAACAATTTGAGTAGGGTCAGGATGGAAAATATTTTGTAACTAACCTGCCCTGGTAAATGAAAAATGTTTTAGGTCAGTAGCTAGTTATCTGCGATACAATGTGTTGCTTCTCCGACGTTCATGTGCACCTAGGAGTAAAGTCAACAGTTTTCTTGTTATACAACAAATTTCTGCGTGTGACAGATAACATCACGTGCGAGATGAAGTTAGGCGGGAATATCTCAGTTGTGAAGAGTAGCTAGTTTAATGGCTTACACTAAAACACACGACAGTAGTGAAGGGGGATCCTATAGGGTCTATGGGATTTATCATTAAAAACACCCTTGGGAACATATAGGGTCTATGTAAATTTAACATGGAGAAAAATCGTGGGAACATATAGGGTCTATGGGAATTTAACATGGAGAAAAACCCTGGGACAATATAGGGTCTATGGGAATTAACATGGCCAAAAACCCTGGGACAATATAGGGTCTATGTATATTTAACATGACCAAAAAAACCCTTGGGACTGTATAGGGTCTATGTAAAATTGAAACATAAAAAAATAAAAAATAAAATAAAAAAAGGGGTAGGCAATGGAAAGGCTATCTCTTTTCGAGAAATATGGCTGGCCCTGAAAAGGGCCTTTGGGTTTTCTTCTTCTTCTTCTAATTTCTTCTTTTCCT
Source organism: Sinohyriopsis cumingii (assembly GCA_028554795.2). NCBI lineage: Eukaryota > Metazoa > Mollusca > Bivalvia > Unionida > Unionidae > Sinohyriopsis > Sinohyriopsis cumingii. The sequence continues at coordinate 17,761,894 of CM068839.1, read as the reverse complement.
CCACCAAGTTCTTATTTTATCTCCTACACTCTTCTTCTCTTTCTTTTTTTTCTTCTCCTCCTCTTCTTTCTTCTTCTCTTCCTCCTCTTCTTTTTTCCTCTTTTCATTTTCTTCTTCTTTTTCAATTTTTTCGTTCCAATTGCGTATTCTTATTCTTTCCTCTTCATCCTCCTTCTCCTCCTTGATCTCTTTCATGACACCACTAATCTTGTCCTTTGCTTTCCTTAAGTTATTAATTTCCATCTTCACACGATGGGGACTATAGGAATAATGGTCTTCAACCAGTCTTAATAGCATCTGTTCCATTATTCCTAAGTTGTCTAAAACGTCTTGCAAGGTTTGTATTTTGTCGATTTGGTTTGACGCCATCTTCTTTTTATTCTTTGCAGAATGGTTTGAACAACGAACACTGTGGGTTCTTATAGTGAAAGCGCGGACGTGAAGGAAAACATCCCCCTAATAACATAAAATTCATCTTACCTAGATCATGACTAACATCGCGCGTACGTGAAGTAAAACATCCCCTTACTTTCTCATTTCATATAATATAAACCTCAACTATACTCTCTACATACGCTAAGAATCAATAAATAAACCCATAATCTACTATTCACACAAGCTTACTCCATCATTTACAAACACAAACACGCCATCACATACACTCCCACTATTAATAAAGAGTTAGTGTTTATATTCACACTACTCTACCTACACACATTGGCAAATCGATCGTTATTTCTTTTCTAGAGTATTGGGGTAGCCCTGAAAAGGGCTGTTTTGTTTGGAACTTCATGGACACCTGGTTAATGGTGGCACCTTCCAGGCCTGGCGCCACATACGCATCTTATCCCCCAGTTACTTTTTACCTTTTGGGGGGAGAGAGCAGAGGCAGGATATGTCGCTTCAGAATCCCAATTTTCGCTCTCTGGGATTTTGAAATTTTTTCTTCTCTCCTTTTCCTCCTCCTCTTCTTTGTTTCTTCTTTCCTCTTTATATATTCTTTCTTCTTCTTCTTCTTTATATCTTCTCTCCTCCTCTTCTTTGTTTCTTCTTTCCTCCTCCTCTCTTATCCTTCCCTCCTCGACAATGGCTTCCGCGGCCAGTTCATTTAATATGCGCCTGGCATATTCCAGATGCACATGAAGCTCCAACAGTTTCTCAAGTCTCGTGTTCATTTTTTGGTGTTGATCAGTCAACAAGGGTAGCTGGACTGCCGAACGAGTTTCAATTTATACTGAAAGCGCGGACGTGAAGGAAAACATCCCCCTAATAACATAAAATTCATCTTACCTAGATCATGACCAAAAAAACAACAACGCGCGGACCTAAAAGAAACACTCACTCACTTTTTATGCTACCCATCACTATTTTAAAATTTTTTATAAATCACTTCAATAGACTATCCACATACTCAAATCAATTCAATCTAACCCCAAATATACACCTCAAACACCAAAAAACATCATTTTAATCTACTATCCACACCAACTTACTTGAGCTCTTACAAACACTAACACACCAACACATACCCTCACATTTTTAAAAAGAGTTAGTGTTTATTTTCACACTACTCTACCTACACACATTGGCAAATCGATCGTTATTTCTTTTCTAGAGTATTGGGGTAGCCCTGAAAAGGGCTGTTTTTTTGTTTGCTATGGCATTCTTTTTTAGTTTCTAAGAATGCGATGTCCTCTGAGGATAGACTTTCTGGCAATAGGTCTGCTTCTTCGGAAAGAGAAGAAGAATTCTTTGGTGTCGATACGGCAATCGACAAAGCCTCTGTCAGGTTCAGGTTGCTGCTGTTGTTGCTGCTGTTGCTGCTGTCTCTGAAGTCTGTACTTCTCTGTCCATTCTTCTTTTTCCCTGTTCACTTCTTCTCTGAAGAGCTCTTCTATTAGGTCTTCAGTGATTTTTAGCATTCTCACATTCTCTATTTCTTCTGGCTTTGGTATCAGACTGTGTCTGACCCTATGCAAATTCACCTAGGCTTCGTTGAGTTTAGCTAGTTTGCAGCACATCTTCTTAGGAGGATGAGTCGACAATGGATGGTTAGACTGGAAATAACCCGGTTCTTAAAGTCAAAGCGCGGACGTGAAGGAAAACATCCCCCACACGGTTTTCGAGCCGCAACGTTTAGTGAGTGTCATGAGAGGGATAGTAAGAAAAAAAGAGCATCAATCCAACATTCTTATAGCTAAACAAACCACAAAGGCATTTTTTTCATAACACAACATTTTTTATTCAAAAATCACTTAACACTAAACAACAACTCTAACATTTTTAAACAATAATCCAACACTATAACATCAAACAATTTCTTTTCAAATCACTAACATTTTTTTCTCAATGTACAATATACTTTAAGCAAGGCTGACAACGTTGTGAATGAAATCGTGATTTCCACTGTTGGAAATCATTAGGCCATTGATGGACACTACGTTTCCTAGCTTGAGACAAAAGATAAGCATAATGGTCACAAAACCATCGATCTACTTTCACATCATTTCTAGCAGAAGAACGAGGATCAAAATGAGTCACTAAATGTTCTAAGGAATAGCCCAGGCTGCGATGATGCAGAAAATACACACAATATTGTCCACACACCAAAGAATCTGTGCCTTGTAATTTCACATTATTGAATCGGGTGGTTTGAGCATTTCTTCTCATAAAGTCAATGATATCGTCTTCCAAAGGGGGCAATCCGTACAAATCGAAATATTCCACACATCCTTCTTGAGGAAAGTAGACGGCTACCCAGTGGGTTCCTGGGAGATGACTGTCGTCCGTGTTGATCACGTAAGCTTGATGGTCTTTAGGTTTGCGATGAGGGAGTTCATCTTTAGCACAGACGACAGGATTCCAAGAAGCTGTATACGAACTGTGGTTCAAAAGGTAATAAAGTTCCCAGGTATCCATTGATTTGTTTTCTTCTTCACAGGTAATAATACGTCGTCAATTCGATCCTGACTTTTTGCTTGAAAATGTCTGACGAATAAACGGTTATTCGTTCTGTTTCCTCACTCTGATTTAGGAGAGCTTCGATACGATGGATCTCTTGAGTGGTTAATGGTGGACAAGAATGTTCACGCAAGTCTTTATACCACTGGTGCAACACGTCTTTGTCCGAGATGAGACTCCAAGCTTCGTCCAGATACTCGTCCAATTTTTCTTCTTGACTCAACATCAGGCATTTATCGTGTTGAATTTGACTGGGATGATCGTTTTGACATCCATAGCAATTTTTCTTGATCAATTCCGTCATTTTGTCGACCAAGTGTTTGGCAAAACAGGAGACTAAATGGGCTTCTTGTTCTGGCCATCTCGACTTCATCATGATTACTTCTTCTTTTTCCAGGGTCTCCTCACATTCCATGTCCAAAGTTTCTCCACTAGGTAAAGAGGGATAACAGTCTTCCATGGTTTCTAGTAATCTAGAATGACTTCTCTCAAACTGTTGATTTCTATGGTGTTATCGAATTCTGCATACAGGATGACGTTCAACGTTGGATTAGCAGTAGCGGGGTCTGGTTGGCTTGCAAACTGAATTTCCACACGAATCTGGCCGGATTTTATAGGGTGGAAATGTCCTTCGTCGCTGCCTTGATCTGGAGTGAAATCGAAAGCCCACAAAGCCTACCCTCCGTCATAATCGTCGTACGTAATGCCGTGACTGGTGTTGGTTCCTAACTGTCCCGTGGCTTCGTACAGGGACAAGTACGACCTCAAGTAATTCTTCTCTTTAAAGTTAGGTTCGAAAGGTCGGGTACACAAGGTCTTGCCATCGCGACTGACTTCGATCTTGGTCACGTCAAAGTGTTTAAAGTAGAAAGGATTTTTTTTCAAATTTCCGTTGAAGGCTTCATTCTCGACGATACCAACGATCAAACGTTTGGGTAGCTGTCCTTGGAACAAATGATCTTGGATCATGGATCGCTGTCCCTTGGGAATGGTGAACGTTTTCACTTCCACGCGTCGTATGGGATACTTAGCGGTCGTTCTGCTCAATGTTTGACTGATGTCGTTACCCACTTTAGGTAACACTTCCACGCGTCGTACGTAGAGCCTGGCTACCTCGATGTCAGTTTTGCAAGCGTCATTACCTATCAAATGGAAAGCGGCACTGCTACGATTCAGTCTCAGGCGGACATCCACTCCGTTTAGCAAATATTTCTCTTGCAACCACATGTCCAAATGCAAACGATCCATCAGTTCTAAACTTTTGTTTTCTATGATTCTGTTTCTTCGTTCTATAAATCCGTCATTGTTCGGTGGTTTTTTTTGCATCAGTTTCGAATTCTTCAAACTGGTCTGCTTTGTCAGCTTCCCATAGCACACAGGCATTGAGATGGGTGTTCTTGGCGTCTATTCCGTACGTCAAGAGATTTTCCAGGTACGCTCGATAAGGGTAAGTATCCATGCTGCTACTGACCAGTTTGTTGTTCAAGTACAAGTCCACTCCACTGAACAAGGAATGCATGAAATTGTTGACGGGAGCTATTACATCAGTATTTTCTAGGGGCGAATTATCCTCTTCGACAACTTTGACTTTCAGGTACAAGTAACTGCTATTCAGATCGATGTAATCTTCGGGCTGTCCTTTGATTTCAAACTCGATGGGAGCTGAGGCTGTCAATGAGGAGACGGGGTGAAATTCTACCCACTGGGATTCTTGCATCGTCATCATCGTGGGGGGCATGGCAAACAGGTCCAGTTCCGTCTTGGAACAAGCGCAAGATTCTCGGTGCATCATTTTTTTCTCTTTCTCAATAATCGAAAACGTCTAAGTCTCGAACGGTTCTTCTTTTCTTGGCCTTTCTCGCTTGAAGTCTAGTGAAAGGGTGTTTTCTTCGTCGTCTCTTTCTGCCTTGTCCTTGCTGAATGCCTGACTCGGTAGCGTGCAGAGCATTTATAGGTGTGTCTCGTCGGCCCAAAATGTCTTTGCCCGTTTTCAGCAAGACATTTTTGCCTGCCCTCATGAAGGCTTCTTTAGGGTTTTGTTTGTCGATGATGACATTTTGGAGAAATTCTTTGCCTTGCGTCAGTGCCGCATCTTTCAAGGCGTGCAATCCGCGTGTCACCATCGGTTTCAAGACTGGGGCCACCGAACGAAAGGCCGATTTTAACATGTCTCCTAAGCCGTGTCCTCGCTGTCGAGCCACCCCTTGGTACACTGGATACATGACTTACTTACGAATCGTGAGAAAACCGTTTTCGAAAATGGAGTTTCACCGTGACTTTTCCTTTGGTGAATGGAATATTTTGTCCCAAATCTCCTTTTATAGCAATGTTGACCGTGTCCAAATACGACTTGCTGACGGGTAAATAATGAGGATGGACAAATTCGCGGTGGACGTGGTAAGTGTTTCCACCTTCCTGGTCACTGGTCGTGGTACTATCCACTTTGAAAGGAATGACACGCAGTAACGGCACAGAGGTGTGTCCCACTACGTTGTATTCCACCACATCGGAATACACAAACATCAAATTCAGTCCTTGGTTCAGTTCTACCGGTTTTCCAAAAGCTCTGTAAAAATCCATATTATTGTTGATCTTTGGGCTCCAATTGTTTGCGACCATTGTTGGATGTCCACCCAAAATTTCAAACAAACTACCATTGAACCTGAAGGACAACAGTTGAGTATCCTGAAATTTCATCAGTAAGCGACGAGCCACTTTATGGTACTCCAGGGTGACACTTTTTTTGACTCTGTTCAGGGCTTTGCCAAAGGCGAACTCGAACCTGTCCGCAATAGTGTCCACCAAATGTTGGCCACTAAAATAAAACTCTGCCGGAATTTTCACGGTGTAGATAATGAAGGGTGGTTTGCTGGCTGGTTTTGTGTCCCCTGAAAACCCGATGTCATTCATGTAGTTTTGTAATTGTTCGTTCAGGATTTCCACCTCAAAATAGTTTTGCTTTTCGGTGATGTTTTGGATTTGTGTAGGGTGAATCATTTCTACTAAAGCCACTTCCCAATGGGCTTCGTGATCTAAGGAGATGGCCTGAGGTAATTTAGCCGTGTAACAGCACAACGTGTTGTTGGGAAACACCTCCATGGAACTGTCACTGGGTAAGGTTAAGTAAAATTGGTTTTCGTGACTCATAATTCCAGAGTTCTGAGGCTGTCCGAGGGGTTATTACTGGACGTCAGAGGCGTGTCTCCGCCCAAAATGGGGTTCTGGTTGTGGTTGGACTGGTGACTGACACTGGCACTGGACACAACGTTCCCGTTCGAGGAGAATTTCAGGGAGGGATTGGGAAGCAGGTAACCGATGCAACTGCTCAATAAAATGGTCCACAATTGTTTGTGTCCTTGTTGCAAACTCAAATTGGCAATGGCTGCCCCGATGACACAATACACCACGAAGATTTGGCAGAAAAAGACGATTTGCGTTTTAGGCACACGTTCTCCACACCACACCTACAAGGGTTGTTTTTGTAAATCTTGCACAGAAGAACTAGGTGAAGAAGGAGTGGTCGATGTAGCTGCGTCTGCTGAGTGAAAGGGCATGATGGTCACTTCTTCTTTTTATAGTCGATGACTTGCGAAGCGTCGATCCAAGAATCGAAACTGGGTGGATATCCTTTCCAACATACTTTCACTTCTTTGACACTTCGTTTGCCCACTTTACGGGTTCTGCGTTCCAGAATGCTTTCGATGTCGTACACGTCGTCTTCTTTTTTGGTGACACGTTGTAACTCGGGCAAATAAAACGTTCCTTTGAGTACTTCTCCGTTCATGTCTTCCAATTTATAGACGGCAGGATGACGGCCATGCACTCGTCCAGTGACGCGAAACAGTTCGGTCGTCCAGTTAGGTAAGTAACCTTTGTCGAAAGTGCGTTTGGTTTTGCCAATGCGCACCCAATCTCCTATGGCCAACTCTCCACTTTTCTTGGGGACAGCCCTCGTCGGGGACGTACCGAACAGGCGCTCAAACACCAGCACTTCGTTGTCGGAGGTCACGTCTTGCGGGGCACGTCCGATGCTTCGATGGTAAGATTGGTTGTACGCTTGCACCAGGTGCGGTAAGATGTCAATGTACTTCAGAGTGTGGTGATGCGTAAAATATTTCCACATGCGTTCTTTCAAAGTGCGTTGAAAACGTTCCACGATGCTGGCTTTGGTTTCGGGATTCTCGGTGGTAAAAAAATGAATGTCACGTTTCTTTAATTCTTTTTGGAAAGCTTGGTTCAGAAATTCGGTGCCTTTGTCCGTTTGCCATCGAAGAGGGTGACGACCGCTTTGTTTCAACACCCGTTGTAGGGCTCGCACTAACTCGCTGCTCGATTTGGAAGTCAAGGGCACGAACCAGGCAAATTTGGAAAAGACGTCAATGACACAAAACAAATATTTGTAGCCACGATTGTAGCTGGCCAAATGAGAGACATCGGCTAAATCGGCTTGCCATTGATGATCGATACCTTCCACTCGGGTGCGACTTCTGGCAAACTTGCGTCGAATGGGTTTGTGTAAAGTGTAGGTAGCTTGTTCTTGTAACCATCGTTGCACTTGAGGTAAACGGAGACTTTTCAGTCGCGTTTTGGCAGCACGATACAATTTTTGAACTCCTGCGTAACCTGCAGGATGGGAGGGATCGTAGTAAATGCTGGCTAAGACTTTTTCCATTTTTTTTTGTGTTGGTTGGTGTGTTAATAAGGCACCCACTCTTGGAAGAGGCTACTCTTTTTCTCTTGGGGTATTTTCTTGGATTGCAAGGCTTTGCGTGTGCGACCGGCAATAGGTGTCGAAGAGGAGGAGGATGTCTGAGCGGGGGATATCGGTTCTTGTTTCACTTCTGTCTTCACTTCTGTCTTCACTTTCTTTTTCTCTTGTGATGAAGAAGGGGTGGCCATCATCTTTTTAATCCATCCAATTCTGGAGGTAGGTGGTGTTGTTAACTTGCGTACTTTTTCTGGTGGAGTTAGAAACCCTTCCTCTTCTTCTTCTCCTTTTTCTGTCTTGACCACTGGTACTGGTACTGGTACTGGTACTGGTGATGGTGCTGGACTTTTCATCAAGGTCTTAAAATCTTTCAGAGTGGGTAGAGCTGTTTCGTCTAAAGCTTTCTGGTGAAAGAGTTGCAATCGTTGCAAGAGTTGACCGTACTTTTGCGATTTTTCTGTTTCGGACAAATCTTGGCGATCCATCAAGGACTGCAATTCGTGTTGTAACTGGGACATCTCGCTCAAATTGGGATTGGGAGGTAAATGCGGGGTGCGTTGTTCTTGCCACCGATGGTATTCCATCCATCGTTTGTAAGGCACTAAAGCTAGTTTTCGTCCTTCCATGGGGTTGTCAGGGGTCGATTCTGAGATCTTGGGACTTTCGAAGGCCTTTTTATCTTGCTCCCACCAGTCCTCCCAACATGGTTCCCAAGACTCCTTTCAGTATGGGGCCTAACAAGAGAGGCAAAATGCCTCCACGTTGGACCAACATCTTCTTTTTTTTGACGAATGGGAATTTTCTTTTGAACCATTTGGCGAAGAACGTGACGATGTTTGCTTAAGCATTGTTTCTGGTGTTTGGACAAAGGGATCGTGCCTTTCAAAACGTTCAAACAACATTCGCACACGGTATCGATGACCTCTTTGGAGGCCGTTTGAATGAGTTTTTTTCGTAGGGGTGGAGAAGCTTTGGACAGGACAGATAACAGGTCCCCATGTTTGGCTAAACGTGGTGGCAGTCCTTTCCTTTTCTTTCCTTGGGGTTTTCTGGAGGGTGACATCTTTGAGTCTTCAGGAGCACCAAAAGAACACTGATACCCTACTTGGTCACAGGCCTTTTTTATACTGGAATGCGTCGCCACTGATTGTCTTTACGGCGTATCAATTTCATGACAGGCATGACACGTCGTGCAGGGGTACGTAACGGACTAAATCGAGTCAGTTCTTGCTTGGACAAATCCAGTAAACTTTGTAACATGCCCGATCATTTATGGACTTTGATTTTGGGAGAAGGTAATTTGTGAGCAGCAGCCACTGCCGCTAAATTGGAAGGTCCTGCCACTGGGGAAGTTCTTTTGGGGGTCATCAACGGAGAAGTTCTTGGTGTGATTAACGTCTCCAAGTACTCTTCAGTTCCTGGTGACATCAACGGAGAAGTGGATAAACGTGAGGCTGTCGGAGACACAGTCACCGCTGTGGCAGGTCGTGGTTTGCGAGTGTAAGGCTGCGTCCTGGCCGCAGTGCCTCTCTTGCGACTAGTTTTCTTCTGTGGACTTTTCTTTTTCTGGGGACTTTTTCTCTGTTTCTTTTTCTGGGGGCTTCTTTTCTTTTTCCGGGGTGGTGTCTGGTAAGAGGAGGGTCCCGCCACTGGAGAAGTTCTTCTCTTTGGGGACCTGGTCTTTTTCTTTTTCTTCTTGGGGCTTCGTTGGACTTTTGTCTTAGGGATAACTTTGGGGGCATTAGGATCCCATCTTAAGAGTGAGCGAATGATGACCCCTCCTAGAGTACCGCTCCCTCCAGGTTTCAAAATGATTTGGTTTTTGGTTTGAGTGTCGATGCGGGGATCGGCCAGTTGGACCAAAGCGACTTTGTTTCGATCGAAAAAGCGTTGGGTTTGATGAGGAATCTGAATGATTCCTTGGAATAATTGACGTGCCGTCACCGTAAACCATCGTAAGACTTCTTTGAGGCTAGCTTCTAAGACACGAGCTCGTGTTTGTGGATCTTTTTCTCGACTGATGCCATACAAGGCACGAATCAATTTGACGGGAAGATGCGACTGAAGGGACGTCATGTTCACACTGTGTGAGACAGACGAAAAAGGGTCTGAGGTTTTTATAGATTTTTTGATGGGGAGTGAAATGAAGTCGAGGACGGAGACGTGTACAGGACAGGCCCTCCGTCTTGGCACCAGTGGTGAAACAAGTGGGTACGAAATCGCAAATCCTCGGGAGTGGTAGGTTTCAAATCGACGAGTAAATAGGCGTGTGGCGTTTGAATGGCATCGTCGTACGCCTGAGTCAGCCAAGGCGTTCCTAACTGTTTGGCTAAGACTTGCACTTGCGATTTATCTCGAGGGCTTTTAAACAAGACCACGTAATGTGCATTGAGACTGATGGTGCGATGGGCTTTACTTTGTTGAAACAAATTTTGGGTGATGTAAACGACACTGGCATTACGGTGATGCCCTTTGCGCGTGAACCACAATTTAATTTCTTCTTCGTCTTCTCCTAACATGTCGTCGAAAATGACCAAATGGGTTTGACGGGAGTCAGAGACGATGCCGTCGTCTTCTTTAGGAATGCCTTCCACAAACACGATGGAATCGCCTTGACTTTCTCGCATGAGGCTGTACGCCGATTGCCACTCTTTGTAACACCACACGATCCGTTGAGGGGGTCGATCGATCAAATGATGTTTATGTTCGATCAAACGTTTGACGAATTCGGTTTTGCCTGAACCGCTAGGTCCAGCAATGAGCATGTTAAAGGGATGGCGAAGATACAAAGCCTCCCAACTGGCACGATCTAAGTGTTCGTCGATGACTTTGACAGTAGAGGAAGAGGGAGCAGAGACAGCAGAGGTAGCCATGGTGTGAGAAATGTCACTTGTGACACGAAAAACAAACAAGACAAGAGTTTATATACTTTTTCAGAACACGTTTATTGAATGTTTTTTTTCAAACATGAATACGAAAGACAAAAATACATAAAAGCCAAAGGCTTAAGTACAAGGATAAAAGGCACATGATAACTATGAACGTGGAATAAACACAAGTGTCTTTACAACAACATGTTTTGGGTAATGTTCTAACCAGTTCTATAGTAGGGGGTAAGGTCACACAAGTGTCCTCCCGAAAGGGTCTTTCAGGCCTGTCCACGACAGTCCTGTCCTGGGTGACGGGTTCTTCTGGCACCGTCACTAACACGGGTTGAAAAGTAACTTTTTTCCTTGAACAACTCTCGTGCATACTGGGCCACTTCTTGGGTCCAAGCCTCAAAACCCCATTCTTTCCAGGCACGGACATCTGTCCAATGGGGATGTAAGTCACAAGCTACACACACATCGTCATACACGTCTTGGGTAGCTAAAAGTTGACGAATCTTTTTTTCCTGTTGAGGTCGAGAAGTATCCAGATGAAACCGCAAGGCTTTGAGCAAAAGGAGTTTTTCGTGACCATTTAAGGCCATGGAGGTGGTAAGTACTGATCGTAAAGAGTCCACAAGGAATCGGCTGGTAAACGAAATCCCAGAAAACAAGTCACTAAGACACACACCACTTGTCGTCCCAAATTGAATGGATACAGTTCTTGTAATAATCGATGGTAATGATCCACGGTTTGAATATGGTCATTGAGTTCCTTCCACGGAATCTGTTGGATGACATGTGACATAAACCGTGGCATGGCAGCCTGTTTTTATATTCTCTTTTTTTCGGATGCAATACACGTACTTTCTAGCCAGAGATCTTCGTTCTCCAGTAGGGAATCTAAATCTTGCATACTGTAACCGAAACGTCAGAGTTCGATTAGGTGTTTCCTCTTCCGCTAAGCAGATTCCACGTAAAATATGTTTGTAATCCTTTAACTTGTCTTCCTCAATGCGTTGCACTAGGTGAATCTCGAAGTAACCATAATCATGAACATGTCGATCATTAGCGACCTCAAAGTTTCGAACAATGTCTGACCATTGAAAGAATTTCTGACGAATCAGTTCTCTTATACCATTCAGGTACCAGTGGTTAAAGATCTGGTGACGTAACGGATGCAATTGTTCTTTACGTTTCACTTGTATTTTGACTAGCTCTCGGTAAATACGTTCTCTCAACTCCACAGGCAAAGCACGAATGTTCTCTAGCAAAGTATCCATGAATAGGTCATACTAAATCCTCTTTGGTCTGACACAAGATATGTACTCTTTGCACAAACATGGTTTTACTTCAGTGTCGAATTTAAATCGTTGAGTCACTAATCTACACATTACAATTCGTTCAGAAGTTTCCTCTTTCACTAAGTTGACATTGTGTTCAAGATGTTGGTAATTCGTTAACTCTTCCTCTGGAATTCGATGCAGTAAGTTTACAGTGATGTAGTAGATAGAATCGTCCATACCAAACCAATCCTTTTTAAAACTAGAGGATCGTTGATCAATGTCCGTCCGATGGAACACTTTCAATTGAATCAGTCCTTGTATAGCCTTCAGGTACCAGTGGTTCAAACACCGGTGACGTAACGGATGCAATTGTTCTTTACGTTTCACTTGTATTTTAACTAGTTCTCGGTAAATGCGTTCTCTCAACTCCACAGGCAAAGCACAAATGTTCTCTTGTAAAGTATCCATGAACAGATTATTATGGTAAGAAGTTACTTCAATGTCTCGGTCCCACTAAGGGTAAGTAATGACAATTCGGTGACCATCGAGCATGTTCTACGTAGGCCGAATCTTGCGGTTCCCAGTGGTGAAGTGACACACCACAACTGAAGCACTTGATTTTATCTCCTTCACCCAAGTAGAAAAATCCGGCTCTGGCTAATTCTTCGGGGGTCGGTCCTCCCAGATACTTTGGCCATTTTCCTTTGAACGATTGAAGACGATTTTCAAAGTCGCAGTATTCCGACAAACGCACAGGGAACGAATATTCGTCTTTCACAGGTTCGTTTCGATGAGGGTTAAGTGACATAGGTAGGAGTTTGCTCAGGGCTGGATGACATCCGTAAGGGGGTAGACGTGAAGGTGGACATTCCCCTTTAAAACGAAACCCAGTAAAATGTCCAAGAGGACGAGCGGCATCACTTTCGCATCCCACAGGTTTGACACGCACAGCATCGCTTTCCATGATAGGGGTAGGGACACTAAAGTTCCCATGATGCTTTACGGTATCGCTCAGGTCACAACGTACAGCATCGTACCCATCGCAAGGCTCACAATCGCACTCGTCTGCAAACTCCGTTACGCAATTACAACGGTAACCACATGGACAATCGCAGTTTCCTTCCGGACATTTTCCGTCGCAATGCCTGGGTCTTATCCATCCAGTATTAGTCACACTAGAGGAAGATACAACTTTTTTACAATCCCCAAACTGGAACGATGTCTCTTTCAAAGTATTCATCTTGTTCGCTCGGTCTTGGTAGTCCCAATGAACTATCGATCTTGCCTAGGGTTCCTTTTTATATACAGACCAATACCAACGTGACCGTAAGGTAAGGTGAAATGATTGGGAAGTCGCACTCGCTTCTGGTACACGATTTGATAGACTTTTTCCAAGGGTCGACTGACGATGTGGTGAGTGGGTAAACGTACAATCTTGTTCGGTTGATAGGTGGTCACTTTAAAGTTTCCATCATCTCCCGATTGCAAGGCTTCTTTCAATACCCCAAAGTTGACCACTCGACTGGTACGATAATTCAGAGTCAGTCCTTTCACTTTGCACGTCGTGTGCACTTCTCCTTGTTTGTCCCGGTATTCGTAGCCGTAATTTTTGGGACCACCACTGACGAAACTTAGAATCTTGTCGTCGGGATGCTCGTCTGTCCAGGCTCCTAAACGGTCTCCTTCGATGTTAGGGTGATGTTGAATCGGGTGATGGATGTAAATGCAACTATCCGTGTCAAAGTACAGGACGCGTTCTTCTAACAGTTCTAAAGCTTCGTACAATTTTAAGCGAGCATGGGCTGTCACGTAAGCCGCAATGATGACATTTCCAAAAGGGTCGTCTTGTACAAAGTCCAGATCTTCTTCGTAATTGACCAAGATCAAATTCTCTCGAACGACGTCCACGTGTTTCATGTATTTGGTTTTGTCGTGAATCATCTGGAAGTAGCGGGAAGGTTCTGTCAAATATTCCGTCTTGGGTAAACACGGTCGTTGTGCCATTTTACCCCACAAGCAATTTAACATCACTTTGGCAAACGATCGCCTGCCTTCGTTTTTTTCGATGTGGTCTAAAGTGATGCCTTCTTGTTCGTAGTATTTCTCTTTGAATTTTATTTGGTCTTCGGGAGTGTGACACGAGGACGGATAGCCGCTGGCTTCTTGCTTCAGTTTCAAAAAGGCATCCACGTAGTCTGCGAAAATGCCTTTCTGAGTAGGGTCACCCTTGTGGTATTGTTGTGTCTTGGGAAAGTGGCAAATTTCGTACACTTCTAACAGTTGGTATCCCATGTCCAGAGCTTTGAACAATTCTACGCTGACCCAGGTTCCCGTCAAGGCACGTTCTTCCTGGCTGTGCTGACAAGGTTGGTCTTGGTTGCACGTTTCGGCACAAGTACGGCACAAGGGAAACATCAGTTTGCCTTGACAATGGTGAGGTAAGACGGGATGGTATAGGTTCGTGGGAGGCAAAACTTTACACTTGATCAAGCCTTCGTATTGTGGAATGTTTTTCAGGTCGATGTGTTCCGTGAACAATTGCGGGTGCCCTACAGGAAAGCGACAATATTTGCACACGTAGGGATACAGCGAACACACGTCCAAGTATTTGATTTCTTCTCCTTTCTCTTCGTCGGCTTGGTACAGCAAACAGGTGGCATTGGTCCTTCCTCCGTACAAACTATCCCTCGGGTTCAGCGGGTCCATGAACTGGTAACTTTCCACGAGGCGTTTAAACTCGGGATCGGTTTTCATACGGTGATCGTACTCGTGTTCCCACATTTCCACCACTTGGTATCCTTCCTGTTCTAACTTTAGGCGCCGCTGACAAGTGTCCTGGTACAAGTCTTCCATGGTTCGTTGCAAAAACTGATTTTTAGTGCCACGGTCAGGGTAACAGACGGGACATCCGTGAAATAAGCAACCGTTAAACTCGTACACGATCTTGGGGTTTTCTAAGTCCCAGCCATCGACCGAATACGTTCCGATGGTCTTTTCGCCCCCTCCGTTGCGGGCATGTTGAATCCACTTGTCTTCCTTGTCGCACAAGTAATGTAACCAACGTAGGGCTTTGACCGAGTATTGACGTTTGACAAAGTGGGTCGTTTGAGGACTGATGACAGCCACGGTGTTTTCAGGCATGAATCGTTGTCGATACACTAAGGAACACGCTTTGGCAATGGTGCAAGCTTCTTTCAAAGGATCAACCCCTCCGTGTTCCATGAACAGTTCTCGAAATTTTCCACAGCAACGCCGTAAAATGTCCACGTCGGAACGACAATACTTTAGCATTTCTTCCTGAAAGTCGAAAGGGTCCGAGGCGTGAGCCTGGTACCAAGCGTAGAAAGCTTCTCGTTGTTCGGTACGTATGTTGTCGGGGTCGTAATAGTGAGCCTCAGGTAAATGGGGTAGAACGGCCTGTTGATTGGCTTCCGTATTGAAAAAGTGTGGAAAGTACCCTTTAGCCATTTCTGTCATTCCAAACGTTTTAGGCATTCGACTCAAAGGCATGGCCAAGTAACTCATCGAATCTTTAAACTGTACTTGTCCCACTTGCATGAAAATGATTTTGGCTCCGTTCAAAGTCACTTTAGGACGCTCGGTGCCTTGTTCCGTATAGTACCTCAAAAGAAACTGTCCATCGTATCCGGAGAAATTGTGAGCCATCACCGTGGCATGACGATGACAATCTCCGTAACTTTCGATATCCTCTTGGCTCCACGTCTTGTCGACGGGGTCTAAGACCCATTGGGCAAAATCGGCTAACGTGTTCGGCCCCCGAAAGATTTTTTCACGCCCTCCAGGAATTTTGCTGCAGTGAGGGCAATGACTGAAGATAGGTTCTTGAATGCACTTCTCGCACGCTCGATGAGCCACGCAGAAATTAGGAATGTGAATGCCGGTCTCTTGCATGCATTCGAAATCGAAAAAGATGAAATTCCCTTTCTTCTTGTGACCGTCCTCTTTCTCTGGTGGGGGTTGGTATTTTTGCACGTAACATTGGTGTTCCAAGTCCACGATGTGGTGACAAATGTGACATTTTTTCTTTCCTGAACATACGTGTGCCTTGGTATTATTGGTACGTATGACTTGTTCACACGTAGAGCACAATCTCAGCAGTTGACAAGCGCATTTCTTCTGTGAACCTTGCGTCTTCAAATGTTGTTGGTAACAGGTAGGGCTGACAAACGTGCGCAGACAAGTCGAACAAGGCACTGGTTCTTCGCTCAGACAGGGTGAAGAGGCCAAACATCCTGTGCATTTCGATCCACAATGCTTGTGTTGCTCTCGATTATTATAACCATGGTCACATTTCTCACAGTAATAACCGTATCCCAGGAATCCGGTGATACTGGTAATGGTATCGAAATGGTCATCGTGATGATAAACGTGAATGTATTTTCCGTCCTTAAAATCTTGACCTCGAAACAACAGAGACCCGCGCACTTCTTGAGGGTGCACTTTCAAAGTGTATCGTGGAGCTAGGGCATCTTGCAATTTTTGCATCTCAGGAATGCCACAGGGTGTGTCTTTGGACATGCCAGCTTGTCGTAACAGGAGTTCTGCTTCACTTCGTTGTTTGGCTCGGTCCGATTGTCGAATGTTCTCCCAGTCTCTTTTCCATTCTGCCGTGTCGTTCTTGTTGACATAGGTTCGTCCCACCACGATGGCACGGGCTAAACACATCTGGTCATGAGGATTGTGAATTTGGACAAGGCTACGCTTAATGCTGCGAAGGTCGTTCACCAATAACATCTTTTTGCGTCCGGTCCCTTGAGGAGGAGAGACGTGGGTCATGTCCAATGTGGCTTTTCCATCGGTGATGTCAAACTGGTCATTAGATTGTTGCACGTGTTGAATCTTGTCCATGACTTTGGAAGCGGTCAATTCTGCAGGGGTGCTAAACTCGATCCAAACAGGGGATTTCAAACCGTCGTGTTGTATGGAAAGTCTCAAGCGATCGTCTTCTTTGGGTTGACATTGTCGCTTGAGTGAAGTGAGCAGAGAATCCCACACTCCGGTGATGAACCCTTCTGCTTTCTCTAACGGTACTTCGGACTTGAAATCTTTAAACTTCACCGTGTATTTGTAAGCCGTGGTTCTAAATTTTCTAGAGGAACGCTTTTCCGTCTCTCGAATGGAATAGTATTTTTCAGGGTTGACTAAGGGTGGTGAAATTGGTTTAGAGGTTTCAAATTCTGGTTCACTCATGTCCTCTTCAAAATCACTGGCATGAATTTGTGCCAAGATTTCAGTCCTGGTTCGAGGCGATAGATCACGTTTCTGCCTCTTACTTTCTTCTTCTTTCTTCTCGAATGAATTAGATCGTTTCATCTTGAAAGCAAAAAGTCAAATGACTCAAGTTCAAACACCATGAGCTTCTTTATAGTCATAGCAGACCAGCGTATATAAAAGGGTGTGTGTCTTGTCCTTTCACTATTCATTTCACTCTCAAACCGAGCACAACGATGGAAGAGACTAACCAGATGGAACGTTTCGTCAGAGCTTTGCGAGGGGTCATTAGAAAATTCTCTTCAGACCAGCCTACGGACTACTCTCCTTCCTTTAGAGATAAAAGTCAAGATACTTGCAATATCTGTCAGAAGAAAGGGCATTGGTCTTCAGAGTGTCCAGACCGTCAAACAAGAACAAAAACAGGGACTAAAAAAGACAAAAGTCAAGATACCTGTTATTATTGTAAAGAAAAAGGACATTGGTCTCCAGATTGCCCAAAAAAGAAACAAGAGGAGTCAGAAGAAAAGAGGGATTCTTCAGAAGAAGAGAGGGATTCTTCGAAAGAAGAGAGGGATTCTTTAGAGGAAGAAGAGGAAGAAAAAAGACAATTCTATTTACAAGAGGCAAAGCAACAGGAGAAGAAGAAAAGAAGAAGGGAAGAAAATGAGGAAAAGACGGTGAAGAAATTCAAAAAACAGAGAGACTAAACAAGGAGAAAGAAGAAGTCAATGAACTTTTAATTAAAGTGTTGTGTTGTGAATTGTGAATTGGATTGTAAAAAATGGAGAAAAGAATAAATTAATGATATAAGGTAAGTGTCTTTGAGTTTTGATTTTAAAATAAGAAGCTACACTCACGCACTCATACACAGACACGTACTATAAGGGTAAAATGGGTGGGGTTTATTTTTTTGAGTTATTGGCAAATTGAAATTGTATTTCTTTTCGAGAAATGTGGGTGGCCCTGAAAAGGGCCTTTTTTCTTCATGGTGAAGGGGTGAGTTTAAGCAATCAACTTTAACTGCCTTTTGCCTTTGCCACGGCCAAGGCCTACTTCTGGACTGCGTAATGTTGATGATGATGATAATGATTGGGTTGAAATCACTAAGGGTGGTACGGTAGGTTTAGTCACAGGGTTGACGTGTTTAGCTCGGGAAGGTCGTATTCTCTTCGGCCGTGATAAAGAAGTCTGATACATTTGTTTCAGACTTCTTAACTCCGCTAAAATGTCCAACAGTACCGTGACCGTTTGATTTTCACCCTCTTGTTTCTTTGCTGCTACTTCTTCTTGCTGTTGTTGCTGTTGTTTTTTTCTTACCTCTTCTTCTTGTTGCTGTTGCTGTAGGAGAAAAGCCTGTTCCGCTTCCTTTTGTCGTTGTATAAATTTCTCCAATTCTTCTTTCTGTCTCTGTCTAAAATTTTCCACTTGCGGTAATGAAGAAGGTAACGAAGGTTCCGGAACAAATTCTTGCGAGGAGAGAAAATCCACAAAATCCCAATTCACCTCTTCTGAAAGTAAGTCCGGGTTCCCTTGGGCGGTCTCCCCTGTTTGTGCACCCCATTGGATCGTTTTCTGAGTTTCCGTCATGTTGAATCACTGTCGCATAGATTGACTGCACACAAGCGCTAGCGAATCTATATAGACTACGTGACGTCACAGACTGCTCTCTTCAGATTGGATGCGGGCTGACTGAATTCTGTAACGCGTGTTCGGATTGGTGAATGAACTCAATCCGTTTCAATCCTTTCTGTCCCTATAAATAAGCGCAGTTCACTGCATTGATTCACCTATTGTCGGAGCCTCAACATGTGGACAGACGTTGAATCTTCAACCCTTGTGTCAACAATGATGTTCAGGACGGACATGCTCATGTATGTCCGATCCAAGTGGACCGTTGTCCACAGGACCAGCAGCAGCCTGTGGATAAGAAGAGTCTATATAGAGAGACAAGGTTGCCTCAAGAGAACTCTGATGTATGGCCCTGCTGTAAGACGAAGTTTGAGGACAAGAAGATGTCGCAAATGCCCTTTATGTTAAGGGCATATTAACATAAACCAAAGGCCCTTTTCAGGGCCAGCCATATATCTCGAAAAGAGATAGCCTTTCCATTGCCTACCCCTTTTTTATTTTATTTTTTATTTTATTTTTTATTTTTTTATGTTTCAATTTTACATAGACCCTATACAGTCCCAAGGGTTTTTTTGGTCATGTTAAATATACATAGACCCTATATTGTCCCAGGGTTTTTGGCCATGTTAATTCCCATAGACCCTATATTGTCCCAGGGTTTTTCTCCATGTTAAATTCCCATAGACCCTATATGTTCCCACGATTTTTCTCCATGTTAAATTTACATAGACCCTATATGTTCCCAAGGGTGTTTTTAATGATAAATCCCATAGACCCATAGGATCCCCCTTCACTACTCACGACAAAAGCAACAGCACGTCTTTTTACCCAAATACACTAAAATATACTCCAATCTATGGAGGTGTATTCATATACGTAGACCAGTTGTTAATCGTTATTTGATGAATGTAAACGCTTCACAACATATCTAACTAATAATTCAAATGTACTGGACATGCTTTATGGTTTGAAAGCAAAAAGAAGTAATAAAGAATATGATGGATATTCTTAGTAGCTTATAATAATAATTGAAATTCACGAAAACTTTAATTAAG
Organism: Sinohyriopsis cumingii; assembly: GCA_028554795.2. NCBI lineage: Eukaryota > Metazoa > Mollusca > Bivalvia > Unionida > Unionidae > Sinohyriopsis > Sinohyriopsis cumingii. Next base: position 17,742,153 of record CM068839.1, on the reverse strand, counting down.
TTGAAGAACATTTACATCTTATGCACGTTTTGATTGAATTTTATTCTTCCTTTTGATCAAGTGATGTTATAACATCATTAAAATAATATAAATAAAACACTAATTCAACAACAAAGGATATTGTCTTAGTTCTGAGCACATGTCTAAGAAAAATAAATTGACTTCACGATATTTTGGACGTCTTGTTGTTGTCGAGTTTAATTATAGTGGCGTGCGCACAATTGTGCTTGTGCCACTTTTTTCTGACTGCACCGCAGCCTGCTAGTTGTTCCTGGGGAATAAGATGGTGCCACCTCCCCCAGGCTTTTATGGATTCAAGGAACCCTGATAGTTTGGCCTCAATCTGTGGGTCCATAAAGGTCCCTACAGTTGAATGGTTGGCTGTCATTAGTGGGAAGGAGAACTCGGGAACGGTCCTGCTTGCTTTACATCGCTGGTTTCTTGTTGCATTTGCCTGGTGTTTCTTGCGATTTTTTTTTAAATTTTTTTTCTTCTTTTTTTTTTTAATTTTTTTTTTTCGATTTTTTTTTCTTCTTCAAAATGTTCTAAAAGGAGGGGGGATGTTCTATGCTGTTTATAGAGGTTCTTAAACGTCTGTTCATTATACACTTAATAGCGTATTTGTATAGTCAACTAGAATAAGAGGTAGTTGTCTGGATGAATACCTGAACATTCACAGAATGTTTGTAGTAAATAATAATCTAAGTGAAACCTTAATTTCTATTTGTGATCCTTCATACTTATGTACATAAATCATTTTACTGCAATTACTATTGAAAGAAGGAATAAGAAAGGGCAATGATGGGCAAAAATAAAAAATTGTATACTAAAATTAAATAGTTTGACATGTTTGCTTTGTCTCTTTGCTTATCTTTTTGAAGAAAAAAAATCTATTTAACTCAATGACAAAAGTGGCCTTACATGGACAAAGACATTTTATGCTTAGAGTACTGGTATTTCGGATTTTGTTGGTATTAGTGTATTGGTTTGTAAAAAAAAATTATTTTAGTTTAGCACTCTTATCTATGTGGATTGCTCGGTGTGTGTAGTTGGCGAGAGGGGATGTTTTCCTTCACGTCCGTTTTTGAGGTATATAATATGTAGTGTTCGTCTTTGCGCACTTCATCTGTGAATTTTCAAAGCGATGGCAACGAACTACGTCGACAAAACGCAGAAGTTACAAAAGGTTGTGGATACCTTAGGGACAGTTGAAGAAATGCTTACAAGGTTGGAATATGGTTCATATAGCCCTCACAGATTGAAAGTGGAAATCAATAATTTAAGGAGAGGGAAGGAAATATTAAAAGACCTTATAAAACAGGAAAAAGAAAAACAGGAGGATTTGGAGTAAAATAACAGATTAGAAGATACAATGATAAGCTAATGAAACAAGAAGAAAATGAAAAGAAAAAAGGAGACAAATGTGATGGAGAAGATGACAAGTTGGTGGAGAAGAAGAGAAGATAGAAATTAGAAGAAGAAACCCAAAGGCGCTTTTCAGTGCCCTTCAATTGTCTCGAAAAGATGCCTATTTTCTCTTGCATAAAAATGTTTTAGTCGTCTTTTTGTGTGATAGATTTATGTCGATAAATCTATGTATGTCCGTGTCTCTATGTCTCTAACCCTGTCTCTGACCACGTCTCTGTGTTTGTCTCTATTAGTCCCTAGAGTAGCGCGTATTCAGGTCAGCCCCTTGCAACACTGTTCCGCCCGATTGAGGTCAGCCCTTTGCAACATTGTTGCCATTGTTTCCCCAGTGTCCAGTACACTGACGTCACCCCTCTCCAATTCATACTGTCCGTAGACAGGCCCAATACATTATCGCCATACATTCACTAATTTAAATTCCCTTGCCCGTATAGTAGCCCACTCCTTTATAGTCCCGCGACACTTTTTAACATGGAAGTCCCATTGTCCATATGTCACCCCCTTTCACTACTGTCCGTTTAAAAAGAAAAGAACATTGCACCCACATTACTATTATATAAATCGTGGGCCGAACATGTAAAGTTTACAGATAAAACGAACCCAGACCGAAACGTAACCAAGTTAAAACGTACTCACGTGAAAACGTACCCAAATTAAAACAAACTCGCATTAAAATAATGACATTTTTAGTACAGTTTGTATTTAGCTGCATTGAAACTAACGTGTTCCTACAAACTTTAACATTAATCAAATCAGCTAAACTTAACAAATTAAACACCTGCAATCAACCCATATATAAATCAACTTTCGGCAGATATGCTAATTATCATTAAAATAAAGCTCACAAGCCGACAACTTTCTTGCATTATGTGCTCTTACATCTATTTGCACGGAAGCCCTGTAAAATACAATTATTACATTAATCAGATTTATCGCTTACTGATAAGTGAACTGGAGATATATGCTGACTCGCATGCAAAACCCCTTCTAAATCCAATTCCAGCTACTGATTGATAATGTGATTGAGAAGGGGGGGGGGGATAGGGCAAGTACAAAAATTACCTACTTTTTTCAAAGAACAACTTGTGTTTCTTTTAATAATTGTGCATGCGCGATATGCAAACAATTTGATAAATATACGAGTATTATTGGAAATTCTCTGTTTTTGTACGTAAAAGTAAAAAGACAATGTAAATTAAAATATTGTCATGCAATTATTTACATCCATAAATGCATGCACGGTATGCTCTTGCTGTTTTGACACTTTTTGTGTATGATGCAATCAAAGATTTTATATGAATTTGCATTTTTCATAAGCCAGATCTAACTCACAAATAACATCAAAAGTCCTCTCTCTCTCTCTCTCTCTCTCTCTCTCGTTATGGGCCGATTTGAGTAGGCCGAGTTCATTGAGGGCCGACTCTGTTATGGGTCGAATAATCCCGGAATCAGGGTTGGCCTTAGGCCACTTGGACCGAATTGGCCCAATCGGGCTCCGCGCGTTACTAATTTTAAAAAGTATATCTATAGAGAGAAAGCAATGTTAAAGCGATGGAAGAAAATTTTAAGTTCTATGAGGCGTCGTAGCGGACAAATGCTGATCCAGTCAGAAACTTGCAGCTGAAATTTCGATGTCGTATGTCGAGAAATCCAACAGCACGTGTTGGATCAAATTGCATGTCCTTAACGTTCCATCTTCTATATCGAGAGTTTAGATTTTATATGTTGAATTATACAGTGGTGGTTTAAAGTTCTATTTCCTACATCGACGTTTTACAGTGTATATTTTGAATTACACAGCGATGGTTGAAATTCCAATATCAGATGTCTAAAGTCCCTAATTCATACTTTGTATGCAACTGTTTGTGATAAAAGTTCCATTTCATATGGCGAGTATTTAGATTTCAACTGTTGAATTTCACAGTAATAAGAAGCAGCCTCCTTGTTTAAAACCTAAAGCGGTCCGTTCGCCAGAGCGACCTCTAGCGAAGAAATTCATAGTAATTCTTGACCTGTGAATGGTAACTTTTATGTTGTAAATGCATGAAATGTAATGGTGCCTCATAATTGAATACACGAATGATGTATCTTAACACTTGATATTATTTTGAATTATTAAAGTGGGCATTGTGTAACGTTACTTTTAAATGCAACACATAATTTCACCATATAAAAAGAACAATTCTGACAAGCACAAGTCCAATCACCGCTGTGCAATTCAACAGATACAATCTAAAAGTTCAACATACGAAATGGAATTTTCATTACAATCAATGTGATTCAACAAGTTAAATTGAAACTCGAGACATATGAATTTAAAATTTCAATAACCGCCGCGTAAATCAGAAGATAAAATCTAAAAGCTCGACATTGGACATCAAAATTTCCACCAGCGCTATGTAATTCAACAGATGAAATCTAAATACTCAACATATGAAATGGAACTTTCAACATAAACTCTTTGAACCAATACGTAAATTAGGAAGTCTCGACGTATGACATTGAAATGTCAACCACTGCCGTGTAATTCAAAAGTCACAACCAAAAACCTTGACATAGAAAATATAACTTACAAGCACTACTGTTTAATTCAACAGACACTATCTAAAATCTCGATCTAGAAAATGGAACTATAAGGACACGCATTTTTGATACAACACGTGAAATTGGAATTCTGGACATATGACATCAAAATTTCAACGGCAACGTTCTGATTGGACTAGCTTTTGTCCGCTACGGCGCCTCATAAAGTTCCATATCATATTAAACTGGTTTAAAAGTTGTTGTTTTTTTTTTTTCTTCAAATGACGAGCTCACAGAGGAGTCCCACGTTTAAATCCACGTACCCCGCCAAAATGATCCAAATCGGGCCCCGCGTTTGCTAAGACCGGTGCTGTGTGGAATCCTTCAAAATCTTTAGTTAAGAAAGTAGTTGATAAGCATGCATACACACACATAACAATAAAACTCTGATGCCAGTGTGCAATGAAATGATTATTGACAAATACAAAGAATATATTAATTATTAACATGTACACAGTGCAAAAAGGTACCAAATAGGGAAATCAACTGACACGGATTCAACTGCAGGTTTAAACTATATTTCCATCGTCCCACGATCAGTAGAACGCCGAAAGTTATTAATACATATTAATAATATTTGAAAAAATATAACTTAACTTTTGTTTGAATACATCAATAACACAATATAAATATAATTGTAATATAACAAATGATGTATTTGAGTATATGTGAGTGTATTGGAGTTAAAAGACTCACCCTACCCGTCTATACCACTATGCCAGCTGTCCCATCTCAGGCCTTTTAAACTATATCACTCAAGTAAGAAAATGTCATAATAGCATTGATACAGCGTACATACTATACATATATTCTATTTAGATTACACAAATACACATATTTTCCCTTTGAACGGAGTTAAGATTGACTACAGGCAAATGTGTATTGACTGAGAGAATGAACTCCTCACATACCTGCCGAGTGTGTCCGTTACAAAATGTACTTCTGTGCCTTTTATGGCTATCCACAATCACCGGTGTATATTGATAAGTTGATTGCTTACTTTTTTGAGTTTCTGTTTTTAATCGCATTGATTAAATCCATTTAAGACACAATAATGATTTAAATATGAAAGATGGTTTTAATGAAGAAAGTAGAGTATAAACAAACACTGAACGCTCAGCCATTCACGTACCGGCTCATGAAAATAAATATGGCGTAGAAACAAAGCGAAATGACAAACTAACAAGAGTTAGATAAAATATTTAATATATTCACAGTTGATCAAAGTAATTGTTCTGCTTTAATTAACATTACTAATTACTACCGACCATAACATTGTTCTCTCTCTCTCTCTCTCTCTTTGATCGGTTTGACCTAACTTTTGCCATCATCGTATGACACAAGCTCGTCTTTTCGTGGATTTTCGCCAGTATCTTGCTACAATGATCCAGAGAGAGAGAGAGAGAGAGAGAGAGAGAGAGAGAAAGGAATAGGTTCTTTTGACATTTTCGTATTTAATTATTAATAAATCGATTTTTAGAACATAATACTAGGTTTAAGAAACAGCAGCAACAACAACAAAGCATTAAATACGTTACAGTATTTTTGGCTTGTAACCAAGAAATTTACCGTATATTATCGACAGGCTATTATAACTTTGCATTTATAGGTTACTGCATTTTCATGGGAAATATGAACGAGTTCTTTTTTCTTTCTGGAAAATACTGCACGACCTTGCTGAGTGTAGTATTTTGCCAAAAATGAGTTCATATTATCCCATACAAATACAGTAACCTTTGTATTATATGCTTATTTTGTTTAACTACCTAAGGCTTAACAATAAAAGACATTACAAGAAACAATGTAATTGAATTTATGTTTTATTCCAAATTAAATTCACAACCGTAGGTATATCAATATTCATGAGCACATAGCTCCTCCCAGTGACCTTTAAACTCTGTCGCGCGCTCTACATCAGTTTTTTTTTATATAAAAAATGTCGTTTTTGTCAACCTAAAATTTAAATTATAGTCATATTGTGAATGAATGGGCACGGATTTTGTTTCTATGATAATCAGATAAGGAAAACATACTTATGCTCTGTCACTTGCATCTCACTGTTGGAGAGTGATCTGTTGTGTCATCTATCGCTAGCATAACACTGTATCAAAATAGTGACACGGGGAAAATTGAAAAGCAGCTGTTATGTGACACTCCATTTACTCAGCGGAAATAATACGTTTTCGTCGTCTTGGATTAGTGGCTGTGAGGCTTAAAGGATGACCACTGATGTGATAAAGTAATCCAGATGCATAAATAAATGAAGGATGTCTGCTGATGTGATGAAGCATTTCAAATACATAAATAAGAAATGTCTACTGATGTGATGAAGCAATCCAAATGCATAAATAAGGGATGTCTACTGACGTGATGAAGCAATCAAAATGCATACATGAAGGATGTCTGCTGACGTGATGAAGCAATCCAAATGCATTAATGAAGAATGACTGCTAAGTGATGAAGCAATTTAAATGCAAAAATGAAGGACGACTACAGATTTGATGAAGCAACCAAATGTACAAATGAAGGACGATTACTGATGTGATGAAGCAATCCAAATGCGTAAATGAAGGACGACTACAGATGTAATGAAGCAATCCAAATGGAGAAATGAAGGATGTCTGCTGATGTGATGAAGCAACCAAATGGAGAAATGAAGGACGACTACAGATGTGACGAAGCAATTCAAATGGAGAAATGAAGGGCGACCACTGATTGATGTAATGAAGCAATCCAAATGCATCCATGAAGCATGTCTGCTGATGGAATAAAGCAATCTAAATGCATAAATGAAGGACGACTAAAGATTTGATGAAGCAATGCAAATGCATACATGAACGACAACTATTGATGTGATGAGGTAATCTGAATGCACAAATGAAGGACGACAACTGATGTGATGAAGCATTCCAAATGCATAAATGAAGGATGTCTGCCGATGTGATAAAGCAATCCAAATGCATAAATGAAGGACGATTAGTGATGTGATGAAGTAATCCAAATGTATAAAAATAAAGGACGACTACAGATGTGATGAAGGAATCCAAATGCAGAAATGAAGGACGATTACTGATGTGATGAAGCAATCCAAATGTATAAATGAAGGATGTATGCTGATGTGATGAAGCATTCCAAATGGATAAATGAAGGATGTCTGCTGATGTGGTGAAGCAACCAAATGTATACATGAAGGACGATTACTGATGTGACGAAGCAATCCAAATGCATAAATGAGGGACGACTACTGATGTGATGATGTGGAATACTCATATGCCTTTATTTTGTGATACAGACACTTATATTGTTTTAAGAAATGCAGCATTTTTCATATATCGATATATGGACATTGTACTTCTGGTGTAAATCGGGACATTATACAGCTGTATGAGTTTGGGTTTGAATATAGTAAGTAATTGTAAAAAAGAAAGAGTGTAAACCCCTTTAAGACAGGAATTGAAATGTCTGCCTAGGAAAAATTATAGCTGTACCATCAACACTAAAGCCATTAAGTCTTCTTTGTTTGTTTTTGATACATCCTGTATAAAATGGTTGTTCAGTCCAAGGTAATGATGAACCATCATCAAATCTAAGGTGGGTGGCAGGTAGCCAAAGGCTGTAAATTATATTTGAATTCAATATGCAACATTTTTTTTATATTATTATTTGTGTTGCTTTTAATTCGTCCCTGCAATCAGGTGTGTATTCGGAACGTTATTATGCTTATTTTATTGTCATGATGAGATATATTATTACCTTTTCCCTTTTTAATACAAAAAGATATATAAAACGTTATGTAACTTGAGTTAATAAACAAATTAAATTAACTCATGAAGTATAAATGTAGATTGAAAATGTTTGGAAGAGCATACTCGGTCATTTTCGCAGATGGTTAGTCCTTTCGTGAAACTGAACCTTTTCACAAAAAGGAACCATTTTCAATACTATATTTAAAAAGAATGTATTAAATACAATGTGAAATGAGTTACTACACGTAATAATGTAATTTGTGAAATAGAAACATTGATTTATACTGTTAGTAAAAACGTACTGAGTCCTATTTGTTAAAGGTAAGTTCTTTTTGCGAACAGGATACATTTTTAACACTTTATATTAAAATATATTAAATGCTATGTAAATGTTATGTAAAATGAATTACTACACAAAATTATTTCAAATTATGAAATATAAATATTGATTGAAACTGTTAGTAAAAACATTATCAGTCCTTTTCTCACTTTATACATATCGGAAAATTTCTAATTTCTAAATAATGAAGAGTTACCCCTCTTTGCCCAGAAAGTAACAAACATAAATAATTTTATGATAGAAATTTCCAGGACAGCTTACAGATGGGTGAAAGAGATTGCAGGTCACTTATCAAAGTATTAACATCCCATGTGACGACATTCTTAGGCAAATAAGACCTCTTGCTAAACACACCTCATTAGACAAAGGGTGTTGACAATAATTAGAACCATCTAATAAAACTAGCACCGTGCCAAAAGCAAATTTGGCTTTATTTATAGCACTATATCCTAAGCCATTATAAAAACTCAAGCTAAAAAGTCGAGGACACAATTTACAGATCAGACAAATGGTTTAATCTGTCTCTGGTCACAAAAGTACATCAATCATGGAGATATGCTCGATGTTGAAACTTTGTTGATTTTCTCCAACTGGGAGCATAAAATATCAGCTTGCAGTAGCTTTTGTTTCCATAGCTTGCCTGATTAATAATCAGAATATTCCCAATCAGAGAATTTTAATGGATGCATTAAGGAAGGGTAGGGTCCTGTGGAACAACAGTCATTGGTGTTTTAGACATTATGTTCAACTGATCTGACACAAGACAGCAGTTAGGGGAACCACGGCTGAATATTCCAGAATGTGAAACCATCACCGCCTTACCCAAATCCTCCAAAAGTTTCTGTAAGTTCTGACAATTACACTGAAAGCGGGAAAATATATGATGGAGTGAAATTATTCCAAGATGCAGAAAAAGGCATCAACAAGAGAAGCTTGGAGATCTGCTTGCTATTAATTATTAAATATATTGTGACAGCTTCTCAAATATTGCATGTCGCAATATCCATACAGAATCAAAGTTTAACTTGCACGATTGAAAATCAGCCTTCCATTGGATGAGCTTTCCCAATGTCATCAATGTACACCATATTACAATGACCAAGTTTGTGTAGATATAAATAAACTGGCTTTAATTGCGTTTTGAAAACTCGTTGAGCAGAGCATAAGCCATTTGGAAGGCATGTACAATTAATAAACTGTTATCCCTTGAAAATCTGACTACGGTCTGTTTGAATTAGTATGGGACTGAAGGCAGACCGGTGGTATTTTTTCATTGGCTTGATTGCAAAAGGTAATGTTTCCATTTTAAAATAATGCTTCTCTGTGTATTGATTGAGGTTCAGAATCCATCTATGCATATGGATCCAAGAAATATGCCAAAGAGAAATCTTGTTGGCAAGTTGGAGGAGGGCTGACAGCTTTCCTCGAAACCAACTTATGGACTTTCTGTGTTAAAAAAGCATATTCACTGTCACAGAACTTTCTTTGGGGGTGAAATGTTATCATTGGAAATGAATGAAATTAAATTTTTTATCCAAGCAAAGGTTTTATAATCCAAGTGTCAAAAGTGAGACTTACTCAGTTGTGAGAAAATAATGTTGTTCAGCATTTAAATGTTTATAATAATAACTTGTTGTAAGTTTCTTCATAGTTTATTGCCAGATCTAACAACAGACTGCCAGTTTCTCAGTAGTAAATTGCCATTAAGCTGACACATTTATTCCATTTTATCACTAAATCTGATAATATGATAAATAAACCGGCTAGATTACATTTTAGTCCAGTTGATCACATTGTGTTTGATATTTACATAGTCAGACAGCACACTGTGACACTGCTATTTTCATGTTCTGGCAAAACACTGTGACACTGCTTTTTACACAGACTGGCAACACACTGTGACACTGCTATTTACACAATCTGGCAACACACTGTGACACTGCTATTTACATAGTCTGACAAGAAAATTATGTTTAGGCAAGTAGCATATTATTGACTTTTATGAATGCAAAGTTTATATAATAATTGTCAACTGTTTTAAATATGTGTAATCATACCTTACATTATATATATATATATATATATATATATATATATATATATATATATATATATATATATATATATATATATATATATATTGGTGGCTAAATAATTCTACAATTTGATAATTTACTAAATGAATCAACAACATTTATGTTAAAATAGGTTTCTAATAAGATCAATTCCAATTTAAATCACTGACATCAGGTTAAGGTCAACCCTAACCTAAACCAATAAGATAGGTGCCTAATAAGGTCAATTCTGACCTAACTCAATACATTAGGTTATGATAGGTACCAAATAAGATGAACTCCAACCTAAAATATTAACAACAGGTTCAGATAGGTGCCTAACAAGATTCACTCCAACATAGATCAGTATTATCAGCTTAAGAAAACAGCCTAAAGAGATCCTTTCCAACCTAATAAAGTGGCGGTAGGGGATATATTTTTCTTGTTACCATAATTACCTTAATTGCCATCTATTTTGTGCACCGAATGCAATTGCACATTGTACATTCATTTACTCTCAGATTTTCTATGTCAGGATGAGATTCTTTAATTTTACCAAAGATAAAAGACAAGCTGGCAGCAATTGCAATTCTACTGGCTGAGCAAAAAGATGTACACATTTTAAATTTGTGGTTCTTTTAAAATCAGTGAATCAAAAACTAAGAGAGAAAGGATCACTTCAAAGAAGAGGATAACTTGTGGAAACTCAGATCACTAAGAAAATAAACCAATAAAACACTGGTAACAGGATCTTTTTTGAATAAGTGACTGAAACTGCTGCATTTTATCAATCCCAGTGTATTGTCATTTGATCTAATGTCAGTTCTAAGATTACCTGTGGTGTCAGAGTATTGCCAGTTGATTTAATAAGATCAGTTCTCAAACTTAGATTAGTGTCAGTGTAATGCCAGTTGATCTAATATCAATTCTCAGACTACGTTTAGTGTGAGTATATTGCCTCTGGGTCTAATAATATTAATTCTCAGACTAAGGTTAGTGTCAGTGTATTGCCAGTTGGTCTAATAAGATCAATTCTCAAACTTAGATTAGTGTCAGTGTAATGCCAGTTGATCTAATATCAATTCTCAGACTACGTTTAGTGTGAGTATATTGCCTCTGGGTCTAATAATATCAATTCTCAGACTAAGGTTAGTGTCAGTGTATTGCCAGTTGGTCTAATAAGATCAATTCTCAAACTTAGATTAGTGTCAGTGTAATGCCAGTTGATCTAATATCAATTCTCAGACTACGTTTAGTGTGAGTATATTGCCTCTGGGTCTAATAATATCAATTCTCAGACTAAGATTAGTGTCAGTGTATTGCCAGTTGATTTAATATCAATTCTCAGACTACTTTTAGTGTGAGTGAATTGCCTCTGGGTCAAATAATATCAATTCTCAGACTAAGATTAGTGTCAGTGTATTGCCAGTTGATCTAATATCAATTCTCAGACTAAGATTAGTGTCAGTGTATTGCCAGTTGATTTAATATCAATTCTCAGACTAAGATTAGTGTCACTGTATTGCCAGTTGATTTAATATCAATTCTCAGACTAAGATTAGTGTCAGTGTATTGCCAGTTGATCTAATATCAATTCTCAGACTAAGATTAGTGTCAGTGTATTGCCAGTTGATTTAATGTCAATTCTCAGACTAAGTTTAGTGTCACTGAATTGCCACTGGGTCTAATAATGTCAATTCACAAACTAAGATTAGTCACTGTGTTGTGTATTGTCAGACATATGCAGTGAAAATTAATTGTATAATCAAATTTATCTTGTAATGAAAAATGTTCAAGCTTATCTTGGCCAGGTTATTGACATATGTCCTGGGCTCCAAGAGCTTCTTCCATGTTTCTCAACCCATATTTAAAAAGACTGGCAATATTGCCAGGAATGCTGTTTGTTATCCAGTTTCTTGCAAAACTATTGCCCATTGGTTATCAAATATAAATTTGTCTTGTTATACAGTGTTTCAGTGTAGTACCAGTGTGTACCAGAAAGGCAATTTCATAAGTGCTTTGTAGCACAGAGTTGGTAATGAATGATATTGTATTGGTGTAACATTGTATCAATATTCCTATTTGCCATATTATTGGAACCCTACAAATTCTCTGATTCAGTCCACCTCGGGCAACCAAACAGGCTGTCAAGCCAATTCCATACAACTTTAAACTTGTTGTACAATTTATTTTGTACATAAAGTAAATTAAGAAAGTAGGGCAACTTATGCTGGTAACAGTCTTGACCAGCAGGAGTAAGCACTGTACGACAGACGGAAAGTGACACAATATCCACAAGTTGACGTTTACACTAACTGACATTTTATTTCAGAAAAAAATGAAATCCTATTAGAACAGCAGAATACCCTGAATTATCTTAAGAAATCAGTGGCACTTAATATATTGCTTTCCACTGATTTTGTCTTTACTCATCGTAATTATATTTGGTCATTTTTCATAAACATGATGTCATGGTCTATTTATATTTTTGGTCATTTTTCATAAACATGGTGTCATGGTTGATTCAATGTTTAGTCACTTTTGATAAATATAATGTCATGATATGTTCAGTAGTTGGTCTATTAAATATCTGGTCATTTTTCATAAACATGATGCCATGGTCTATTCAAGTACTTAATTCTTTGAAATGCCAGATGTCCCAACATCTTATAATTTAAAGCCCAACCTTTAATTTTTTTGCTAATTTTTTTCTCAAAATTCTCCCTTCTTGCTAGTGGTAGGGTGAATTTTCCCCTATACATTATCAGTTTTTGAATACACCTATATGTGCCACTTTGCCTTTTATCAAGAAACGTCCAATAAAATTAACATTCATGAGGATTGTATAACTTTCTGGTATTAATAACAACCAGCTACATTTTGATGAATTTACATTCAATTAAGTTCTAATTGTTTTGTAAAAGCACAACAGCCTTGGATGTGATTAAATGGTTTATTTAATAATTTTAAGCATGTTTTAATATCAATAAATAAAAATGACAATTAGTGATAAGGAAATATATACCATATATATGAAACACACACACACTCACACTCACACACACACTTCATTACATTTAGATACACAAATCCGGTATAGCTTCTATCACCCAAGCAGGATATTTATAATAAACATTTGATAAGCATAAAAATAAAACAGTAACAGTAACATCTACTTTGATGAATATCTTTGATTTTGAAGTAATAATAGAACAAGAGGCCCAAGTGAGTCTCAGATTGCTGATATCTGCCTAATGGCCAAATGTAAAAGGACATGGCAACATACCTGATTCATACAATACTGCTGACTGTACATATTATGAAAACAAACTTTCAAACTTTCTCTGGGATTTTATCATCATTTAATTTGATGGCAATGAAGATAACTTGTTCAAGATTGAAAGGACTTTCATACCAGGATGCCCTCAGTCAAATGTGGTCAATTTCTGTTTAGCATTTTGTTAACAGATAATTTTGTTTAAACATTTTTATATTTCTGGTAATAATCTTGATTATGGATATTGGGTCAACATTATTTGTATAAATATGAAAAACTTTCAAGCTTTAATGGTGTTTTCTATTAAATTTCATCAAATTGTGCTGATTGGTTTTTATTTTCCTTTTGTTTAATGACCCTCATTTCTCAAAATATCAGCAACTCTATCTAATAATAGATCAGAGTCACGTGAAGAAAGTTAAAAGCCCATAACATATTAATGTTCGGACAAATTTGGTCAAATTCTTCTGAGCAGTTTTTCACACAAAACGTTGCTTACAGGACTTTTATGTTTTAGTAATGGTGGCCATATGTTTATGGCAAATCATCAGAAATTTGTACAAAAAGCCATTCATGCCAAAATAATTTCTGATAAATGTCATAAAATTCTTTTATGCAGCTCATGAAGAGTAGTCATTGCTTTTTTCCTAATGTTTTTAATGATGGTCATATTAGATGGCAAATTGGCAACATTTACAACATCTCTAAAGCCCTTTACATCAGCGTGCATGGTGTTAAATTTTGTTGTAACAGTTATTGAGAGAAAGTGTTTAACTGTTTCTGTAGTATGCATAACAGTAGTCATATTTGATGGTATTTTGTCATATTTGGAATGAATCTGAAAGCCCTTCATGCCTTAATGTTTCCTGTAAAATCTGGTAAATATCTGTTATGCAGATTTTAATATAATTTACTTCCTTGTTTGTCTAATTTAGGAACAACAGCTATATTTAAAAGCAAATCTGCATCATTTGGATTCGAAAGCACTTGGTCAAACTTTGTCAAAATTCTGTTTTGTTGTCTTTGTAAAGCTGTTAAAAGTTGTACCCATTTTCAATAATTTTCTGTCAATTTGCTCAAATTCTACTGACTGGCTTTTAAGAAGTCATTTAAAGTTTGTTTTTTTTTATATTTCTGAATGGTGACCATATTTGATGGCAGATCATCATTATTTGTAAAGCCCTTTATGCCAGGCTGAATTAAAAAACATTCTAGTGGTGTTTGAGAAGAAGTTGTAAAAAGCAAAATGTTGATGCATTTAGTGACGATACATGGCAGATGCAGGGCCATGCCAAAAGCTCACTTGGTCTCATGGACAGGTGAGCTAACAATGATAATGGTGGGACAGACATAAAAAAACAACAGACAATGTAGTTAGATTCCTCTTTGTACATAGGAAGGTTTAGATCTGGTCACATTCTCACCCTCCCTCAAAACTTGTGTAATTTAATTGCATACTCCACAAAAGAAAGACTCTCAACACAATTTCATTAGAAATTAGAATTGATGTAATGGATTGGAAATTATATTTGTATTTCTGCATGCTTTTTATTAGTAATAAACCAGTTGTATTGGTCTCATGTAGACTTCTCCATAGACAGTTTATACAGACGTTATATCAAAAACAGACCTCTTCCTATAGCAGATACTGGTCAATGGATCATTCCCAACATTTCAATCATAGCAACATACAAATGGCTAGAATCATAAACTACAATTCCAACCCTAACATTTGTGAACAGTGAAAAATGTAACCGAGCAACAAAATATGTGCCATTATTGTCTAAAATTTCTAATGTATATACCATCAAAATAAAAAATAAAAAAACATGGTGAAATGTCATTCAAACTTAACAGAAGTTACACACATTGCACTTGGTTTAGAAACAACACAGAAGGGAATAGGAAAGCCATAAACTTGTTATTTTAGTGGAATGCTTCGATAGAACATCTTTTTAAATTTGACTGAGAATAAGTATTTGTATACGACTAAAACATGACAATGGCAATGCAAAACACTTCAGTTAACTGTAATTTATAATTTGTAAGTATTTGTATACGACTAAAACATGACAATGGCAATGCAAAACACTTCAGTTAACTGTAATTTATAATTTTTAAGTATTTGTATACGACTAAAACATGACAATGGCAATGCAAAACACTTCAGTTAACTGTTATTTATAATTTTAAAAAAAAGAAGTGACAAATGTTACACACGTTTACAGAAACAGTATCTAATATTTAGGGAGTCCCCATATTAAAGATCATGCAGTGAATATGTAATACAGCATTCCCTGAGGGATTTATGATATGTGGCTATAGGTATATTCCCACTTAAAAATACTGGTCTGTAGTAATTGACACATTTTAAAAGTCATGGGGTTTTATTATTTGATATATTCTGTTCAGCCATATATAGATATATTCAATTAAGTCATGTATATATTCAATTGAGTCATATATGTTTATTCAATTGAGTCATGTATATATATTCAGTTGAGTCATATATATATATTAAATTGAATTGAGTCTATATTCACTTGTCATATATATTATATATATTCAATTGAGTCATGTCTATATTCAACTGAGTCATATGCATATTCAAATGAGTTATGTCTATATTCAATTGAATCATGTCTATATTCAGCTGAGTCATGTACATATTCAAATGAGTTATATCTATATTCAATTGAGTCATGTACATATTTAAATGAGTCATGTACATATTCAAATGAGTTATGTCTATTCAATTGAGTCATGTACATATTCAATTGAGTCATGTACATATTCAACTGAGTCATGTACATATTCAAATGAGTAATGCACAAAGATGTCCAGGTATTTTAGCAATTTATTCTGGAGTACAGACAAATATAGAAAGTTTGGTTTTGTAGAATTTAACACCATTTTCAGCACATGACAGGTTATACATGGCAGCCAGTTTTATATTTTTTGTTGGAGGAGAACTTTGGAAGACCCACAAAAGAACATCTGACCCATGGTAAGCTTTCTCAAATACCAATGACTCTTGATTACATTAATCCATATAACTGACTATTCAATACATGAGTCCATACAGCTGACTGTTTAGTACAGAGTCCATATAACTGACCATAAGTCCATATACACTAAAAAAAATCAGAGTTCTCATTGATATTTATACACAGAGAAACCATGGCCCTTAAAATGTACAAGGCAAATAATTAACCGTGTTCAAATTTTAAAAAAATTTGATTCTCACTAAATGTACTGTGTCAATCATGAAAATTATGAGGGCTAGCTCGTTACAAATATCTCTATGTACCCATGAAATAATTACAAGGGTTATCTTGTTACAAATATCTCTATGTACCCATGAAATAATTACAAGGGTTATCTTGTTACAAGTATCTCTATGTACCCATGAAATAATTACAAGGGTTATCTTGTTACAAGTATCTCTATGTACCCATGAAATAATTACAAGGGTTATCTTGTTACAAGTATCTCTATGTACCCATGAAATAATTACAAGGGTTATCTTGTTACAAGTATCCTATATACACAGGAAATAAGTATGGGCTTACCTTGTTACAAGTATCACTATGTCCATACCAAATTTTAGGTTGTTGACAAATTCTACTATTTTTAAAATTTAAGTTTCTTAATCTTACTTCAATTTATGTAATCACCATTTTTGTGGTTACTGTGAATCATCATATAAGAGATAATGCAGTTGCAGGTCTGGGTCTATGCAGTTTCACAATACTGGATGTGGTCTAAGGAGATTATGCAATGGCAGATCTGGGTCTATGCAGTTCACAATACTGGGTGTGGTCTAAGAAGATTTGCATTTGCAGGTCTGGGTCTATGCAATGCACAATAATGGGTGTGGTCTAAGGAGATTATGCAATGGCAGATTTAGGTCTATGTAGTTGAAAACTATTAGGTATTGGTTAAGTAAATAGTGTAAGAACAGGTCTGGGTCTATGCAGTTCACAATATTGGATGTGGTCTAAGGAGATTATGCAATGGCAGATCTGGGTCTATGCAGTTCACAATAAAGGGTGTGGTCTAAGGAGATTATGCAATGGCATATTTAGGTCTATGTAGTTGAAAACCATTAGGTGTGGGTTAAGTAAATAGTGTAAGAACAGGTCTGGGTCCATGCAGTTCACAATATTGGATGTGGTCTAAGTAGATTATGCAATGGCAGATCTGGGTCTATGCAGTTAACAATACTGGATGTGGTCTAAAGAGATTATTCAATGGCAGATCTGGGTCTATGCAGTTCACAATAATGAGTGTTGGTTAAAAAAAGTGTATGTAATGACAGATCTGGATCTTTGCAGTTCAGAAAATTTGGTTGTGGGTTCAAACCATCTGTTGTAGCAGATCTAGGACTATGTAGTTCACAATATCTGGGTGTGGATTATATATAAGTATATAAAATACAAAAATGTCAATTACACGCCAGGTCAGTAAGATATTTCCAACTGGAAAATTACTTATGGCCACACACTGTACATGACTACAAAATATGTTTGTTAAGAATGCAAAAAATAAATGAAAGCACATGAAGATAAGCTAGCATAGATTGTAAGTTAAAATTTAAAAATCATTTTATAAAATTGTTGCACAAAATGTGACACTATATGAATGTATTTACACTTTGTTTTTACACTTCCAATGACTTTAATTAATGAAGTTATTAACTAAAGGTAATGTATAAAAAGTATGGCATGCATGAAATACACTTAGAAATGTACATTCAGTGAAGAAAACATCATAATCTAAAGCATTGGATATTTATATCAATAGAAATAATTTTAAAGGCTTTTATTTTAATATAAAGGAATGTAAATGCTTGTAATTATTTAATATAATCTCCATGGTTTCAATTGCCACAGAATAATTTCTCCCTTGACATCACAATTATTCTTTGATTATTATTTTTCCCAACATCTTAGGGAAAAATTATTTCAACCATACAATTTAAAATCAAGTTAAAAAAACACTAAGTTTATCCATCCAGATTTTGCAATAATTAGTACTGATAATTACAAATAGTGGCATCATGTGAGTGCAGTCCTGATAATTACAAATAGTTGCATCATGTGAGCCCAGTACTGATAATTACAAATAGTGGCATCATGTGAGCTCAGTTTTATTTTTTTTAGAGCAAGTATCTCATTTTTAGTTCTTGTTAGAAGTATAACTTGTAATAAATGATCGCAGATACCAAAATTCCTGTGCAATTAGCACCATTTATACAAGGTATTGTGGGTAAATCTCTAAAAGGCATTATGGGTAAAACTGGTACCATGCTATATTTTAAATGCTCACCTCTTACACCAAAGCAAATTATTTCAAAGAATAACTCAATACCAGTCACACCCAGAAATAATTGCCAAACTAACAATGCCATTGTCTGCTACAAGTTATATTTTAAACTGAAAATGAAATCTTTTCACTTGCTCTAAATCCTGGATTTTTTATGTCTAAGTTTGTAATTATTATTTAAAACTGGAAAAAAATTGTGCACTCATGTAGGTCAGATCCCACTGTAAACTGCATGGATTCAGTTTTGCTGGTGTATAATGCACCAGCAGATCTGGGTCTATGCAGTTTGTTTCCTAGCAATTAGTCAAACAAATAACATGAACCCCAATTCGTCAGTGAATGACACAGTGCTAGATCATGGTCTATGTTGTTTCAACCGGCCCTGACTTATAAGTGAGCATATTTGGTACTTGACTCTTTTTTAATTAGATTTAGAATGTCGAATATTTTCATGTACCAAAAAAAAAATCAGTTGTCCCAAAATGTCGTAATATTATTATCATTCTTGTTGTTGTTGTTGTTGTAGGGTTTAACGTCATTTGTCAGCACAAGATAGGCTATACATGGCGGCCAGTATTAATGGTGGGGGAAGAACCTGGGAAAACCCCAGAAAGAACCACCGACCCACGAGAAGCTACTGGCAAGCTTTCTCACATACCCACGTTAGCTGAATCTGAGACTCGAACCCATGCAGACAGAGGTGAGATGGCAATGATCTGTAACGAATAGTGCTTTAGACCACTCGGACACTCGGGGCCCATGTTATTATCATTATTATAAATATATTTTCAATTATATTAACAAAAATGCAGAGTCTTGAAGAATATATGTGCAATAAAATTAAATGAAACAATCAAAATCATGTAATAGCAAGAAATATTTTCTTGATTTTGTCTCTGGATTTTATTTCTATGCATTGGAAAAAATATCTCAAGAGGACAGAATGATACAATGACAATATGCTCATTAAACCAGATTTAGGCATACATGTACATATTTTTATGCTTGGCTGGCCAAATGTATAATACTATTTTGTAAACAGTGGTGAGTGGAATGCTTTATTGGAAGAAGTACTATCACAATATTTATCCAATAATAACAACCAGGGCCTGCCTAGAAAAACTGTTTAAAATAAATATAGTTGGGGCCTATTGGGGGGTGGGGGTGTGTAATATCATACAAAGATATCCTTTGATAATATTTGCTAAACTTTGGTGAAGCTGGGGATTGGATTTAATAAAAAGTTGGCAAAATTTTGCACAATTGAGGATGGTCTTTTCTTCAAAGATGGGCTTATCTTTGAGCATGGGTTTATCTTCAAGGATGGACATACAATTGGAGACGATTTATAATGAAGTTAATTTTAAGATTTGCATGGTATGACAGAAAAAAAAAATCTGCATAAATATAAATTATGATATAATAACTTGTTTTATTATGGGGATGGGGGGGGATGTATAATAAATTTCCAGCAAGTTGTCTTAAGCCACCAGCATAGTTTCAGTGAAGTTAGCCTTTGCTCATAATTATTACATGAGCAAGTGAAATGCAAAGCCGATATGATGTCATATTTCGGAATTTCTTAACCATTTACTTTGGAAATGAAATGTTTCATGTACAGTCTCAAACCCCACAAGTGAAACAAATATCACAAGGCAGATACCATTTTTCAGCTTTTGCATTTGTCTGAAATGATACCTGATAAATGCAGTTGACCAATGATGGTACATGCATGGTTGCATTCTACCAAGTGGTAGCACATGGGACAATGTTGTCAGTAAAAGACCACAGTATTAGTAATTGATAAAACTCAGTCAAATGCACTGCACCATCTACCGTATATACTCACTTATAAGTCAAGTCCATCCACAAGCTGCACAAACTCAAACAATGCACCAGCAGATCTGGGTCTGTACAGTTTGTTAAGAGTAACCAGTTGAACAAACAAAATCTTTATTTGCAGTTTGAATTGACTTATAAGTGAGCAAAAATGGTATCTTCATTTGTCCATAGCAATAAAAAATGTACTGTCAGTGACTCAAGATTTTCCTTTAGATACCATCTTGGTCAGATGAAAGCTTTGCTAGTTGGTATTACCACATCTTGGTCAGATGAAAGCTTTGCTAGTTGGTATTACCACATCTTGGTCAGATGAAAGCTTTGCTAGTTGGTATTACCACATCTTGGTCAGATGAAAGCTTTGCTAGTTGGTATTACCACATCTTGGTCAGATGAAAGCTTTGCTAGATGGTATTACCATATAATAAATACACAGACATAGAACTGCTATCACATAATGTACCAGTAAACCAGGGTCCAAGTTGTTTGTTCTACTAACTCATCTTAACAAACTGCATAGACCCAGATCTGCCAGGGATGATCTGGGTCAATGTAGTTTGCAATTGGATCTAACTTATGAGCATGTACATACAATAACCTTAACAAACTTGTA
Organism: Sinohyriopsis cumingii; assembly: GCA_028554795.2. Taxonomy (NCBI): domain Eukaryota; kingdom Metazoa; phylum Mollusca; class Bivalvia; order Unionida; family Unionidae; genus Sinohyriopsis; species Sinohyriopsis cumingii. The sequence goes on along the minus strand of CM068839.1, from coordinate 17,720,945 downwards.
TTTTTAACTAATTGTTGGATAAAGCAAGCTAACAGTAAAGCATGCATGATTAATTATTCCTTTATATTTCTAGATAGATTCTATATTAAGACACAAGCTTCACCAGCTCCTTTGTGTTTTTTTATAATTAGGTTCCAGCAAAGTTGCCACATGTTGCATGTAAGTATATGTATTAAAAAAACTTAAGTTGATCATTTCAAATGTACAGAACAAATAAGTTAATTTGCACACAGAAGATTAATGATTTGCATTATTTGTTAAATAACAGTTATTATAATTGATGTTTATCCATATAATAAAACTTATTGAAAAACATCGAGAACATTAAAATATTTTGAACACTGAAATAAAATATAGAAATACTCATCACAGAATAGATATAATTGAATCACTCTGGTGAAATGTTACAGAATCATGTCAAATCAGTCACTCAATAGAATAATGTTCACATATGAACATGCATTTATACTCACACACATTGAGCTTTAAGGGAAAACTTTTCATGGGACGTGCATGCAGACTCAATACATCACAGAAATTATAGGAAGAAAAGGGATTTTCAATATTAGCATGTGCAACTCAGTTCTTATGTTACTCAAAACCTATAAATAGCCACTGCAACTCACAGTCCTTATAGCACTCAAAATCTATGAATAGCAACAGCAACTCTCAGTCCTTATAGCACTCAAAACCTACCTATATCAGTGATAAAATGTAGCAAAAGTTTAAGCGCAGTGTTTTCACTGCTGTACTTCACCTCACATAATCTTATTTACAAGTATCAATAGGCCTTTCTTTCCAGTCACTCAGCGTAGAAACTAAAATAGATTCTATTTATCATTGTATTCGTGAAGCATTCATTACTGGATATGACATTTGTTTTATATATTGTCTCTGGTATAGCAGTCTTATCAGTAAGCTCAAATCAATGGAATAGAATCATATCTGATACAAATTATCTGTCTGAAAGAAGACAAGCAGCTGCTGTGAAAACTGCAGAATCTACAATTCAGTACTGCCGTGTTCAGTTCTAGGACTGCTATTGTTTCTTGCATATATCTGTCATATTGGCCTTGATCTGCCAGACTTTTTGCCAGTGACAGTTATCTCTCTTACATCAGTTCATTAGACAAATCATATAATAAACATATATTAAGTTGAAATTTAAATAGTTTAGTGAAAACTAGATGATGCAAATGATGTCTGTTTACTTGTGGCACACAATAGCTTCCTTAACCACTGTAGCAAGTATGTACTCTTCCAAGACCTACATGACAGATTCCAATGACATAGGGCACTTTTTCAGCATTTATTGAATGTGTGGTGTTGCTCAATATGTTGAAACAAGAGGTGTTTAAATTATTCACGCATAAAATACATTATCTACATTTCAAGACACTCACATGAAAATTCACTGAGCTACAGACATGAATATCATTTATCATACTGAGATGGACACATAATAGCAAGATTGGAGTTGTACTAGTCCAGTTATCAAGACAGGAGTTGTAATAGTCCAATTAACAAGACAGGCATTGTAATAATCCAATTAGCAAGACAAGATTTGTACTAGTCCAGTTAGCAAGACAGAAGTTGTACTAGTCCAAATAGCAAGATAAAAATTGTATTACTCCAATTAACAAGACAGGAGTTGTACTAGTCCAATTAAAAAGACATGAATTGTACTAGTCCAATTAGTAAGACAGGAGCTCTAATAATCAAATTATAATAATCCAATTAGCAAGACAAGAGTTGTACTAGTCCATTTAACAAGATAGGAGTTGAACTGGTCCAATTAGTAAGACAGATATTGTATTAGTCCAATTAACAAGACAGTTGTACTAGTTCAGTTAGCAGGACAGGAGTTGTACTAGTCCAATTAACAAGATAGGAATTGTAATAGTCCAATTAGCAAGACAATAGTTGTACTAGTCAATTAACAAGACATGAGTTGTACTAGTTCAATTAACAAGATGGTTGTACTAGTTCAATTAACAAGATAGGAGTTATAAAAGTCCAATTAGCAAGACACTTTTACTATTCCAATCAGCAAAACATTTGTAGCATATCAAGACACAATCTATATGTACATAGTATAATCATACCAAAATTTCAGTTGAATATAGCAGTGGATGTAGAAGTCACGTGATTCAGTTGAATATAGCAGCTGATCAGTACTTGAATATAGCAGCTGATGTTTAAAATCATGTGATTCAGTTGAATATAGCAGCTGATGTAGAAATCATGTGATTCATTTGAATATAGTAGCTGATGTAGAAGTCATGTGATTTAATAAAGGATCTTACAATTATCAATAATGTGACCATTGCTACCATCGATACCAAATAAGTCATTTCTGTGTCTCATTATTCACAAAGATGACAACAATCAATAAAGGTACCATGTATTCCAGTTAAGTCACTTACCCATAACAATTAAATATGAATACTAAGGGGGACCTGGCTATAACAGTATGACTTAAGATAAAACACAGACACATAATGGTTCTAATTTTTTTGTTTGAGTGCATCATTATTTATAAAGCAGCCTACAGATTGCAGACTATAAATACTGTTCACTGTTGCCAATATGAATACAACAACTGCACATATGAACTGAGCTTTAGACTATCATCATTTCCTTTGTAATAAAAATTGCCAAGTAATATAATTAGCTATGTTACATGAAGCAAATGATGGCTATGTGTTTGTGTATGAAAACTGTGTCAAAAAAATATTAAAAAAACAAGACTGAATAATCTTTACTTGCTTTGTGAAACCAGTTTCAAGGCTTTTGGAGCAATTCTATTTATGTACTAATGAGGACTTCATTAACTATCTTCAAAAAATGCTCTTCCTTCCAAAAAATTTATTGTTTAAAATAAGTTGAGAATGGTTAGCTGTCAGAAATTTAGCTAAACAAATCTAGTCCCAGATGGTACATGTTTAACTGTGACAGTCAGTAGTGTTAGGTTTGATTAATACTCTGCACAAGAGATCCCCATTTTTAGTAGCCTGTCATTTATTTGGCAAGGAAAGACAAACATAAAAATGTAGTAAAAAACAATAAGATTAAGTATAATGTCAGGTGTGGGCAGATGAGTGGATATACATGCACACAGATGATGGAATTACATTAAGCTGCTGAAAAGGCAGGCTCAACAAAAATAATGGCCACTATCTGTTCATTTACAGCCATACATTTTAGATGTATCAGTCTGAAGTTCACCAGGAAAATATATTCTCTGTCACAATATAATTGTTGTATTTGTTTCCCCAAAACATGACTCCACTGCTACTGTTATTTACTGCTAAACAGAAAATACAACACTGTGCATCAAAAGTACTAAAACATACATTCATAGAATGCAAGTAGGATGACATTGCCTGGACTTTTGGTCCCTTGTCCAGTAAATTAACAGCAAAACAAGATTGATAGTAAGCAAATCTGTCTACATGGATACTCATCCTAGTGGATTAAGTACATTTTCAGGTACAATCAATGTTTCACACAGCCAGATCTACAGCAAATTTCAACAAGTCTTTTTTGTCATATAATGAATCATATTTAAATCATGTCAGTTTCTTTTGATCTCTGACATTAAGAAAATAGACATGAAAAGTTATTTGATACATGCTGATGATCAGTTCCAACCTCAGAAAAATTTGTTTTCAAATTGGTAATAATATGCCATACTTAATTACAAGTAGAGTCCAACAGCAATCTGCACAGACCCAGATCTGTTGTAAAATAATGTGATAGCAGATCTAGGTCTATGCAGTTTATTAGAAGCAATCATTAGAACAACCAATATGGATCCTGTTCTGCCAGTACATCATGAAATTTCAGATCATGCTGTGTGATGATTAATTTTGGACTGAACTTATAATCAAAAGTTGATATTTATTCCCATCTCATCATGTGATTACAAACATTTCCTGTTTGGTTAGGACCATGATGTTCAAAATTCTAATTTGCCATTAGCCCAGTAATCCAAAACTGGCAACTTTCAGGATGGACCATATCATTTCTTTCAAAAAAATTGCCATTTATTTCAATAGTTTCTGGCCCCAAAACCTGAGCAGTTCCAAGTGTTAATTTAGAACACTGATCACATGATAAAATATATTCCCAGATATACAATGGTGTCATTTTATGGACCCCCAACCACTGTTGTAGCAGGGTTCCACTGTACGACTAAAATGGTTTCCTGATGATTCAGGTTTCTGTTTGATGATGACTGAAAAGAAACAAAATAGGGCTGAACATACTTTAGCTAGAATACACAATGGTCCTTTCTAAGGACCACATAATGGTCCTTTTACATTGGTCCTTTTTAAGGGCCACATAATGCTTTAAATTGTAAGTCTTGAATCCTAGAATCTGGAATTTAAATTGAATAAACACATAATGTAACGTATGATAATGTAATATATAGATTAAATAAAATTATATATTTAAAAAATGACAATAAATTGGAAGAATTGAATAAATTGTATTGTTCTCCATTGCTAACACCAGTCAGACTCTGAATCAGAATCTCTTGTGAGAGGAACATTACTGTCACTGCGAAGTTCTAGCTTTTCTGGTTTACGTCTTTTGTATCCATTAGGCATATTACTTGGTGATATCCCTAGGTTATGCCCTCGTCCTAGGTCTGAACCCGCTGTAGGTTCATCAAATTGATTCATAAACCTCCTATCACAGCTTCTATTAAGTTCTGGAGAATGACCAAGAACATTGTGACTAGAATAAACATCCACATGATCTCTGCTAAGCATCCTTTGAGGATTTGAATGACTAGATAGCAAGGCTGAGCTAGGTTTGTTTAGATTGTTCCTCTCTGTCGGACTGTAGGGCTCTGGCCTTCCCAGTTTCCCCGGAGGAGGGGCATGATGGAGATTGGTAGGAACATTTGATTTTGGTTTACGAGTAGGAGAGCAATTTAATTTAGGGAAATTTATACTCCCAGGACTCCTGGGAGGTTGGGGTATTGTTGGTGAAGGCATCACACGAGGCATGTTTTCTTTGAGCTTTGGTTGAGCAAGATTAAGGGAAGAAGGCTTGGCTGGGAGCCCAGGAATTTGAGGAAGCTTTCGAGAAGTCCTTCTTGGTGGTGTTTCTATTGGGCTGCTTAGGCTAGGACTTGGGCTACGAGATCTGTCAGTCAAGTTTGCAGAACCATAATATTCTTGTGTCAGTGATGGTGTAGGCGTAAGATTGGGTGATGGGCTCCTTGACCGAGTCTCCAGTGATGTAGATCTGTACATATCACTCTTCCTTGATAAATATGGACTTGGTAATGGACTTCCAATGACATTTTGCTGAGACATCAGTGGAGGACGCCGAATCTTTTGCCGTCCTCTCATCTGAGGGGAGCTGGGTATACTAGAGCTATCCTCATACTTAAGAACTGAACCTGCAATTGAAGAAAATTGTTGTCAGGGCCGTATTTTGAACTATGTGAGTGTAAAGTTTGCTCCTATGCTCAAAATCCTTCAATCAATACAGACAGTGGCATCGCTAGGGGGGTGCGGACCGCACCGGGTGACACCATCTCAGAGGGGTGACACCAAAATGAAAAATTGCAAATTTTACAGAGCACACACTGCTCGGTCTAGTCAGATTTCATAAGCGGATAACCGATCATAGTTAAATACATGACTAGCAGGCACAGGGTACCACCATGCAGTCTGCAGAGCGTCTGGTGCTTATTTGGAAGTCTGGAGGGGTGACACCATGAGTTTACCGCACTGGGTGACACCAACCCTAGCGACGCCGCTGAATGCAGAACTCAATTCATGCCACTGAAACTGCACAAAAAACAAAGAAGCCTGAATGCATTATAATTCAAATTTTACTTTCTGGGCCAGATCCAGTAATTTTCATTTCTTTGTGAGGGCTTGAGTTTGAGGAGGGATATTTCATCAAATATTTTAATTTGTTCACTGAAAAGTTTCCTATGTTTAATGAAAGTGGCACTAACTGAACCCATCTAACTCTCACTGACTCTAAGCAAAGCAATTGAATATGAAATGTTTGTACTTTGAGCTTATTTTGTGTTTCAACACCATATCAGATGACAAGAGAAAAGATCATATTGCAAGTGCCAACAGTTTATGTTTTAAAATTCTAGTTTCTAGTTTTTGATAATTCAAAGAATTCCTCTACACATAGTAAGATTAGATTGTTTGGAGTAGTCAAAAGAACAAACAACATAGACTCTGATCTGCCACTGCATTATGCTACGGCCTATTAGGATATATGTTGGACTTGACTTCAAAGTGGTTATATATGACATTCTATGAGGTTTTATTTTTAAAAAATTGTGATGTCACACAAATCTAAATAATTTAACCACACATCAATTTTTACAAATAAAATGTTGGCTTAAATTGATTGTACTATTACATTGTTAACTCAAAAGTGAACCCAGTGTCATTGTCACAGTAGTGAAAGTTAATGTAAAGAGTCAGTAAGATTTCTGATCACTACTAACATCAAATCAAGCTGTCAAAAGGGTCAGTATGAGTTATGATCACTTACTAATGGGGAAATCAAGCTGTTAAAAGAGTATGATTTATGATCACTTACAAACAGGAGATCAAGCTGTCATAAGAGTATGATTTATGATCACTTACTAACAGGAGATCAAGCTGTCAAAAGAGTACGATATATGATCACTACTAACAGGAAATCAAGCTGTCAAAAGAGTGAGTACGAGTTATGATCACTTACTAACGGGAAATCAAGCTGTAAAAAGATTATGATTTATGATCACCACCAAAAGAAAATCAAGCTGACAAAAAAGTAAGTATGAGTTATGATCACTACTAACAGGAGATCAAGCTGTCAAAAGAGTACGATATATGATCACTACAAACAGGAAATCAAGCTGTCAAAAGAGTCGGTATGAATTATGATCACTACTAGTCGGAAATCAAGCTGTCAAAAGAATCAGCATGAATTATGATCACTACTAACAGGTAATCAAGCTGTCAAAAGAGTCAGTATGAATTATGATCACTACTAGTCGGAAATCAAGCTGTCAAAAGAATCAGTATGAGTTATGATCACTACTAACAGGTAATCAAGCTGTCAAAAGAGTCAGTATGAATTATGATCACTACTAGTCAGAAATCAAGCTGTCAAAAGTACCAGTATGAGTTACGATCACTACTAACAGGAAATCAAGTTGTCTAATGAGTCAGTATGAATTATGACCACTACTAGTCGGAAATCAAGCTGTCAAAAGAATCAGTATGAATTATGATCACTACTGACAGGTAATCAAGCTGTCAAAAGAGTCAGTATGAATTATGATCACTACTAGTCGGAAATCAAGCTGTCAAAAGAGTATGAGTTATGATCACTACTAACAGGTAATTAAGCTGTCAAAAGAGTCAGTATGAATTATGATCACTACTAGTCAGAAATCAAGCTGTCAAAAGTATCAGTATGAGTTATGATCACTACTAACAGGAAATCAAGTTGTCTAATGAGTCAGTATGAATTATGATCACTACTATTAGGAAATCAAGCTGTCAATAAAGTTAGTATGGGTTATGATCACTTATTAACAGGAAATAATGTTGTCAAAAGAGTATGATTTATGATCACTACCAACATGAAATCAACCTGTCAAGAGTCAGTATTATGATCACTACTAGCAAGAAATCAAGCTGTCAAAAGAGTATGATTTATGATCAATACTAACAGAAAATCAAGCTGTCAAAACAGTCAGTATAATTTATGATTCACTAACAATAGGGAATCAAGCTTTCAACAGTCAGTATGAGTTATGATCACTAACAATAGGAAATCAAGCTTTCAACAGTCAGTATGAGTTATGATCACTAACAATAGGAAATCAAGCTTTCAACAGTCAGTATGAGTTATGATCACTACCAATAGGGAATCAAGCTTTCAACAGTCAGTATGAGTTATGATCACTACCAATAGGAAATCAAGCTTTCAACAGTCAGTATGAGTTATGATCACTACCGATAGGGAATCAAGCTTTCAACAGTCAGTATGAGTTATGATCACTACCAATAGGGAATCAAGCTGTCAAAAGACAGCAAAGTTCACCTGCATCTATTTATTTAAACACAAGAGATCTGCATTTTTCAACCCTTGAAAAGGTCAAATCTAAATAAATCTGAAGACAAACCAAGTGGTTGATGTATTGTCATAATGTTGTTTTTCTTTAATATGGTGATTTTGTACTTCTGGGGCCTAGTGTTCTTATCTTGTTTGATGATTGTACAAGCACCATGGCCCAAAGGATCATCTAAATATCAATGGATGCAAACAGATATCATGACTGTAACAAAAATATTGTCCGAGAAACACACCTAAAGAAGAAAAATGAACATGATCACAGAAGTTTGAGAAAGAGGTCACAGTGACCTGCTGTTTGGAATGGAATGCAGTACTCCACAGAAAATGCATGCACATTTCAAATATCATCACTGTACAAGTAACATTGTCTGAGACCCTCAACAAAAATTACAAATATGTATAAACCAAAAGAATATATACACTTCTAGTCTAAATATGTACAAACCAGATGAATATGTATATCACTAGTCTAAATATGTACAAACCAAAGACATATGTCTATCATGAGTCTAAATATGCATAAACCAAAGGCATATGTACACCACTAGTCTAAATATGCATAAACCAAAGGCATATGTACACCACTAGTCTAAATATGCATAAACCAAAGGCATATGTACACCACTAGTCTAAATATGCATAAACCAAAGGCATATGTACACCACTAGTCTAAATATGCATAAACCAAAGGTATATATACACCACTAGTCTAAAATATATCTAAACCAAAGGGATATGCATGCCACTAGTTTAAGATATGTCTAAACCAATATTAATTATTGATAAATTAAGAATAGCAAAAGGTACACATGGACTATGAATTGAATATGTAAACAAAGCAGATTTACAGAAATATTATAAATGGTTTCAGAGTAATTTTCTGGAAACAAAAGTGTGAATGATAGTTTGTGAGTGAACAGACAAATGTATGAAAGTTTTCAAAAGATTAGAACTGAAGAATTGTGAACAGCAAAACACACATCTGGGCCACTAGTCTAATATGTGTTACCAAGTTGCATCTGGATCACTAGTCTAATATGTGTACCAAGTTGCATCTGGATCATTAGTTTAATGTGTGTACCAAATACACCTGGGCCACTAGTTAATGTGTGTACAAAGGCACATCTGGGTCACTTAGTCTAATGTGTGTACAAACACATATCTGGATCACTAGTCTAATATGTGTACCAAGGCACAACAGGGCCACTAGTCTAATATGACAGCAGAGCACAACTGGGCCACTAGTCTAATATGTGTACCAAGGCACAACTGGGCCACTAGTCTAATATGTGTACCAGGGCATATCTGGATCACTAGTCTAAAATGTGTACCAAGGCACAACTGGGCCACTAGTCTAATTTGTATACCAGGTTTCGTAGACATATCGTAATCAGCTTTGGAGTTATATTGTGGAAAGTGTGACAGATGGATGGACCAATAAAAATTCAGATGGACTCCATTCCTATATCAGATGTCAAATTCAGGTTGAATCAACTCCTATATCAATTTCCAAATTCATTTTGCAGGGGATAATATAATTTTGTTTAAATAATGCAATTTTTTGGTTATTATTTTCTGGGTGATGAAATAAAAGGTTATGTTGAATATACAAAAAGATTTTTGTGGAGTATGCATGTTTGACATACATGTATTGTATGGGAGTTTTACTTGTATTCTAATCAGTTGCCATAAGTATCCCATTATGGAACCATCTCTGATGAAGAGCCAATCAAATACTTTGCACGAAAGGCCTTGATGAACAATAAGCCATCACCCCTAACCCATATAGCATTTTCAAAAATACTATAAGGTAAGTCCCCTAGGGTGAAATAGTGTATGTGGTAAGCAATCATGAATTAGCATAATGTAAAAGTTAGCACTGTAAGTGAATACACACACACACACACACACATGTCAAATGAATATTTTATATGCAAATATATGATTGATAATAACACTAGTCTTGCCTGCTAGATTCCAAGTAAAACATTTTAAGGTATTCAAAGCCAAACCCCAAGATAAACAAGATCAGAGATTTACTGACTGTAATTTGGTTTTTGGTCGCTACCCTGTAAGCGAAAGTGTCCATGTGTGCATATAACATGGCCTCATCATCTCAATGGCCTTTTACATCACTTCACTTCATCAGTCAATCAAATCATTTTCAAAATTTAGAAAAACTATATCTGGCAATAAAAACTTTTTACCAGGCAATTTTTTGGGCAGAGATGTCACAAAGCCATGTTAGAGTCTGGTTGAATGAGGCTACTGGGACACTGCATTGGCATGTCAGGGTTAAACAGAATATTTCTAGTGTCAGGAAAGTGAGGCCTTTGCCTTAATGTTTTTTCTGCACTCAAACAATGTAATATGAAGGAATGTAAGAATCATAATATATGTGTGAACTATGAAGGAATGTAAGAATCATATGTATGAACTATGAAGGAATGTAAGAATCATAATATATGTATGAACTGTGAAGGAATGTAAGAATCATAATATATGTATGAACTATGCACCTTTGTGCTTTCTCCTTTCCTGCTCTGCAATTGTATGAGCCTGTTCCACCAAGTTTGTCACAGCCGATGCAAAACCTAAATCTATCCGCCTGGGTGAGGGAGATCGATGGTATGGACCAGGTGACTGTGAAGGGGATCCAAATGGGCTGCAGTGATTGGATGCAGGTGTGCGATGAGGTGAGATGGGAGAAGGTGGTACTGAGGGACTCATCCGACCCAGTTGGCTTGATTCAGATGGAGTGCGAGTTATGCCCTGAGTCACAGAGGCATGCTCAGGCTTCAATCCACCAGTAAAATTATGACGGTCTACAGACTGCAACAAAAAATAATGATAAAATACTTGTAAAAAGTTCAAAGTGAATTTACAAAAGTATAGAAAGTACACTTTTATTAAAAAAACTCTGTCAGTACAACAAGGATGTCCTTGCCTACATTATACAATTGAAGGGCCAAGTGCCATATCAAACATGGAAAAACAACTCCATCCAATATTAACCAAAAATGATGAAAATTCAACCTGACCTAGGTCTTTTGGAATGCAAAGCTATAAATTAAATTTGCTTTTAAATAAAAGGTATTAAAAACTTACTGCATGACTGGCAAAATAATACAAATGGACAATGTGTTTTGTGACTCATTTTATAGCAGTCTTACAAATATATGCTGAAAGAAACAGTATGTCATTAAGCAAAAAAGAGAAGCACATTACAGCTGTATAAGAATTCAGTGAATATAAACATGCAACTGATATTTGCTTTGTATGAAATATAGTGTCATACAGTGGTCATCTCATATAATTTGCCTATGTTTTAGCCTGCAACAGGAATGTGTCATGCTGACTTGAGCAGTACAATAGTAATGTGCTTATCGATGGTCAGCTTTTGCCATCTTGATAATTATTATTATTAGTAAAAATCCCAGTAATTATCAAAGTGACAAAACCTGACATATGATGAAAATTGGTATGCATAATATGATAGTTTGCCTTTTGTATGGATTGATACTAGGGACATAATTGGCATGTTGGAAGAAATCCTAATGTCTTGAATTTAAAATCAAGAAATATTTATGAGATTCCATCTAATCTAATTATGCCAACATTTGTGAGGTGTAACTTTGAAATTTCTTGCACTGATGTGCCAGGTGCTAGCTGTGTTAGAGGGGTTGCTGTCCAAGAGGGGTACTTTCTGACAGTTAAATGCAAAATGGGGGTGGGGGTGATAGCTAGGGAGGAGGTGCTATTCCACAGAGGTATCACTGTAAAATAACCTGAAAACTATTGAGTACTGATTTTTTTTTAAAAGCAGCAAAAATATACCAAAAATTAGTGAATATAACATGCATCCAAACATAACACACACTCATGTATTACCTGCAGTTTTTCTATTTTGTGTAAAAAAATGTATTATATTACCTGTGGACTTATATAACTCACATGTTTTTGTAAAGTATAATAAATGATCAAAAGTATAAAATACTAGGGTGTGGTGAATCATCTTTTCTATTTACCATTAAACCACAGCTAAAATGTTTCAACAAAACTGGGTTAATTCATAATTAATTTCCTCTCCCAAACATTCTGCAATGATGCCACTTGCTCTCATTTTGAAATGCCGGACCAAAGTTGCACCAATCTGTTACTGGTAATTCAAAATCAATACAATCTTCACCTATAAAAATAATGTCCAGATGGCATGAACTACACACTTTCTGATTTTAAAATAAACAATAATAATGTTGACTACTACTTGTAATGAAATTTCTGAAATGTGAAATTCTTCCAAAAGTTGCCTTGTCTATGGTAGCTCTGAATCTAAATAAGATGACAGTGAATTAGAACTATATATGGCAGTTTAAGATTGTTGCCTCTCTTCATAAATTAGTAAGCTACTAAAATGAAGATGTTGATTTTATTAGGTTTAGCTTGGCTTCCTGTTATCACATCATCTTTAAACTTCAAAATATTTAGCTGAAATTTAAAACATTACTTCCATTATGTAATCAACATAAAATTTGTTTACTATTTTGAACTTGGTGCATTGTTTGAAATAGGAGACAAGACTTTTAAAATGTTACTACAACAGAGTAACACAAGTAGAAATCAAGCTGTAGAACATGTGGACATACCTCATCGGGGTAGGGGGGTCACATAGGGAAAAACTTGGATAACCCACATATTGTAATCACAAAATTATGGCAATGCCAGCTGACAAAACCCATCCTGAATACCGAAGATTATCTTGAAAACTAAGACCATTCTAAGTACTGTGGGCCATCCTACAAGATAAGACCATCCTGACAACTGGGGACCATCCTGAAAACTAAGACCATTCTTGAAAACTAAAACATTCTAAGTGCTGGGAGCCATCCTACAAGCTAAGACCATCCTGGCAACTGGGGACTGTCCTGAAAACTAAGACCATACTGACAACTGAGGACCATTATATCAACTGAAGAAAGACAATGTCTAACAATACAACCCTACAAAGTCTCATTCACATCAAATCCTTGGGAATATCTCAGCAAAATACATCATAATAAAATCCTCCCCAAATCCAGGGTAGACCAAGAAATATAATATATACACAAGGCACAAAAAACTTTCACCATCATACCAGGCCCCTTATTCACAAAGCTCTTCAATCTGAGTGTTCAGTGAAATTACTGAAATTTACTTTTGTTATAGTCCTTATAATTGTTAAATCTGCTACAAAATAAAATGTATCTAGTTTGCAGACATCTATATCTAAATGTAAACCAGCCTTTAAATATTGAATATATAAATTATTTATAGTAAGCTATGAAACTTTTAGCCTGAGAATGCACTTAAACTGAGGAGTATCATGTATGTAGGGCCCAGATAAAATCTGTATCTATTCCCTTCATGACATATGCTTTTATTGGAGAAAGAGATATGATGTACTAGAATTTTGACTGACTTAAAAGAGTTGTAATATAGCAAAACTGTACTGATGTGGTCAACTTTGTTCTTCAACAAAGCTGGCTGGGTAGCACATTTGTAAGAATAAATGACGAAGTTACCTCCCTTCTACAGTAAAATTGGAGCACAACTGCCTTGATTGTCTGTTTTGTAGAAAGTCCCAGAAGCAGGCAAATGAAAATGCTCACATTTTTGCAATCATATATCAAAATTCTTTTAAGAAACATAAATGAAAAGAGAACTGATTGCTTAAAATTAATTCTAATTATTATTTCCAGATGTGTTTTAACAGTGATTAAAATTAAATGCTTATTGATTTAGACTGTAAGCATGACATGGCTAAACATAAATTATACTGTGGTAATTTGATGCCATGGCAGCCATCTTAAAACTTAGCAAATTTTGAAGATGCTCATTCTTTGACTTTCATATAAAATAAAAACTAATATATATGTGTAGCAGAATTTGTCTTGTATTTGTGCATTCAAGCTTAATATTTATATTGAATAACATATTTCTTTGATTTTGGAAGACGTTTATATTTTTAGCCTGTTTGGGGGTGGGGGGTGGATCTGGGGACTCAAAATGTGTGCTTTGAGGTCCCAAGAGGGGGAGGGGTTCAAAGTGTGTGACCCAAAAGAGCAATGCTGTTCAATTGAAAATAAGTTTTCTTTTCATATAAATTTAAATTTTATATAAAAAAGCAAATAACATATTTTCTTTAAAGAATTTAATATTCTTGCAAGCCAAAAATGGCAGACATCACATTGTCCAATATCATTGCTACACTCATGCCCATATTCTTGTAAACAAAACTAAACTTAAAACAATAAAATATCTTTTTTCGGTCTTTAAAATCCATTGGGCAGTGGAATATTTCCTCTGTGCGTGTGCTGAAGGTAATATAAATGTAATTTTTTTCATTTTGGTGCATATTTGAGACTGGATGGTACTGTTCTTCAAATGTCACCAAAGAATTTGTTGAAGTTTACTCAGGATAGAAAATGATCTTTCTGCATCTGCACTGCTTTCAGGGAGTGGCGCAATGCTGCTATGTCAATGGATACCATAAACTCCAGAATGAATAATGTCAATATGATCTTTGCAGTGAGTGTCCCAAAAAAAAAATAAAAAAAGCTTTACAATGCTGCATTTTGTCACAAAGCCAAATTCCATCCAGAAGTTCAAAAATTGTTTTCCTGGGCTTTTCTGATTTTGCAGAGAGCTCAGATCTTGTTATAAGTCACAGCTGCATTTCAAGGGATTATTATAAAATAGGAATCACATTTGTACACTGTTCTGACTATTGAATAATCTTGTTTTTCATTTTATATATGGAATAAAATCTGACTTCAAAGAAACATTTTTGCAAATCACAAACTTTTAAATAATGATGGCTTAAACAATCTCATTCTAGGTAATGATGTATAATAACATAGCTTTTGCTCTTCAACGTGGATCTCCATGACTGTACCCACTCAGATGAATTGTGTCATTCCCCTTAGTGTACATCCCAAAGAAAATTAGCCAGCAATATGCTCCCTACAGCAATGTTCAATGGACTCCACATCACATCATCCAAGCTGTTCCCAGCCATATAATGGATCTAAAATGGTACTTATTTATTTCTGACAACTTGCCTTTCAAATGTCTCCATGAAAGTCAGCTGTATAAACTGCCCATAGGATAATCATACATGAGCTCTAAGCACAAAGGTTAAGACTTTATACAGGCTACATGCTTCAGACATGTATAGTGGTGGTCAAATGTATACATTTTTTCCCTAAGATAAATTCAAATCTTGTTATTCGAAAGACAAGCCCTTCAGGGAGTAAAAACCTGTGTGTTTCTCACTGACATGATGTACTTTGATAGATTGTTGTTGTTGTTGTTGGGTTTAACACCATTTCTCAGCACACGATAGGCTATGCATGGCGGCCAGAATTAATGGTGGAGGAAGAACCTGGGAAAATCCCGGAAAGAACCACCGACCCACAAGAAGCTACTGGCAAGCTTTCTCACATACCCACATTGGCCAAATCCTAGACTCGAACCCACGCAGACAGAGGTGAACTTTGATAGGTATGTATTCCCATAAACTCGACTTAGTTTAACAGATGAGGGATGAACCTTTACAACTCTTGCGGAAGGTCAGATGTCATTTGAAGTGTCATTAAAACAAGGAATTAAACTGTAATCTAATGCTAATATATTGGATAAAAAAGCCACTGTTTAAGTAATATATCATCAAAATTCAAACCAGGGATAGGTTTAAAAGAATGGAAAAATCATAAGTTACCAAAAGAAATAAAAGCAAATAAAACTTTTACAAGTTTATATCTCTCACAGCAATAAACTGTAAGAAAAAAGCAATAAGCCCAGTAACCATGACAAAATGTAATAAAAGCAATAAACCTAGTAAACATGATGGCATTAAAACAAAAAAAACAATAAGCCCAGTAACCATGACAGTATCACAATAAACTATAAATAAATATATAAGTCTGGTAACCATGACAGCATGGTGAAAAATCATTAAGCCCAGTAATCAACAGTATGTTAAAATAACAATAATCCCAGTAACCATGATAGCATTGAAAAAAAGAACAAGTAAAACCTAAAGCCCAGTAACAATGACAGCATAGTTAAAAAGAAAACAACAACATGCCCAGCAACCTTGATAGTATGGTAAAATACACAATAAGCCCAGCAACCCTTGACAGCATAGTAAAAACATAGTAAAAATAAAGCCCAGTAACCATGACTGTATGGTAAAAACAAAGCCCAGTAACCATGCCTGTATGGTAAAAACAAAGCCCAGTAACCATGACTATATGGTAAGACAAAGTCCAGTAACCATGACTGTATAGTAAAAACAATAACCCCAGTATCCATGACAGTATGATAAAAAAACAGTAAACCCAGTAACCATGACAGTATGGCAAAAGCGCCACTTTTCAGATACCTGTAAATGTTCAGATATAATATATATCTCAGGTTTTCTTATGCTGTCAAATGGGGAAGAACTTTCTTCATCATCATTTGAAAAAGTGGAGTTGTAATATCCTTGAACACCATTGCAGAAATATGCCTATGTATAAATCATTCATGCATTTAGTTTTAAATTTATAATTATTTATATATCCACTATTACTAAAATCATTTGTATATCCACTATAATCATAATCATTTGTATATCCACTATAACCATAATCATTTGTATATCCACTATAACCATAACTATTTGTATATCCACTATAATCATAATCATTTGTATATCCTCTATAACCATAATCATTTGTAGATAAACTGTAACCATAATCATTTGTATATCCACTATAACCATAACTATTTGTATATCCACTATAATCATAATCATTTGTATATCCTCTATAACCATAATCATTTGTAGATAAACTGTAACCATAATCATTTTTATATCCACTATAACCATAATCATCTGTATATCCACTATAACCATAATCATTTGTAGATCCACTGTAACCATAATCATTTGTATATCCACTATAAGCAAAATCATTTGTATATTCACTATAACCATAATCATTTGTGTATCCACTATAACCATAATCATTTGTATATCCACTATAATCATAATCATTTGTATATCCACTATAACCATAATCATCTGTATATCCACTATAACCATAATCATTTGTAGATCCACTGTAACCATAATCATTTTTATATCCACTATAACCATAATCATTTGTAGATCCACTATAACCATAATCATTTTTATATCCACTATAACCATAATCATTTGTGTATCCACTATAACCATAATCATTTGTATATCCACTATAAGCAAAATCATTTGTATATTCACTATAACCATAATCATTTGTGTATCCACTATAACCATAATCATTTTTATATCCACTATAACCATAATCATTTGTAGATCCACTGTAACCATAATCATTTTTATATCCACTATAACCATAATCATTTGTGTATCCACTATAACCATAATCATTTGTATATCCACTATAAGCAAAATCATTTGTATATTCACTATAACCATAATCATTTGTGTATCCACTATAACCATAATCATTTTTATATCCACTATAACCATAATCATTTGTAGATCCACTGTAACCATAATCATTTTTATATCCACTATAACCATAATCATTTGTGTATCCACTATAACCATAATCATTTGTATATTCACTATAATCATAATCATTTGTATATCCACTATAACCATAATCATTTGTATATCCACTAAAACCATAATCATTTGTATATCCACTATTACCATAACCATTTGTATATCCACTATAACGATAACTATTTGTATAACCACTATAACCATAATCACTTGTATATCCACTATAAGCACCATTATTTTTTATATGAACTATTACCATAATCATCTGTATATCCACTATAACCATAACCATTTGTATATCCACTATAACCATAATCATTTTGTATATCCACTATTACCATAACCATTTGTGTATCCACTATAACCATAATCATTTGTATATATCCACTATAAGCAAAATCATTTGTATATCCACTATAACCACCATTATTTTTTATATGAACTATAACCATAATCATTTGTATATCCACTTTAACCATAACTGTTTGTATAGCCACTATAAGGACCATTATTTTGTATATGAACTATTACCATAATCATTTGTATATACACTATAACTACCATTAT
Source organism: Sinohyriopsis cumingii (assembly GCA_028554795.2). NCBI lineage: Eukaryota > Metazoa > Mollusca > Bivalvia > Unionida > Unionidae > Sinohyriopsis > Sinohyriopsis cumingii. The sequence continues at coordinate 17,702,653 of CM068839.1, read as the reverse complement.
TTTATATATGAACCACAACCATAATCATTTGTATAGCCACTATAACCATAATCATTTTTATATCCACTATAACCATAATCATTTGTATATCCACTATAAATATAATCATTAGTATATTCATTATAAATGCATTCTTTCAGCTTTAGTAAAAAATCAAATTTGATAAACTTTTGAGATGGGCATTATAAATGCCACTAAAGTCAATTTCAATTATGACATCTTTTTTATGCCAAAGTATTTGTGGTTCCAACCGAAAGTTTTTGGAAACGAATGTGTTCAATGGAAATGTTCATTTTTTTATAATTGAAATTCAGTTTCTGACTTTGGTACCAATTTGCTCTTTATGAATGATATCCCTTTACATATTAAACATTCTTGATAACAACATTTTTTCAATCATTGTGATTTTCTGGAAATACTAAGAGTGCTATGTAGTCACGTTTTTACCACAAACATAAGTTTTAAATGCTGGAATAGTATTATGATGTTAAAAACATAATTAGAATAATATGAAATATTAATTATAGATTTGCATTTCCAATTCAATCTTCTCATTCATACATACTTTTTGACAATGCTATGACAAGGGCAGTATATCTTCTAAAATAAAGGTATGACCATTATAATGACAGTCTTTTTACTATATCTGAAATTAACTCTGCCAGCAAGAACCAACTATATTTTGCAAATGTCAAATTGTCAGTCAAATATTATTATACAACAAAAGCATATATTAATCTGTGTCCTGTGTAGATGTAAAAGTTTTAAAGTCCTGACTGGTAGATAAGTGTTCAGTTTGAATATTTTGATCATTCAATTATTTTAACCAATGTTTTGCAACAGGTGACCTTTAATTCTTTTGATACAATTGACAAACAGAAACAGCAATTGATCAGGCAATATGAAAATGATAAGTAAGTCAAATGCAACAAATGGGAAAACTAATTAATATTACCAACTGAATTTATGTCCATATATATTTTACACTTTTTAATATTACCAACTGAATTTATGTCCATATATAATGTACACTTTTTAATATTACCAACTGAATTTATGTCCCTCTTTATTGTACGCTTTGGTGAACACCATAACATTCAGTTTGAGCCATAATGCAAATTTTCGTACTTGTCAAAAATATTGTACTAATCTGAGACCCCATGATTTACTTATTTAGGTAAAGAGCATTAAAATGTAATATACAATATGGGTGCAACTACTGAAAGTGAAGTTATCTCCCCTAATTCTCACCTGTACACTAGCTGTGTCAGCATTGTGTTGTGCTGCTGCTTTCTTCCGCTTACTGCTGCCACGACGTAGAAAACTGAAGGACCTCTGCCAAGGGACTCTGTCATGATCTTTGTCCAGGCTGGAAGAAAAAAATTGTTTTATAAACTTAAAACTTAAAATTTTACGCCAATGTTACAATATTGATTTGAATAATCTACATTATATGCTTAGTGGCTCAGATGTTGGCATGAAAGTGGAAGAAATGCATATATTTTGTTAACTGTAAATAACAATATATGTATCAGTTACTAGCTAAGTATAGAAAATATTGGGCCCAATGTCTCATTACACAGGTTATAACCTTTCTAATATTTACTGAAAGACAAGCATGTTGTTAATTGTGTATATGATATTGAAATAACACAACTGAAAGAAAAATATTTAAAGTTTCACTGAATATTTGTCATGTTGTTTATTTATTAAATGAAACATGAACACCACAAAGTAATATATTCTACCTTACTGCTATGTACATAGAGTGGTTTTCATTTATCACAGAATGAAGCTAAAGATTTAAAAGATGAAATGGCATGTGATCAAAGAAAGACAGCAAAATATTGATGTTACTACTGTGAAATATTGATGTTAACTCATTAACCCTTGGCGACAAGTTTATGTGGCAGGAGGTAGTAGCCTACTGCCAAACTCTGTAGCATCAAGGTCATGTATGATAAACTAAAGTGGGTGGTATTATAGAAAGGTAGACAGATGTAGCTCTACAATTATACCAAACAATTTGTAAGTTTTAGTTGCACTACAAAATACTGAGGGAAAAACAATGTTTGGACTCGTTTTATTTTCACCACAAATTTGCCCATGGTTGGAATCTGATCTTGTGTCTGGATTTTAAACTTTTTGGCCTCAGAACTAAGGCAGACTAGTCTGAACTGTACACAGACAGGTGAACCTTTGCAAAAAGAGGCTAAGGTGGGCATTTGGAAATTTGGAATAAAGAGTGGTCTCAATACAAAAGTGATGGGTCTGTTAAGCAAAAAAATGATGACATGTAACAAGCTGCAGATGAATGATGATAAAACTGAGGCCATTCTGATCACAACACAAAGGCTTTCTCATTCACATCCTTTACCTCAAACAATAAATATCAGCAACAACAACATTAAATTTGCACAGTCAGTATGAAACCTAGGTGTTACTCTGGACAGTACTCTCACACTGCATCAACATGTCATGAACATATGAAGGCTGATTATCTTGAGCTGAGACGCATCAGCTCCATTCACAAATATCTTTCAGTTAACACCACTGAAACATTTGTGTGTTAATTAGTACTTTCAAGACTGGACTATTGTAACTCAATTCTGTCTGGTTCATCTCAATATCTACTCCAGGAACTTCAAAAAGTTCAAAACACAGCTGCTCGGATTATACTTAGAGTACTACAATCAGAGCACACCTCCCCGCTGCTCTGTACCCTATACTGGCTATTCATTTGATCCAGAATCAAACACAAAATTTGTTCTCTGTGCTACGTTTCACTGATGGACTCCAGTCCAACATATCTATCCGACCTCACCCATGTCTATACACCAGCAAGATACTTACACTCCTCTTCTGACAATCATTTACTCATTATTCCCACTATGAAAACAAAGTCATATGGACAACATTCTTTTGCATACCAGGGCCCAGCAATGTGGAATGAATTGCTCACTGAACTTAGACACAAAGACACAGTGATTCCATTCAAGAGTGCTCTCAAAACTCACTTATTTTGACTGCATGAACAAACTTTAAGACCTAATAATGTTTCCTACCTTAAATATTTTCAGCATGTTTTTTATGTTTTCTAATTTCATGGTGTTTGTTTTTTGTAATCATATCATTATATATGTTTTTATGTTGTAGGTGTTGTCTAATGTTGTAAAGCGCTTAGAGGTTCTAAAGATTAGGCGCTATAAAAAGTCCTCATTCATATTATTATTATTAGTCTAAGTCTGTAGATGTGTTCTATCTTGTCCTTGGATGTTATTCAAGAGGAAACATATTTGTTGGCAATGAAAAGTGGAAACAGAAAGTGCTAATTATTTGGACTATAATATTATTCTGGAACTACTGGTATTGTGAATTACTGACAGGAGTTCTAGACAATGACATCTTGACACTGCCATGATTCTTGGAGGACCAGTACATGTCTGGTCTTTGAATATATATAGAACTTTTCATTGTTTTGGACCTTCATAGAATCTGATCAAATGGAGCAGCCCTGAAATCACCTGACAGGTTGAATTAAAATCACTGATAACTAACAGGTAATCTGTTTAACAGATAAAAAGTCTTCGTCTTTCTGTAATCTGTATACTGGACGTAAACCCAAGATGTCAACACATAAATTGGCACCACCCTAACACTGACAGACGAAAAGTCCATCAAGTTGATATCTGTGCTGATAATTTATTATATTGTAGGCTGCAAATCAGGAAATGTATTGATATGTGGCATAGGTGTATTGTTTCACCTCTAATTATCATGCTAATTATATCTAATAATATGTCAAATCAACTAAGGGGCTGAACTAAAAGGAACAAAAGCATGTAAATTCTAGCTGCTTAAGAGCAAGTGGTCACAGTAATGTGTGGAGTCAGCACATTTCAACTTAGAAATCAAAGAGATTTAAATAGCCTCAAGTAAGTAGCATAATTAAAGTATCTAATATTATTCAGTGATACTAATTTGCTAATGTGATCAAGGATAGTAAGGAGGCAAAGAGAAAGGAGTTCTAAATACCTTAAAAGCCTACTTTAACAGATAGGGTTCATGACTGGGAATTGAGTTCAACTTTTTTTGAGATATTTTAAAATTTCCAAATTGTTACTGAGGTTTTGCTAAAGGATTGGAAAAAAATTTAAATATTAGTTTTAATGAAATAAAAGCATCAACTTCATTAGAAAAAGGTATTTTTTGCCAATTATTCCCAAACTGATTATAAAACATGTATGTATCAATTCACCAATGCCCCATCACTATTGATGTCCTTCATGTCCTTCCTGTCTTAATTTTTTATATGTTGCTCATTATTTTACATCCGTATTTAGCCTGCAGTATGTTTTCAGGCCCATCATTTGCATGTTATTGTAATGAGAAAACACATGTACAGTAATTTTTGTTTCATTAATGCTTATCTTTTGATTTTAAATGTTAGCGGGCTTTGTTGCACCATCTAGCATTTTAGTTCTAGGACACATCCACCTGTTGGGTATTTTTGTAATGTATATTTAATTTGCACTTTTTATTAGTTTTTATTATTCATTACATGGTACTGATAATTGTATTTTGGTTGTTACCTTTGCTATTATTATATGCTATTGATAATTATATTTTGGACCTGACCTTGTCCAAAATCAAGTTAATTTTCTATCCAACCTGAATCGATGATTTTGGTTATGTAAACAATATGTTTATCTCATTCCAAGTCCAGAACATTGGAAATTCCCCATGAAATGCCAGGTCTACTTATTTTTTTCCATACTTTATGTTATAATTTTAGACATTCTAGTTATAATTGAGATTATATTTTATCTTCTAAACATCTGGAACCTTCCAGAATGAAATTTTCTATTATGTAATAGTTTTTTTTGAAAATGCTAATTGTGACCTGAAGTCAAGTAGAGGAATAAATGATCTTGCTTATCTAAAAAATAATCATTCATGCTGTAAGATCTGAGCAGAACTTGTTGCATATTTGTTGCATCTTGTATTTACTTTAGTCAAATTATTCTTCTCTGGAAATACAAAGTGCTCAAAAGTTCTTTTTACATTTTTCAATTTATATTCTTCGGAAATAAATTTTTTGCTGAATTTTACAAAGCTTGTTGGTTTTTGCTTCTTTTCTATTACTTAGTTTAAAATCATAGTCATAATAATATATATGGGCCAATGTTAGTGTGGCATAATGTGTTGTGGTGTAAAGACATCCCTTTCAAGTGAAGCAATATAAACCACCCAGACAAAGCAAACAAATTTGGCCATAGGTCACCGAGCATGAAAAGGCAAGACCGGGGAATCTTGAAATGATAGGAACTAGATCTTTCATTGACCAGAATAGAGTTTATACAAGATGTGTTCAAACAGCATTGAATTTTTTTTGTCATGATCCTGCAAGAATATAAATAGTAATTGAAGATCTCTCTTCTCTCATTAATTCACCCAATTCATCTATCAGTTGATATTGAGAGAGTGACAACCCATGACCATGACTCAGTTGATGATGCAGACTATGACCTAGTCAGTGAACCAATTGATGACTCAGTTGGCAACCCAGAAGATGACCCAGTCAATGACTTAGGTGATGACCCAGTTTGTGGCCTAGAAGTTTACCCAGTTGATGACTCAGCGACCCAGGAAACAATCCAATAGATGATCCAGTTGATAACTCAGTCAGAAAACCAGATGATGACCCAGTCAATAACTCAGTCACAACACAAAAGATGACCCAGTCTGTAATCAACTGTCAATTACTCAGTCTGTGATACAGAAACTATTCCATTCAATGATCTAGTTTGTGACCATACAGTGATTCTGAAGGAGCCAGGAATATGACAGTATCCTGCTGGGGTAGAAATCTATCACACTCTGAAGCACCATTCCTCAGACAGATACAGCCTGGTGTCACTCCAATACAATGTCCTATCCTACTGAAGCTGAGAAAGTGAGACTTGGCGTAGCATAACCATGTGAGTTCACATTATTATCAATGGAGAGATGTAAGAGTCATCTGACACAAATCTACACTGGTGCAGATACATTGATGACAGAATCAAATTCAGTCTAAACAGGTGACAATTTCAAACTAATTTTCAATTCGCCAATGACTTCCATCCCAGAAATAAATTTATCCAGATTGATCAAACAGATCCAATATCTTCTTTAATACCAAAACTACTGTCCCCCATTGGAACATATAAATAGATCTGTATTGCGAAACAAAGGACTTAAAGAATATATTTGGAGGGCTTAAGAGATAAATTAGCAGAAAGCCAATAAATGCATCCCATTCATGCTAGTTACACACCAGCCTAATGCCCAAATAAATGCATCCCATTCATGCTAGTTACACACCTGCCTAATGCCCCAATAAATGCATCCCATTCATGCTAATTACACACCAGCCTAATGTCACAACCAATGCATCCCATTCATGCTAGTTACACACCAGCCTAATGCCCCAATAAATGCATCCCATTCATGCTAATTACACATCAGCCTAATGTCACAACAAATGCATCCCATTCATGCTAGTTACACACCAGCCTAATGCCCCAATAAATGCATCCCATTCATGCTAATTACACATCAGCCTAATGTCACAACAAATGCATCCCATTCATGCTAGTTACACACCAGCTTAATGCCCCAATAAATGCATCCCGTTCATGCTAGTTACACAGCAGCCGAATTCCCCAACAAATACATCCCATTCATGCTACACAGCAGCCTAATGCCCCAATAAATGCATCGCATTCATGCTAGTAACACACCAGCCTAATGCCCCAACAAATGCATCCCATTTATGCTAATTACACACCAGCCTAATGTCACAACCAATGCATCATATTCATGCTAGTAACACACCAGCCTAATGCCCCAACAAATGCATCCCATTCATGCTAATTACACACCAGCCTAATTCCCCAACAAATGCATCCCATTCATGCTTATTACACACCAGCATAATTCCCCAATAAATGCATCCCATTCATACTAATTACACACCAGCTTAATGCCCCAATAAATGCATCCCATTCATGCTAGTTACACACCAGTATAATTCCCCCAACAAATGCATCCCATTCATGCTAATTACACACCAGCCTAATGCCCCAATAAATGCATCGCATTCATGCTAGTAACACACCAGCCTAATGCCCCAACAAATGCATCCTATTCATGCTAATTACACACCAGCCTAATGCCCCAATAAATGCATTGCATTCATGCTAGTAACACACCAACCTAATGCCCCAACAAATGCATCCCATTCATGCTAATTACACACCAGCCTAATGCCCCAATAAATGCATCGCATTCATGCTTATTACACACCAGCCTAATGCCCCAACAAATGCATCCCATTCATGCTAGTTACACACCAGCCTAATGCCCCAATAAATGCATCCCATTCATGCTAGTTACACACCAGCCTAATGTCACAACAAATGCATCATATTCATGCTAGTTACACACCAGCATAATGCCCCAATAAATGCATCCCGTTTATGCTAGTTGCACACCAACCTAATGCCCCAACAAATGAATCCCATTCATGCTAGTTACACACCAGCCTAATGCCCCAACAAATGCATCCCATTCATGCTAGTTACACACCAACCTAATGCCCCAATAAATGAATCCCATTCATGCTAATTACACACCAGCCTAATGCCCCAATAAATGAATCCCATTCATGCTAGTTACACACCAACCTAATGCCCCAACAAATGAATCCCATTCATGCTAGTTACACACCAGCCTAATGCCCCAACAAATGCATCCCATTCATGCTAGTTACACACCAGCCTAATGCCCCAATAAATGAATCCCATTCATGCTAGTTGCACACCAGCCTAATGCCCCAACAAATGAATCCCATTCATGCTAATTACACACCAGCCTAATGCCCCAAACTTACAAAAGATCATTTCAAAGCACTGGCAGCAGATCAAATCTTTGGAATGCTTGAAGAGCAGATGTACCAAGGTAGCTTCAGACAAAACCACAGATTGACACATACACAGTTGCTGAGACAAGCACTGTGTAATCTACAAATATATGCCCCAAAACCAAAGTCATGAGACTGCTAAAGATGTATTTAACAAGGTGTCCACAACAAACATAAAGCAATAAATGATGGTATACAGGATCTCAGAATAATACAATCAGGTATACTAATGGACTCCATTACATCAGATAATTTTGTTTTCTTCTTCAAATTCCTAGCTAATTTAATTTACCTAATCATTGTTATTGATCAATTATTGGTCAATTATGAAATGATACCCTGCATAATTCTATATGAAATAGTACTCATTACAATATTGTCATGTTAAATGTGAACCAGTCTAGGTTGATTTCACCTGATATGTCATACATTTATGGCTGTCATGAGCAAGAAAAAAGTAGGTATCACTGTAATTAATATATAATTATCAACAGGACCTGAATAAAAATTACAAACCTGTGATTGTCAACCTCATCACCAGAATGGTCTGAATCAATGCTTTGACTCAAAATTGCTGATGGAGTCTTCATCACGCCCATTATGCGCTTGAATAATGATGATGGTCCATGCCTCTATAATGACAAGTAGGCATGATAGCAATAAATGTAATAACTATAAATAGTAGCAATTGTAATACTGGTAATAATTATATACTTGTAACAATTGTAATAAATATAAAGTGTGACAATTGTAAATGTGATAATTGCAAAAACTATTGAACTATAATAAGTATAAGAACAACATAATTGTAGCATATGTAATAATTGCTATAAATATAATGACACATGATCGGTGTATTTTTTACTGGTTCCACATCCTCATCAGGTAAAGAGACAGGTGCATATCTCTACAACAACAGGTACTCCATGGTTTAAAAAACCCTCTGTATTGTAAAAAAGAATAAAATCAATAATTTCATCATTATGAAAATGACTTGCAACAAGCCACCCTCTTTGACTGAATGTAAGAAAGTGTATGCTGTAATTATAAATTAACATGTACCAATGAAATAATCACAATGATCCATCTTATTTGATGTCATGTGAATTAGCAAAATCATACCATACATATTGTGCCATACCATATTTGCCTGCCGATAAGACAAGACTTTTTGACCAGAAAATCTTAGCTACATCTTATACTCTGAATCAACTTATATATGGATTATGTCATCCAAATCACTTTATCTTATTTTTCACATGGAAAATAATTCTCCAAAAGTACAAAAAATGTGTACAAAATATTTCATTTTGGGGAAGAGATAATGTATGAAAAATTACAGGATCCCACACTGAGTATTTTAAAAATTACATGATCATCAGTATTAAAAATTAACATACATCAGATGTAAGTGTACTAAAGCAGCATGTGCTCATAATGTATGTTATCTATAATATACGTTGTTGTATATTAGTTGTAAGGATCTTCATAGCAAGAGAGTACTGTATATTAGTTATAAGGATCTTTATAGAAAGAGAGTACTGTATATTAGTTGTAAGGATCTTCATAGAAAGAGAGTACTGTATATTAGTTGTAAGGGTCTTCATAGCAAGAGAGTACTGTATATTAGTTGTAAGGATCTTCATAGAAAGAGAGTACTGTATATTAGTTGTAAGGGTCTTCATAGCAAGAGAGTACTGTATATTAATTGTAAGGATCTTCATAGCAAGAGAGTACTGTATATTAGTTGTAAGGATCTTCATAGAAAGAGAGTACTGTATATTAGTTGTAAGGGTCTTCATAGCAAGAGAGTACTGTATATTAGTTGTAAGGATCTTCATAGAAAGAGTACTGTATATTAGTTGTAATGGTCTTCATAGCAAGAGAGTACTGTATATTAGTTGTATGGGTCTTTGTAGCAATAGAGTACTGTATATTAGTTGTAAGGATCTTCACGGCAAGAGAGTACTGTATATTAGTTGTAAGGGTCTTCATAGAAAGAGAGTACTGTGTATTTGTTGTAAGGGTCTTCATAGAAAGAGTACTGTATATTAGTTGTAAGGGTCTTCATGGCAAGAGAGTACTGTATATTAGTTGTAAGGGTATTCATAGCAAGAGTGTACTGTATATTAGTTGCAAAGGTCTTCATATCAAAAGAGTACTGTATATTAGTTGTAAGGGTCTTCATAGCAAGAGAGTACTGTATATTAGTTGTAAGGGTCTTTGTAGAAAGAGAATACTGTATATTAGTTGTAAGGGTCTTTGTAGAAAGAGAGTACTGTATATTAGTTGTAAGGGTCTTCACAGCAAGAGAGTATTGTATATTTTTTGTAAGGGTCTTCATGGCAAGAAAGTACTGGACATTAGTTGTGAGGGGCCTTATATCAAGAGTGTACTAAATATCAGTTTGAAGGGCTTTATGCAAGAGAAGGTGCATATTAGTTTGAAATGCCTTATAACAATGGAGTGCTTTATATTATTTTCAAGGGGCCTCATAGCAAGAGAGTGATGAATATAAGCTTCTTGGAATGTAAGGCAGATCCTTAATAGAAAATAGTGTAGTCAGAATAAATAATGGGCAACCATTAAATCATGATTTCTTTTTAAACTGTCAATGGATCAATTTAAGAAGATAAAGAAAAATAGATTTGAAATTTCTGGTCATTTGCTTAGAGTGCATGTTCCTCAAAACAAAAACTAAAAATGTCCTTGAACTCTCTGGAGACTCCAACAACTGACCTGACGTTTCAATACATGTATAACAAATTGCTATCACAAAACTAGATCACAAAAATGTGCAAAACCTTAGACTTCTCATGCCCTAATTTCTGACAAGTTCATTTCATAAAAACAATTATGGTTGAAACATGATGAAATATGGTTACATTATAATATATACATTATTTTTTACACAAACCTCAAAACAAATTGTTTTTAAACATGCAATCTTACATTAAGTAAAGGACTAAAATGAAACAATCTCAAATGCTGTGCATATGGAAAGAATGTCTGTCGAAATTCTAACAAATTACTGAACAAAAAATCTATTTGAGTGCATCGCTGCAAACATGCACATCTATTCTTCCAGCAGATAATATTTACATAGAAAACTTTTTAATTCTGTCATCATAAGTAATAACAAAGACATGGACAATGTCATGGTGACAAAGGTCATATTTTGCCTCAAGGCTTTAAGGTTCCATTGTCATAAAATTTTGTATGTACAACATTTTATTCCTTGTGAGGACAATATTCATTTTGGAACAAACAAAAGTTGAGATCAGAAATAATGGCTAATGATTAAAAACTGATATATTTTCAATACATTTTCTACAAACATTTTCAGAACTGGCCAGACACAGGCTAGTTGGCTAGTTGCTACTAGAGATTAACTGGATAATAGTTCACTTATTAAAATAATACAACTATTGCATGCTGCACTGAAATTTGAGTCATTTTATGCAACTGATCCATAGCTATTCAATAATATGGGTACTAAACACTAATTCCATCTGACAAATTGCAGGTTGCCATTCAACATTTTTAATTTGAACATGCCAAAATAAGAATTCTAGTTCTACTCTCTTCTAGATTAAACCATCATGACACATTTGAGAAAATCCTTACTTACATCAGTATAATACAGGAAACTACCCGAATCCTGAATGACAAAGAAATAGGTCAAGGTCATTCATAGGTCAAAGACAATTTCTATTTTACAGATCATGGACAATTTCTATTTTATTTTGTACTGATGTTCCAAATATGCTTTCAAGGTTTCGCAAAAACTTGTTCAAGATATTTGCTTAGCAGATATGAAAATACACTCATACATGCATATACCTGTGTGTGTGTGTGTGTGTGTATGTGTGTGTGTAATCTTTTGAGAATTGTGTAAAGAACTGGTAGAACCATACTAGTCATTCATGGGAATTATCTTGATGATAGTAATTTTTTTTAAAATTCAGCCATTTCATAAATATATCTGTGTATATCATTCTTACCATAGTAGATCAAATGCTATATAAAATATGAAGACAGCCTTCATTCAATGCCATTTGAAATGGAAATCAATCATTTTTGAGTAGAACTCTAAGTAGTATAAATTACCATACTGAAACTTTCTATGTCATTTTAAATAGATATAATTTGTTAATAAAAACAAATTTAATTCCAGTATTCATAGCCACTTTTTGGAACACTGATTTTCATAATCTATGCATTTCTCTTCGTATTTAAATTTATTTATCAATTGTGTACCCAACTGAACTAAACAACATTACAAGAATGCAGAAAGTGTTTCCTTTTGTCCTTGTTTTTCAGCAAGGTTGCTCAAGGTGTTTCACAGTGCAGTGAGAGTGACAATGCTCAATAACATTCAAGGTGTTCCACAGTGCAGTGTGAGTGACAATGCTCAATAACACTCAGTTCATAGAAATATTGATTATTGTCTTTCTCTGATGCATGCTTTAGAACCAATTCTTATATCATTACTAGCATATGGGCTGCATCTGTGTAGGGTTAGCACCTGTTGCCCCATGTGACAGATTACTGCAAAATGATTACCTATCCTTGACCCTGAACAATACATTTTGAGCTTGATTAGAAAAAATTATATGTAAGTTATACAGTAAGTAACATTTAGTCTCCATAACTCATAAAAATACTATATAAAAATAATTAAAATTTTCTTTTGCCATTATGGTTTATTGCAATCTGATTGGCCAGGCCCTTTTCAGATTTTGGGTTTATATCTGTATGAACCCAATTAATTTTAAAGCCATGCCCACCTGTACTACTTTTCTGTACATAATATTCAAAAGAAAAATATTTTACAGCCACATGTGGGTTCAAAACCACAACCTTTACTTTAGGAGCTCAATGCTTTCCCAGCTGAGATAAGCAAACATTTGACATATTAGATAATATATAAAAGCCTGTATAGACTTCTTACGTAAGATTTTAATCATTAACCAAATATTTGACCCTTTTTAAATAAATGAGTTATCTTTGCTAACGTTAAAATTAAAATACACTTTAAATGAATAAATTAACATTGTCTACTTACATATGTTGATGTGAAGACATGACAGTACAGTGTGAAATGGATTTTGCAGGGTGATTTGAATATAGTCCTAAAGATTGATGAAAATGAAGAACAAAATCATGTTTTGCCCAAACACAACAAAACAGTCTTTGCAGACAATGATTTCTATTGTGTAAGTATGGATTTTGATTTTTTAACTTAAGTGGTGGCCTTGTCTTCAAATGAGACGTGGACATGGCTTTAAAACTATGCTTTTCTCTAATTGGCTGTAGAGCTACATCATGAATCTTCATTGTTCTGTATCATTGCACCTTATGAATGAAATTCAAAATGTCTAAATAAAAGAATGTTGTTAAACTATGAGTTTATTTAGCTATTTATGCTGTCAAATTTAATTATAAGGATTGACTGTTTATTATTTTAAATTCAATGAACTATGACCAAAAAAGATTTGTCAGTTCATACGTCATTGAATTAAAAATAATCAACAGTCAGTCGTTACATGAAGAATATGTGGCAGCCATATCATGTAACTGCTTCCTTGGGGCAATTTATGCATACCATCTGGCAGTGACATAATAATAATAATAATAATAATAATAATAATAATAATAATAATAATAATAATTAATAATAATAATAATAATAATATTAATAATTGAATCCAATTAAATGTTAACAGTGTAGATTATATACATATCTGCATTGATATAATTAGCCAGCACATCTGGGTCTGTGTCATTTATTCAATGGATAATTTTGAGATAGCGTTATAAGAGCTGATATTGCCACATATAATGCAACAGCAATTCAGGGTCTATATTTTTTATTCTATGTAGAATTTCCTGTGAGCAGCATAGGCCCTGATATCCCAAGACTAAGTAACAGCAGATCAGGATCTATACTGTTTTTAGATGGATGTACTTGTAACCAGATACACATGGTATTAGAATCATGATATGGTATATAATAGTATAGGTATGGTGATACAGTATATAATATTATACTATGGTGATATAGTATACAATAGTTTTCAATAGTTTTAGTATGGTGATATAGTATACAATAGTACTGGTATGAGTGCATGTATTGTGACAATAAGAAAAACATATCAAGGAATGTGAGAGAGAAATCAAGAGAGACTGAGATTTGAATTTGAAATTTATGTAGTGGACAGTGACAAAATGAAACTGTAAATGACTGAAATACTTTGTAAATTCCTAGCTCAATATCAAACAATTTGCATGCTACATTGTACATAACAGAAACAAGGAGTCAAGGTAGATTAGTTATGTAACTAATTAAGTTAACTTCCCTAACTAAAGTCTTTATTACAATTATTATTATTATTATTATTATTATTATTATTATTATTATTATTATTATTATTATAAGCATATTCTTTCTCAAGGTTAAATGTGGCATGCCAGTATATGTTCATCCAAGTAGGTCCTATTAACAGTTCTTGCTTACAGACAATATGATTTTTGTTACATCAGGTTGTATAAAATTAAAATTCGAATTACAATTTGCATGTTTTAATATATGGAGAAACAACTCCAAATGAATGATGCCAAATATATTGACTTGCATAATCCTAAAATAAGACAGATTCTTTTGATCTACATCTAGTAGCATCATACTTTCCAAAGTAGAACATGGAGTATTTCTATCTTTCATCATGTGACCTGCTACAGTAGCCCTCCTGGTAGACCATCAGACTCACTATCCAATGGACACAGGTTCGATAACTGCTAAAACCAACTTATGTCAGCTGTCAGTGGTCTTTCTTGAGAAAGGCACTTAGCTTGAAATACCTCAGCTTGAAATAGCCAATTATGTGTTTGCTGTTAAAACCCCCACCAAATCTACTGTGATCATAGTGCACACAAACTGGCAAATGCTCCTTGATTTCCTTCATGACTTGAGAATTCTTACACAGCAATAAAGGTACAAACAAACTGCATCACATTTACACCCTACAACATGCAATAGCTGAAGTTATTGTCCCTCAAAATGACACTTTGACCTAGCAATGAGTACAGATTCTGTTCCAGTTTTGAGCTAAAAAAATCTGCTGTAATTGTTATTTTAATGCATCTTTTCATTATTAATTATAAAAGGAAAATCAGTTCTAGATCAAGGTTGAATCAAGTATATAATTTTTCTCTGTTTTGCTTATTTTTTTTACATGTTCACACTGATTGTATATTTTTATCATTGTTCCTGTACCACATTGGTGTATATGGATTATTGGGTGGAATGTTCCTATCCTACACTGACGTACATGGATTATTGTGTGGAATGTTCCTATCCTACACTGACGTACATGGATTATTGTGTGGAATGTTCCTATCCTACACTGATGTACATGGATTATTGGGTGGAATGTTCCTATCCTACACTGACATACATGGATTATCAGATGGAATGTTCCTATCCTACACTGACGTACATTGATTATTGGATGGAATGTTTCTATTCTATACTGATGTACATGGATTATTGAGTGGAATGTTTCTATCATATACTGATTTAGCCAAGGATAAAATTTGGAATAACCTTGTCAGTGAATAAGAAACAAGATATAATGCTGCCAGAAGGAGGCAAAGTTTGCTTACAGATCATTA
Source organism: Sinohyriopsis cumingii (assembly GCA_028554795.2). Lineage (NCBI taxonomy): Eukaryota > Metazoa > Mollusca > Bivalvia > Unionida > Unionidae > Sinohyriopsis > Sinohyriopsis cumingii. The sequence goes on along the minus strand of CM068839.1, from coordinate 17,687,010 downwards.
TATAGACATTAGAGTTACGTATTCATCAATATTCAAATGGTGATCAACACTTAGTGACGACAAAGACATGCCAATTGGCTTAACTTAGCCATGTTTATATTTGTTTTTTTTTATATGGTGATGCTGTTTCTTTTCTCAAGACATATACTCTTATCCTGTTTGATGACTGTACAATCAACAGGATAGAAAAACTCATATAAATATCAAAGGTGTACAAAGTCAAAGAAGTGTAAAAAAAGTAGGTCACAGTGACCTACTTGTACATCTGTGTAGTAGCCTTCAGGATAAAAACTGGGTTCACATATCACATATCATACTGTATTAGCAAACATAAGTGTCTGCAAAACTCATCTAAAACATGAAAAGTAAACAAGTTCTTTGGAGCTTTAAAAGTAGATGAAAGTGACCTACTTTTGATATGGTTCTCTAATACTTTGCATTACTAATGTACATATCTATTTCATGACTGTACAATAAAAGCATTATTGTCCAAGAAAATAAACTAAAACATACTGAGTATATGGCCACTGAAGTCTTAAACATTGGTCACACTGACTTACTTTTATTATTGTGGTGTACTACTTAGGCTACATGTACAAATCAACATTCTTGTCTGTTGAGGAAATAACATCAAGATAAAACATCCAAGATGTACATCTGCTGATGTCAAAGATAACTATGCTAATGTAGATGATATACAATATGGCACCTGGATACAGTAAAAGCTCTCTTGTACTTAGTGTGTTGAAATAAAAATGGTTGCGTTACATAAGAATGGATAATGTATAACTTAGTATCATTTATTTAAACTCATGTTCTCTACAAGACCCAGGCCATTAAAGTGAACACATCCTGTCATCTAATACAGATAAATATGACTTTAGTCAAAATTTACTTCGATTTAGTCCAAAGAATTTCATAGACACCCATCAGAGAGTGTTTTTGTTAGGATAAAATCTCACGGATGTAAACTTGATCAAATGTCTGGGAATAGTAATATTTTTGTGGGGATTTTAATCTATTGATTTAGCAATCCACAAAATAAGCAAAATCTAACAAAATTTTACTATTTTATCAAATTTAAAAGATCTATGCAATGAATAATAAGCCAGCTACCAATTGTACTCGCTTGTAAGATGAGTCCAACTGCAAACTGCGGACACAGATCTACCAGTGCATACTGCACCTGCACATCTGGGATTGTGCAGTTTGTTAGGAGTAATCAGTAGAACAAACAACATAGGCTATGATCTGCAGGTGCATTATGCAACAGCAGATCTGGATCTATGTTTTTTTGCAGTTGGATATGACTTATAAGCAAGTACAGCCAGTATTCAGATGAGTTTGACACCGAGCTTCAAAACTGCCTTACATATTTGTTGTTATCACAGAATATCTTTAAAATTTGGGTAAAATCTAAAGTAGCATCTATGAAATCTTACCAAGGAATAAAAGATGTCAGTCTAATGTACTTATACTCTGTAAGCACTGAATGTAATGCTAACTGATCATATAATCAAAGTACTCAGGGTACTGGAAAAAATATTTAATTCCTCCACATTTACCTTTGATTAAGAAAACTAAGTCACTACAGAATATTACTGCCTGGTATGAAGCTGATCATGCTTGAAGGGATTCAAGCCATTCCCTAAAGCTATACTATAAACCAACGCACTTCAAAAGCATTGCTAAGTATTGTAGATACTATAAACCAACACACTTCGAATACATTGCTAAATATTGTAGATACTATAAACCAACACACTTTGAAAACATTGCTAAATATTGTAGATACTATAAACCAACACACTTAAACATGTTACTTAGTGTATGATGCACATACTTAACCAAGAGAATGTAATGATCATGCATTAGTATTTACAGAAAACTGCTATTTTCCTAAAGGTCTTTGATAGATTTTAAGAATGTTGATGTATTTCAATCTGCATTACAACTTTTTGCACAATAAACAAAATCAAACTGCATGCATGTGTTCATAAGGACAGTGAATCCCTGACAATCCAGACAGTGTTATTCTTATAGTTTTTTATGAGGAATAATGGATAACGAAGATCAATTAATGGGTAACACAGGTCATTTATTTGTTTCAAAGAAGAGGAGATAATCTATTCCCAGAAACTGTAATTTTATCAGTCAAGCACTCTAATAAATAGAGTTTAGATTAACAAGGCTTCACTGTACAAACAGGTTCTCTTGAACCCTCAGACTATATTAGAAATGATTGTTGAATTCAACCATATATGCAGTTGATTGTGAACTCAGTGTGCTAACTTTGGACATGCTTTAATTATACCAACAGTTGATTGTGAACTCAGTGTGCTAACTTTGGACATGCTTTAATTATACCAACAGTTGATTGTGAACTCAGTGTACTAACTTTGGACATGCTTTAATTATACCAACAGTTGATTGTGAACTCAGTGTACTAACCTAGGACATGCTTTAATTATACCAACAATTGATTGTGAACTCAGTGTTGCTAACCTAAGACATGCTTTAATTATACCAACAGTTGATTGTTAACTTAGTGTGCTAACTTTGGACATGCTTTAATTATGCCTACAATTAATAATCATGTACAGTCTAGTTTCATCTGTCCAACATTAATTTATCCAACTGTTACTTAAATATCACACAACTACTACTAGCCGTTATTAATGTCATTACAATAGAACATCATTTACCCTGGGGATATGAAAATCATTCAGATAAATGGCAGGTAGAATGAATGAATCTGAGTTTTATTATAGACCCGTTTAACCTTACATAGATAATCTGGGTTTTATTATAGGTCTATTCAAACTTACATAGATAATCTGGGTTTTATTATAGGCCCATTTAAGCTTACATAGATAATCTGGGTTTTATTATAGGTCTATTCAACCTTACATAGATAATCTGGGTTTTATTATAGGCCCATTTAACCTTACATAGATAATCTGGGTTTTATTATAGGCACATTTAACCTTACATATATAATCTGGGTTTTATTATAGGCCTGTTTAACCTTACATATATAATCTGGGTTTTATTATAGGCCCATTTAACCTTATATAGATAATCTGGGTTTTATTATAGGTCTATTCAACCTTACATAGATAATCTGGGTTTTATTATAGGCCCATTTAACCTTACATAGATAATCTGGGTAATAAATTATTATAGGCCCATTTAACCGTACATCAATAATCTGGGTTTTATTATAGGCCCATTTAACCTTGCATAGATAATCTGGGTTTTATTATAGGCCTGTTTAACCTTACATAGATAATCTGGGTTTTATTATAGGCCCATTTAACCTTGCATAGATAATCTGGGTTTTATTATAGGCCTGTTTAACCTTACATAGATAATCTGGGTTTTATTATAGGCCCATTTAACCTTACATAGATAATCTGGGTTTTATTACAGGCCCATTTAACCTTATTTAGATGATCTGGTTCTTGATAGAGATTTTCAATATGTATTTTTGCATCACAAAACCAGACTGGAACTGTAAGTGCTTTTAACTGATGACTGTATGTAGATACTTTTAAATGCATCAAATAAAACCTTCATAGTGCCAAACTGCTTCAAATTTTATTCATTCTGTATAGGTAGATATATTTGGAAAATGTAATTTATAGAAAATGCATTCATTTTTGTCTGGTCCAACTGTAAATAACACAAACCCTGATGTGCCATTGCGTACTTCACAAGCAGATCAGCCTCTGTGTTGCCTGTTCTACTGATTAGTCCAAATAAATTGTATCAACCCAGATCTTGTTGTTGCATCATGCAATGGCAGACCCAGGTCTGTGTAGTTTGCAGTTGGAGCTGGTTTATAAATGAGTATGTATGGTATATTTTAAATCTGCATGTTCTGGAATTATACATGTGGTTTAGATAAAATGACAATTCATATAGCAATGTTTAGGTCATTAAAAAACCCAATAAGTCAGATAAGGTAACTAATTAAAAAGATAAATACCCATTTTTAACATTGCATTTTTAAATAAACCCCAAGAATACAAGCATTCAATGGTGATGTCGAAAACATCAACAATGAAAATAGGTATATATCTTTTAAAATAGATACCTCTATTCAAATCTTTTGAAATTGATACCTCTTTCATGTCATTATTCTGAGACAGGATCTATGCAGTGCATTGTACAGGGCATCATAGCTGGTGATACACATGTCTGAGACAGGTATTTATGCAGTGCATTGTACAGGGCATCATAGCTGGTGATACACATGTCTGAGACAGGTATCTATGCAGTGCATTGTACAGGGCATCATAGCTGGTGATACCCATGTCTGAAACAGGTATCTATGCAGTGCATTGTACAGGGCATTATAGTTGGTGATACACATGTCTGAGACAGGTATGCAGTGCATTGTACAGGGCATCATAGCTGGTGATACCCATGTCTGAAACAGGTATCTATGCAGTGCATTGTACAGGGCATCATAGCTGGTGATAACCATGTCTGAGACAGGTATCTATGCAGTGCATTGTACAGGGCATCCTAGCTGGTGATACACATGTCTGAGACAGGTATCTATGCAGTGCATTTTTAAAGGAAGACAAATTGGGTTCATTTTATAATTACAGGTAGATTGTATTCAGACTCTTTCTATTTTACAGATAAATTAATCTGATATTTAAACAGAAAATTAACAGTTCATGTCAGATTAACAAAATTAGACTGTACAGATGTGTTCTAACCTGACAATCATGGTGATCAGATATCAGTGGGGTGTAGTCACTCTGCCAATGTAAATTATAGGTTAGAGCAATGGGCATATTACAGAAGATAAAACATAAAACAGTATTAAAAAAGCTTTGGGTGGATAAAATCCCATCCACCCACCCCCATCCTTTTAAGTGCAAATTTGCATACCAACCAGTAATGCTTTAAATACGGGCATATTTTATATTGTACAACCTGGCTTTATCTCAAACTGGCGATACTCTGTACACTGGGTATGTTGGTATAAATCCTGTCATATACAATAGTTTTAAAAATATATACCTCCCAAGATATGCAATCACTGAAACAAAGTCACTTACTTCAACATCTGCAAAAAGAAGCAGGGAGAAATCTTTGTGATATAGCAGTTACATAATTAGACCCAACAAACAAATCCAGTCAGAATTGGTCACGTGACACAACTTTTGAAGATTTGCAATCACCACAATTCATTAAAATTTAAGAAATACCTTTCTGGACAAAATCACAAGATTTGACATCTGCAAAGAAATACCTATTACACCACTCACTTGCTTTAGTATGCCCAGATCATTTCTGAACCCACTTATAACACAGGGGTGGGTGTGACTGACCTTTTTTTTTAAAAAAGATTGGAACCTTTTTGTTGAATGTAAATAAAAGTACAATCACAAATTGGTAAATGAAAACTTGACACGCTACTTATTTTATAGTCAAAAATGGTTTGTTAGTACCCTGAAATTCAAATTGGCACCATTAAATTTTCAACTTTAATAAGAAGTAAAATACTTTTTGGAGAACCAAAATAAGTGACCAGTTTATTTGATCTCCAACTTGTGAAAGTGTTAGTTAAATTTTTACAATCAGTTAAAAGACGACTTGCTTTGTATTATCACATTTACTACATCTTTCATATCAAATCAAGGAAATGATAAGCAAATGAAAAAAATCAACCATTTCAGTTGACCAAAGAAAAACTATTGGAAGTATTATTATGGCTGTAACATACAGCAATTAGTACAATCCCACTTTCAGATATGATAATGGATTGAAAGGGAATCAAGTATAAGACATTGTACATGAAAACACTAGTTTTGCAGAAAAGGTTCACTGTGGATAAATAAATTTCAAAGCATGCAGTGAACTTAATATTACTGAATTTGCAGTCTGAGTTGTGCTCCATGGATGAGCCAAAGATCCACAGTTACTTGCAATGAAACTGTAATTGTAATATTATATTAATAAAACAGTTAAAAGTCAAGTTTTGATGTTGCTTAAATGAAATAAATATATATCACTTTTTAAAAAGGAATGTTGCTTTGTTAGGGTATCCATACTACATGCAAAAAGCAGTGACATAATACACAGTTGCTGGTACATATGTGATGCGTGTTGAAACCTTCAGGACTAATGTTTTTAACAGGGATTAGTCACCTTGAAAATAAAGGTAATTTATCCTGAAAGAAAACAATTTCACTTGATAAAGTTACTTATTTGAAAATATTTCCCAGCACGATTATAAAATGAATAATCAACCACTTAACCTGCCTCCCTCCCCCTTGACACTTTTATTCCATCCCTTTCCTAATTTTTCAGAGGTTCATGAGTTACTCATGCTGTTGCTTCTGCTGTGGGCTTTGTTTACTGACCCAATAGTGCACATTATCAAGTGAAAGGTATAGATGGTAGTTTGGTCCTTGGAAGATCCAAATTATATATATATATATATATATATATATATATATATATATATATATATATATATATATATATATATATATATATATATATATATATATATATATATATATATATATATATTTCTGACCCAAAACTCCTTCCAAGTCAACTCATTCTTACACAGCATTTTACATTTTTTAAAATTTTCATCAGATTTTCTGTGACCTTAGTAAAGTAGCCAGAACAAAACAATGTGGACAAAAGGGTGATCCCCACAACTTTCTGCAAAGGGTTATCACAATTTTTTTATGTTGACTCATTTTGAATTCTGATGATTTGGGCCCAAGATTAACACTTTTCCTTCTGGTAGAAGGAATCACTTTAGACCTATCCTAACACAATGATATGTTACATCTACGGGTGAAATAGATAAAGAAAACCAGACTTAACAAGTGCAGATTAAAATATCAATTTACACAGATGTGACCTTGACCTATATCACTAAATATAGAATAAACTCATGTTACACATATGTTGCAGTTGAGCATGGAAGTCTGAGGAAAGTTTATTGTAAGGATCTTCATTATGCAGAAATGAAAAACCGACTCAAGTGGCCTTGACCTTTGAACCTTTTACCTTTGAATTGTTCAGGAGCTGCCTTTGTCCATGGGCAACAAAAAGAACCTATGCAGTTTGATGAGAGGTAAAAGGAGAACTTGGAGTTAATTGTGCAGAAAGTAAATTACAAAATGAAATGACCTAGAGCTTTGATATTTCAAGCCTGTCAGTTTGCATCTTTAATGACACCAGTAACTTAATAGAATTTGTTTTTAACTCATCACAATTTGCATTTGTAATTACACTAGTAACCTAAGAGAATTTACTCATCAAAAGTTGCATTTGTAATTACACTAGTAACCTAAGAGAATTTACTCATCAAAAGTTGCACCTTTAATTACACTAGTAACTTAATAGAATTTGTTTTTAACTCATCAGAATTTGCATTTGTAATTACACTAGTAACCTAAGAGAATTTACTCATCAAAAGTTGCATTTGTAATTACACTAGTAACCTAAGAGAATTTACTCATCAAAAGTTGCATTTGTAATTACACTAGTAACCTAAGAGAATTTACTCATCAAAAGTTGCATTTGTAATTACACTAGTAACCTAAGAGAATTTACTCATCAAAAGTTGCATTTGTAATTACACTAGTAACCTAAGAGAATTTACTCATCAAAAGTTGCATTTGTAATTACACTAGTAACCTAAGAGAATTTACTCATCAAAAGTTGCATTTGTAATTACACTAGTAACCTAAGAGAATTTACTCATCAAAAGTTGCACCTTTAATTACACCAGTAACTTAATAGAATTTCTTGTAACTCATAAAAGTTTGCATTTGTAATTACACTAGTAACTTGATAAAATTTACTCACAACAAAATTTTCATTTCTGTATTTAGTAACTTAATAGAATTTACTCATAGCCAGTCTGCATTCGTACATGTACAGTAACTTTATAGAATGTACTCATACCAAAATTGCATCTGTAATTACACCAGTAACTTAATTGAATTTAATCATCAAAATCAGCATCTGTTATTACACTAGTAACTGAACAGAATTCACTCATATTAATATTTTCATTTGTACTTGCACTAGTAACTTAATAGAATTTACTCACACCAAAATATTCATCTATACTTACACTAATAACGTGAGAGAATCTACTCATACCAGACTCTGCACCTGCACTTGTACTAGTAACATGATAGGATTGAAACATACCAGAATCTGTATAAATACATGTACTTACACAGTAACTTGACAGAATCTAAACATACCAAAATCTGTATCTATACTTACACAGTAACTTGACAGAATCTAAACATACCAAAATCTGTATCTATACTTACACTAGTAACTTGACAGAATCTAAACATACCAAAATCTGTATCTATACTTACACAGTAACTTGACAGAATCTAAACATACCAAAATCTGTATCTATACTTACACTAGTAACTTGACAGAATCTAAACATACCAAAATCTGTATCTATACTTACACTAGTAAGTTGATAGAATCTACTCATACCAAAATCTGTATCTATACTTACACTAGTAACTTGACAGAATCTAAACATACCAAAATCTGTATCTATACTTACACCAGTAAGTTGATAGAATCTACTCATACCAAAATCTGTATCTATACTTACACTAGTAACTAGACAGAATCTACTCATACCAAAATCTGTATCTATACTTACACTAGTAACTTGACAGAATCTACTCATACCAAAATCTGTATCTATACTTACACTAGTAAGTTGATAGAATCTACTCATACCAAAATCTGTATCTATACTTACACTAGTAAGTTGATAGAATCTACTCATACCAAAATCTGTATCTATACTTACACTAGTAACTTGACAGAATCTACTCATGCCAAAATCTGTATCTATACTTACACTAGTAACTTGACAGAATCTACTCATACCAAAATCTGTATCTATACTTACACTAGTAACTAGATAGAATCTACTCATACCAAAATCTGTATCTATACTTACACTAGTAACTTGACAGAATCTAAACATACCAAAATCTGTATCTATACTTACACTAGTAAGTTGATAGAATCTACTCATACCAAAATCTGTATCTATACTTACACTAGTAAGTTGATAGAATCTACTCATACCAAAATCTGTATCTATACTTACACTAGTAACTAGATAGAATCTACTCATACCAAAATCTGTATCTATACTTACACTAGTAACTTGACAGAATCTACTCATACCAAAATCTGTATCTATACTTACACTAGTAACTTGACAGAATCTACTCATGCCAAAATCTGAATCTATCCTTATACTATTAACTCCATAGCATGGGTGCCACATAATTTTTTTCATGAAGGGGAGGAGGGGTGGGGGCAAACATGTAGTTGTCATCTATTAAGTTTTACAGATGTAGGACAATCCATGTTTAGAAGTGAAATCAGGGTAGGTGTGGGGGTGGGGTGGGGGAGAGGTACCCCCTTTGCCCATGCTTGATAGAATCTACTTGTACCAAAATATGCATCTATACTTACACTAATAACTTGAGAGAATCTAAACAAACCAAATTCTAAAACAAACCTGACTTGTTTGTCTTGCCATTATTGTGTAGCAAAATAGTAGCTTCATTAAGTTATTTCTATTATCCACTTATTGGAAGCTGAACAGTGCTGTCTCTTTCCCATATTTTAACATGTGAACTATTTTAGGTGAACTGAAATTTCGCTTTAGGTTTCTTTCCAAATACAAAAAGATAGTTTTTATATGCACAAAGGACATAAAGTATATTTCTCAAAAATGTTTTGGCATAAGAGTGACAGCTCAAAAAGAAACATATGCCAAATATAATGTATACTGTTTAAATATAAAATATGATATAAATTACACTATGAATCATATCAAATATTTAAATATAAAATATGATATAAATTACACTATGAATCATATCAAATATTTAAATATAAAATATGATATAAATTACACTATGAATCATATCAAATATTTAAATATAAAATATGATATAAATTACACTATGAATCATATCAAATATTTAAATATAAAATATGATATAAATTACACTATGAATCATATCAAATATTTAAATATAAAATATGATATAAATTACACTATGAATCATATCAAATATTTAAATATAAAATATGATATAAATTACACTATGAATCATATCAAATATTTAAATATAAAATATGATATAAATTACACTATGAATCATATCAAATATTTAAATATAAAATATGATATAAATTACACTATGAATCATATCAAATATTTAAATATAAAATATGATATAAATTACACTATGAATCATATCAAATATTTAAATATAAAATATGATATAAATTACACTATGAATCATATCAAATATTTATCTAAGATCAAATGCAAATAACAAATATACCAAAGTCACTAAATGGTGAAAAGCAAAGAAAAGAAGTAACAATATCAGAAAAAGGTGAATTTAAAGTGGAAATATGAGAAAACTATAAATGTATTTATCACTTTGATTAAAAAGGTATTTGAAAAATGGAAAACAGATCAAGCACCATGCAAAAGATATAAAAATATAGGTCAAGTAGTGATCTGATAGTCTTCATCCTATGTTGTAAATGAATATCATTGTGTGTGTAATAAAGTTTTTATGTGTGTAATAATGTTTTTATGTGTGTAATAATAATTTTTGCATGGGTTTTAATTTCTTAAGGTTTGTATATACTATCACAGTGCCCTCAGCACTGAAATGTAAGATATTGCTCATTTTAAGAAGGGGATCCCATTCACTTCAAAGAATGATTATTGTGTGTTGGGTCTTTGAATGCTGTGTATGCTAGCTTATAAGTCAAGTCTAATTGTAAACTGCATAGAACCAGATCTGCCATCACATAATACACCATCAGCTCTGGATCTATGCAGTCTGTAAGAAATAATCAAACAAAAATTATGATAGACCCTGATCTGCCAGTTCATTATTCAATAACAGATCAAGGACTACATTGTTGGTAGCTAGAACTGACTTATTAGCAAGTATATATGGCACACACTTTGTAGCTACCATAAAAGCCACAAAAACTGATAACCTCCATAAATTCCTTCCACTCCAAAAAAAGTGAATGATGATTTTTCTCAAAGCCTGTCAGAAATGGTGTCAGCCTAGCAAGCCTAACTTTTCCATGTTATTTTACTCTTCAAATTTATTGTATAGCACTTGATGTTACTCCAAAATACTATGCTTATTACTATAAAATAATGAGCACAATTAATAATGAAAATTACTGATTTTGGATTGGATTTACTGTCAACTATAACAGCAGCTACCTTAAAGCTCAAAAAGTCTCAAATTTTCTCAATGTTTTCTTACATCTGCTAAGCTACCTTAAAGTTCAAAATGGTCTTTAACTATTGCACTATTTTCTTATATTTGCTAAGGAAAGGAGCTGCTGAACAAGGTAATTACTATTGTCATTAATACAACATGCTGGTACTTTAGTTAGCTGTAATTTTTTAAAATCTTGTTTTCAGACCAATTAAGGATTTATTAGTTCAATTAAGCCTAATTTATGACTAAAGCAGAAATAAAGAACTTGTTTACATGTAATTATATATTAAAAATATATCGATAAAAATATATTTTCAGATATCACTAGTTTTGTGTCTTCATGACACAAATTGAAAGTTTTATGGTATAAGAATATCTGTGAAATAAAATGGTTATTCCATTCATATATACTGTACTTATTATAGGTCACGTTCATCTGCAAACTGAACAGATCTAAATCTGTTACTGGAACATCTAGGTCTATACAATTTGTAAGGAGTTCTCAGTAGAACAAAACACAGACCCTGATCTGCTGGTACATAAGATGCTAGCAGATTTGGGCCTATACAGTTTGCAGTTGGACCCAACTTACAAGTGAATATATATGGTACCGCAACACTTTCAGGAAACAAATATCATTCTAATGTGCAATAAAGAAAATAATCAAGACAAGTAGAATGTGAAAGACAAGTTGAATATGAAAGACAAGTTGAATATGAAAGACAAGTTGAATATGAAAAAATTTGAAATGAGATAATGGAGTTACCACAGTATAGACTGACGATTCATTACTGCTTGCAGTCCAGAAGTGCCAATGTTTCTGATGCATATTTGCTGTACAATGTTTTATGGACTAGATAAAACTTTAGGCAAGTGTGTCAAAAAGATTTGTTTAAAATGCTGGATCCTTCATGGGTGGAAACTTCTGTACAATAGAATAACCAATCCAAGCAGATATTTTTCACAGATGTAGCATTAGGAAATTTGTTCAAAACTATTGTAGTAAATGTGGATTTAGAGAGGTCATAATATTAAAAGTGTTAAGGTTTTACAGGATTTAATATCATGATTTCTCTCTGAGACCAGATGTCACTAAAATGTGGACTGTTGGTAATATTCTCCATGCATTTTATGATCAGTCTACACAGATTAAGGTCAAGGCCATAATTACCTCATCAGTATCATGAGGCTGTGGACAAGAAAGGAGAAGAATTTGTATTAGAGAGAAGTTCAGGAATACACTGTGGCTAAAAAAACACCTACAATTCCATACCCACAAAATTTATCAAGCACAAACTCTAAAAGTGCTCTAATTTTTATCAATAATGTTAATAATATTTTTAATTTTAACACTAATCATTTTTAAAAAACATTATTTTAATAATTGGATTAGGAGCCAAAGTACTGTTAAACACAATACCACACATACCTGCTTATAAGTTGAGTCTGACTGCAAACATTATTGACCATGATCTGTCACTGAATAATGTGTGGCAGATCAGGATCAAGAAAATGTTGTTTGTTATACTGATTACTCCCAGCAAACTACATAGACCCAGATTTGCTGGTGGATTATAGAACTGAAGATCTAGCTCTGTGTAATCTGTACTTGGACTCAACTTATAAGTGAGCATATATGGTATTTCAACATCATTAAGCTTTCACCAATGCAGCCAATTCAACATGTTAGCAACATACAATTTATGCAAGTAACCAGTTCTGCATACCTTAGTACATGCTTTTGTGAGAAATATTTTCCTTGCTAAAATATGTATTTATATGTAATGTTTAACAGCACATTAGCACAATACTGGCTATACTGCAAAAAACACTGACCCTTATCTGCCTTTGTATAATTTGAAGCAGATCTAGGTCTATGTCATTTTTTATATTAATTTTTCCTAAGAAACTACAAAGACCCAGATTAGTGGTGCATTATGCAATGGCAGATCTGGGTCTATGCATTCTGTACTTGGACAAAACTTATAAGTGAGTACATACATGGTATTTTAGCGTCATTAAATTTTCACCAATGCAGTCAATTCAGCATGTTAGTGACATAACATTTAAGCCAGTAAATGATGGTGAATTGTTTAATATATCATTTTTGGTCAAATTAACTGCAATGGTACATGCTGTGTGCATGCATGCATGTATGTATGTATGTATCTATGGATGTATGTATGTATGTATCTATGGATGTATGTATGTATGCATGTATGTGTGTGTTTGTGTGTGTGCATGCATATGTATGTATGTTTAACATTTAACAGCACATTAGCACAATACTGATCTATAATGCCAATTAAAAGTAAAATTCTTAATTATAAATATTAAGAATAGGCAAAAAAAAGTACACGCAGATAAACTTTCCAAATTAACATAAGCATATCATGCTAGTGAGTGATAAAGGTAATCAAGTCAAAAAGGCACTGAAATGAAATATAAAGGTAAAATTTAACATCTTGTATGGTCATGATTACCATATCCATCATGTCAAAGCTCTTTATGACCATAGTCACCATATCCATCATGTCAATGCTTTGTATGGTCATGGTTACCATATCCATCATGTCAATGCTGTGTATGGTCATGGTTACCATATCCATCATGTCAATGCTTTGTATGGTCATGGTTACCATATCCATCATGTCAATGCTTTGTATGGTCATGGTTACCATATCCATCATGTCAATGCTTTGTATGGCCATAGGCACCATGTCCATCATGTCAATGCTTTTTATGGTCATTGTTACCATATCTATCATCATGTCAATGCTTTGTATGGTCATGGTTACCATATCCATCATGTCAATGGTTTTTATGGCCAATCATGAATGGTTTATGTAGGGATAAAAATAATTTGTAACCATGTAACAGATCATTATTTACATAGTCTATTTTGACTTATTTATGTAGTCTAAATGCCAATGTAACTGACCATTATTGAGGTGGTCTTTTTATTAAGAAGTTGTTTTCAATGATCCTAATTATGCAATTTTCTCCAACACTAGATAAGTCGCACAAATTTACTATTGTGGAAATGCAGGTAGTTTCAGTGTAATTATTTTAAATAATATCATTATTTTGAAATAGCAACATCGTACAAACTTAAGTTTCATATTATAAAACTGACTAAAAGAACAATCAGAAATCAATCTAAAAACACATTTTCCCCCCAAAAATTACTAAAGCTCATGCAGAAATAACACCAACTATAATGACTAAACATCCATCACAGTGTTGTAAAAATTACTGTAATTCACAAACTTTGGGAAATTTAGCAAGGAAGATACATTACTGAAAATGATCTTCACTAAAACTGGTATAAGGATGTAAGCATCAATTGCTTGACAACACTGTATGTTGCTCTCATGCAGAATTACCTGTATTCATAAAAGATGAATTAAAATATTGTACCAAATTTAAAAAATTTAAATAATATTTAGTGCTCTATACTTGCAACAATAAGATATTACTTATATATGTTGTAATGTATTCAAAAAATTTGAAAAATACTTAAATATTATGACTTGCAGTGCTTCAGCAAGATGGAACAATATCAGGTATATAAAATACATGTCAAGGGAGACAACTTTAATCTGATTGGTATATAAAACGCACAGTCAAGGTAGACAACTTTAATGTGATAGTCTGGTATATAAAATGCACAGTCAAGGTAGACAACTTCAATCTGATTGTCTGGTAACTAAGATGGCAAAATACATATTCAAGGTAAATCATGTGGTAATTTCATAAGATGACAGTATGTTAATATCAGGTTATTTATTTCATATTTATACAATGAATAGCATTAATTGTGACCAAGCAATGCATAATGCAATCAGAGTACTTATCAAAATACAGACAGGTGCTTGCCATCCCTTTACCAGATGTTTACACAGTATTAAACTTGTGTCTTTGAACTATACATCTGAACATGTGTGAAAAGATGTTAATTGCTTGCATTTGCTATAGTATTACGAATGAGTCAGGCAATGAAATGTTGAAATTGGCAATATAATTATTAG
This sequence comes from Sinohyriopsis cumingii, assembly GCA_028554795.2. Taxonomy (NCBI): domain Eukaryota; kingdom Metazoa; phylum Mollusca; class Bivalvia; order Unionida; family Unionidae; genus Sinohyriopsis; species Sinohyriopsis cumingii. The sequence goes on along the minus strand of CM068839.1, from coordinate 17,671,655 downwards.
CTTCAAAAATAATTTAACTGAAGATGATTGGAGCAAAGTACAAGTCTTAAATAGTGTCTGCTAGCACTTTCATAAGGCACACTAGCTCTGTTCTCATTGATTGGTATAATTCAGCACTGGCCACCTCAGTGATCTGACAACTACTAAACGTCATCAAAATTCAATTTGGCATCATTCTGAATGAGTTGGAATTCACAATATTTGCAGGAAAAAAAATGATACTGGCAAGATATCATGAAGACAAATTAATCATTTATTTATTAGTCAGCAATTGTTTAGTGAAAAAATGATTTATCATTAAAATAATTTCTGATTCCCAACATTGTGCCATACACCAAAGTTCTCCTATATGAATGCTGTGGTTGGAAGAGTATTTTCTATATTTATTCCATGAGAAGCTCACATTTACTGATAAGCCCACATTTAATTATAAGCCCACCTTTACTGTACAACATTGTGACAATTACCAGTACCTAACAATAAGTCTGGCCCCTGTAATAGATATATTTAAGCTGGCCTTCTGGTCTTATCAGGGAGAAATACTATCATAAATGTTTTTCAAGAATATCCCTAATGTCAGTTTAAGCTCAACACTTTTTAAAATATCTTTCTGTTTTTTCAAGCACCCTAAGTTGACATGCCATGATAATGTAAAGAACAGCAATAGACTGTGTCTAAAATCTACGTAACCAGTGCTGCATTCTCTTGTAGCTAGAAATAAGATGCTGTGTTGCAAATCAAGAAAAAGAGAATTAAAAATAGTTGAATGAAATAACATTGTTGTAATGGGTAAGAGAAATTCAGTGGCTACTCACTCTTATGCTGCCAGAAAAGTGTTCTTTGTTAAAAGTGACATTACATTATAATGAGGTATGTTCAATATCAAAATTGCATGCATCTTGAATGTAGTATCCTCAACCATTCTTGTGTTATATGAGAGACAGTGCTATACTGAGACATATTATATAAGAGAGAGTGCTATACTGAGAAATGTAATATGAGAGACAGTGCTATACTGAGACATGTTATATTAAAGAGATGACTGTGATAACATATATATCTTCTTGTAGTTGCTAAGACTACCCTAATGGCAAAGAAATAGAAGCAGTACTAGTAATAAAAACAAGTACTCATGCTGGTGACATGCTAGCATAAAGTACATGTAATAAAAACAAGTACTCGTGCTGGTGACATGCTAGCATAAAGTACATGTAATAAAAACAAGTACTTGTGCTGGTGACATGCTAGCGTAAAGTGAGCACATTGTTTAATCAAGTGCATGATATTTTGTTTAAAAATAAGAAAAAGTGCCCAAAAGAAATTAGTAAAATTAGCAGAAACATTCTGCAAAGATATGGCCTTTGATGTCAAGGTGACCAGCACTAACCTCTTCTTTTTCTGCCTGTAAAAAGATTTTAAAGAACTCAAATAACTAGAGGAAAATAAACAAAGGGGAATTTGAAGAAAACTAACATGAGAACCATAAAATTCAATAATGCAGTCTTATAACTAATGGAAAAATATGCAGCCAGTGTATCTTCTCTTATGAAAAACATTCTACCTGAGTACATTTTGTCTATATGCTTCATTACTATTCTATACAAATTACAGCACAAATATCTTTCAAACAAATATTAATACCTAGTGAACGGGATTGTAGATGAAAACAATGAATGTTCAAGAGAAAAACGGAATCATAAATTGGAGTAGTATAATTCAATGGCAGATCAGAATCTATGTAATTTGTTCTATGATTACTCCTAAGAAACTACAGATGAAGATTCTGTAGGCGCATCATGCAATGCCAGATCTGTGTGTGCAGTTTGCACCTGGATTTGACTTGTACATGAACATAAATGGTACCCACTACAAAAATGAATAGTGGGATAAGATAGAGTTTTAAACTATTTGTCTGTCCTCAACAAATTCTGTTATGTTTCCATGACTTTGGTCTTTGACCTCATCACTTTAAAAAACTCTCTTGAATGAAATCTTCCTGTCTGCCAATGTTTATCTTGCCAACATGAGAAATATATATTGCTCACGTTCATTGCAATGACATTCATTACAATAAAATATAGTTGAGCTAACAAGAGAAAACTGATGGATGCACTTACCATATATACTCACCTATAATTTGAGTCAAACAACAAACAACAAAGATCCTGATCTGCTGTTGAGTAATTGGCATGCAGATCAGGGTCTATTTTGTTTGTTCTACTGATTACTTCTAACAAACTGCACAGACTCAGATCTGCTTGCACATTATCTGAAGGCAGATCTGGGTATGTGCAGTTTGCAGTTGGACTCATCTTATAAGCAACTGTATACGGCAATCTTATTAATGGACTATTCAACTTCTGACACCAATTTCCTGCTAACAAATATACATAAAATCTGTATGCATAATATCTCTACAAAATAATAGTGTTCAGTGAAGGAAAGTATAAAATCTGTATGCATAATATCTCTACAAAATAATAGTGTTCAATGAAGGAAAGTATAAAATCTGTATGCATAATATCTCTACAAAATAATAGTGTTTAATGAAGGAAAATATTTATGAGATATAAATACTAATTTAGATGATAAAAATACATAAAGTTTATATTTCTGACTCATTCTTCTTACAGGTCCGTGCTATTTTCATAACAGTATGACAAAGACAATACAACCAACTAGCTGGTAAATGAAATGGCTTGAAATAACTGGAAACAAACTTGGTAGTGGTTGATTAAAGTTGAATGAATTTTAAAAGACAGATAAAATTTAACGATAAATGACTGTTAGATGTGAAATGGTCCATTATATCACTTGTGAACTCTTTCTCATTTCTCATACAGCATTTACTGCAGAAGAATATAACAAAATTGTGATGCGATACTATGCCTACATTTAAATTTGATGAATGACATATTGTATCAAAAACAATTTTAGAAGATCTTGCATCTGTTTTAAATCAAAGTTAGGAATCTTGTGAAATAATTTCTATTTTTTGCAAGCTTTGGAATAATGAGCAGACATGTTAGGCTATGTTTATTGCATGATGAAAATTCTGATTCTATTTGACACAAGCACCAAACAGTTAAGTGAAATGACTTTTAAATACATTCAAATGCCTTGGTTGTTATGTCTTTCCTTTGCAGGATGCTATGACATCACTTCTGATGTCATGAGATGTTATGTATAAAACATGTATAACAATTACGATGTGGGTACATTAATGGTAATAACGTGTGATAACAGCATGAGCTGTATAAAAGTGGTGTGATGGTGGCTACATTTGTTAAATAAATAATAAAACAAATATTGTCAGGTAGTTACAAATATGCCCACTTCTTCTTGTCTTTTAGATATGGTTATCTCCCTTGATTTTTGGGCACTTTTTGGCATATAACTCAAACACAAACTCATATGTACCAAATTTAATGAGCCAGATTCTTGAAATAAACATATGTCACTGATATTATGCAAGGTAACATAGTAACCAAGTTAAAAAATTCTACAATTATCCAAAACTGAAAACACAATTTAATGAGCCAGATTCTTGAAATAAACCTATGTCACTGATATTATGCAAGGTAACATAGTAACCAAGTTAAAAAATTCTACAATTATCCAAAACTGAAAACACAGGATGCTCGAATTCTCTGAGTTGGAATAAGAATGAGGAATGTGTGTGGAACCACTCAAAAATTTAAAAAGAAATATGAGGCTAGACTTGGAATTCACAAACACAACTTAACCTCTAATTAAAGTTAAGTCAAAGTTAATCAAATGATCTGATTGGATGAAATGTATGTCTTACCTTATTCTGACCAATCAAATGTCAAACATCTCAACTTGAGTTAAAAAAAAAAATGTTTGTAAAACTGGAAACAGTCCATAGGATCATCAATTATCTTGAACACAAAATTTTGGCTCATACTTAAACTGCAAGCATTTTCATTAGAGAAAAATTTGTTATAAACAAAAATAGCATTACTCAAAATGTCCAAATATGCTCAATATTTGTATGCTATAATCACTAAAATTTCACCTTTGTTAAAAAGAAGTTAAATTGGTTTTTGATTCAGACATCTTGCAAGTTTTGTTCTCAGACTTCTTTGTTATGACATGATGAGTTGTAAAATATATACACAAATCTAATGGAAAATATCCTACAGAGATTTTATAAACAGAATTATGGACATTTTGTTCAAATAAATCATTTTATTTTGCCTGAAAACATTTTCCTTACCATCCTTGCACCTCTGCCCACTGTTTGACTTGCTTTATATGCTCTCCAATTTTCTAATATCAGCAAACCAACATATATCTTTCCAACTGTCATTCTTCCTTCAGTTAGCTCTGGAACATAGATACAATTCAAAATTATTTGCCAGCTGAATTTGAAGATAGTTATCTCCCATTGTTTTAGGCAATTTGTTTTTGATGACTTTGTCTAAACAGTGCATTGGTAGTAATCATTAGAACAAGCAACATAGACCCTGGTCTGCCAAGGCATTATGCAATGGTGCATCAGGGTCTATGTTGTTGTAGTTGGTCTCGGCTCGTCTCCTACTTGTCTCAGCATGTGGGATGCTTTTGATATGGCCTATGTTTCTTGATACTGATGTTTATTAGACTAGTGCTTTACATTTTTTCTTCCAAAATAGGAATATTATTTTAAAGTACAAGACTGTCAATCACATTAATCTGACCTCCAATAATTCTGCTATTCTTTTTATTTGACACAATTAGTTAAAAAATAAAAAAATATTCATAGACTGGAGTGACTGCAAGGGTTCACCACCACAAGTCTATCAGCTTTTATTGCATATTCTAAAGCCCTAACTTTTCAATATTAACTCGACTTGCAGATAATGACTCAAGGGTCAAAATGCAAACTGTGTCTCATATATAATGCATCTTAACAGTAGGATTACAAATATCTAATTAGTTTGGTAATATATTATTTGAAAATGTCTCTGAGACTGAAATGTTTGTACATTTAACTTTAGAACCCTCATTCCTATGGATTCCAGGGCAGAAACCAAAAATAACATTCTTCTAGCAGGTTGTGGCATATAAAGAGAATATAAAGTTTGTACTTCAGAACTGTCAGCAGCAAATTTACTATCTGTTTATAGTTTTGCTATTGTAAAAATTTGCATATAAAAATGCTGGTACAAACAACTTGGAAGAAAAAAAATTGAATCGAAAACAATAGTCACACTTTTGGCTCTGGGAAAGGAATTTGCAACTAGATTAAAACAGGCAGAATTTTTTTAAAATTTGCTACTACATGTTTGATTCTAACCCTGATTACTAAATTTTGTGAATTTCCACATAAGCAGTTAGCAGCTGTTGCAATGGAGATTTGTATGGATGTTGTAATGAACAGTTGTATGGATGTTGTAATGAACAGTTGAATGAATGTTGTAATGAACAGTTGTATGCATGTTGTAAAGGACATATGTATGGATGTTGTAATGGACAATTGTATGAATGCTGTAATGGAGATTTGTATGGATGTTGTAATGAACAGTTGTATGGATGTTGTAATGGACAGTTGTATGGATATTATAATGGACTGTTGTATGGATGTTGTAATGGACAGTTGTATGGATGTTGCAATGGATAATTGTATGGATGTTGCAATGGACTGTTGTATGGATATTGTAATGGATAACTGTATGGATGTTGTAATGGACAGTTGTATGGATATTGTAATGGACTGCTGTATGGATGTTGTAATGGACAGTTGTATGGATGTTGCAATGGACATATGTACGGATGTTGTAATGGACAGTTGTATGCATGTTGTAAAGGACAGATGTAGGAATGTTGTAATGGACAACTGTATGAATGTTGTAATGGACAGTTGAATGGATGTTGTACTGGACAGGTGTATGGATGTTGTAATGGGCAGTTATATGATGTTGTAATTGACAGCTGTATGGATGTTGTAATGTGGATGTTGTAATTGATAGTTTTATATATACTGTAATGGACAGTTGTATAGATGTTGTAATGGATAATTGTATGGATATTGTAATGGACAGTTGTATCAATGTTGTAATGGACAGTTGTGTGGTTGTTGTAATGTGTGTGTTGCAATTGATAGTTGTATAGATATTGTAATAGACAGCTGTATGGATGTTGTTATGGATAACTGTATGGATGGATTGACAAACTTCTGAATTTTTTTTTAAGTTACTTTGGAAAAAATCTGGTTAAAAGTATTCTTGTTTCAGATAAATACTCTCTTATGTAGTCCAGGTTAACTTCCAAATTACATATAGATATTAACAAAATCGAATTAGTTCAAGATATTATTGATTTTAAATTGTATCATTCACTGAATGCTAGGAGGAGGATGGGTGACACTGATATCTTTTGTACAAACACATTTTGAGTTCTTGGGGAAGAAAAACATGTTTGACAAAACTTTTTGCATGAATATTAAGGTACTATATATTTATTATTAGGAAAAGAAACATGATTAGTCCATGATATGATTCATATTTTCTTCAGTGTTATGTATATTTGATTTAATTTATGTTTGATTTAATATAATTGTTTTTAAGTTTTAAAATCCTTTTATTTTTAATTTCATTACATGTCAAACTAATGTAATTTTGTTTACTAGAAATTGGATATTTTCCAGAAATTAGTTTGACCTGACTGTTTAGTCATAAACACTGAACTTGGTATCTTTTGCTGACCTAGTTCCTGTCCTTGATTGAGAATCAAGTAAACAACTTCTTGTTTTAAATTCATTCTTAATGTGTAAATGATAATAGTGAAATCGAGGCTGTACTTATAATATGTAACCTTAGGCTTGTGAATACCTTCTAAGCTGTTCTGGAATGTGATCATGTGACCCTCATATGGTTATCTGTTTTGTTCATTATTTGTCTGAATAACCTTTGTCTATAGAGAATTAATCTCAGGTGGGCTTTTAACTTGGACACTGGAAAAGTGTTTGTTTATGACCAGTTTGGAGTTACATTTTAATTTTTATTCAAATTATTTGGATTCTAAAAGATAAACTCTTTTTCCTGGAAATATTTGAGTGTTCATACAGAATTCTTAGACAAAGACATTTCTTTAAATTTTATTGGGAAATGTAAACACTGGAATATTGTTTATGAATCAGCAAAGAACTTTATGCACATCTGTACTATAAAGGATATAGCATACATCATCATCTTCCATTTTGGATTCTTCATCAGGACTCAAACCTGAATTGATTAGAACTTTGGATTTCTAGGACTTCTAAAATTTAATTCACGGATTATTCTTGGATTATTTTTGGATTTGATTCTTAAAACTGTAAGTTCTTATTTTTTTCATTTTTACTGTGTTTTTCCTGGGAAAATTTTTTTTCTTCAGTTTTTCAAAGCTTGTTGTTTTCACTATTTCTTTTGTTACTGTTTATTAGAGCCTAAACATGTAACATAAGAACATGAAGCCATACTGTGCAAGACAGTGGACAATTTAGTGTTACATACTGTGTAAGACAGTGGACAATTTAGTGTTACATACTGTGCAAGACAGTGGACAATTCAGTGTAACATACTGTGCAAGACAGTGGACAATTCAGTGTTACATACTGTGCAAGAAAGTGGACAATTTAGTGTTACATACTGTGCAAGACAGTGGACAATTCAGTGTTACATATTGTGCAAGACAGTGGACAATTTAGTGTTACATACTGTGCAAGACAGTGGACAATTTAGTGTTACATACTGTGCAAGAAAGTGGACAATTTAGTGTTACATACTGTGCAAGACAGTGGACAATTCAGTGTTACATACTGTGCAAGACAGTGGACAATTTAGTGTTACATACTGTACAAGACAGTGGACAATTTAGTGTTACATACTGTGCAAGACAGAGGACAATTTAGTGTTACATACTGTGCAAGACAGTGGACAATTTAGTGTTACATACTGTGCAAGACAGTGGACAATTTAGTGTTACATACTGTGCAAGACAGTGGACAATTTAGTGTTACATACTGTGCAAGACAGTAGACAATTTAGTGTTACATACTGTGCAAGACAGTGGACAATTTAGTGTTACATACTGTGCAAGACAGTGGACAATTTAGTGTTACATACTGTGCAAGACAGTGAATAATTTAGTGTTACAATCAAATAGCTGGATCAGTGTCTTCATTTTATTTATTGTTTATCATTGTAATTGCTTTCACCAAGACTCACTGAGAGTCAAAAACTAGTTAAAAACTAGTTTTGCACTGTTTGTTGTCAGCTTCTGACACTCATCTTAATGCATACATAATCCCTAGCTAGATCCAGTGCATTTCAAAAGGGCCGTATTTACCATTACAAATATATTCCATCCAAAACTCTTGGTCCCCAATGCATGTAAACATCAAGACTGTTTTGATGAGAATCATTCTACCATACAGAGGCTACTCAATGAGAAACATCAGCCCTGTTTTATTGTACATTATTATCAGAATGCCTCAAGGTACAGTAGATTAGTTCCTGTTACTAACTGAATTACCATATCTAAATAAAATCATTATTATTATTATTATTATTTAATAGTAGTAGTAGTAGTAGTAGTAGTAGTAGCTAAATAAAATCATTATTATTATTATTTAATAGTAGTAGTAGTAGCAGTAGTAGTAGCTGTTGTTGTTGTAGTAGTAATAGTAGTAGTTGTAGCAGTAGTAGGAGTAGTAGTAGAAGTAGTAGTAGTAGTAGTAGTAGCAAAAGGCCTATTTGAAACATACCATTTCATCATCATAAGGGACAGTCTTCAACAACATCAAAAGAACTGCCCAGTGAAAGCTTAGAGAATTGCAAGATTAATGGCTGAGCAACAAGGCAGATGAGATTCAGTCCTACACAGACAAAAAGTGATATGAGGAATATATATGATGCTTTGAAGACTATGTATGGGGCACAGTCATCATGCCATCTCCAATATTTAGTACTGACAGCAACAAACTGCTCATTAACAAAGAAAAGACACTACAAAGATGGGCACAACACTTCAACAGCATCCTCAATGAAGTCATTTATCTGTGAGGAGGCAAATGATTGACTGCCCAAAGTGGAAATCAACATAGCACTTGCTGATCCTCCAAAGCTATATGAAACTGAAAGCAACTGACCTGCTGTCAAATGGCAAAGCACAAGAGCAGATGCTATACCAGTAGAAGTCTAAAAAGCTGGAGGTTCACACATCAGCAGAAATTGATTGATCTCTTCCAGTCAATCTGGACTCGAGGAACTATACTCCAGGAGTACAAGGATGCATCTGTTGTCAACATGTACTAGTAGAAAGGCAACATGTAATCCTGTGACAACCCTCTAGGTATGTCATTGCTACGAATGGCTAGCAAATTCATCCTCAGTATTCTACTGAATACCCTTCTGCCTCACCTTCATCAAGAGCTCCTGTCTGAGAGTCAGTGTGGCTTCAGGACAAGGTACCATAAATGACATGCTATCTTCTTCTCATAAACTCAAGAGAAATAACAGGAGCAGCACTCCAGCCTTTTAACCTAGATCAAACCCCTTCCATATTCTAAACAAGCTACCTGTCAATCTTGCCAAAATAAAATGTGTTAACTAACATGAGTATGGTGCTCTCCTTAAAACCAAAGATTATATATATATATATATATATATATATATATATATATATATATATATATATATATATATATATATATATATATATATATATATATATATATATATATATATATATATATATATATGTGTGTGTGTGTGTGTGTGTGTGTGTGTGTGTGTGTGTGTGTCTTAAATCAAGTATTAAATACACAGTCATTGTGTTTTCATCCTTTCTCATGCACTGACATAAATTGGAAACTGCTAAAGAAACATGTGTTTTGCACCAACTCCTTTACTCCTCCATCCACCCTGGTTTGTTCATTTATTGTTATCATCAGTTAACTATAATGTGTATTGTGGCACCATGTAGATTCTGACCATTGTGTTATGGCATGGTTTCAATGTACATAGGTAGGTAGGTCAATGGATGGCTGGATAGGTAGGTAGGTAGGTAGGTAAACATACAGACAAACAGACACACAGACAAATAGATGGATGGATGGATGGATGGACATATGGACAGACAGACAGACAGACAGACAGATAGATAGATAGATAGATAGATAGATAGATAGATAGATAGATAGATAAATCAATAACATTATCTACCTTCTTTAGGAGGCATCAGCAAGTCCAACATTTTCTTTGCCTGAACTGGCCATAACCTCTTTATTATTTCTTTCATTTCTTCATCCTTTTTATCCATCTCCTGAGCTGTAACAAGAAAATTAGAGAAAAATAAGCAAAAGAAAACAAATTAATTACTGTACATATTCACAAATAAGTTGAGTCTAACTGCAAACAACATAGACCCTTGTCAACCATGGCATAAAGGGTTCAGGAAGATCAGGGTCTATGTTGTTTTCTTCTACAGATAACAAATATAACTGTATTGACTAAGATCTGCTAGTGCAACATGCAATGGCAGATCTTTTAGTATGCAGTGTTACAACTCCAAGATCTTAAACAATGAAACAGAAAGAAGCAAACCCTAGTTTAGGAAAATCAACCAATTTTTTTCTCCCTAGAATGCACAATGAAATTTAAGACACAGTATTGTGAATTAACTCCCCAGTAATCAAAAATATTCTATCATTCATCTGAAAGTATAGAATGTTCTGAAAGAATTCCAATAATCAGGAATGTGCTGCTGTACTTATAGTTCTGAATGTGCTGATGTACCACTAGTCTTGAATGCCAGTAGTCTGGAAATGTGTTGATGTAACACAATGATTTAATCCAGAAAGTATTTGAATAAGTTCTCAATAATCCCAAAGTAGTGTTTTAGTCTAAAATGTTGATGAGCAGTATGTAATTCCAATAAATAATTTAAACAAATAATTCATGATTTCACAGACTGATCTTAGGACAGGAATGAATAATTGTTAATCTAGTCTCCTTTATATACAGTATGTTCCCTGACCTATGATGCCAAAGCATTTTCTGGAAAACTGATAATTTCTATTGGAAAAAATTCACTAAATTGTAAACAGCATCAGGCCTTAATCTTAAATTTTAGTAAACATCTTGTTTACAACTTATAATCATTAAAAAATTCAGGTCAGCAAAGAATATAATAATAATATTCAAGTAGACAAAACCTCTACCCTCAATCACAGAAAAAAGTCATGCACACAACTATATATATGCAAGTATATATGATATATTAAAGAATATATAATGTCTAAGTCAATAACATACACTTGTCTCTCTCCTAGTCCATTTTTGGGGGTTTCCATTATCAATGTTTTCATAGATTCTTTTTGGGGGGTGTATGTTTTATAATAAATGTCCTGTAAAATATGTAGTTTGTGCATTTTTTCATAAATTTAAGCACATTAACAATAATACTTTGTCAGTGCATTTATATAATGCATGTTGCATTTGCAAACTAATAACTATTTAATGCATTTATTTGATGCATGTTGTAATTGTAAACTAACAAAATTTAATGCACTTAATTAATGTATTTTTAATTTGTAAATTAACAACAAGATTCACTGCATTTATTGAATGCATGTTATAATTGTTAATTAACAACAATATTGAAATGTATTTATTTAATGCATGTTGTAATTGTAAACTAACAATATTTATTGAATGCATGTTGATTTGTAAATTAACAACAATATTTAATGCATTGATTGAATGTGTGTTAATGCATTGATTGAATGCATGTTGTTATTGTAAATTAACAACAATATTTAATGCATTGAATGCATGTTGTAATTGTAAATTAACAACAATATTTAATGCATTGATTGAATGCATGTTGTAATTGTAAATTAACAACAATATTTAATGCATTGATCAGATGTATGTTGTAATTGTAAATTAACAACAATATTTAATGCATTGATTGAATGCATGTTGTAATTGTAAATTAACAACAATACTTGATGCATTGACTGAATGTGTGTTTTAATTGCAAATTAACATCAATATTTGATGCATTGACTGAATGTGTGTTTTAATTGTATTAACAACAGTACTTAATGCATTGATTGAATGCATGTTGTAATTGTAAATTAACAACAATATTTAATGCATTGATCAAATGTATGTTGTAATTGTAAATTAACAACAATATTTAATGCATTGATTGAATGCATGTTGTAATTGTAAATTAACAACAATATTTAATGCATTGATCAAATGTATGTTGTAATTGTAAATTAACAACAATATTTGATGCATTGACTGAATGTGTGTTTTAATTGCAAATTAACAACAATATTTGATGCATTGACTGAATGTGTGTTTTAATTGTATTAACAACAGTACTTAATGCATTGAATGAATGCATGTTGTAATTGTAAATTAACAACAATATTTAATGCATTGATCAAATGTATGTTGTAATTGTAAATTAACAACAATATTTGATGCATTGACTGAATGTGTTTTAATTGCAAATAAACAACAGTACTTAATGCATTGATTGAATGCATGTTGTAATTGTAAATTAACAACAATATTTAATGCATTGACTGAATGCATGTTGTAATTTGTAAATTAAGAACAGTACTTAATGCATTAATTGAATACATGTTGTTATTGTAAACTCAGCTTCACATTTTGAACAATAATATTGCAAGAATGTATATTTTCAACATCTGAAACAAACACTTTAAGTTAAAAAAATTTCAATAGTTTTCAAGCACAAATAAAATGATTCACTGTATCAGTTTGAGTGGTCAGTTACTGGCATTATATTCTGATCAGCTGCTTCTCAATTTCTGCCTTAACAACTAACATATGACAAACTGCTTCTCAATTTCTGCCTTACCAACTAACAGTTGACAAACTGCTTCTCAATTTCTGCCTTACCAACTAACAGTTGACAAACTGCTTCTCAATTTCTGACTTACCAACTAACAGTTGACAAACTGTTTCTCAATTTCTGCCTTACCAACTAACAGTTACAAACTGCTTCTCAATTTCTGCCTTACCAACTAACATATGACAAACTGCTTCTCAATTTCTACCTTACCAACTAACATATGACAAACTGCTTCTCAATTTCTGCTTTACCAACTAACATATGACAAACTGCTTCTCAGTTTCTGCCTTACCAACTAACAGTTGACAAACTGCTTCTCAAATTTCTGCCTTACCAACTAACAGTTGACAAACTGCTTCTCAATTTCTGCTTTACCAACTAACAGTTGACAAACTGCTTCTCAATTTCTGACTTACCAACTAACATATGACAAACTGCTTCTCAATTTCTGCTTTACCAACTAACATATGACAAACTGCTTCTCAGTTTCTGCCTTACCAACTAACAGTTGACAAACTGCTTCTCAATTTCTGCCTTACCAACTAACAGTTGACAAACTGCTTCTCAATTTCTGCCTTACCAACTAACAGTTGACAAACTGCTTCTCAATTTCTGACTTACCAACTAACAGTTGACAAACTGCTTTTCAATTTCTGACTTACCAACTAACATATGACAAACTGCTTCTCAATTTCTACCTTACCAAATAACATTTGACAAACTGCTTTTCAATTTCTGACTTACCAACTAACATATGACAAACTGCTTCTCAATTTCTGACTTATCAACTAACATTCGACAAACTGCTACATAATTACTGCTTTACTGATGGATAGTTGACAAATTGCTTTTCAATTTCTGATTTGCCAACTGACATTTGACAAACTGCTGCACAATTACTGCCTTAGTGATGGACATTTATCAAACTGCTACACAATTACTGCTTCACCAACTGACATTTGGTAAATTACTACGCAGTTACCAAATACATTTTGACCATCTGTTACCCAATTTCTGACTTACCAATAGACAGCTCATCAACTGCAACACAGTTTCTGACTTACTCACATACATTTGGATTTCAAGTGATTCTGACTTACGAACAGACATTTGGATTCCGAGTGATTCTCTGATAAGTGCAAACAAAGTGGTGGTGAAGTGAACTGTTCCATCATTGGCAACAGGAATATTCATGCGGATCAGTTTTCGGTATGCCAGACGATAAGGACACTTTTTGCCAAAACCGACTGGGGGCTCCATGTTGCGTAACATCTCATACATATCAGTGTAAAGAATTCTCCCTCTGAAATCATATCAAAATGATGGGTGTTAATTTTCTTAATTTTAGTTAAAGAAACATAATGTGTAATTCATTGTGGAATATTGAGTACAAAAATTTATTTCAAAATTTCTTAAATGTATAGTGCTCCTTCATTATAATGCTGCCTATCCAAGCCATAAAGCTCAGTAATCCCTCAATATGATGTTGTCCAATGCAGTCATAAAGTACAACACACTCTCATTATAATGCTGTCTATGGGAGCCATATATAAATACATCATTCCCTCATAACAATGCCATATGTGGTAGACAGATAAGTACACCACACCCGCATTATAATTTATATATGAGTCATGGTGAAGTATATCACTCACTCATTAGAATGCTGTCTAGGGCAGCTATATACATGTGTATAATGCCCTCATTATAATGCTATCTGTGGTAGCCAGAGAAGTACATCACTTACTTGTTTGGGTGTAATTTACTGTGTAATGTGGCAACTGACAGTTTAAACTCTAAAATGAGGTAATAATAATAATAATAATCATAATAATAATAATAATAATGAAAGGCCTTATAGTGAGGGAGTAATGTATATATCAAGTTCTTTTTATTCTTTCTTTAGTAATTAAGCAGAAATCATCCCATAATGCATATACCATCTTCGCAAGTAAATTGAATGAGATATTTCTAGATTATTAATCAACATTGAAAAATTATGCTACTGAATATTTTTCTTGTAACAGATTTAAACTCAAAATTAAGAACTTTTCAATGCTGTATAAACCATGCATTCAACTGTGTAAGAAAGTGGTGGTGAAAATCAAACTTGACTTAGAAAAATCTGAATGTAAAGCAACAAAAAAAAAATTGGGTTTTTAATCCATGCAGTTCTGCCAATGTTACTCAGCAGAAATGAAATCTGTGATGGGATTGGACAAAAGGCAAAGAAATGTGTTATCGGATTGGACAAACAGAAATGAAATGTGTTATGGGATTGGACAAAAAGAAATGAAATATGTGATATGACTGGACAACAGAAATGAAATTTGTGATGGGATTGGACAAACAGATATGAAATGTGAGATGGGATTTGACAAGCAGAAATGAAATATGTGATGGGATTAGACAAACAGAAATGAAATGTGTGATAGGATTGGACAAAAAGAAAGGAAATATGTGATGAGACTGGACAACAGAAATGAAATTTATGATGGGATAGGACAAACAAATGAAATGTGTGATGGGATTTGACAAGCAGAAATGAAATCTGTGATGGGATTGGACAAACAGAAGTGAAATGTGTGATGGGATTGGACAAACAGGTGTGAAATGTGTGATGGGAGTGGACAAACAGGTGTGATGGGACTGTATAAACAGGAGTGAAATTTGTGATGGGATTGGACAAACAGGAGTAAAATGTGTGATAGGGTTGGACAAACAGAAATGAAATGTGTAATGGGATTGGACAAACAGAAATGAAATGTGTGATGGGACTGGACAAATAGGTGTGAAATATGTGATGGGACTGGACAGGCTGGAGTGAAATATGTGATGGGACTTTATAAACAGGAGTGAAATGTGTGATGGGATTGGACAAACAGGAGTGAAATGTGTGATGGTATTAGACAAACAGGACTAAAATGTATGATGGGATTGGACAAACAGGAGTGAAATGTGTGATGGGATTGGAGAAACATATATGAAATTTATGATGGGATTGGACAAACAGGAGTGAAATGTGTGATGTGATTGGACAAACAGAAATGAAACATGTGATGGGATTGGACAAACAGGAGTGAAATGTATGATTGGATTGGACAAACAGAAGTGAAATGTATGAATGGATTGGATAAACTGACATGAACACTACTACATGCACTCTTCATGATAAAAGATACAGTAAACATTGAAACATACGTGGCTCCAGGGTCATATTCTGCCCACACCCGCACATATTCATCAAGGTGGTGTGGGCCCAAGATTGAACTGTCTCGTGTCAGATAGTCAAAATTATCCATTATCACAGCAACAAATAAGTTCAGCATCTAAGAGCAAGAAAAAGGTGATCAAAATATAAAAATCTTTTAATCATCAAGAAAAATGTACAGAATCATATCATTGTCCTCCATTTCTTTTGTTTTTGTCATCACTAATAGATTATTATTATTATTATTATTATTATTATTATTATTATTATTATTATTATTATCATTGTTATTATTATTATTCTATCATTAATTTTACTTCATAGGGTATATTTTGAGCAATTTTATATTTCACTATAATAGCTTTTACATTTTCTACAAACACAAAGGGTGTCACAATTAAACACTGCAATAGAATGACATATAATTGTGTATCAAACTCTCTAAACATTTGGCAAGGATGGCACAAACAGTAAAATCCTTTTATTGTAAATGTAGATAGTTTTGTGGACAGCTACTCTTTAATTTGGGAAAACAGTATTAGTCTGTTAAACTGAACAATAGGCCAGTTTCACATGACTTAAAAATAATGATCTTGCATTACCTTACAAAATCTAAAAATTCCGATATGATGTGTGTACTGCTGGGAAATTAATGTTATATTCTGGTCGTACAGATGCTACATGTTGATTTTTATTTTAAATATCCTATTAAATCACAAAGATAACAGCTTCAAATTTTAGAAAGGCAATAAATTACAAAAAAACCTAAGAGTGTTTTGAAGATCATCTTATATTCAGTCTTTAATTCTGATGCATTTAGATATTATCATGACAATGAACTAAAAACAATAAGAGTATAATACAAGGGCAGGTCATAAATGAACAATGGAGGTTTTTTACAAAATGGAGTGGAATGGGACAGTTTTATGTGAAATGAAATTAAAATATATCTCTTTATAATATATCTTCAAACTAACCCCATAATTAAAATTACTGTGCATATTAGATTGAATTATTTATGAGTAACTAATGTGAGATTTGGCTAAATAAATTGTACCCTATGAGAATAAACTTAAAAGTTATTGCTAATATTAATAAATATTTTGAAAAATATCTTTCAAATATTGTGACCTTTCATCATATTATGTATAGATTTTAAGACTTTTTGTGAGGAATGTAAATGACTTTACTAGTATTACCTAATTTTTAACAAAAATACCAGAAATTAAAAATTACTTTTTCATGTCACTTTTTGTGCAAACTTGAAAATCATCAAACAAAAAGGATCATTAATTATACATTTTTCAAAAAATTATTCCCACTATATAATACTTTTTACTTAAGCATTAATGCAAAAAATAATTTAGTTCATCATTATTGTAAGAATCAGACAGTCATTACAATCAATCCAGTTACAACTGTATTAATTTGTGTAGCAAACTGAAAAATTGGCACAATAAATGAAGCATTAACAAATTGTAAGATGATCAATCAGTAAAATCATGAACATTAAAAAGTATTTTCATTTTTGAAGTTTAAGTTATACAGTTTTTGTTTCAAATTTCATAATTGCTAAAAATACAAATTCATAATGTGAATTGGAATTTCAGCATACTAAACAATGAAGGAACCAGGAAATGGTACAACATATGAGATTGAGAAAATTGGCATATTAATTTGCAAAGTCTGGCTTTTGTAGCAAGTGTAGATGGAAAAGTATTCGACGTAATGACAATAGTTATAGGTCTTCAGAAGTTAAATGGCCTATTTCTAGAGCAGAAACATCTATTGAAGATTATTACAGATGAGCAATTTCTTGGAGATTTTGGAAGATTTTTCCCTGAGTGAATATATTTCGGTATATACAATATTTTTAACAAAGAGGTTCAACCTCGGTAATGATTGTACAAGTGTCTCAGATTATAAGACATTGTGTCTAGCAAGTTCTATAATCCAGAGACTTGTGATTTTTGTTAATTTACAAAAAATGCAGAGATTTATTTATTTTTTGGCTTTCTGCAAGAGTTTCAAAATAAAGTATTTCTCAATGCTATCAAATTTTGGTAGTCAAGAAACTATTTTGTTGATTAAAAGTAATGATGGAACAATTCAGCTAAATAGGAAATATGACTGTTACTTTTGAACTATATCAATTATTTCCAACAATGGTTTCCACTTCCTGGTCAGTGTAAACAACCTATGCCCATCAGTGTTTACCTAATTTTGAATTTTAGTGATTGAAATTAGAACTCTTCCATATTGCAAAATGAGTCTATTGGGTCTCTGTCCCTGTATGACACCTGGTGGTCAGGCTAAGGGAGATAATGTTTCATAGGTAATATGTATGTCAGCAAAGGTAAAGTCTAACCAGTTATGTTTATATGAGAAAACTGCTAAAATGTGTACTGAAGATACCAAGAAACATGTTATTATTATTATTATTATTTTTATTATTATTGTTATTATTATTATTATTATTATTATTATTATTATTATTATTTAAACAGTAGTTTATATTTATCTAGGTACTTGCAGACTTCTAAATTTGCCTACAATATTTCTCTATTGCAATTAATGATTATACAAGAGGGCCAGCCTAAAAAAAAATTGTCAGCTGGTAGGAGGTGATCTTATTATTAGAGAATGATATCCTTAGTAAACATTTGTCAAATTTTTGTAAAATTTGTATGTGGGTTTACAATCATGAACAGGATTTTCCTCAAACAAAATATGGTGTCATCTGTATAGTTACTTGCTTATAAGACAAGTCTAACTGCAAACTGCACATATCCAGATCTGCCATCACATTATGTATGACAGATAAGGGTCTATGCAGTTTGTAATGGTAGTCAGTAGAACAAACAATAGAGATTCTGATCTGCCAGATTATTATGCAACAGCAGATCAGGGTCTAAGTTGCTGGCAGTTGGACTTGACTGACAAGCTATATAGCAACTGAGTATGGGAAGGTTATTGAAATCTGACATTTTTATTTTATGTCAGTTTACAGTTTTTGAATAAAGCAATGTTCCATTACATCCCTAATCTATGAAACCTACCAGAAATGAGCAAAGAAAGATGAAAGAAACAAAATAAGGGTAAGCGAAGTCCATTCCACAGGATTTTTGTTCCATTCCTGATTCTGGGTCACAAGATTGTCCACCAAGACAGGATAGCATGATCTGCTGCCAGCTTTCTCCTGTAGCACACCTGAAATGAATGAATGAGTGAAGGAATGAATGAATGAGTGAAGGAATGAACAAACAAATGAATGAATGAACAAACAAATGAATGAATGTATGAACAAATGAAGAATGAATGAATAAAAGAATGAATGAATGAATGAATGAATGAATGAATGAATGAATGAATGAATGAATGAATGAATGAATGAATGAATGAATGAATGAAATTTATTACGTACTCGAACTGGTTAGAGTCAAGCAGCAAACCTGGTTTACAAAAGGGCCCTTTTCACAGCATATGATAAAAAAACTTCATTGATATGAAAAACAAGTTCAGATTGATCGAATAAGAAAACATGTTAAAATTGCTATTGTGGCTTGAAAGTTTAATCAGGTTAATTACTTATGCAAACAAACATACAAGCTAAACATCAGTTGTTAACCTCGAGTGTTTTTATTTGAACTTGTTTTGTTTTAGTCAAAAGTTCAAAAATCATCATCATCATTGGCGACTCGGTCTCAAAAGACCATGCGAATAGCGCCCTTGGGGTGTTGTCTGTCTCTGTTGGCATCATCTGCTGTGGCTGTGCAGGCCTATACATGAGTGACAGTCCCTATTGCAGTTGGTGCAGACATACTGGGAAGTCTGCGTTACTGTGGTTGCTGCTGCGTTCTTCTTTCTCTTACGTTTCTCTGCCGCCAACTGGCCTCTCCTCGCATCAGCGACTGATATGCCATTGTTTACTATCAGTCTCCAGGTGCCTCGGTCCTTGGCCAGCTCTTCCCAGCCATTGGGTGAAATGTTGCATGCCTTCATGTCCCTCTTGCACACATCTTTGAAACGGAGTGAGGGGCGTCCGACTCTTCTCATGCCAGTGGCCAGCTGTCCATATATGATGTCCTTTGGCAGCCTTCCATCCTCCATGCATTGGACGTGACCCAGCCATCAAAGGCGGCGTTTGATTAGCAGGGAGTACATGCTGAGGGTACTTGCACACTGCAGGATCTCGCTGTGTGGAACACGGTCTTGTCAGCTGATTTTCAGGATGCGTTTTAGGCACCGTATATGGAAGGAGTTGAGCCGGCGTTCTTGCCTCATGTAGGTGCTGAGAATGCAGGCCTGGTAGACTCGGACCTTGGTGTGCTCTGTCAGCGCGTTGTTTTCCCACACCCTCTTCGTTAATCAAGCCATGATGGTGTTTGCCTTTCCAAGCCTTCTGTCCAGCTCCATATCAATCGAGAGAGTGTTGCTGATGGTTGACCCTAGGTAGGTAAAGTTGTTGACTGCTTCCAGGGTGACACCGTTGATTTTGATTGAAGGGGCAATGGTGGTATCTTACACGCTGACATTTGTTTTTTCCAAGCTGATGGTGAGACCAAACTGCATGCAGGCAACAGCAAAACGGTCTCCCAGTCTCTGGAGGGCTTCCTTGGTGTGGGCCACAAAAGCTGCGTCATCAGCAAAAAGCATCTCCCTGATGAGCACAGCTCTCACTTTGGTCTTTGAGCGCAGTCGTGCCAGGTTGAACAGCCTCCCGTCGGACCTGGTGTGTAGATATATGCCGTTCGTGGACGTGTCGAAGGTGTAGGACAGGAGTAGGGAGAAGAAGATCCCAAAAAGTGTTGGTGCCAGCACGCAGCCCTGCTTCACACCAGTGTTAATTGGGAAGGAGGTTGAGGAGGATCCATCATATAAGACTGTTCAAATTCATATCTGCATGGAAAGAGATTATCATGCTGAGGAGTTTTGGGGGGCAACTGATCTTACTCAGAAGTTGAAAAAGGCCCTTCCTGCTGACCAACTCAAAGGCCTTGGTGAGGTCAATGAACATCATGTAGAGTGGTTGACCTTGCTCTCTGTTCTTCTCTTGGACTTGTCGTAGGGAGAAGATCATGTCTGTCGTCGACCTGCCTGCTCTGAAGCCGCACTGTGATTCTGGGTACACACGGTCTGCCAGCAACTGCAGCCTGTTGAGAATGATGCGGGCATACACTTTACCAACAATACTCAAGAGCGAGATCCCTCTGTAATTATTGCAGTCACTGCGGTCAACCTTGTTTTTGTAAAGGGTCACAATTGTGGCATCACGCATGTCTTGGGGGACTACTCCTTCCTCTCAGCAGCAGCAAAGTAGCTCATGCAATGGTTTAATCAATGCTGGTTTTCCACGTTTGATAGCTTCGGGCGGGATGCTGTCACTACCTGGTGCTTTGTCATTTGGAAGGCAGTCGATTGCTTTGCTGAGCTCCTCTAAGGTTGGCACTTTGTCGAGCTCTTCCATGGTGGGCAGATTCTTTATGCTGCTGAGGGCTGCATCTGTGACTGACGTTTCTCGGGAGCATAGTTCTGAGTAGTGCTCCACCCATCTGGCCATCTGTTGCCCATGGTCTGTGATCTTCTCTCCCATCAGGGATTTCAGGGGAGCGACCCCTTTCACTGTAGGGCCTAGAGCCTTCTTGATGCCACTGTACATACCTTGGATGTGTCTGGACTCAGCACTGCGCTGGATCCCTTCACACAGTTGTTGCCAGTATTCGTTCGCACACTGTCTAGCGATGCATTGGGTGTTACTTTGGGCACTTCTGAGAGCAGCAAGTGTCCGTTCATTAGGGCATTTTTTGTAAGCTATGAAGGCTTTTCGTTTCTCCTCGATTTGTGGTTCCATCCTTGATAGGTGTGCATTGAACCAGTCCTGGCTGGGTCGTTCCTTCTTGCCAAACGTTGACATAGTTGTACTGTAGATGGCACCCTTCGTGGCATTCCACTTGGCTGTAGCATTGTACTCAGGCAGGTCCTGGAGAGCCTTGTTCAGGGCAGACACATACTCCTCCACCTTGGCAGGGACTGACATCTGCGCAGTGTTTATGCGAGGACGTCCTTTTGGTTTTGAGCTGTGTAGCATGTGTGGCTGTAGTCACACTCTGCTGCTCACAAGGGCATGGTCAGAGTCACAGTCTGTACTGTGGTAGGTTCTGGTGGAGAGGATGCTGTTAAGGGCAGAGCGCCTGGTGATGACCAAGTCGAGTTGGTGCCAGTGATGAGATGTGGGGTGTTTCCATGACACTTTGTGTTGTGGCTTACACTTGAAGAAGGTGTTTGTGATGCACAGGCCATGGTAGGTGCATAGCTCCAGCAGTCTCTGGCCGTTTTCGTTGGTCTTTCCAGTGCCATGATATCCGAGGCAGGTAGGCCATGACTCGTGGTCCACACCTACTCTGGCATTAAAGTCGCTGTGAAGGAATAGTGGTTCATTTTTGGGGCATCCTTTGATCTGTTCGTCCAGCTGCCCATAGAACTGATCCTTCGTGTCTTCTGATGACGTGAGGGTTGGGGCGTAGACACTGATGATGTTGACAGGACCTGAAGCAGTGGTGAGGCGGATGGACAAGAGACGCTCAGTGCCCCCTGTGGGAGGTTCAGCCGAAGCCAGGAGATTGTTTTTGATGGCAAAGCCCACTCCGTGCTGACAGGGCTCTTCAGGTTCTCAACCCTTCCAGAAGAAGGTGTACTTTTCCTCTCTGAGGGAGCCACTAGAGGCGAGCCTGGTTTCCTGGAGGGCAGCTATGCTGATATTTAGTCTGGTGAGTTCTCTATCGATGATGGCCGTCTTTCTGGTGTCGTCCACTTCTCTGAGGTCATCGGAGATGCCTGTACACATGGTGTGCACATTCCAGCTTGCAAATCGAAGAGCTGGAGTATTCTTTATTGGTTTCTTGTTTCTTTTGTCTGGTGTGGAATTACCGTCTGCTTGTCATGCTGAACAACACACTGAGCTCCAGACACCCACTGGAGCAGGCAGACGATGGCGGGTCAACACCTTATTGACCGGGGGCTGCCCGGCTTGAGGCGGGCGATAGTTGGCCAGTGGGACACGATGATCCCTCCCACCGTCAAAGCTGACCTGTGGCGCCCCTTCCCTACGCCAATCGGGTGGGACTTATAACCCATAAACTGTCAGCTTCCATGTTGTTTCCTCACTCAGTAGTGAGAATGGAGTCTCCTCTCCAGGGCGCAAGCCTGGGTGTGGAGTATGGAGATCCTGGGCTGCCCAGACGTCAGGATCCCCCTCTCGTCCTTGCTGGTGGGGTCCAAAGGAATGCTGAGCATGACATTTGGCACCAGTTTGGATGCAGGAGCTGCCGGGGCTTCACTCCTGATTTTCTGTCTGGGTTTACTCCTGTAGCCTTTCCTTCTCCCAAAGATATCCACAAGGCAGTGGAGCCATAATCCAATGGATGGGACTTGGTTGGTTTTGAATCAGAGTTTCCTTCTCCTAGATGAACTGCCTGACAAGGCTAACGAGCTTCATCTGCCCGGGTTTGGGGTCAGAGTTTCCCTTCTCTTAGACTGGTTGCCTGCCAAGGCTAATGAGCCCAGTCTGCCCACCCAGTTATACTGCCGGGTACTCGGTTGCGCCACACAGCAGGCTCTGTTAAAACAGGGGGCACCACGTGAAGGTGCTGCTGTGGACACAATATTGTAGGAGAGGCCATATGCAAGTAACCTCCTGCCCCGCAGAGCGAGACAGTGGTCCTGCGGCGATCACTACACCTGGGAAGGAGAGGCTATGAGAGACGCTTCACTTTCCTTTGGCAAGCGGGACGTCAGGCCCAGGCCCAGGCCTCGCACCCATTGAACTTGTTTTGTTTTAGTCAAAAGTTCAAAAATACAAATATGTATATCAAGTTTAATTTATCTAGCATTATGATCAATCAATCATGCCAAAAAAAAATTGTTTTGTAAAATACATACACTCTACAAAAAGTGCAGAAATTTTTCAAAATTGGAACAAACTGTCTTATAAGCCTTAACATCTAATTATGTGATCTGCATATAAATAAAAATAAGCTAACTAAACTTCATTGATGAACATCAAGACTCAACCTCATCATGCCTACTAAACTTCATTGATGAACCTCAAGACCAAACCTCATCATGCCTACTAAACTTCATTCATGAACCTCAAGACCCAACCTCATCATGCCTACTAAACTTCATTGATGAACCTCAAAACCAAACCTCATCATGCCTACATTGATCATCCTTCAAATGGATTTTACCTCATCATGCCACTAAGATTTTTGTTTAAAAAATTTAAAACAGGCAAGTATATGCATACAAATATGCTTGCCAAATGTATGCATATGCATACAAATATGCCTGCCAAATGTATGCATATGCAGACATATAAGCCTGTCACATTTATGCATATGCATACAAAGATGTATCCAATTTTTATATATGCAAAAAAATATGATTGCCAATTTTATCAATATGCATACAAATATGCTTGCCAAATTAATGTATATGCATACAAATATACCTGCCAAATGTATGCATATGCATACAAATAAGCCTGTCACATTTATGCATATGCATACAAATATGTATCTAATTTTTATATATGCATACAAATATGACTGCCAATTTTATCAATATGCATACAAATATGCTTGTCAAATTAATGTGTATGCATACAAAATGCTTCCCAAATTAATGTATATGGACACAAATATGCCTGTCATATTAATGTAAAGGCATACAAATATGCCTGTTAAATTGATGTATATGCATACAAATATGCCTGTCAAATGTTTGTATATTCATACAAATATGCCTGCCAAATTTATGTATATGCATACAAATATGCCTATCAAATGTTTGTATATGCATACAAATCATACAATTATGCCTGCCAAATTTATATATATGCATACAAATATGCCTGCCAAATTAATGAATATGCATAAAACATGCCTATCAAATTTATGAATATGCATACAAATATGCACCAAATTTATGTATATGCATACAAATATGCACTAAATTTATGTATATGCATACAAATCATACAAATATGCCTGCCAAATTTATATATATGCATACAAAAATGCCTGCCAAATTAATGAATATGCATACAAATATGCACCAAATTTATGTATATGTATACAAACTTTCCTGCCAAATTTATCGACATTGAGTGATTTTTGTGCAATATTGCCAACAAAATTCTTAGGATTAACAGACATGACCAAATCAGGATGGAACCAGCAGTGGGGGCATAACAGATTCAAAGATTAGGAATAACAATGGAACATAAAATAATATGAAAATTTAGTTTAATTTTTCTTCATTATGTACTGTATATGCTCACTTATAACTTAAATGCAACTGCAAACATCATAGACCATGATCTGCCATCATATAATGCACCAACAGATCCAGGTCTAAGTTGTTTGTTCTATTGATGCTCTTAACACTAACAGCAAAGGTAATAAATAGTTACCTGAACAACAGCATTAGTGCATAGAAGAAATGTCTGAAATTATTATGACGTGTTATTCCTGTTGTGGAGTCAAGACTGATGTTCCCAAACACTTGCATGCCAATAATTGCGTAGATGAAGAACAGCATAAGAATGAGAAGACACACATAGGGTAGAGCCTGAAAGATAAAAAAGCAAATAGTTTAGTATTTTATATTTCTCCAATAATACCTGTATGATCACATTATTATAGGGATAACTTTCTGTTGCCTCTGAATCAAGCCCTCCTGGAAGACAAAATATGTCCTTTTGTCTATACATCGTATAGAGGAAGGGAAGCAACTCTTACAGGTTAATTCCCTTCTATAGCCATTAGACAGTTACCATTAAACCTGGATGTGCCAGTTGTTTTTATGTGAGTGAAACCTTTAATGATGCTTACATTGCAGGGAAGGGTGGGAGGGATTATTTATAATGTCATCAGGTAAGTGTTATAGGAGAAACGTAATAAGTTACTAAACATTATCTACCTTCATCAGACACATTACATGATAATAAAAATAATGAGGACTTTGTATAATCTTTAGAAGCTCTAGCATTACATTGGGAGAATAGATAAGAGGAGGAAATGCAGAGCATCCTACCTCTATCTGTGTCACCTAGTAGGAGCATGACTGCTACTAAAAGGATGAAGTCTTCTCATGTTAATTGGGCACAACGTGAGGCTATTTTGTTTATACATGTGCTCAGCAGATCCCTGTGGGATTCTGCACATTTTTATTGTCTTGTTATCAAACGTTTCTCAGATAAATCCAGAAAAAGTAGCCTTGATTCACATCAGGGTCCAAGGGTGAGCTTTATGAATTGGGAGTGGTCACTGTCTGTGCAACCACCACTAATGCAGTGAGACTCAGTTGTTTTCTTAGCAAGACAATTTCATGCAAATGGAAGTTAGAGAAGGTAGAATGGGGAGACATTATGTTCAATGCCAGGTTCAAGTAAATTGAAATGTTTATCAGTGCAACTAATCCTGTGAGTGTTAACAGTGTACTGGTTTAATAATTCCCTTTATCCAGGCAACCACTGATTGGGGTTATGTCTTGCATTCCTGCCTTCACTGGTAGGAATAGTCTTTCACAGTTGATGTGGATATTATCTCTGCATCTCAGGTAGCATCTGAGGTACATACAGAGTCCTGCAGCTTTGTTTTTCTCAACAGATTAATCAAGGGCAGGGACTGAATAGTAATGGTTGGATGATAGTAACAGCAAATTGTTTTTGGGTAGGACCCATGCTGTATTGTAAGAATGACTGATTCAGTTGTTTGCCGGCAATTTGGATCTATGAATAGTATATGTAACTCAATTACTCTGCATATTTAAGCTAGCATTATGATAAATTATAAGTCATATATAATATCTGCTTCAGTGAGGGTGGAAGACAAGGACTCAAACTTAGATGAGTTTGGTCATGTCAGATCTCAGGGGAGAACCTACTGGGGAATAATGTGATTGAGTGTGGACTGTGGACATATGAAAATTGGACATCTGACCAAAATAATCTCGACCATGAAGTCAGAACATGTCTGAGATCATGGAAAAGTATCCCTTGGTTGTGATTGGAGCTAATTTCTAGCTTTCAAGAGATACAGAAAGAAGTTTGCCATGGGGAATTGGTGCAGAGATTGGTGTGATCACAGTCATGAATATGAACTAGTCATTGAAAACACATGATTTTCCCTTGTAATTATATCCTCAAAGTGTGGGATCTTCAGCTGTTGTGATCCTCTCCACAACTGAGCTCCAAACTCCTTTTCAAATCAGGACACTCCTGAAATGAGCCAGGTGTTCTGGACATGGATAGAATAGTGGCAATCTTGATTGTTTGAGTGGAGTGGAGGTTGTTGTCACTCATTGGGTACGTCTGTCACTAAATCAATCAAAATGTTGATCCAGGAGGTTTCATGTTAGTGAGGCAACAGCGTTAGTGCAGTCTACGCCAATCAAAACTGATGGAGGTAAGTGTATGCTCACATTACCTCCCAGTGACTAAATTACAACCTGTACAGACCAGGTATCAGATGGACAGCTCTGAATGAAGTAGTTATCCTCCCTTGAAAATGACTTGGCCTGAGGGCACTGAGTCAGCCAGTAATGTGTCAGAAAATTACATGATATTGGGAGTATCCATGAAGCTATTCTCCTAAAATAAGGCAAACATCTGGTGATTGCTCCTCCCTTGAAGAGGTACATCACCACACCTGAATTGTCCCTCATAATCAAGACTGTGTTTCTCTGGATATGTTCTAACCATATCTGGAAGGCATGGGTAATGGTTTTCATTTCCAAAAGGTTGAAAAGAAGAGCCTTCTTTGAAAGAATCCACATGCCATTGACCATCCCAGGTCCATTAGTAAAAACTGGCATTGTAACAGGTCCACCCCACATTGAGTTTGCTGAGGAGCTGTAAAAGACTTCCTCTCCAGACAATGTCTTGTTGCTGCTTTCTCCAAGACATGAGCTATACTTTCAATGTGTTTGGGAGAAAGACACCAAGTTAATATGGGTAAAGAGTTCTACATCTAAATAATACAAAATGTTGAGAAAGGATATAAGGTCAGACTTCTGTATGGTGATTATCCAACCTGAACTGAGGAAAGTAAGGTAGTTCATGCAGTGAGCCATAAACTATAATAAATCAAATGTTTTTTTTGTCATGTGTCATCTAGGAATATATGTCTTCTCTGCAGAGAACATTCTGGATTCGGATATGTCTTGGTGTAATGTCTTCATGAAGATACAACTTCAAGGTCTTTGGAGATGACTTTCCTGATGCATGTTGTTCAATAATTCTTTTGATGCATTTCAGGGAAAAATGCAAAGTTGATACTTGTTATGGGTTCCATACTTAGATGGACTGAAATATTGAGAAAGGAAAAAGTCTAGTTTCTCTGTACTTATTATTCATCCCACAGTGAGTGAAGTATGATTGTCTGGAACATCACTGTAACTCTGGTGTATGACCTGAACTCTTAGTGAAGGATCAAGTGCTTAGATGCTAATCACGTACTTGTCACATACTTGTCACATTTCTGTTGCAGGTCACAGTTGCCATCAGATTATGGAACCAAAAGCGTTCATGAATACAAGCACTGTTTGTATGGTTTTTGTACTATGCTACCCTGTACAAAGGGCAAAACAAGATTTTCTTGTGAAGAAAACATACCCATTCATGAAAATTACACCTATTGCTTTCTTACCTCCTTAAGTTGACACATCAACAAAGGTGGAGAACTGCAGAGGGCAGGGAGTGCATAGGAAAATAGCAATGATCATTAGTGGCCTTTTTGGCTTGACAAAAAAAATGGTCAGATGCACAAAATCAAGTGGGAAGGAAGTCGGCACTAACTTGATGTGACATCAATGATAATGTCTGTGCACTTGATCAAACTCCAGACAATCAGCGTGTAGAAAATAACTGTACGTGACTGTTTACCAGTGGGGTAAGAAAGTTGCATGCAACTGACTACTATAAAGAAGGTCTTGTGTTACCAGGATTTTGAATGCTCCAAGACATGCCCATTAATTTTTTAAATCTTTAACCACTGTGGCAAGATTCTGAATGATGAAATGTTAACATCAGTTACATCTACCAAGACAATGAACTTGAAGGTAGAATGGATTGAAAGTGTTGGATGGCAGTCTGATGGAGATAAAATCCAACAGATCCCTCTATTGCTGCTGTGGACTAAATTCTGTCTATTTGATTGTGCCAGCATTTCGGTTTCTGGAATCATCACTTTCACCAATGGGAAATGCTGATGAACTACCATCAGCATGCAACGTCATTTTACCAAAGTTTTTTTTACCAGTCAGAGATAACAGACTCCTGATGACTTTAAACATTCACAGCTCATTCATACAGCTGGACTGCTTCATCAGCAGTCAATGGTGTACCAAAGACAGTATATGCCTTTGCAGTTTGGCTAACTGGTGTGGTATGGTCAATTCATACAACCAACTATGCAGTCTCTCTGAGTGGCCATCTTGACCACTGACCACTGTAACCATATGTAGTTCATTCATGCAGCTGAATCAGTCGATCAGCAGTTGGAACAGCATTCCAAAGACCAAGTATAATTTGAAAATCTTCATGTATTGTTTGTTTTCATAATATTTTTATTGCATCGATGGGGTAAAAGATTAAAAGCCCCCATGCCTCATGGGCATGGTCATATTGTTTTGTGAGTCATCATGCCCCATTGGTGGGGTCCTAGGCTTATCCCCAGTGGGATTGCAATTACATATCAAGAAAAAAGTATTCCATTCCTATTAATCATAAGTAATTCCAAAGCTTCAGTGGAATCTCCTGTGGTTGGGTGGAGAAAGCATCTCAACATCACCCATGATACTACTCAATGATTCTGTCTTCATGGATAATGTGTGTTGTGGTACTATTCTGCATCTTCATGGAGATGGCATCGCAACATCGGCCATGTAACTAATCAATTCTGTATTTATGGCAATAGTATTTCTGGTGCCGTGTCTACAAGTACATGTTGGGTGGAGATGGCATATTTGTTGACAGCCACCATGAGACTAATCAGCATTCTCATGAGTCGGTGGTTCTTTCTGGGGGTTTTCCTGGGTTCTTCCTCCACCATTAATGCCACTTGCTATGTTTAGCCAATCATGTGCTGAAAAATGGCATTAAAACCTACAACAACAACAATAACAACAACAACTAATCAACAAACATGCTTGTTTTTTGCAGCCTTTGAGATGAGTTTTCAAAACAATGGACAAAGGATATTTGTAACAAGTACGCACATGTAACAACGAGTAATTGTATGTGTAGACACATTTCATGTCTCTCACTTTTTTATCATGTACATTTCTCACACTTTGTTGTTATCTCTAAGAAGAGGAAGAAACAAGTGCATACAACAAATATATATAAATGAAATCATGCAAACTGTGTTATCAAAACAACTTAGAAGTGTAATAGTTGCTAAGTACAACACCAGACAATTTCTTTACTGTAATTGAATGCTTCTGATTGAAATTGTATGTGACAATACAGTACAATAACTACAAAAATATTAATAAATTCTACAGATTGGACAAAAATGTTGTATGCACCGTATAAAACAACATTTTGACCTACTATATCACTGAAAAAGAATAGTAGATGATTTAACTTTAAGTTATAAATTTTTCTGAATATAGCTGGATTGTCTGGAGGACATTTTAGCATATGGCAGTCAAAGTAAAAACTGGTACAGCTGGGTATAACAGTGGCAACCTAACAGTAGAAAGGGGAGTTAACCCGTAAGAACTGCTTCACATTGTCTGTACAATATATAGACAGAAATACATTTGTCATCTTTCTGAGATGGCTGGATTTGGAGGTAGTAGCAAGTTATCCCTACTATAATATGATCCAGTAATCTTTTTGACAGAGAAACACATTATAGCAGTGATAACATTCTGCTTTTATATATTTTGCAGAATCTAATATTTCATGGAGTTGAAATTTGGGACAAGTTCTGTGGAAGTATATTGGCTTAAAATTATGACAGTATTTATTTTACAAAAGTTTTGTCTATTTCTAAATTCTGTGAAATGTACATAACTAAATGTTTCATTCAAAAAAATCTGCCTGTAATATTTGAGAGTAAAACTCTGCCTGCAATATTCTGTAATAGAAATCTGTAATATTCTGAAGTAGAAATCTGCCTGTAATATTAAGGAGCAATTTCTGCCTGTAATATTCTACAGTAGAAATATACGTAATATTCTAAAGTAGAAATATGCATGTAATATTCTACAGTAGAAATCTGCTTGCAATATTAAGGAGCGAATTCTGCCTGTAATACTCTACAGTAGACATATGCATGCAAATATGCATGCAATATTCTACAGTATAAATCTGCCTGTAATATTCTACAGTAAAAAGATGAGGATGAGTTTATTAAGACAGAACTACTGTTATATCAATCCTTTCACTAATTTAATTGATGAATAAAAAAAATTAAAAAATAATAACAAAAAAGAACTTTAAAAATTGTATCAGAGTGCTTGGGTTTTATGACACAAAAACGCAGTAATAAAACAGTTACACAATCTCTCTTCTTGCATTTATTCAATCAAAATTAATGTTGTGAATATTAATTAATCAAGGTGTATTTGTGTTCTGCATTTATCCAAATTGCTGAAACTACTAGCAACTAAACTAAATAGGTACTTTTATTGTTATATTTTAACCCAACAATTGTTAAGGTTTCCATGGAAAGTAACGATATGTATGAATGCAAATTATCAGAGTTTAATACTATTTTCATATGCTCAAAACTATTGTTTTTCTTCATACATTTTTTTCCCTCCAGTTTTATCTTATTGTATAAAAACTGAAATGAACTTGCTAACTAAATTCTCTTGATGTAATCATTTGACGTGTAGCTGCTGATTTACCAAACTTGAATCACAGCTTGGAAATTTCATGATGTACATGTTGTCATTGGAGCAAGGATGAAGATAGAGATTTAGTGAAAATATCCAATCAATTGTAAGTATTGTATTTTAATTGTTGTAAATAACACATGTATGTTTCTGCGCATGCCTAGCAATTACACCATTTTTACAGTAAAACAGGGACTATCTGAAATGACAAGATTTAAAAACTATAGAAATATTTTTATATTGTTGAATTTTTTTAAAACTTGGTTTTCAAAATAAATGTATTATGTGCAGTTTTTACATGTATGCAATTTAATATAATAAAATCCATTTATCCTGTCAGCTAACATTTTTGTAGGTGATAAAATTCATACAAAATATATGTAGAATGTTACAGAGTATGTGTTTATACCTTAAATGACTGTAGAAATGTCCAGAGAAGCAATCTAATTGTATAACCCTGACGCAAGAGCTTGACCAGTCTGGCAGCCCGAAACAGACGGAAAATGCCGATGTTGAAGTTGATATAAGAGGACTGGAATGTAAAATAAATACTTTTATGACTCTATGATCTTAAATAAGTAACAAGAGTAAATCCAACAAGTATTGTACAATTGAAAACATTTTTATTTTCCGAAAATATAACATGAAATAATTAAAAATATCTAACATTATGGTGAATGAAATCCTAAAATCCTAAATGTGCTATCAACAGCAATAGTTTCTAGTAATCTGAATGAGTTCCAGAGGTACTCCAAATGGTAGTCTGTATTATAATTGTGTGTTATCAGTACAGAAGAATCTCTGTTATAATCCCAAAATGTCTTTAAATGAATTCACAGTAATTCTAATACAGCTCAATGTCTTTGAATGTTTCTCAGTAATTCTCTACAGCTATTGTTCCTATTAATCTGAGACTGCTCCGGCAGTCAAGTGGTTAGAGCATCCACCTTGGATGTGTGAGGTCGTGGGTTTGATCCCCGGCTGAGTTGTACCAAAGACTTACAAAAATGGTACTAACAGTTGCCTCGCTTGGCGCTCAGCATTAAGAGGTTAGTGTTAGGAATGGTTGGCCTGGTGTTGGCCTGGTGTCAGGATAATGTGATTGGGCGTGACATCATACTATATG
Source organism: Sinohyriopsis cumingii (assembly GCA_028554795.2). Lineage (NCBI taxonomy): Eukaryota > Metazoa > Mollusca > Bivalvia > Unionida > Unionidae > Sinohyriopsis > Sinohyriopsis cumingii. The sequence goes on along the minus strand of CM068839.1, from coordinate 17,638,521 downwards.
TCTGTGGCATGATACCCCAGTGCTAGACATCACTATAAAACTGTCACACTGCAGACATCACAATGATATGACTGAAATTTTGTTAAAGCTACATTAAAAACCCAAATCACACACACACACACACACCTATTAATCTGATGTATTTCAAGCACTGTAATTCCAATGAATGATTGTATTAAATATATAAATTCCTTTCAATGCATAACTCTTCCAAGGCTGATAGTAATACCAAGAATGCCTAATTTAGCATTAATTCTCTTATATAGAATATTAACATGCAATATCACGAAATGTAGTATGAGGCTTTGAATGAATCATCTTATAATTTTTAAATAATCTATCAGTGAACAGATCAGCTCTTTTAATTCTCAGTGATCAAAACTTAGGTCAGGCTGTCCTTTTCTAAAACTCTTATTCTTTTCAGATCATGTGATGTTTACTTGCACTAACAGTATGACTCAACCTTGAAACCCTTGAATGAAACCATTTATGCACTATATATTACTCATCTTTAAAGTGCAAATGATGATCAAAAAATTTTAGCATTAATAATGTCATTTACTAAATGACCCTTACAGAGACTATTATTATGAAAATAATATCCATATGGTAATATAGATACAAGTAGCAATTACACAGAAACTATAATTTCACTGGTGTTGGATACAAATCTTAATTACAATCTAGATAATAGAAAATATAAATAATTATACAGTCATCAGCAGCATAGTTGCATGAATCTGATTCAAGGTAAAAGCTGTTCTTAGTTTCCATTGTTAGAATCTATTTTATTTGCTGCATGAATGAAGGGAAAATCATTGATTATGTTATACATTTACAATGAACTGTATAATCAAGATTTATAACAAGCAAACTATAATGCAAATTTATCTAATTGCATGTGACATTTTGTTTTAAAAATGTGTCTAGAAGTTTTCAAAATTACTAGAAATTAAAAAAATGTAGTTATATAGATGAGACAGGAGTACAAAAAAAGCCAAATTAAGCAGCATGGCACATCTTCACTAAAATTTTTGTTGTTGTTGTGGGGTTTAACGCCATTTTTCAGCACACGATAGGCTATACATGGTGGCCAGTATTAATGGTGATCTTCACTAAAAATAAGATTCTAGTATATTATAGCCTTTGCAATGGTTATTAGTATAAATATGTGTGCAAGTACTGGCATAAAAAGTGTAAAGATTAGTATAACAATGCTCCCCAATAATGTACAACACATGTCTGATGAATAAAAAACAAATTGCCTAGCTGTACTCCCCAATAATGTCCAATACATGTCTGACTAAGTGTAAAAAACAACTCGCCTAGCAGTACTCCACAATAATGTCCAATCCATGGCTAACTAGGCATAAAAAAGAACTCACCTAGCAGTACTCCCCAATAATGTCCAATACATGTCTGACTAAGTGTAAAAAACAACTCGCCTAGCAGTACTCCACAATAATGTCCAATTCATGGCTAACTAGGCATAAAAAAGAACTCACCTAGCAGAAAATCCACAAAGATCCACAAAATATGTCCAATATACATGTATGTCTGATTAGGTGTAAAGAAGAATTCACCTAGCAGTACTCCACAATAATGTCCAAGACATGTCTGACTAGGTGTAAAAAACAGCTTGCCTAGCAGTACTCCACAAAAATGTCCAATACATGTCTGATGAATACAAAAAACTCTCCATTGTAGTACTCCACAATAATGTCCAATACATTGATTGATGAATAAAAAAACAACTCTTCGAGCAGTGCTCCACAAAAATGTCCAATCCATGACTGACTAAGCATAAAAACAACTTGCCTAGCAGTACTCCACAAAAAATGCCCAATACATGACTGATGAATAGAAAACAACTCTCAGCAGTATTCCACAATAATGTCCAATATATGTCTGATAGATAAAAAACAATGCACGTGGCAGTACACCACAATAATGTCCAATCCATGACTGACTAGGCATAAAAATCAATTTGCCTAGCAGTACTCCACAAAAAATGTCCAATACATGACTGATGAATAAAAAGTGACCCACCTAACAGTACTCCACAATAATGTCCAATACATGTCTGACAAATAAAAAACAACTCACCTAGCAGTACTCCACAATAATGTCCAATATATATATATGCCTGACTAGGCCTAAAAAAAAGAACTAGCCTAGCATCACATAGGTCAGATAAGTATTCAGTTGGTAATTATAGCATTAGATTAATAAATAATTAACATTTTTATTTCCTGTTTCTGTATTCAAATAAAGTCAGAGCATGAGATTGTCAGATGAAAATATAGTTTTAATTAGGATAAGACAAGTTTCATAAAGTTTCATTTTATGCATGCAATGATCAGCTGATTCAGGTACCATATTTATCATACACTGAAAAGATCAGCTTCAGTCTGAGCTACCATGGTGTGCCACTGGGCATTGCACTTTGTCCCATTTTGTTCTGGCACCAAATAACCTACCAGTATTTGCACTGTTGTGCATAACACATCAGACTAGACCAAACCAATCAGTCTGCAGTTCTGTTACAGTCACTATTCTTAATTTTGTTTCAAATCTTCAAGCTGTTCCATCAACTTACAGTGTGGGATAAAAAAAATCACCCCACATTATTTATGTAGTTTGAAATGTGGATTTTCTGGGACACTAAGTTGGTTTGCTGCTACAGAATCTTTAGTTCTAGGCCTAACAATTCTTATCCCATCATGAAATATTATTTTTCTGGGTTGTATATCTGGTAAGTTCTGAGGTTTTCAGTAAGGATCATTATCAATGATGCATATTCACTTTTTTCAGAATTGGCAAATCACTAAGGCACTTTGAACGAATTTCTTCCTATGTTACATATCTATCGTGTGAACATCAGATTGATCAGATTGCACAATCATTACAGACATGGATAGTGAATACTGTTAGACTCTAGAATTCAGTACTGATAATAATATCACAATATTTGCAGTACAGACATGGATAGTGAATACTGTCAGTCAATAGTATTCAGTACTGTACTAATAATCACACAGTATTTTCAGTACAGACATGGATAGAGAATATTGTTAGACTCTAGAATTCAGAATTGTACTAGTAATCACACAGTATTATCAGTACATACATGGCTAGTGAATACTGTTAGTCTCTAGAATTCAGAACTATTAATAATCATACAGTATTATCAGTACATACATGGATAGTGAATACTGTAGGACTAGAATTCAGAATTGTACTAATAATCACACAGTATTATCAGTACATACATGGACAGTGAATACTGTTAGTCTCTAGAATTCAGAACTGTACTAATAATCACACAGTATCATCAGTACAGACATGGATAGAGAATATTGTTAGACTCTAGAATTCAGAATTGTACTAGTAATCACACAGTATTATCAGTACATACATGGCTAGTGAATACTGTTAGTCTCTAGAATTCAGAACTATTAATAATCACACAGTATTATCAGTACATACATGGATAGTGAATACTGTAGGACTAGAATTCAGAATTGTACTAATAATCACACAGTATTATTAGTACATACATGGATAGTGAATACTGTTAGTCTCTAGAATTAAGAACTGTACTAATAATCACACAGTATTATCAGTACATACATGGATAGTGAATACTGTAGGACTAGAATTCAGAATTGTACTAATAATCACACAGTATTATCAGTACATACATGGACAGTGAATACTGTCAGACTCTAGAATTCAGTACTGTACTAAAAATCACACAATATTATCAGTACAGACATGGATAGAGAACACCATCAGGCTCTAGAATTCAGTACCATACCAATAATCACACAGTATTATTAGTACATACATGGATAGTGAATACTGTTAGTCTCAGAATTCAGAACTGTACTAATAATCACAAAGTATTATCAGTACAGACATGGATAGTGAATATTGTTAGACTCTAGAATTTGGTACTGTACTAATAATCTTACATCATTTTAAGTACAGACATGGATAGTGAATACTATTAGATCCTAGAATTCGGTACTGTACTAATAATCACACAGTATTTTCAGTATAGACTTGGATAGTGAATGCTGTTAGACTCTAGAAATTGGTACTGTACTAATAATAACAGTATTTTCAGTATAGACTTGGATAGTGGATGCTGTTAGACCCTAGAAATTGGTACTGTACTAATAATCACACAATATTATAAGTATAGACATGGATAGTGAATACTGTCAGAGTATAGAATTTGGTACTGTACTAATAATCACACAGTATTATCAGTACAGACATGGATAGAGGATACCATCAGGCTCTAGAATTTAGTACTGTACTAATAATCACACAGTATTATCAGTACATACTAGATATATAGTGAATACTGTCAGAGTATATAACTTGGTACTGTACTAATAATCACGCAATAATATCAGTACAGACATTGATAGAGAATACCATCAGGCTCTAGAATTTGGTATTTAACTCAAATTTTGTGCTTTTTCAATTGAAGACAGAATCTTTAAAACAATGATGGGAGGGACTGGAATCAATGTTAGAGGGAAAGGGAGCATTAATGGGAGGGACCATAGGCACTGGTGGGCAGGACATCTCAGCCAGTCATATGTAAAATCACCTCATTAATATGCATGGATGACACTGGTTATAAAACATTTCTGAGATCTTGATCATTTATGCACACATTCCAAGTTTGATCTCAATCAGACCAGCAATGTGGGCTACAGTATGGTAAGAAGCTTGGTAAATCAATTGCAAAGATTACCTCATTAGTATGTGTGGATTTACTTATTAATGAACTCTTCCAAGATCTAAATGTTATAATACTATATTCCAAGTTTGATCAAAGTCAGATCAGAAATAGGGTCTTCAGAATTTCAAAAAGAAATTGTTTATGGATAGACTGACAGCAGATGGACAATGGATAATGGACACAGGGTCAGGCCATAATAAATATGGTCAGTGCTTTTTTAATGTCTGTAAGATCAGAAAAATAAAGCTTAAAGGATTAGTTGGAGATAAGTAACTTACCCCAAATTCATTGATCAAGACATCCAGTATACTTCCAACCACTGTGATAAAATCAAAAATTTTCCAAGGGTCACGGAAATAGTTCTGTAAATGACAAGTCACAAATATTTATGTATTATCACTGTTTCTCTTACTAATAAAATGTTTTTTCTTTCTGACAATTATAAAATGTTTTAAGTATATAGTGTAGTCTATATCCATAAATTTTATTAACGGCATCCAACTGTTGTATTGTAGACTGTACCGTAATCTATGTTCTCATATCCTTAACTATTCCACCTGCATTAGCACATCCCCACTTGGTATACAAGATTTATTCTTTATAAATAAATATTTATGATATAATATCATTGATATACAAGATTTATTCTATATAAATTAACATTTATGATATAATTTCATTGGAATACAAGATTTATTCTATATAAATTAATATTTATGATATAATGTCATTAGTTTTTCAAGTGATAAGATAAACATCATGAAACCAATGTTAGAATTTTATTTTAATTTAGATCTTCAGAAAAAGTAGAAGTTCAAATTTATGCAGGAAATGCCAAATTATTTATAAATAACTTTCTATGTGCTATGTAATAAAGGATTCAGATTTTTACAAAATTTACATTTCATTTCAAAATTGTTAAAAGGAAATGGCATGCATCATGGACTACTTTTAATTGCATGAGGCTGAATATCCTAAGAGATCTTCACCATGAATTCTACTATAAATAGATTTTGAAGCTAGAATGTATATCATAAATGCAGTTGAACCTATAAACCATTATCAAAACTACAGTGTACTATACATTCAAGCTACATACATTTTTTCATTGTGCATGAAGTATCTATTGAAAGTACAGACAGACAAACATAAAGTTATATTTACCATCCATGAATCTTTCCTTTCATGCACATGAAAATATACTTAATCACCAGATGTAACACTGGGTTTGTAGAAAAAATCACATGAAAGCTTAGTCCATTCATATCCTGATATTATGTCATGAACAGACACCTTTGCTGATTTCTTTTTAATACCTAATGGTGCATAAATGTATAAAACATTTGATCCATACTTTATGTGGTAATTACATATACCTTGCTCCCTCATTACAGTACTAATTCTGGCAAGTAAACAGCCATATAGTAAGATTGTCTTATATTACTTCCATATAGTAGAGTGTCTTATAATGAAGTACACTGCCTTATAGTGAGTTTCTTATACTTAAGTATTTTGTCTTATAGCGGAGTGTCTTATAATGAAGTATACTTCCTTTTAGTGGAGTGTCTTATAATGAAGTATTATGCCTTATAGTGGAGTGTCTTATGATGAAGTATACTTCCTTATAGTGGAGTGTCTAATAATGAAGTATACTGCCATATAGTAAGAGTGTCCTATAATGAAGTATACTTCCTTATAGTGGAGTGTCTTATAATGAAGTATACTGCCTTATAGTGGAGTGTCTTATAATGAAGTATACTTCCTTATAGTGGAGTGTCTTATAATGAAGTATTATGCCTTATAGTGGAGTGTCTTATGATGAAGTATACTTTCTTATAGTGGAGTGTCTTATAATGAAGTATACTGCCTTATAGTAAGAGTGTCCTATAATGAAGTATACTGCCATATAGTAAGAGTGTCTTATAATGAAGTATACTGCCATATAGTAAGAGTGTCCTATAATGAAGTATACTGCCTTAGAGTATCTTATAATGAGGTATACTGCCTTATGGTGAATGTCTTATAATGAAGTTTGTCAGACTAGTAGTATCAAAAAACTTGTTGCACTTATTGGAATACAATTCATCTGATTACTGAAAATGTATTTAAAATGACAAAAACTTAGGTACTGTATTAAGTTAGGAAGATCAAGAACAAAAGGCTTACATTTTGACATTATCTAATGAATTTGACTCCATGACATTTGACCTACTATGAAACTCAGAAACAAAGAACCACTCACCCACTAACAAATTGTTGTTGTAGTAGGGTTTGACGCCATTTTTCAGCACATGATAGGCTATACATGGCGGCCAGTATTAATGGTGGAGGAAGAACCTGGGAAAACCCCAGAAAGAACCATCAACCCACGAGAAGCTACTGGCAAGCTTTCTCACATACCCACATTGGCTGAATCCGAGACTCGAATCCATGCAGATAGAGGTGAGATGACAGTGATCTGTAACGGAAAGCGTGTTAGACCACTTGGCCACTCAGGGCCCCACACTAACAAATTTGCTTTGTAAGAAATTTGCGAACCCTAGCAACATCACTGGCTGAACATCTTAAGTGATTCGCCAACTTAAGCAATATAACTGGTGAACATTTCAAGTGATTTGCTCACTCAAGCAAAATCGTTTGGTGAACATTTTAAGTGATTTGCCAACCTGAGCAATATCACTTGGTGAACTTTTGAAATTAATGGCTGACCTAAGCAATATTGTTGGGTGGACATTTTAATTGATTGGCTGACCTAAGCAGTATCGCTGTGTGGACATTTTAAGTGATTTGCTGACCTAATCAATATTGCTGGGTGGACATTTTAAGTGATTTGCCGACCTAAGCAATATCCCTCAGTGATCTTTTGAAATGATTGGCTGACCTAAGCAATATTACTGGGTGGACATTATTACTCTTCTCCTCCAATAATTTCACTGGATTGATTATTTTGCACCTCAAACTCCTTGGACAGATTTAAGAAGCAAATAATGTCCATCAAGCATTACAAGAAGTTCTCAATGATTTGTATCACCTGTTAAAATTTGAAACAATTTATTTACCAAATTCAGTCAAACATCTGCTTTAATCAGTTTTCAGTCACTTATTACAACTTTGTCATTAAATATCAGTCAATATGTTAAAGCATGTAATATATATATATATATATATATATATATATATATATATATATATATATATATATATATAATAGTTTCACTCTATAATGCTATTTATGGAAGCATAAGTTTAAAAATTATGATAACATTATTTGGAAAATAATTCAAACATACAATTTATCATAAGATGTATATCATAATTACAGCTTTTATTATTGTTTATTATTAATATTATTATTATTATTACTGATTTTTCACATCCACTGTCTCTTTGTGACTCTTCATGTTTGGTTGTATGGTTAAAGATTTTTAAGCCAAATTCCCAAGCTCATTCTTATTTGTACTAATCACAATTGTTAATTGTTTTACCTGATTTAGAATATAACATACGAGAGTAAATATACATGGATGTTTATGAATGCAAATGAAGTGAATACTTGCCACTTGAAGGTATGTAGATTTAAATTCTAAAACATGACACCCATTACTTAAATAATCAGTGTTGAATTCCTGTATGACCCATGTGACTTGTACTATAAGAAGTGACATATTTAATGATTGCAACAAGTGTAAATGTACATCCGAATAGAACTGCAGATGAAGTTCCAAACTCTGTCCTTACCACATCTCTATAAACTTTGCATTTTTAAATAACTTTTGAGATTCCAGCCATCATAGCTCAAAACAATTTTTTTTAAGCGCTCATTTCATGGACAACTGAAATGCAACATAACTAGACCCTGTCCTCACTGTACTCAACACAGTACACTTCTCCATTTCACTGCCTACACTCTTACTTGTCTTGACTACCACATGTACTGGATGCAACCTTGATACTAAAATGCATCAAAACTCATGAAAACAATATTTTCTAGTGTATGACCCCTTAGACAAATACATAATAATTGACAAGACTTGCAACTCATGAAATTGCAGTGTCTGAGTTGGCAGCATTCAGTATTTTTGTCTGAGAAAAGAAGTTACTTAGCAATATAAATATCTGCTGGCATCTTCACTCTGGTATGACAATGTATCAGTAAGGCTAGAGTCTTAAAAGTACCAGTATCAGTAATAATGACTAGGACCAGTACTGGTAATACTGACTAGGACCAGTACTGGTAATACTGACTAGGACCAGTACTAGTAATACTGACTAGGACCAGTACTGGTAATACAGACTAGGACCACTACTGGTAATGCTGACTAGGACCAGTACTAGTAATACTGACTAGGACCAGTACTGGTAATACTGACTAGGACCAGTACTAGTAATACTGACTAGGACCAGTACTGGTAATACTGACTAGAACCAGTACTGGTAATACTGACTAGCACCAGTACTGGTAATACCGACTAGGACCAGTACTGGTAATGCTGACTAGGACCAGTATCAATAATACAGACTAGGACCAGTACTGGTAATACTGACTAGGACCAGTACTAGTAATACTGACTAGGACCAGTACTGGTAATACTGACTAGAACCAGTACTGGTAATACTGACTAGGACCAGTACTGGTAATACAGACTAGGACCAGTACTGGTAATGCTGACTAGGACCAGTACCAACAATACAGACTAGGACCAGTACTGGTAATACAGACTAGGACCAGTACTGGTAATACTGACTAGGACCAGTACTGGTAATGCTGACTTGGACCAGTACCAATAATACAGACTAGGACCAGTACTGGTAATACTGACTAGGACCAGTACTGGTAATGCTGACTAGGACCAGTATCAATAATACAGACTAGGACCAGTACTGGCAATACTGACTAGGACCAGTACTGGTAATACTGACTAGGACCAGTACTGGTAATACTGACTAGGACCACTACTGGTAATGCTGACTAAGACCAGTATCAATAATACAGACTAGGACCAGTACTGGTAATACTGACTAGGACCAGTACTATTAATACTGACTAGGACCAGTATCAATAATACTCACTAGGACCAGTACTGGTAATGCTGACTAGGACCAGTATCAATAATACAAACCAGGACCAGTACTGGTAATATTGACTAGGACCAGTACTATTAATACTGACTAGGACCAGTACTGGTAATACTGACTAGGACCAGTACTAGTAATACTGACTAGGACCAGTACTGGTAATACTGACTAGGACCAGTACTTAATACTGACTAGGACCAGTACTGGTAATGCTGACTAGGACCAGTACCAATAATACAGACTAGGACAAGTACTGGTAATACTGACTAGGACCAGTACTGTTAATACCGACTAGGACCAGTACTGGTAATACTGACTAGGACCAGTACTGGTAATGCTGACTAGGACCAGTATCAATAATACAGACTAGGACCAGTACTGGTAATACTGACTAGGACCAGTACTGGTAATACCGACTAGGACCAGTACTAGTAATACTGACTAGGACCAGTACTGGTAATACTGACTAGGACCAGTACTTAATACTGACTAGGACCAGTACTGGTAATGCTGACTAGGACCAGTACCAATAATACAGACTAGGACCAGTACTGGTAATACTGACTAGGACCAGTACTGGTAATACCGACTAGGACCAGTACTGGTAATACTGACTAGAACCAGTACTGGTAATACCGACTAGGACCAGTACTGGTAATACTGACTAGGACCAGTACTGGTAATGCTGACTAGGACCAGTATCAATAATACAGACTAGGACCAGTACTGGTAATGCTGACTAGGACCAGTACTGGTAATACTGACTAGGACCAGTACTGTTAATACCGACTAGGACCAGTACTGGTAATACTGACTAGGACCAGTACTGGTAATGCTGACTAGGACCAGTATCAATAATACAGACTAGGACCAGTACTGGTAATACTGACTAGGACCAGTACTGGTAATACCGACTAGGACCAGTACTAGTAATACTGACTAGGACCAGTACTGGTAATACTGACTAGGACCAGTACTTAATACTGACTAGGACCAGTACTGGTAATGCTGACTAGGACCAGTACCAATAATACGGACTAGGACCAGTACTGGTAATACTGACTAGGACCAGTACTGGTAATACCGACTAGGACCAGTACTGGTAATACTGACTAGAACCAGTACTGGTAATACAGACTAGGACCAGTACTGGTAATGCTGACTAGGACCAGTACTGGTAATGCTGACTAGGACCAGTACCAATAATACAGACTAGGACCAGTACTGGTAACGCTGACTAGGACCAATACCAATAATATTGACTTAAGGTGAAAAATCACTAAAAAATTTGACATTCTCTTCCTCAACTTCTCAGCAGTGGGACTCATAAAGATGTTTGATAAGTCATAGAAATGGGAAATTTTTCCACCTCAACCTGATCCTGAAGTAGTGCTAAGTGTCACTGTAAATGTGAATACCATTGGCAAATCAAGGGCTAGGTGTGAAAATGTCATTTTAAATGCGAAAACCTTTAGGAAATCAAGGACAAGGTATGGAAAGTGTCACTGTAAATGTGAATACCATTGACAAATCAAGGGCTACTGGTGTGAAAATGTCATTTTATATGTGAAAACCATTAGGAAATCAATGACCAGGTGTGGAAAGTGTCCCTGTCAATGTGAATACCATTAGGAAATAAAGAGCTAGGTGTGAAAGGTGTGAATGTAAATGTGAACATCATTAGGAAATCAAGGGCTAGGCATGATAAGTGTCATTATAAATGTGATCACCATTAGGAAATCAAGAGCTAGGTGTGAAAGGTGTGAATGTAAATGTGAACACCATTAGGAAATCAAGGGGCAGGTGTGAAAAGTATCATCGTAAATGTGAATATCATTAGAAAATCAATGACTAAGTGTGAAAAGTATCCCTGTAAATGTGAATACCATAAGGAAATCAAGGGCTAGGTGTGTAAGTGTCATCGTAAATGTGAAAACCATTAGGAAATCAAGGATCAGGTGTGGAAAGTGTCCCTGTCAATGTGAATACTATTAGGAAATCAAGAGCAAGGTGTGAAAGGTATGAATGTAAATGTGAACACCATTAGGAAATCAAGGGGTAGGTGTGAAAAGTATCATCGTAAATGTGAATATCATTAGAAAATCAATGACTAAGTGTGAAAGTGTCACTGTAAATATGAATACCATTAGGAAATCAATGACTTGGTTTTAAAATTATCACTTTAAATGTGAATACCATCAAGAAATCAAGGGTTAGGTGTGAAAAGTGTTACTGGAAATGTGAATACCATTAGGAAATCAAGGGCTAGGTGTGAAACTGCAACATAACGTATCCATACATTTTATACATTTTAATAGGTATCTCACATCAGAGAAAGAAATCAAGTCAGTTTCATTTCCCCTGTGACATGTTCTTGACTGAGAGTGAGTAGTACCAATTAGGTACAATTAAATATATTGTTGATGCACACTAAACAATGATGAATTTCAGTTCTTGTTATGGCAAAGAAATACACTGATTTTCATTGTGTGAATCTGCATCTGCCATGCCTAGAGACAAATAAACAATTGCATAAATGCCAAGTTTTCTTGGAACAAATTGGGGAGATCGATGTTTACAATCAGGAGACTGGGTCCAAATCAGGGAGATTTGTATATCTGCCATTTTGTCATAAACTTCAGAGCAAAAGTGAACATTGTACCAAATTAAGGAAATTATTTACAGTGAATGATAATTGCTCACCTTTATTAATTTTTTTATTTCCTATTTTCTCTCTCCCACAAAAAAATAATTTAAGAACCTTCTCAAGAAGCAGTGTCTCTGTGGTTCAAAAGCTTGTGACAGACTGGTACCTCAAACTCAAACTTATTTTTTTCAACATTCGCTGTCCTTCAGTCATGTAGAGAAGTTCTTTTTGCAACAATACCCAAATGATTTGAAGGTCTGAGTTAAAAACAGTCAGGATTTGCATTTATTTTATGTGATATTAATGACAGTTCCATATATATTTCCACAGAGGTCCACCTGAATCTTCCTCAACATATTGAAACAGTGCCCAGGATTTTCAGTCTCAGGATTCAGTTAACCAATGGCCTTCAGGGTTTCATCATCAAATGGAATATTAGCTATCATCTTTGCTGTAACTTCCTCGCAGAAAGACATCACACATTTCGAAAGAAGCAGCTCAGCTGTGATGGAGAAATTTCATCTGGGTTGCTGTCATTTGCATGATCACTCAAGGCACAGTATGTAATGATTTCTCATTTGCTATGTCCAGCATAATTTTCAAGATCATTTTTCTCCCGCTAGAAATGTTTAAATGTGTTATGAAAGTTGTGCAATATACAAAGCTTTCCCACTCTTCACTGAATTTCACACATTTAAATTCATCTTCCCAAGCACTGTTGAACTTGCAAACATATTTCTTTTTTCTTACTGGTATATTTTCTTAGCATACATTTTAACATGGTACCAAAATTATTACAATTCCCAATATATCAAGAACTGTTTTATACTTGTCAGCTGCTTGCAATCTTTAATACATGACCCATTACTCAATAATGAATTACTGATGATCAAACCAACTTATGTGTGTACAACAAATGAATTAGCACATATCACAAGCCATGCTATATTTAGGTTATAACAAAACTTATGTGTGTACAACAAATGAATTAGCACATATCACAAGCCATGTTATATTTAGGTTATAACAAAACTTATGTGTGTACAACAAATGAATTAGCACATATTACATATTTCAAGCCATGTTATATTTAGGTTATAACAAAACTTATGTGTGTACAACAAATGAATTAGCACATATCACAAGCCATGTTATATTTAGGTTATAACAAAACTTATGTGTGTACAACAAATGAATTAGCACATATCACAAGCCATGAACTGATTCATTGTTAGGTCAATAACAACGTGATCAACAGACTATAATAGTCATCAACAGTCTATTGAATATTGTTATGGTGGTAATGGCTATGCTTGGCAGAGTTTTGATTTCTGGAATTTTTTGGCAGCAAATCAGTAGAACAAAAGATGGGGTTGAACATCCAAAGATTTCCAGTCACTCTGGGAGACTGGGCATGTATGCAAATGTTTGTAAACATTTTACTGAGCCCAGGGACAAGTAAATAAAATGTTTCAAAATTTTACTTGGCCCAGTCCATTTTCACCTGGTCAGGACAAGAAAGATGAACATTTCCTCAAAACTGTCCAGCCTATACCCACTTATACACTTCATGGACATGAACTGAACACTGACCATCCTATACTCACCTATACACTTATTGGACATGAACTGAATACTGCCCATCCTTTATCCACTTAAAATTATTGGATATAAACTGAACACTGCCCATCCTATACCCACTTATACACTTAATGGACATGAACTGAATACTGACTGTCCTATAAACATCTGAACTTATTGGACATGAACTGAACACTGCCCATCCTTTACCCACTTGAAATTATTGGACATAAACTGAACACTGCCCATCCTATATCGACCTATACACTTATTGGACATGAACTGAACACTGCCTATCCTATATCGACCTATACACTTATTGGACATGAACTGAACACTGCCCATCCTTTACCCACTTGAAATTATTGGACATAATCATGGCTACACAAACAGACCATATGGTCCATCCTTATCGCCAAGATTGTGAGTCATAGCTTGAAAACGTGAGAGATCCTGACCCAATGACTATGTATATCCTTAAAGGGTATTCAATGACAAATGCCGAAATCCAATTGACATTTTATATCTGCCTTTGGAATAGTCCTTACCCTCAAAAACCCTAGAGTCTAAAACATCTGGATGCAGATCAAAACATGGAAGTATGGGGACATGTTTCATAACCATCTTATTCCAATTTTTCAGTTTGCCCAACAAATTGCCCAGAGCATAATTCTGAATAATTAGCTGTTATATTCCATATATCCTCACTTATAAGGAAGATCCAATTACAAACACCTACTGCTCAGGTGGCCTAGTGGCTAGAGTGTCCACCTCAAATGTGGGAGGTCGTGGGTTCGATCCCCGGTCGAGTCATAACAAAGACTTACAAAAATGGTACTAACAGCTGCCTGCTTAGGCACTCAGCATTAAGAGGTTAGTGTTAGGACTGGTTGGCCTGGTGTCAGGATAATGTGACTGGGTGGGACATCAAGCTGCATGCCTGTGGCATGATGCCCCAAAGCTAGACATCACTATAAACTGTTCCACTGCAGACATCATAGCGATATGAATGATTTTTTTTAAAAACTACGTTAAAAATCCAAATCACACACACACACACACACAGCTAAACCCTTACCTTCCATTACATAATGAGCTGTCAGATCAGATCAGTGTTCTTTGTTCGACTGATTGTGCCTAATAAGTAACAGACTGCATAGACCCAGATCTGCTAGCATACTGTAATGGCAGATCTGGGTTTGTATATATAAATGCAAGTGAATATTGAATTTTGCAAATGTCTCCATGGTTTGATCTGTGCAATTCTGCAGCATAGGCAAGTATTTGTTACACAGAAATGAAATTGAAAATTAAGAAATCAGCTAAAAATTATGAAAATTAAACCCCTTTTTTTTTTCCAGTTCACACTTAGGGTGCATTTTTTATGTTAACCTCCCTGAGTTCTCTGAATTTATTATTTCCCTATAAATACAATAAATGTAATGAAAAATGTCAGAACTTAATTCTTACACCTTTTGTAACACAATCACAACTTTTATCTAGCAGAAATGGAATACACTAAATGGACCATTACAAAATCATGAAAGTAAGAAAATAATATTTTTTCTGAATAAAAAATTCAGGAAAAAGGTATGAACAAGAACTATTCATCCTTTTCTGATCTCAGCCTTGATCAGTTCATTTTGATTTAGGTTATAACAAAACTCATCAAAGTCATGACATAAATATGTTTTTAAGGAATAATTAAGACTGAATAACTAGTCTTCAACTTAAACAAATGAAGTTTAAACCTTCATTTTAAAATTCAGAAGGTTTCACAATTTTATACTGTAAAAATCAGTATATTCACTGAAAATTCAGGTCATAAACTGTTAAGAAAACCCAAATTTTGTATATTTATCTTTGAAAGAATGTCACTTATTTATATGTAATTGCATGAAAAATTAAAACAAACACTGTATAAAAAATTGTATATCAAAAGCTACCTACCTTAGATAAAACAGAAGTGTTACTGAGATGAAATAGTGACTAACATTTGACACATGAAAAAGACAAGATTGAACACAAAGACTGGACACTAAACAATGAATGGACACATTACTGGACACATGAACAGAGCCTAGATTCAACAGCAAGGGAAACAAGAACTGTTGAGCATTTTCTTTGTTATCATAACTATGGTATGTAGTACCATCTATACTCACTTCCAAGTGGAGTCCAAATGCCATCTACACAGATGCAGATCTGTCCTATCATAAATGCACTAGCAGGTCTAGGTCTATCCAATTCAGTAAGAGTAATCAGTAGAACAAACAGCATAGACCCTGATCTGCTGGCACATTATGTGATAACAGAAGAAGGTCTACTGCTGCTATTAGCAGTTGGACTTGAAGTATATACAGTATTCACAATGTTATTTAGTTACAATAAGTATATTTAGTATTTACAGTGTTATTTAGTTACAGTAAATATATGTAGCATTTACAATGTTATTTAGTTACAATCAGTATATATAGTATTTATAATGTTATTTAGTTACAGTAAGTATATATATTATTTACAATGTTATTTAGTTATGAGTCATTCCACTGTACAAAGAAATAACTCAAAATTGGAAAATTAAATGATACTTACCAAGTTAGAATTTGATGATAATTTCATTGAGCCTTAGTAACAGTACCCCTAGGGATCACACAAGAAGATACATAGGTTACCTGACTCGTCAATCTTTTGAAAGATCACAGGATACAAGATGAGAGACAGGGAGAATAGGTGGGCATGTGATTCAATAAGGGTACTACAGGTTCAATGAAATTATCATCAAACTTCAGCCTGGTAAGTATCATTTAATTTTCCAGTTTCATTGAACCTTTCATATCCTAAGTGACCCCATGAGATGTTTAGAGTATATGTTGTGACAGAAGCATTTTAGGGGAAGGAGGGGAATCACAACACATTATAAATCATGAGAATTTATTATGCAGATTCAACTGAACATGGTAAATGCATGCAATGAATTAAATATCAATGGGATTTTCATTGAATGTCAAGTCAGATGTGATAGGTTTCTGAAAATATTTTAGGAACAAAGAGTCTCTGCTCCGACAAAGCTTTTCTTTATTTTGAATGCACTGTTACCTTTTATGAAAATGTACAGCACTTAATTGAATAGCATTTGTGTACTATGTTGTGCAAGGTATTAGTACATGACTGATGGCAGCAGCTTGTCAGGTGGATTTTAGCCATCTTCAAATAATGTCTCTGTTCACTGCCTGAAAATGGGTATGGAAACTAACAAATAATTTGGTTTCATTATTCCTAATAATGTTTGTCTTATCTTAATACATACATATATATATATATATATATATATATATATATATATATATATATATATATATATATATATATATATATATATATATATATATATATATATATATATATATATATATATATATATATATATAAGACTGTACAAAGTCATCCGTCTGGTGTGTAAGTTAGTATGTGAATTACAACCAAAAGATTTTCAGCACATGGTTGCTAAAGATCACCAATAATGAAGATAGCTCTGTTATTTACATCTAAATTCCTAAGATTAAAGACCTGATGGGTTTGTCCTCTTTGGCCAGAAAGTAATGTCAGAAGCAAAACCAATTTGCATCATGAAAACTGCAAGGGAAGTTTATGAACTGGCAAAAGTGATTGAAAGCATCCTAGCACAATACCAGCATCCCACATGATTACATTCTTGGATAAAATAGGTCTATTGTCAAACACTCATCTCCTAAAACATTCAAGCAATAGATGTTGAGAAAATTATGTACCACCTGACAAAAGTAGAACCGTGATATTAGTGGATTTGGCTGTAATGATGGAACCCTACCCATATCCATTATGAAAGAAAATATCCATGGATTCCAAAACAAAATGTACAAATGACTGAAATGGATATATCAGGTCATAAAAGCATAGCAATCGCTGAAGATATGACCAATATTGTTAACGTGTTGACTGTCACCAAGTGGAGCAAAAAAGTGATGGTGGTGAGCTTCTGTTTTGCGTAGCCTTCCAGATATGTAACTGAAACACATCCAAACAGTGCCTTGGTGATGGATGCATTATGGTGTAGCCTTCCAGATATGTAACTGAAACACATCCAAACAGTGCCTTGGTAATGGATGCATTATGGTGTAGCCTTCCAGATATGTAACTGAAACACATCCAAGCAGTGCCTTGGTGATAGATGCATTATGGTGTAGCCTTCCAGATATGTAACTGAAACACATCCAAACAGTGCCTTGGTGATGGATGCATTATGGTGTAGCCTTCCAGATATGTAACTGAAACACATCCAAGCTGTGCCTTGGTGATGGATGCATTATGGTGTAGCCTTCCAGATAATTGAAACACATCCAAACAGTGCCTTGGTAATGGATGCATTATGGTGTAGCCTTCCAGATATGTAACTGAAACACATCCAAACAGTGCCTTGGTAATGGATGCATTATGGTGTAGCCTTCCAGATATGTAACTGAAACACATCCATACAGTGCCTTGGTAATGGATGCATTATGGTGTAGCCTTCCAGATAACTGAAACACATCCAAGCAGTGCCTTGGTGATGGATGCATTATGGTATAGCCTTCCAGATAACTGAAACACATCCAAGCAGTGCCTTGGTGATGGAAGCATTATAGTGTAGCCTTCTAGATAGCTGAAACACATCCAAGCAGTGCCTTGGTAATGGATGCATTATGGTGTAGCCTTCCAGATAACTGAAACACATCCAAGCAGTGCCTTGGTAATGGATGCATTATAGTGAAGCCTTCCAGATAACTGAAACACATCCAAGCAGTGCCTTGGTAATGGATGCATTATGGTGTAGCCTTCCAGATAACTGAAACACATCCAAGCAGTGCCTTGGTAATGGATGCATTAAGGTGAGGTCATATGGAACAGACAGACACTTGGATGTTCTGGACAGTATGCACGACTGATCTGACACAATGGACAGTAGTCTGGGCATCCATGGCTGCATACTAAACATTGGTGCTACCAACAAAACATCCCCTTTCACCTCTTAAAATTTTGGTAGAACTCTAAGAATTATGCTGAAAGGGGGGAAGAGCATATGGTAGAGTGAAATTACTCCAAGATACAGAAAAGGCATCAAGAAGTGAAGCTTGAGAGTCCCATGTGTATGAAACAGATCATGGCAGTTGACAATTGGTGCCTTGTGGCAAATAGGTTAATATCACATTTGTCAAATTATCTTCCATTTGCTGGAAAATTTCAGGACTCAAAATGTATTCAAAATCATGGCTTTGTGCAATATAACATAAGCCTCAATGTTTGATGTGCCTGGCAGATGACAAGCACAACACAAAATATATGTTGCTCTACACAATTCCAATAATTCAATACACCATTCCCATGATTCAATATACCATTCCCATAATTCAAAGAGAAGCCAGATCATCATTGAGATCGATCAACAGTGTTGTCAATAAGCAGTCAGAATTTCTGAGCAGAAGAATTGTCAAATGAAGAACTGTTTTTATTTAATGGAAAATTATGTGACACAGTCTTAAATTCTTTCTTCTGATAAGCAATGACCCTCTAGCAAAAAGCTAAATCATAGTCAAATCTACCCCATCATATCTTAATACCACCACTAAAAATGATATGAGATTGAGGTACAAAGACCAGGTGAATGGTGAAATGCACATTTTGAATCCAGCAGTTTGCAACCTTTTGTCACTAAAATCCACGAGACTCAAATTCACCCCTATGCAATTTCAAATTTTAGTCAAGAGATTTGTAGTGCAAGGGTGTGATACCAGGTAGACATACCTGATTAACTGGCCACTGTTTTTCCAATCAAACTGGCAAAATCCAAATGGAAAAGGAAAGTTGCATGTGCTCTCAGTCAGATACCAAGCCATCAGCCTTTTCTTGTGTACAGCTCACAGTCATGTGTACAGAATTAACAATCAAGTAAAAAGCAACACAATAACATGAATAATAAATCCCAAGTTATGCACCAATATGCATTGTCTTGCACATTTTTACAGCCAATGAATGTGTCTGCCTGAAGTAAACATATCAATGTATGCTACATTTCAAAGTCCAACTTTAATAGCTATGTGAATACACAAAGAGCAGAGGGCAAACCATTTGGAAGGCAAATGAATTCATAAACTGTTATAACATAATTGTAAATAAAGTCTGTGTGAAGCATGAATGGGAAAAGAATAATATGTATCTTTTAAGTAAACTGCAGCCAAAGCTGAAGAGCATTAGTGTGTGCCAAACAATTTTATTCACTTTCAAATTTCTTAGAGCTGCATTGCCACTGGCTAACTCAAAAGTCACCAGAACATGACCCCTAAGCAGTCACTGTTAGATCTTTACCCAGGACAATGGAGATCTGATTTTAATCAGATTGTACTTAGTTGCTACTCTTGGTTGCTATATTTAGTTTGCAACTCTAAATTGCTACTCTTGGTTGCTATAATCAGTTCTTATTCCTGGCTGCTACACATAGTTGCTACACTTAGTTGCTATACTTGGTTGTTATACTTACTTGCTATACTTGGTTGATGCTCTTAGTTGCTACTCTTGGTTGATACTCCTGGTGGTTACATTTAGTTGTTATACTTAGTTGCTACTCTTGGTTGTTACTCTTGGTGGCTACACTTAGTTGGTATACTTAGTTGCTAATCTTAGCTGCTATACTTAGTTGCTACTCTTGCCTGCTATACTTAGTTGCTATACTTAGTTTCTACTCTTGGCTGCTACACTTGGTTGCTATACTCACTTGCTTCTCTTAGCTGCAATACTTAGTTGCTACTCTTGGCCGCTACACTTGTTTGCTACTCTTGGTCACTATACTTGTTTGTTATAATCAGTTGGTACTCTTGGTTGCTATTACCAAGAACTTGCAAGATGCAGCATATAATATTATTGTCAAAAATGTCAACTGTATGAGAAAAACATCAATCAATTTCGAGAATCAATGAAAACTTAATTTTTTATCAAACTTGAAACAAAATACTCGTGAAAGTACAAAACAATCAATCAACAGTGGTAAAAGAGAATGCTCAGCATTAGGTCATACTTACAACAACAAAGTTAACAAAAATGTTTAAATTAACAATTCAGAAATTTAAAACTGTTATTGGAAATCAGTTACAAGGTGTACAAAATGACAATCATTTATCCTAATTGTGGATTTATAGAATATATAGCAACAGATGTCTCTTAACAATTCCATGAAACTAATTCCTTCCTCAATATTTCTTTATTACACACATTTTCAATACAATTAATATTTCTGATATTGTTTGATTATGGTGAATAAATTCTCCACTAGGACCAACTTTGACCTTAGATCAAGTTTATACTATTATAAACTCTACTAGGATCAACTTTGATCTTGGATCAAGTTTATACTATTATACACTCTACTACGATCAACTTTGATCATGGATCAAGTTTATACTGTTATAAACTCTACTAGGACCAACTCTGATCTTGGATCAAGTTTATACTATTATAAACTCTGCTAGGACCAACTTTGATATTGGATCAAGTTTATACTATTATAAACTCTACTAGAAACAATTTTGACCCTGGATCAAGTTTATAACATAAACTCCACTAAGATCATCTTGGATCAACTTTATAATATACAAAATCCACAAGGACCAATGTTGATCTTGGATTAACTTCATAATATTGCAAACTCCACTAGGATCAACTTGGATCAATTTTATGTAAAGCAAAAGCCATACTTATGCTAAAGGATTGGAACACTTTCCAAAACATATATTTCTGGACTAATTTATGGTGTAACTATATATGCAAAAATCTGAAAATTCTCTTGAACACCAAAATAACTATAGAGGGCAACAACTAGAAGCTCATATTGCAAGCAAAGAAATGATTAGATTCTGAGGAAGAAATGAGATAATTTGCAATTATTTTGCTATAAGATAGATACAGGAAGCTAGTATACATGTCAGCCATGACAAAATAGACAAAAGAAAAACTGGTTTGGACGAGGTCATCTAAAATTTGCCATTGGATGTACTTATTGTTGTTTAGGCCATCATATATGTAGATTTTCCTTATTTAGTTTAATATTTTGACTGTAAATGCTGACAAAAGTACACATACCACTTAAACACTGAATTCATTAATTTTTGTTATATATTTTCAGACAATACCACCCCCACCCCCAATTAAATTCGTATTTGCTTATAAACCTCTACTTCATCTGCAAGTTAAAAAAGACACAAAAAGGTAATGAAATTTAAAAACAAAATGCTTACAGACTTTTGCAGGGGAGGCAATCATCCTACTGTAAATTTTTATTTGTTGGAAATTTTCACATTTATCATCTTCTTTCAGACCAAACAGAGATAAAAAAATTATTATTGGACTCAAATGGTAAATTAATATTCGACTCACATGGTTGGTTTGAGATACCATAGTTTACTCCCATACTTTCATACCCTAACAAGAAAATACCCACTCTCCTGCCTCTTTTTTTTTGGCAGGCTTCTTTGTGTCATCCTAAGCTGCAGTATGTATCTTTTGAATGGAATATATTTATTAGAAAGATATTATCAATGGAACTAAACAAAAAACATGGATAATGCCAATAAAATCTATATGGTTTCTAAATAGATACCTGGAGTGTTGGCCTTGACAAAACATATTCTTTTTCACTATGAAAAAAGTAGAGAATAATAGGCTGACCTGTGTACATAAATTGCTATGCATAGATGGAGTGAGGAAAAGCGTGCCACAATGACAGATTGTGTCTAAGGGTCACACAAACGAAGGACGGACCACGTACAACAATACTAATAGCACATTTGGAGATTTATCAACAGAATTTTTCCCAAACCTTAATTCCAAAAGCAAGCAGCTTGAGTAAACACTCAATCGTGAAAAGCACGGTGAAGACTACATTTATGGATATTAAGACCCGCTCGTAATAGGAGCCTTGTTGCATATTTGAGTCACGGCCTTCGTGAGTTGATTCTGCTTGGGATTTTGCCTCAGACTCTTGTTGGTTATGAAACTGACAATATTGCAAGAGAAATTGAAAAAGAGTTAGTGATGATATCTAAATTACTAATCTACTACAGTACTACCTCACTATAATTTTTTTGACAGCAGTCATTAAAATTGACCACCTTATAGATGAGGTTACCTTGTATTGTGGTATTGAATAAATTAAATGGGATGCAACACAATAACACTTTTTGAAAGGAACCTGCCTTATACTAAAGTGCTTTATAGTGAGGAAATACTGAATTAACATAGAAATGCTTGGTTTGAGGTAGAGCATGAAAATATCTTTCCATTGTGCCCCACTTATGTTGTGAAATCTAAAGGTATTTTTAAGAAGTACTTTGCATACAACCAGTATCAAGTTGTACTTAGATTTTCTTTTAAATAAATAAAAAATATTCCAAAAGCAATTGAAATAGTTTTACAGTATTTTTCTGCACACTGATTCAATCATTTCTAATGTGAAAGGCATCTTGAAATCTATTTTCATATTCTACACCAAAGGTTTTTATTGCATTGCTATAAAAATACAAAAACCTTGCAAAACCCAGTCCAGCTCTACAAGTTCCATTACCAACCACACAGTACATGTTGTACAAAATTTCTTGGTTGTCATGGAAGCATATGTCACTTGTACAATATTCAATCATGGTATTGTCAAAATGTTTCCTTATGTAACATTTAGTACTTGCAAGTTTTGTTATACCTAAATAAAGATACAAAGGGCCAAATGGATCAAAAGTATTCAAAACAAAACTCATCTTATGTAACTTTGACCTTGTTCCTATGACAACCATTCCCAAAGAGACTGTGCACTGAAAATTAAGTGATATTTAGAGAAGAGATAATGATTGAATGAAATCTTATTTTATTTCCTTACCGTTCCAAACCCCCAAAGCGTCAGAACACATTCAATGGTAAACAATACGGTGAATCCCATGTTTAGGTACCTCAGACCAGTTTGGTATTGATCTGGTGAATTGTAAAACTATGGAAAAAATTAAGAGACAGAACAATGTCAGCACCTTTATTTACATGAAGGTCACATAGGTCAAAAGTCAATGGCCAGCGTAATAGCCATCCGTGCGCACAAGGAATTCGCAAGACAAAATAAACTATTACCATTGTACATTAGCATTACCATTGTACATTAGCATTACCATTGTACATTAGCATTACCATTGTACATTAGCATTAGGACTTAGTAACATTATTTTAGACCTAAAGTTGTAATGCTAAATCACCACTTTTAACAATACAGGTAAAATACATGTACAGTTACAGTTTATACCGTTTCTTAATACAGTGTGCTACATACGTCAGGTTAAGTGCCATAGCCAAGTGCTTACAGCATCTAGAAAATTCTTTTTTTTTTATTCCCACTGACCATTGCCTGTAGGCTCTCTTATTTGCATCTAGTTGAAAGGCTCAAATGCTGAGGACTTGCTGGATTATAGTAAACATGATATTCTGTATTAGTGTTCAGAATTGCATTGAATTAGAAGCAGATTTGTGTGAGGCGCTGTGTGCATATTATCTCAGTCTTTACAATATTATCAATCTGTATTTTTTTCCCATAATATTGTCTTACCAAATAGAATGACAATACATCACAATATTTTCCAAAATTGTGTTACTTGAACCTTGAAGGGAACTCTATATCCATAAACAATTTTCAATTGAGATTTGCATGTAACATTGCAGAAAGTTTATATTGTTATGTTGCACTGATTACCCGGTAGTCAAGATTATGTACATATGAATTATGGAAAATCAACATGATGATTCAGAAAACTTCACTTGCAAAGAGAAAAATTTAATGAGGAATTCTTGAGAAATACAATAATTAAAAGAAAAAAAAGAACATGTGATATTCTAAAAGCAACAAATTTTGTCAAAAAGATGGACACCATTCTCATCTTTCTCAAATATCCTCTACATCATAATAATAATAATAATAATAATAATAATAATTATAATAATAATAATAATAATATTAAAAATAATTCTCATGTGAATATCCCAGGAGCCTGTCTCTGTTCATTTGCTTTTTATTAATTTAAAATGGGTGACATTTTCTAAGATTATCAATTGGAAATAATTAGTGAATAGTGGGCTAGTCTGATCATGGGAGATTTACAGTCAATGAACAACAATACTAATCCCAACAATAATTAATCACTCACTCATTATAATGTTGTATACAGAAGTTATAGAGAAGTACATCACTCTCTCATTATAATGTCTGGGGATGCCTAGAGAAGTATATCACTCCCTCATTATAATGCTGTATGTGGATATCATAGAGAAGTACATCACTCCCTCATTATAATGCTGTATGTGGATATCATAGAGAAGTACATCATTCCCTCATTATAATGATGTCTGTATAAGCCATAGAGAAGTACCTCAGTTATAATGTTTGTAGAAGCCATAAAGTACATCACCCCCTCACTATAATGCTGTTTGTGGAAGCCACAGAGAAGTACAAGAATACCTCATTATTATGCTGTTTGTGGAAGCCATAGAGAAGCACATCTATTCCTTTCTAACGAACTAGGACATAAGCAAAAGTTGTGCACATACCAATAGGTAGAAGGCTATGATGTACAGGCCTATGCAACACATATCTAGCAACAAAATGCATTAAAATATGTGTATACTTTTCAATGTAATAATTATAATTCTATAAATTTCAGGCACTATCTGATTTGTGTACAAAGTGCAACTTGTTAACTTGTAAACAACTATGTGATACTGTTCAAGTTACTTCTCCCTCTGAGGCTCCCCAAGTGTCTAATATGTCAATGTCTTGTATGTATGTAAATCAGTCTTATATTGAACATTCTCATGTATCCACTACATTTGGTCATGGTACAACAGATGGATCTTGTATGTTATCTTCTTCATGTGTTCATGTAAATAGTCAAGGCAACGTAAAGAAATCTGTCAAGTCTAAAAACAATACATGGCATACTACCTTGTCTGAAAATCAATCCTCTGATCAAAATTGTCATGTCTTTGGCCTCCTCAAAAGAGGTCTATAAGTAATCAACCTAAATATTCAACACATCCTCCCTAAACTGAATGAGATAAAGTTAATATTACAGCAAACTAGAACAGTCAATATTCTAGGTCTAGGTGAAACCTTTCTTTCTGATGATACTGATGATTTGGCTCTCCAAATTCAGGGGTTCAACTTTCAACAGGGGTTCAACTTTGAAAGAAAAGATAGAGAATTCATGGGGGTTGGGGGTATTCTTCTCTATGTAGACAGTTCCATTAGTTATAACAGACGTGTTGATCTAGAGCAGGGGTGGGCAAACTACGGCCCACGGGCAGGCGGGCGGGCCACATGCGGCCTGCCAAGGGCTTTCATGCAGCCTGCCAAGGGTTTTCATGTGACCTAGGAACAAGTCATCATTCGCACTGACTCTGTTTATGTTACTCTGTTTATCAAATAAATATGCTTCTTTTCATGTTTAAGTTTAAGTTTTCAAATATTAACAACATATTAAGAACTGAAAATTAATTATGATAAAAACTTTTTGTTTTTGCTATTTCAAATATTAATTATTTTACTTAATGAACTATGTGGCCCGTGACAAGGTGTAAATTTGTGTATGCGGCACTTGCACTGGAAAGTTTGCCCACCTCTGATCTAGAGACTATTGGGGTAGAGAGTATCTCAATCGAAGTATCCCTTGCCCAATCAAGCCAATACTCTTATGTTCAGTTTACAGGCCACCTAGTTCCACAACTGATTGGATTGATAGATTTGAGGTTCAAATTCAAAAAGCATTACTAAAGGAAGATATAGAAACTATCATATTAGGTGATTTTAACACTGACTACATGAAAACTCCACCATTAACATGGATAAGTAACTCTGAAACTTACAACTTTACTCAATTAATTAACACCCCAACTAGAGTAACAGATAAAAGTGCTACTATCATTGATCATGTCTATACTAATAAACCTGAAAACATAAGTCAAACGAATGTGCCAGTGTATGCAGTGAGTAACCACTACCCAGTCTGTATAACTAGACGTGTTCCCAAATTATCTAAGAATGGTCAACACATTGAAATACAATGCAGGGACTTGAAACAGTTTGATGAGGAAATGTTCTTAAATGATTTAGTTTGCAAACTCTTCCAATCAGTCTGCAATATAGTTGATGTCAACACTGCCTTGGACAAATGGTATCAGATGTTCAATGCATCCTTAGACAAGCATGCCCCAACTAAAACAAAAAGGGTTAAATACCAAATTACACCCAAGTGGATTACTCCTGAGATCAATGAGGCTAGGCACCTAAGAGATAATTTCCACAAGAATAAAGACATGAAAAGCTATAGAAAGTGGAGGAATAAAACTAAGCACCTGATAGATAAGGCAAAAGAGAACTACTATAGACAGGCTATTAATGAAAGTAAGAGTACCAAAACATTGTGGAAGCATCTAAAAGAGCTGAACCCACTCAAGAACAGTTGTCTTCCCTTAGACTTAAGCAATATGATGATATAGCAACAGCTGTACAAGACATTGTGGAAATGTTCAACAATTTCTTCATAAGCATCTCCAGTAACAGCACTCAGAACCAGACTAACATCCCAACTGAACTTGATGCTCTTCTGTTATTTATAAGAGCTAAAATTCCTGATGATAATTATTTTTCATTAGCTAATGTTAGTGAAGCTGATGTTTTTGATATGCTAATTAAGGTGAATATTAATAAATCCTCTGGATTGGATGGTATTGGTCCATGAATTCTTAAAATTGCTGCACCAGTAATAACAAAGTCACTAACGCATATCATAAATTTAAGTATAACGAGTGGTAATTTTCCAGAAACACTGAAATGTGCAAAGGTTATACCTATCTTTAAGAAAGGAGAAAAGGAGGATCCAGGAAATTACAAGACCAATATCAATTCTACCTGTATTGTCAAAACTATTTGAAAAGCATGTAGCCATTCAGGTCTATAAATTTTTTGAAACATACTCTCTATTTCATAAAGCGCAATCAGGATTTAGAAAGTACCACTCGTGCCAAACAGAACTTACCAAATTAATTGATCTTTGGCTGAAGGAAATGGATAATGGACATAGGACTGGGATTGTTTTCCTTGACTTAAAGAAAGCCTTTGATCTTGTTGATCATGAAATTCTGCTGCAAAAGTTGAACTGTTACAGGTTTGACAATCCTTCTTTAAACTGGTTTAGATCATACCTAAACCAAATGTCTCAACAAGTAAGCATTGGCAATATTAGCTCTCAAACTCGCACTATTCATTCAGGAGTCCCTCAAGGCTCAGTTTTGGGCCCTCTCCTCTTCCTTATCTATATCAATGATCTACCATTAAATAATGAATCCACAAATACAGATTTGTTTGCAGATGATGCAACCTTGTATACATCTAGATCTGATACTGAAGTTATCCAAATGAGATTAAACTCAGACCTTATTAGAGTCTAAAACTGGGCACAACAAAACATGATGGTAATTAATGAAGATAAAACAAAATGTATGATTTTGGGGACATCACAAAAGCTACACAAGTCAGGGAACCCAAAACTATTTCTTGCAATAAATAATCATCAATTAGAAAATGTCAAACATGAAAGGCTTGTAGGTGTGCCCACAGATAATAATTTATTATGGAATGACCATATTGATAAGCTTTGTAAAACGCTGTCATCCAAAATTGCCCTTCTCAGCAGAATCAAGAAATATTCACCTATGGAAACTCGCAATCTATACTACAAGTCATATATTCTTCCAGCAATGGATTATTGTTCTAATGTATGGGGAAACTGTGCTAAATCTGAGCCTGACAGGATTTTTAAACTTCAGAAATGAGCAGCACGTGTAATTTTAGATGTATCTCTTGATCATCCCTCAAAAGCATTATTTACAGAATTCAAATGGTCCACAATATATGACAGTATAGATTTTCACAAGGCAGTTCTTTTATATAAATGTCTACATGGAACTGCAACAGAGTATCTTCAGGACTTATTCAGGCCTTTTTCAACACAATACCAGTTGAGATCAATATCACATGGAAACCTTCTAGCACCAAAACCATGAACAGAGCAATTTAAAAAGAGTTTTCAATACTCTGGTACAGTTCTGTGGAACAAGCTTCCACTACATGTACAATCTGCTGAAAATATTACATTATTTAAGAAGAGATATCATGAGCATACATGTGTTTCTAATAGATAATGGAATTTAGTATTTTAATATTAAACATGTTAAAATAAACACTAATTATTACTATCTTCATATAATGTGCATTGTTATAATCTCCTTAAGAGGGCCTCAAGGGAGAATAGTCCTTGACTAATGAATCACCCTCTATAAATAAAGCATTATTATTATTATTATTATTATTATTATTATTATTACTATTATTATTATTAAATTGCTGTCATATGGCAGCCATAAAGTATACTGGCATAGAGTGTGCCTTTTTTTTAACCTATTTTGATACTTTCAAATTCAAAATCATGACTGATTAGAGCATGTCCAAGCCAACATTTAGTGAGCATCTAGTTTTAAATCAATTGTTTTGTTTGTTCAAGAGAAGTAAAAATCATAGGAGAGCCACCACAAATAAAATAGTCTATCTGATAACCTGTTTCCATTATATTCTTAATAACAAGAGTCTCTCTGCTTTTACATATTTAGTATAACAATGTAATTCTAAAACTTCTGATAAAAAAACACCTGGAACTATCTCTTGGGACACAATCTGTTTGTCTTTATTAGCCTGTTCTTAACACTTATATTGCATCCTCAAACTTACTGATTATAACCTCTTTTAGGTTATGAATGAATCAGTGTTTTCCATCTGTTTGGCAAAATGATAATTACAAATTATATTTCACTACATTTGTCTTGAAATTCAACTAGCTCCATGTTGTAACTGACAGGAGCCATGATGTATTGATTTTTTTTAGATGACCCAAATGTCCATTAAAACCATAATTAATTAGTTATATGTCTTGTACTAATTAGTGGATCTAGGATTTATTTTCAGGGGCGGGGGTGTCAGTCATAATATGGCATGATTTGTTTTCATCAAAATGACCTGCCATTTCATTTTTCATAAAAATGGGCAGTTGAAGTAAAAGCTGTTTAAATCTGACCTTGATTTCATGATTCTGTGCCTTACATTACAGAAAACTAGGATTGTACATCTTAAACCAGGCAATATATATTGTACTCATTTGCTAATGTAACTGTGATTAAAGACTTTTTACTTTCTCTGTTATGACTTAGTGTTACATTTTCTTTTCATAACTACACAAAATCATTGCATTTTGGTGGGAGTATGTCTCTATTAAATCTCAAAAGAATAGAGAATGTTTATCTTTTGTACATAATGATATATAATATTTCTCAGGGGTCCTGTATGCAGAAAAGTACACAATATACACCCATTTACCTGGTATATATACAGGGTTGTTAATGTCTTCCCAAATAAGCAATTGATTTCAGTATCCCAAAAATAATTATGTATAACCTGTCAAAAGCTCTTTATATGATAAAACAAAAATACAGTGATCTGTCAAAACCTAATGGCTGATTAACCAAAATATAGTGATCTGTCAAAACATAATGGCTGATTAACCAAAATAAAGTCATCTGTCAAAACCTGTATAGATGACAAAACAAAAGCAGTTATCTAATGACAAAACAAAAGTACAGTTATCTATCAAAGCCATAATGGCTGATCAAACAAAAGGACAATAATCTGTCAAAACCTTTATAGATGACAAAAGTAGAGTGATCTGTCAAAACAAATTGGATGATTATACAAAGTACAGTGATCAAGGAAGATATAATTAACTTGTATTTATTCCTTTAGATGTAACTTTTGCCAAACAAATTTACCCTCAGATGTGACTTCAATAAGATGTTGCATTTATGAAAAAAAATCATGTACAAAGCTAAAAATTTAAATTGATAAATGCATGGCAATTGACCCATTTACCTATCCTTATGAGAGTGCAGTTTTATATGGGCTACATATTTGAAATAGAATAGAATGGGCTACATATTTGAAATAGAATAGAATGGGCTACATATTTGAAATAGAATAGAATGGGCTACATATTTGAAATAGAATAGAATGGGCTACATATTTGAAATAGAATAGAAGGAACTCAAACAACAAATTTTTTTTAACACATACAAAAAAATTGTGGATCAGAGTGATAAATTTTCAGAATGTGTTCAACAGTTCTGTAAAACTATGTACAAGAAATCTTAGTTAAAACTCTACAATTTGTAAATTCAGATATATTTATGCATAACAAGTGGTATAGAACATGCAACATGTCTATACCTGGTATGTTAAATGCTTATAAAATGCAACATGTCTATACCTAGTATGGTACATGCTTATAAAATGCAACATGTCTATACATTGTACATGCTGCTCAAGTGCAAAATGTCTACATGGTACATGCTAATAAAATGAAACATGTCTAAAGGTGGTATGCTTATAAAAGCCTTCACTGATAAGGTTTTGAAGAAAAACATCCAATGTACATTATGTATACACGTACTTTAAGGATAATGAAAATGTTGCATAAAGATATTTTACTACAACTGTATTTAACAATCTTTAAATGTCTAATTAAAAAAACACTTAGCAAGAAATTTGAAAATGGCATGACTGCCAAACAGAGTCTGACAAATGAAGTTAAATGCACACTTGATTCAAATCACTACAACACAGAAAGTAGGTCATGGTGACCATATATTTTCTAAACATTGCTCTGACCATAATAACAAGTCTAATTTAAAAGTTACAAGATTCTGCAGGTGATAGTGTATGAGTACTTAAGTTAAATGCAATATTAACAGCAACAAAAAAAGTTGTGGGTGAAATGTTGGTTACATTGACCTACTTTTATCTGAGCAGTGTACTACCACTTTATTGCACAGTCACCAATCAAAATACTTGACTCCATAGACAAAGCTAAATACAAACTTAGACTCCATAGACAAAGCTAAATACAAACTTAGACTCCATAGACAAAGCTAAATACAAACTTAGACTCCATAGACAAAGCTAAATACAAACTTAAAAATAAGTGTTGATTCAAGACAGACAGATATTGACTTATGGGAAAAGAGTTGCTGTACAATCTGACCAAAAATTATGAAGACATTATGAATGTAAGGATATCTGTATGAAACCAACCACTGTGACCAACTATGTTTTTACTTCAATAAAAGCTTATATTTTTCAATTGTAACTGTAATGCAGTACATAGTCTAACCTTGTTAAACCTTATCTCCAATTATATGACATCATACATTATTTTAGGATTTTTGTGAGAGAGTTATCTCATTCTTATATGGGAATAACTTATGTCAGATAAACTTGGTTAGACTCTATAAAAGACTACATACTGATAGATCATTTTCTCTTCTCATATGAAACTTTCCGCACAAATTGTACTGAAATTCCAGAATGATATGTACTGAAGTCTCAGTATGAATAATTCTTTGTATGAATCATACCAAAATACCAAATCATACTGTAAATTTGATTTTGTTTTTTGCCAATGACTTTACCTACACCTTCTAGAAATCGCTGAACACAATATTTGTTATCATCCTTTCAGAATTAATGTAGTGGAGACATTAATTAATATTATTTAATAGTTTTAATATGAATGTGTGCTGTGAAATAATAATGTTAAATATTTAACCAATAATGCATGCCAGAGAAATTGTATTTCAATGGCTCTTATTCAGTGAAAGAAATCTCCGTTTCTTCAATACAAGGGAAGGCTAGCCAAATACATGTAGATGGCATGTACCTGTTTCCAAGGGAGATAAATCAGACTGGACCTGAAATCCATCTATTATAAAAACGAATACATGCTGCAACATTTTCACAGATGAAACTGAAAATGTGAAAAACAGTTTTTGCTTCAACAATATAATTAAAATTATTGCAATTTCATTGTATATTTAGTTATGAAAACTCAAACAGTACACCTGTACATTTTCAGAGACATTTTCATCAGATCTCTGCTGGTGTCAGCATCTCCCTGTGTATTGGATAAATGTATGAATGTATTTTAATCTTTGTGTTCCTTTTTGTAGTAATGCCATTTGGTATTTAAACTATATTTTCTATTTTGGTACAGTAATTGCTCAGCAAAAATTAAATTTTCTGGTCATCTTACTTGATTGTTATAGTACCAGACAAAACAGACATTATTGTGTGGGTTAGATTTTTGTGTTGTGAGTTCCACAAAGGACAAGACATATTTTTAATTATATTTTCATGATTCCATAAAATGTATCAATGTGAAATGTAAATATGTTCCATTTCAACAAGCTCAGAACATTATCAGCAATGAACCTCCTGGAGGATGATTTAAACAGAGAAGAATGCTTGGCAGTGTTAAAAGTGGAATCACATGCAGCAAAATGTAATATTAATTGTCACATTTTCTCTACAAGTTCCCAAATATAAAGTAAGGAGACTGAATTTCAAAAACAGTATTATGATAAAGACTATAACATGAGAAACAGTACATTAAAATTAGTCCATCATTTATTAATACAAATTTTATTTTCCAATAACTGAATTTGTAAAAGTTTAATGACACTAAAATATTTTATTAACATTATTCCCATTTTAAGATGAAAATTCTGCTTTAAACCAAATATTTCAGTAAGCTGTCTGAGATTGATTATAACCAAACTCTACTGTATCTCTTAAAATTTACTGCAGCAAAATCTAATCTAAATAGCAAACAACAAAATTAAAAATACCTAGACTAGAATGCAACTCACCTTCATCATTAGTACTACTGTGTTAAGGGCTATAAGAGTCATTATAAAGTACTCAAACTTTGGGGAAACCACAAGTTTCCATATGCGGAACTTTGCAGAGTCCTTATTCTTTGGCATGAAGAGGCATAGGGGTCTGGCATTAACTGCAAAGTCTATGCATTGTTTCTGAAAAGATATACAACAAAAAATGATCACTGATACATGCTTTTCTGTATATCCATGTATAAAGCTACATTAGTTGAAAGACGTTTTTGAAAAATAAACCAAAATCCAGTAAGAGTCAATACATATGTAAGCATTAGGACATTTATGTAAAGTATTTAGCTTTAATGGGCTACCATATGTTGAATTCAGTTAGCCCCATACACTTAAGTATGACATCACATTTTGTTGTACACTTATTTATTGACCAAAACATACTTAAACTATTTTTCAAATTCCAATTATACTTGTTTCTAGGTAGGGTCAAACTGCACATAATATGCTGTCTGATCAGGGTCTATATTGTTTGTTAAACTGATTACTCCTTACAAACTGCATAAGCCCACATCTACTGGGTCATTATATAATGGCAGAGCTGGGTCTGCCTATAGACTAAACTTATAAGCAACAATATACAGTAAGAATTATTACTAATGACTCATTAACAGAAAGAAAAATCTCAGGAGTCTCAAAGCTAGTCACTTATATTAAAGTATCTTCCAAGGAATACTGAATTTTATCTGGGTTAATAGGTACTTTCCCCAGTGGCCCATTGGGTTACCATATGACTAGGTAGTTTCCCCAGTAGCCCATTGGGTTAAAATATGATTAGGTAGTTTCCCCAGTAGCCCTTTGGGTTACCATATGACTAGATAGTTTCCCCAGTAGCCCATAGACACATAGAGTAACACACAGTTATCAAGTGCTGAAAATGACTGGTATGGTGGAAAAGTATATACTTGCCTGTTAGTTGAATCCAACTACAAACAACATTGATCCTGATCTGCCATAGCATAACAAGCAGATCAGGGTCTATGCTGTTTGTTCTACTGATTACTTCTAGCAAACTGCACAAACCCAGATTTGCTGGCACATTATGCAATGGCAGATCTGGGTCTATGCAGGTTGCAGTTTTACTCATCTTATAAGCAACTATATTCGGTACTATGGCACATGCCACCAGAACAAAATACCATGATGAGACAATATACTGGCACTACCATGTAACACATTGTAAAAAGAAGAAAAAAAGTTTATTTTTTTTTTAATGGCTAGCAACTTCTTCCAAATAACTAAATGCAAATCCAAAGTGAATATAAAACACTACCTCAGTGTCATGCCGTAACCCAGTAGTTACTCAAGTAAACACTTACATATTCAACTGCTAACAAGGTATCAGTATATCTGCCATTGAATAATGTATCAGTATATCTGCCATTGAATAATGTATCAGCATATCTGCCATTGAATAATGTATCAGCATATCTGCCATTGAATAATGTATCAGTATATCTGCCATTGAATAATGTATCAGCATATCTGCCATTGAATAATGTATCAGTATATCTGCCATTGAATAATGTATCAGCATATCTGCCATTGAATAATGTATCAGTATATCTGCCATTGAATAATGTATCAGCATATCTGCCATTGAATAATGTATCAGCATATCTGCCATTGAATAATGTATCAGTATATCTGTGATTGAATAAAGTATCAGCAGATGTGCCATTGAATAATGTATCAGCAGATTGGGTCTGATCTGTATATTTGAAATTTTTGGTAGATCAGGGCCCTGAAGTCATATAACTTTAGAACTTGTGTTTGAGCTTGAGACTTTTTATCAGCCAATCACTAAGGACTTTACTTTGTAACATTACTTTTGATTGGCTGAGAGTGAAAAGCCAAACTCAATTAGAATGTCATTGACCTTTTCTCTCATTATGACAGCACTGATATTATGTCACTTGTTACCTACGTTTATTGTTGAAATATAAACTCTGTGAGAGACTGGATGTTAAATGACAACTTTGCAACCTCTGTCTCTTATTATAAAATGAAAAAGAAAATGTTTATACAGTTTTAGTGATTGCAATATCACATCACTGACCCACATGAAGATACTGGCAAGCTTTCTCACATACCCACACTGGCCAAATCCTAGACTCGAACCCATGCAGACAGAGGTGAGATGGCAGTGATCCATAATGGAGAGCAGTTTAGACCACTCGGCCCCCCCCCCCCGTTTCATTTGTATTTATTGTGACATTAATGTAAAGGGCGTTCACTATAACATCATTCAGTATACTTATGTCTATCTTATAATGTCAGCATGGTCATATATAAATAGTGGACCCTCACTGTAAAATCCCTTTGTATATTAATGACCCTCTTACAATTTGGGTATAAGTACATAGTAGTCCCTCAATGTAAAGCCTCTCTAAATGTAAACAGAATCACACATATACAATGACCCCTTACTATAATGTCCCTCTATGGGTATGATTATGCATATATAGTAGATCCTCACTGTAAGGTTCATCTGTGTATTGATGTCCTGTTATAATTTGGATATGAATATGTATTTACAGTAGTACAGTGTGGACATGGTTATGCAGATGAAATAGACACTTATTATAAAATGTCTCAACATATTGATGCTCATCATATGAGTATGGTCATGTATATAAAGCAGTCCCTCACTGTAATACCCCTGTGTATATTGATGCTCATCATATGAGTATGGTCAAGTATATAAAGCAGTCCCTCACTGTAATACCCCTGTGTATATTGATGCTCATCAAATGAGTATGGTCATGTATATAAAGCAGTCCCTCACTGTAGTACCCCTGTGTATATTGATGCCCATCATATGAGTATGGTCAAGTATATAAAGCAGTCCCTCACTCTGTAATACCCCTGTGTATATTGATGCCCATCATATGAGTATGGTCAATTATATAAAGCAGTCCC
The DNA here is from genome assembly GCA_028554795.2 of Sinohyriopsis cumingii. NCBI lineage: Eukaryota > Metazoa > Mollusca > Bivalvia > Unionida > Unionidae > Sinohyriopsis > Sinohyriopsis cumingii. The sequence continues at coordinate 17,601,601 of CM068839.1, read as the reverse complement.
TCACTGTAATACACCTGTGCATATTGTGTATATCATGAAATACTGTTAGCCTGAACACACTATCAGGACACAGCCTTGTTGTAACATCCCTCTTTATATGGTACTTTCACCATAACATGAGTCACTTCTATGGTCCTCATGAATGGTATTATGAAGTGGCAGTATTGTCTTAATGTACACAATGATGTTATAATATATGTCACTAATCATGATAAAAAATCTGTATGAAATAAATCAATGTAGTGTAATGCTGAAGACAACAAGTGGCAAATACAAATAAAATGAACATTTTCAAGCAAAACAATTAAATTCTCACTTGATTTTTGTCTAGGTATTGATCCTCAAGGTCATTTTCTCCTTGCTCTTGGAAGGTGATGATAATTAAAGCCACAAAAATGTTGACAAAGAAGAAAGGAAAGACGATGAAAAATACAACATAGAAGATTGCCATCTCCATGTGATAGTTTGGTTTTGGTCCTTGGTCTATAGAGGTTGAGTCCATGGAATGCTTTAGAACTCTGAAAAGGTACAGTATTATCACCACATTAACAAAATTGTAAGGAAATAATTGTTCAGTTATCAAGAGAAACATCCACTATTTTTCTGTTAAAAATATCCTAGTGAGGTGTAGGAATTCCAACAAGGCCAAAAGTAAATCATATGACTTTCAAACAGGGTACAGGCAACACCGAAATGAGTAAGCAAATAAGCTTTTCAAAAGACTTGCACAATTAGTGCCAAAGACTTTTAATAAAAAGAATAGGGTATATAAAATAAATCAATTTTATATAATTTGATCATAATATAGGTGTATGCCTTTTAATTGCTGAAGCAGAGACCATCTGCCATATGTCTGGAAAACACAATATATATATGATTTTAAAAAAATCTTTGCATGGTACAGCATAGTATATTTTTGTTTTCTAATTTATAATAAGTAACTACCATGTTTGACATAATACTTATATTGTGTGCTTAACAAATTATTAGTTTGTTAATATCATAATTAGCATTCCCATCCTGCATATGAACATGCTAGAAAAGTTAGTTCCCTTTCCATAATGTTGCAAACTCTTTTCCCAATATTGATCATGCCCAACAAAACACATGTAATATACATTTTGTAGATTGATTTAAAGTGCATCATTAAGGGTTACGATGAATCATGCAGGCTTGTTAGTATGATGTGATAAAGTCATGGTGTTCTAGGTGGATTTTAGCAGTTATTTTCATACTGACATGAAAATGCCATTGACATTCTGGGTGGATTTGCCAGTTGTTTTCATGCTGATATGAAAATACCATGACATTCTGGGTGGATTTAGCAGTTGTTTTCATGCTGGTATGAAAATGCAATGGCATTCTAGGTGGATATTACCAGTTGTTTTCATGCCGATATGAAAATACCATGACATTCTGGGTGGATTTTAGCAATTGTTTTTGTGCTGATATGAAAATACCATGACATTCAAGGTGGATTTTAGCAGTTGTTTTCATGCTGGTATGAAAATGTTATGGCATTCTAGGTGGATTTTAGCAGTTGTTTTAATCCTGATATGAAAGTATCATTACATTCTAGGTGGATTTTAGTAGTTGTTTTCATGCTTGTATGAAAATACCATGACATTCAAGGTGGATTTTAGCAGTTGTTTTCATACTGGTATGAAAATGTCATGACATTTTAGGTGGATTTTAGCAGTTGTTTTCATGCTGGTATGAAAATACCATGATATTCTAGGTGGGTTTAAGCAGTTTTTTCATGCTGGTATGAAAATATCATGATATTCTAGGTGGATTTTAGCAGTTGTTTCATGCTGGTATGAAAATACCATGATATTCCAGGTGGGTTTTAGTAGTTGTTTTCATGCTGGTATGAAAATACCATGATATTCTAGGTGGATTTTGGCAGTTGTTTTCATGCTGGTATGAAAATACCATGATATTCCAGGTGGGTTTTAGCAGTTGTTTTCATGCTGGTATGAAAATACCATGATATTCTAGGTGGGTTTTAGCAGTTGTTTTCATGCTGGTATGAAAATACATGATATTCTAGGTGGGTTTTAGCAGTTGTTTTCCTCCTGCTAGGCATAGTCAGATTCAGATATGGGTGCTTAGTAGTGATTATTTGTATGCACGTTTTAACCAGTAAAAGGGCATGGGGTGTTTATAAGGGCAGACTGTCAATGAATTTGGTCAAATTCAGTGCTGTGCTTAAAAAAACTGCTTATAAAAGAGAAATAATGCAACCAGTGGTATCACTGGGGTGTGTGGACCGAATGAGGTGACACTATCAGAGGGGGTAACTCCATAATGACTGTCTATAAATTTTTTGAATTTTTGTACAGGAAGAAGGTCCATGGGGGTGACACCAAGAGTTACCATGCATGACTGTCAATACAGTTTTTGAATTTTTGTGAAGTGTAGTAGAGCCTAACTGGTGTAACAGTGCTATGGGGAAATGGGGAATTAGTTACAAGCAAGAGGGTTTTTCTTTTCTACATTACATGGAACTCTGATACCTCAAGTTCTTCATGCTGACTCCCTGCACTGTGTTTGATCTGGTTTATAAACAAACCTAGCAGACTTCAGAGAGAGCATTCCCTGAAGACCTTTCCTAGAACTAAACTTCTGGTCTGATTGTGCTAGGTGCAGACCCTTTATCTAACTCAATCTACATATCAAAATGCACAGAATCTAAATTATATAATCCAAAATACAACCATATATGTACTCTCCATACACTCTTTTCCCACTGATACTGTATGTTAGAATTTCCAAAAATATTATTTTGAGTGGGAAATTACTTGTAAAGTTTATCCTTATGAGCAAATTAATATAACTACCCAACTCTATTTTAAGCACTTTATACCTACTAAAAGAGATTAATATTTCCCTTCAACTGGTCACTAATTTTAATGTTTAAGTATTAAGGCAGACTTGCTATAATTGATTTTAATTAGCTTTACAAACACATAATCCAATTGCCATACTGCCTTCTTTGTTTCAGTTTCTCAGCACTGTAACTGGACACCACTGCATCTGAGTAGCTGCTGATAACATTGTATTCACCCCAAATCACACCCTCTACATTGAACAGTGACTGTAGAGCTAGCTACTCCTGTCTCATAGACATACTATTATTCAATTTATGGAGAGAATTTACACAATTTATACACAAACATATCTTCTGTTCTAAAATGTATATAAATACCATAGCACCTGAAAGAACTAAATTTAGCCCTATAATAGAAGGAAGGAGGTTCATGGGGATGACGCCATGAGTTACCACACTGGGTGACACCAACCCTAGTGACACCACTGAATGCAACCCTTCGTCTGAGGTTTTCAGGTCTCAGTAGCAACTCTAAATTGATCCTATAGTATTTGCTTTTACTTACGCTGGCCAACCTTCCCCTGTTGTTACTGTAAATAGTGTCAACATGGCATGCATAACGTTGTCATAATGAAAATATTGTCTCAGCCACTCTCGGTTCTTAACTGATGGAATCTTGTCATCTTTGTCATAAGAAAAATACTGGCCCCTAAAAAAAGCAGAATCAAGATGTTTAATGTTTAGCAACAGAAATAGAGAACTCCCTCATAATAATTAAAAACAGTATTCCCCAATTATAACTACATAAATATAGTACTCCCCATTGTAAGTACATAAATATAGTACTCCCCATTATAGCTACATAAATATAATACTCCCCATTATAACTACATGAATATAGTACTCCAAATTATAACTACATAAATTTAGTACTCCCCATTATAGCTACATAAATATAGTACCCCTCATTAAAACTACATAAATACAGTACTCCCTCATTTTAACTACAGAAATACAGCACTCCCTCATTATAATTACAAGACTGCAGTATTCCCTCATTATAACTATGTAAACATAGTACTCCCTCATTAAAACTAAATAAATACAGTATTCCCTCATTATAATTACAGAAATACAGTACTCATTATAATTACAAAAATATGTTTCTTCCTCATTATAATGTTGTCAATTAAAGCCATAGATAATACAGTCTTATAGTGATCCTTCCATTTGAATGAAGTATATGATACATATAATTGTATTAATAAAATGAAATTCATGACCATACCCATCTTTTAAAATATGTTATAATCAAAGGCATTATAGAGAGGGAATACAATAATAAGAAACCAGTCAAGACCATTAATAAGGCTGGAAGAAAGTCATAAAAATTGAAAGGTGTTTTGACTTATCAAAAGTATGAATTTACCTTTTCAAAGGAGTAAGTACTGTATTGTCTTTTCTAAGGGATAAATATTGCTTATTCTTAGGGGTAAGTATTGCCTATTCTTAGTGATGATTTATGCCTTTCTTCATGGTAAGAATTGCCTTTTCATAGGGGTAAGTATTCCCTTTTCTTAGGGTTAAGTATTGTCTTTTCTTAGGGTCAGTATTCCCTATTCGCAGTTAGAACTATTGCCTTTTCTGAGAGATTTGTATTGGCTTTTCTAAAAGGTAAGTATTGACTTTTCTTAGGGGTAGGTCTTCTCTATTCTTAAGGGCAAGTACTGTCTTTTCTTAGGGAAGTGTCGCCTTTTTGTAGGGGGAAGTATTGTTTACTCTTAAGGTTAACTATTGCCTTTTCTAAGAGGGAAGTATTGATTATTCTTAGAGGTAAATATTGCCTTTTCTTAGCGAGAAGTGTTGCCTATTCTTTGGGGGAAGTAATGCCTTTCCATAAGGAACTATTGCTAATTCTTAGAGGAAGTATTACCTTTTCTTTAAGGGAAGTATTTTTATGGAAAATATAGCCTTCTCATAGGGGTAAGTACTGCCTATTCTTAGGGGTAGGTATTGCCTTTTCCTAGGGGTAAGTATTGTTAGCATGAATTATAGTGCAATATATTGTGATACAAATAACTGTATAGCAATGTTTCAGTATGTATTGCTAACAAGCTATCCATTAGGAAAATCTCATGCAATACCAATAATTGCCCTTTCTAATGGGGAAGTATTAACTCTTCTTAGAGCATTTTATGACAGTGGGTAACACTTTATTACATTAGGTAACACTATTACATTAGGTAACACTTTATTACATTAGGTAACATTTTATTTCAATAGGTAATATTTTCTACCAGCTCTGTTTCTCTTTAATTTTCAAACAATGAGAAGATTCACCAAGACCCTCATGACCCCGTGTAAAATTAATTTGTAACTGTGAAACACTGGACTGCCAACTTCATTTTACACTAAAACTTACTGACACTCATCTCTGGTTTCCTTTGACTCATCTGTGCAATAGAAGAACTTTCCTCTAAAGAGTTGTACGGCAATGACAGCAAATATAAACTGGAACAACATGTACACTATCAGGATGTTGGACACATTCTTCAGGGAATTAACGACACAGTCAAATACAGCCTGGAAAGAAAGAAAAAAATGAAAACTACAACCATAAAAAGACACAGTTGAAGCATTTTAAATTATTTATTTAATTCTGTTTCAGTGTTAGTAAACTTCAAATTAATGAAGAACTATATTTCAAAAATGTCAAGCCACATAGTTTTCATAGATAGAAAAGAACCATGTTAAATATTCTTTGGCTCAAGGCATCTGATGTATAAAGTAAAGGAGGTGATTAAAGGAGGTTTCATTTTGGCCTATCACAGCCATGAATTAAAAAGGTCTCATTTTTGGCCTGTCACAGCCATGTGTTAAGGGGATTTCATGTTTTGTCCTATCCCAGCAATGTGTCAAAGGAGGTTATATTTTTGGCCTATCACAGCCATGTATTAAAGGGGATTTCATGTTTTGGCCTATCACAGCCATGTATTAAAGGGGATTTCATGTTTTGGCCTATCACAGCCATGTGTCAAAGGAGGTTTTATTTTTGGCCTATCACAGCAATGTGTCAAAGGAGGTTTTATTTTTGGCCAATCATATCCATGTATTAAAGAGGATTTCATGTTTTGGCCTATCACATCCATGTATTAAAGGGGACTTCATGTTTTGGCCTATCCAACCATGTGTCAAAGGAGGTTTTATTTTTGGCCTTATCACAGCCATGTATTAAAGGGAATTTCATATTTTGGTCTATCACAGCCATGTGTCAAAGGGTTCATTTGATTTGGCCTGTCACAGCCATGTGTTAAAGGAGTTTTCATTTTTGGCCTATCACATACATATGTTAAAGGAATTTCAATTTTTGGGCTATCACAGTCATATTTACAGGAGGCTTCATGTTTGACCTGTCACAACCACAAGTTTAAGGAGGTTTCATTTTGGCCTATCACAACCATGAGTTTAAGGAGGTCTCATTTTTGGCCTGCCACAGCAATGTGTCACAGGGGGATTAATCTTTGGCCTGTCACAGCCATGAGTAAGAGGTTTAATTATTGGCCTACTACAGCCATATATAAAAGGCGGTCTCATTTTTGGCTTATCACAGCCATTTGTTACAGAGGATTCATTTTTGGCCTGTCACAGTCATGTGTTAGAGGTTTCATTATTGGCCTATCACAGCCATATGTTAAAAAAGGTTTTGTGTTTGGTCTGTCACAGCCATATGTTAAAAAAGGTTTTGTGTTTGGCCTGTCACAGCCATATTCTGTTAAAGGCAGTTTCATATTGAGCTTATCACAGCCAAGTATAAAGGATGCTTTATTTTTGTCCTGTCACTGCCATTTGTTAGACGTTTCCTTTTTGGTCTATCACATCCATGTGTACAAGAACATTTTATTTTTGGACTATCACAGCCATGTGATAGCATTGGTTTCATTTCTGGTCTTTTACAGGCATGTGTTAGAGGAACCTTTATTTCTACATGTTTATGAGTCTTTAATTAAGTTAATGACAGCTGTTACCTTGAAAAAATAAACGCACAATGTATATGATAGCTAAAAGATTTTAAACATATGCTTTCATATTTATTTAGGAAGTTAACAAAGAGAACATTATTACAGAATAGTGAGTGAAAACTAACAATGAGAACATTATTACAGAATGCTGACTGAAAGCTAACAAAGAGAACATTATTACAGAATACTGACTGAAAGCTAACAAAGAGAAATCATTCAATACTACTGACTGAAAGCTAACAAAGAAAACATTATTACAGAATACTGACTGAAAGCTAACAATGAGAACATTATTACAGAATACTGATTGAAAGCTAACAAAGAGAACATCATTTGATATTACTGACTGAAAGCTAACAAATAAAACATTACAGAATACTAACTGAAAGCTAACAAAGAGAACATTATTACAGAATACTGACTGAAAACTAACAAAGAGAACATTATTACAGAATACTGATTGAAAGCTAACAAAGAGAACATTATTACAGAATACTGACTGAAAGCTATTATTACAGAATACTAACTGAAAGCTAAGAAAGAGAACATTATTACAGAATACTGATTGAAAGCTAACAAAGAGAACATTATTACAGAATACTGACTGAAAGCTATTATTACAGAATACTAACTGAAAGCTAAGAAAGAGAACATTATTACAGAAAACTGACTGAAAGCTAACAAAGAGAACATTATTACAGAATACTGACTGAAAGCTAACAATGAGAACATTATTACAGAAAACTGATGGAAAGCTAACAAAGAGAACATTATTACAGAATACTGACTTAAAACTAACAATGAGAACATTATTACAGAATACTGACTGAAAGCTAACAATGAGAATATTATTACAGAATACTGACTGAAAGCTAACAAAGAGAACATTATTACAGAAAACTGACTGAAAGCTAACAAAGAGAACATTATTACAGAATACTGACTGAAAACTAACAATGAGAACATTATTACAGAAAACTGACTGAAAGATAACAAAGAGAACATTATTAAAGAAAACTGACTGAAAGCTAACAAAGAGAACATTATTACAGAAAACTGACTGAAAGCTAACAAAGAGAACATTATTATAGAATACTGACTGAAAGCTAACAAAGAGAACATATTACAGAATACTGACTGAAAGCTAACAAAGAGGACATTATTACAGAATACTGACTGAAAACTAACAATGAGAACATTATTACAGAAAACTGACTGAAAGATAACAATGAGAATATTATTACAGAATACTGACTGAAAGCTAACAAAGAGAACATTATTAAAGAAAACTGACTGAAAGCTAACAAAGAGAACATTATTACAGAATAATGACTGAAAGCTAACAAAGAGAACATTATTACAGAAAACTGACTGAAAGCTAACAAAGAGAACATTATTACAGAATACTGACTGAAAGCTAGCAAAGAGAACATATTACAGAATACTGACTGAAAGCTAACAAAGAGAACATTATTATAGAATACTGACTGAAAGCTAACAAAGAGAACATATTACAGAATACTGACTGAAAGCTAACAAAGAGAACATTATTACAGAATACTGACTGAAAACTAACAATGAGAACATTATTACAGAAAACTGACTGAAAGATAACAATGAGAATATTATTACAGAATACTGACTGAAAGCTAACAAAGAGAACATTATTAAAGAAAACTGACTGAAAGCTAACAAAGAGAACATTATTACAGAATAATGACTGAAAGCTAACAAAGAGAACATTATTACAGAAAACTGACTGAAAGCTAACAAAGAGAACATTATTACAGAATACTGACTGAAAGCTAGCAAAGAGAACATATTACAGAATACTGACTGAAAGCTAACAAAGAGAACATTATTACAGAAAACTGACTGAAAACTAACAAAGAGAACATTATTACAGAATACTGACTGAAAACTAACAATGAGAATATTATTACAGTATACTGACTGAAAGCTAACAAAGAGAACATTATTACAGAATACTAACTGAAAGATAACAAAGAGAACATTATTACAGAAAACTGACTGAAAGCTAACAAAGAGAACATTATTACAGAATACTGACTGAAAGATAACAATGAGAACATGATTACAGAATAATGACTGAAAGATAACAAAGAGAACATTATTACAGAATACTGACTGAAAGCTAATAAAGAGAACATCATTTGATATTACTGACTGAAAGCTAACAAATAAAACATTACAGAATACTGACTGAAAGCTAACAAAGAGAACATTATTACAGAATACTCACTGAAAGCTAGCAAAGAGAACATTATTACAGAATACTGACTGAAAGCTAACAATGAGAACATTATTACAGAATACTGACTGAAAGCAACCAACATTAAGATGCTCAAGTCTTATCATCCTTAATACAGAAAAGAAATTATTATTTTCTTGCAATAGACTCTAAATTCATAAATTGTTGAATCATCATTGCACTTTAAAAATATTTAAACAATTATTAATGATAATTATACCTTTAATTTGGGCACTCTGTTGATTGTTTTAAGTGGTCGCAGCACTCGAAGAACCCTGAGGGACTTGATTGTGTTTAGATTCTTCCCAGCACTGTCACTGCCGCAAAAAGTTACATAAGGCAAAAAGTTACATAAGGCGAAAAGGCAAAAAGTTGTGTAAGGCAAAAAGTTACATAAGTATTTATGTCGATTAATTATCTTTGTTTCTCAATTAATAAATAAGTTGCTTTTATACATGTTGATATACTTTATATATAAATACCATAATGTTCATTTATAAGTTAAGTCCCTCTGCGACAGCATGGACTCAGACCTGCAGTAACAAAATTCACTGACCCATCTTGGTCAGTCAAGTTTTTTAGGACTAATCAGCAGCACAAACACCATATATTCTGATCTGCCAGTGCATTATGTGATAATAGGTCAGGGTCTATGATGTTTGCAGTTGTACTTAACCCATAAGCAAGTAAATATTGTGTATTCCTTTCCACCTCAACAGTGTCTTCATTCTTATAATAAAAACATCTTCAATTAAGATAAACATTGGATTACTTGAAATATCAGTATAATATGTATCTTAGTACATTTACCCTGTAAGTATTATCTGTTATTCTATAAATTTCTGTCATAAATAATCCTTCAGCAAGAATAACAATGAAGAATATATGCATGGTGTGCAAAATAGCACAGACTGGTTAATGAAACTGAAACATATATAGTTTAATCTTTGTTGCTTATTGTAGTCACTTAAACTTATAATACAGCACTAAGACCCTTTATTGTAACACTGTTGCTGTTTTAAGGCCATTCATTATAACACAATTTCTGTTATAATACCATTTATTATAACACTGTTCCTGTTATAAGGCCTTTCATCATAACACTGTTCCTGTTATAAGGCAGATAAAGTAACAGACCCCATTTCATCATGTAGTAGTATTATTTATATATATTATGTACTTCATTATAAGGTGATCTCATTTTAAGGGGTATATATTCCATAGCTCCCTCAGAAATTGTTATAATGCGGTATTACCTTATATAATTTACAGAGGTTTAAAAGGTTAATAAATATATTATTTTCTAATTCGCAACAAATCAGTTCCATGAACATTTATTTCTTCTGTCTGAAAATAAAGGTATGTATAGCGAACCATAAATACTTACTTAGAAGTCAAACTGTAGATGACATAGACCCTGATCTGCTGTCATATAATGCAACAGCTGATCAGGATCCATGGTGTTGTTTTCTCTGATCACTCCAAACAAACTGCACTGACCCAGATCTGCCAACACATTATGAGATGACAGTCTGGGTCTGTGCAGCTTGCATTTGGGCTTCCATTGGTAAGCAAGTATATACAGTGTGTCATTTAGGATACTGACTCTGTCCATTTAAAGTTTTAACATAATACATCAAGGAAAATTTACTATTTTTCATTTGTTAACATTGTCAATGATCATAAAATATCAGAAGGTAGCATGGTGACTCAGTGGTTAGCCTGCCAGACCAGTGATCGCAAGGGTGTGGGTTCAAATCCTACCATTGGGCCAGCCTGGGTTGGCTACCACATTGGATCCTGGCAAGACACTCTACTCGGATTGCCTCAGCATTAAATAACCTTTTTGTGTTACTGTGCCATAAAAGACCAAACCAACAACAACAAAAACAATATGAATAATCCAAATGTTAATGTGTGGTAAATTTGAACATTTTAATAAAAACTATTTACCAGTTTGAAAACACAAAAATATAATTATTCCAATGCAAATTCACTCAACCTTTTTTACTCCACCTATACATATTTAACATGCACACAGATGCAAATAGCACAGACCCAGATCTACCACTGCATATTATTATATACCTTCAATGTTTGCTGTGTTTTGATTGGTTAAATTGACAAGTGTTGTTTTGCTAAAATGTTATAGCACCCTCAAGTGCATGCAAGTGTGCTATAACATTCAATTCATGGCTCACTTAATTGTGCATTGCCAATGGGATTAGTCACAGAATGTGATTTGGCTGGAGTGTGCATCCTGCTCTACTTAGATCACTGACATAATTAATTTTCTACCTATCCATCCATACAATGGCATTAAAAAATAAATCTCTGTAATTCTGCTTTAAAAGACAGCTTAAAGAATACAAATAATAATGTAAAGTGAAGTTGTATCCAAATATCTAATGTTTGGAAGGTATTTTCAAATATCTATTAAAAAATTCTTCACATGCAATAAAAATTTATGCCAGGCCTTTTAGCCAATAGAAAGAAAGCCCATCTCTTACTGCCTTTATTGGTTTGCATGCACTTTTAATTATTTGCTAATTATTAAAAATTTACCATGTGATATCTGATTACCAATATTAAGCAAAACACTATCTGAAAATTGATTCGCATCATAAGACAATAATTTTGATACAAGAATTTATAAGCCCTAAAACAATTATTTTATCATGCTGACATTAAATATTTTTCTGGGGTTAATGAATTCTTATAGCAACATAAATCAAAAGTGAATAATTGCATATTGGACCATTGAATTCGGGTCTATGCTGATTATTTGAAGTCATAAATAGGATCAAAAGCACAGTTCTTAATTTGTCAGCATATATTGTGATGGCAGATCTGGAACAATTGCTTTTTACATTGCACATACGTTATTCACAAAAGAATGTAGTAAACAATGTGACCTCAACCTAAGGATTCACCTAAACCCATCACACATAGAACAATTCTTTGGGATTTTAGAAAATTGTGACATGTAGGTGTATTAAATCACTACAAGAGTCAGTGAGCAGAAGGTTGGGAAGAAAGAGCATCCCCAAGAAAAGTTCTAAATGGAAAGAACTACATAAAATAACACCACCTGTTAAGTAACTCTCCAATAACCAATCAAGTATGAAATGAAAATTCAACATTTTTCTGTACCGTCCTTGTAAATCTATACAAGTATCACACCAATCAGTTACAGTATGAACAAGAATTATGATTGTTGGCTTTAATTCGTACATTAAATCATGATGCAAAAGATTTGATTAGCCAATTTTAAGTGTGACTCAGATTTCTACTATTATGAAAATTAACTGGATTTTATCCTTTTTAGTAAAATTTGGTAAAATTCAGGCTAGGTTTACCTTTAGAGCAGGGGATGAACCAGGATTTTATTTTCAAGAATGATTCCTTTTGTAAAAGAAGTCTAATTATATAGCTGATAAAGGGGGTTTGATTAAATGCTTCCCTACCTTTATCCAATCTGAATTTGCCAGACAATTTTTTTAAGTACAAAAAACTGCCAAAGTGGGGCATTCAAGATCTTCCAATACCCAAATCAAAAGTGGACCTAACCCCATTATAATTGGCTATTATGGGTTTTATGATCCATGAAGCAACTGCTAAAAGGAGGTTTCAAAATAATATTTACCGTATTCAACATAACAGCTGCACATATTCTAATAAACACTTATGCTAACCTCTTTTGGGGTCAGAACTTGTACCCCAAAAAATCCCTTAAAGAATGTACATTTCCTTATCTCAGCATGCCTATGGGAGGGAAATAACTGCTAAAACCCACCTAGAACATCTTGGATCAACCTATGCTTCATTCAGTGCAACTATATGGACAGACAATACATCTCTAAAAGTGTAGAGCTCCTAGACAAGGGAGCTAACTCTATTAGTATGTACATGCAAGTGATAGGACATTGTAGATGTCATCACATTTGTGCTAAATATGATGAACTACAACATCACAAAATTTGCCAAAATAATAATTTTGTTTGTGCACAGTGCAGATATTATGTCAAATACAGTATTGATATGAGGAAATGATCATATGCATGAAAGAACGGTTACTTTTAATTGTTTTTGAAAGTGCATATTAGTGAACAAATATGAGTAGGAGTGGACTAAAACAATGTCCTTTCTGCTAAGGTCAGTAGTCTGCTGACCTTTACAACTTGCAAAACTGAGACTATCATGCTGATCTTACTGCCTTCACTAAATGTGTACTATTATTCTCCTCTTAAAAATTAATGTACATTTTAATAAACGAATTTAAAACTTACTGATTAGGACTGAAAATGTATGGAAATATGAGATCTTGGATTTGTCAATATCTGCTGTGGAACATGTTGAATCCAGACTGTAGTATAACATAACTATGTTTATCCAGACACTTGTTCCCATTGCTTTTGTACAGATTAGCAGGGAATCCAGGAAAATTAATCACTTCTTAGAGCAGTAAAGAAAATCTATTTCTAGAAATAAATCTACATATTAGCAGAGAATCCAGGACAATTAATCACTTCTTAGAACAGTGAAGAAAATCTATTTCTAGAAATAACTCTTCAGAGCAATCCCAAGACACCTGGATGAATGGAGTCCCACTGTAATAGCAAGTTGCCCATTCCAACCACATATATTAAGCAATCAAACATCCTGAATTTTGCAAAGTCCCATAAACCAAATTATAAGAAGAACTGAAGTTGCATAAAGCATAAACCTGTCTTCTGAATCCAGTTTCTCAAATTTAGAAATGATTGCTTATTACAGGTTTTACTATTAATTATTTCTTGTACTTGTACATTGACGATTTCACCAAGAAGTTGCTAGTCCATCAAGATCTTCTGAATATGTTGTGACAATGCTGTAACTTTAAAATGTGAAGAAAAACACTTTAGTTGCAGTTTCATCCAAATGCACTCAAATGTGCAGTAAAAAACATTTTGATGTAAAATCTTACAATCTTAAAGATGAGCATAAAATGGAAACCTAAAATATTTTTTTGTATTATGCTTTATATTTTGCAGACATTTTGGCTCAAATACAGTGAAACATGTTAAAGCAGATGCCTTCGTTTTAAAGACAGCTGTGCACAGATAACAATATTTACAGTTCATTTTTTAATTCCATAATGATATTAGCCAAAAACAAAAAGATCTGCCAATAAGGGAGGAATTGTGTATTCTCCAAAGCATCCTTTAATCTACAGGTGTCATGATTTATTACAAATTCCACAAATGTAACAGGTATAATTACATCTAGGTTTCATTGTTTATTACAAATTCCAGAAATGGATCAGGTATGATTGCATCAGATTTTATTCTTCCTACAAGATTCATACCTTGATGAAAATGAATGAATTTAGCAAGATCAACATAGTCCACAATTTAGTCCCATTTCTCCAGGTATAAAAGGTCAACATAGTCCACAATTTAGTCCCATTTCTCCAGGTGTAAAAGGTCAACAAGTAAACCACCAAAGGAAGAATCACAGGATTGCAAAGCTTTGTTTTGTCTAATCTGGTACCGTATATACTTGCTTATAAGTTGAATCCAACTGCAAACTGCACAGACCCAGATCTGTCATGACATACTGCAATGTCAGATATGGGTCAATGCAGTTTGTTTGGAGTGATCAGTAGAACAGAGAAAAGAGGCCATGATTTGCCAGCTCATTATGCTATAGCAGATCAGGGTCTACATTGTTTGCAGGCAGACTTAACTATTATGCTAGTATATATGGTAACGTACATCTCATGATGCAGTCTGTGTATCAACTTATACAGTTCCATCATTAAAGGTAACCTGTACTGAGCAACCACCAGTCTTAAAGAGTAAGTTTACCAAAGTCCTACACCAAAATACTGCAGAACTGGACCCTTGTAAGAAGCAACAACCTATCTTCAGGGGCCACTTTTCTTACCTAACAGAGGTGGTAGCTTATGCAAGTTTTGACATTATCACTCCTACTATAGCAACGTGCAAACAACTGACTTCAATGTGAAGGTTACTGCACATCAATGAAGAATGAGATATAGGTCACAGTGACTTAGTATTGATTGAAGAGTGTAGTACTACTCATGAAGCATGTGTATCCTGAGTTACATGACTCTGCAAGCTAAGCTAATTCAAACATTAGCAGAGGTCAATGTGGTGGGACATATAGCTGAGAGTAACCTAGTTTTGTATGAAGGTTACAGCACTCCTCATGAAATATCGTTATCACCAGGTTACAGGATTCTGCAAGCAGAAGAGTCAGAGAAACTGAGTTTAATGCAAAGAGAAGCACAAAGTACTGAATGATTGAATATAGGTCACAGTTACCAAGGTGATAAATGTGGTACTCTTCATGATGCAGTACATATCTAAGTTACGTGACACCATAGGCAACAGTGCCTGCTAAATCAAGCTAAATGCAAAGATTAACACAACTCCCTAGGCTATGAAACATAGTAACCTACTTTTCATTGACAGTTGAAGTACTCCACAAGTTACATCCAATGCCAACTGATAGGACCCCATTAGCCTTATTGTCTTAGAAAAAAGAGCTAAATGCAAACCCTTACAATGTGGACACTATATGGAAAGTGAATATATACAAAAACAGACAGATGGTGAGTTGATTGAAATACTACAACATCAAAGGCTTTGCAATCCAGCAAAAATGGTGCTGGCCTTAACAGAAAGGACAATAAACTTTAATTCCAACCCAAAAAGATAATTTACCAGGCATTACAAACTCAATAAAGGTAAAATGGATTAGAAAAATCATCTAGGATCAATTCTACATAGAATCACACAATTATAATCTAAATCACACAGTCTTTTGTCCAACAAGGTTCTTTATGTTTGTCAATAGATTTATTACCTACTGAAAGATATTTCTGGCTGGTTGGTAACTTACCCCTGACTGTAACTGCTGGTAATAAACAGATGTATTACTGTATATGTAATTGCTGATCATAAACAAATGTACTACTGTAGATGTAATTGCTGTTAATAAACAAATGTATTACTGTAGATGTAATTGCTGATAATAAACAGATGTATTGCTGTAGATGTAATTGCTTGCAATAAACAGATGTATTACTGTGTTGTATACTGGCTATAGCTTAACAAAGGTCTAATTTTTAAGCAAGAAACATTCATTTGTTTTGAATAATATCTTAAAACTTGGATTATGTGTAGACAAAATTAAGGATACATAAAATATATTTCTGATATTGTAGAATCAAAACATTCATTCTTGTCATAACAGTTTCTTCATAACAGGAGAACATTCACTGAACTAAACCTAATATCTACAGTGAAACCCCATTGCTCTGTTCACTTCTATTTTCATCCTTTCATGTGGATTAACAGCAAATCTGGATTTAAAAGCTCATGTCAAAGAATAATAATAAAACTTTTTTCCCTAAAAATGTGATTTTGACCCTGTGACATCTGTATCATTATGTCCTTGATTTTTTCTATTGCATGCCAACTAATGAAAATTTAATGTAAATAGTAGACATTTTGAACTTCCCCAAACATCATTATAACTTTACTGACATGATAGTGACTTGATTACTCGTTGTCACTAATAGCAATGCAAGCAGTAGTATGAAACACCTAAAACTCAATGATTTCTGTAAAAAATATTTCAAGATTGTCATCTCATTTTATTTTAAATGCCATCATTTTGTGGTGATTCATTTTCCATGCATCTAAAAAACTTATCAATCTGGCATATATTAATATACTTACCTTTCAGTCTCTTTCTGAGAGTTAAATATACCAATATACTTGCATATAAGTTGAATCAAACTGCAAACTGCATAGGTCTAGATCTGATGTGGCATAATGTGCTGGCAGATCTCGGTCTGTGCAGTCAGAGGAAACAGCATAGATCCTGACCTGCCAATCCATTATGCAATGGCTGATCGGGGTCTATGCTGCATGCAGTTGGACAAAACTTATAGTTTAGTATATATGGTATTAAACTCTGTTGGATAGAAACAAAGATGCTCTAAATTCTGTATCAACTCCAAATTCTGTATCAAATGAAAGCAGTTACAGGGAGTTTCAATGTAAATAAATGTAGTCACATTGATATAAAAAAAAGTTTCCACGAAGAGAACTGTCATCTTTCATATGAACCTTCTTACATAGTCTTTCAAATTTAAAAAATTCAGTACAATCTATGTATTTAGAGAAAACCATACTATTTTATATTCCTGGAATATGTGCTTTTGGTGTGTACACATTATGCACAGTTAAGTGTATTCATCAATGGTACTTTAGTAATTTACCAGCATTTACCTGCAAAGTGTTGTTAACAATTGTCATTGAAATAACAATTGTTTATTAGACAGAAATACAGCCAGAGACATACATACTTGGGGCATTTGGACCTGCACCAAATGCAAATGATTTTTATCAAATTTCTTGACGTAAATGTGTAGTCAATGTTAATAGTACATCAACAGGTCTTAACAATGATTGAAAGGACAGTCTGACACACCAACAGACCTTAAAACTGAATGAAAGAATGGCCTGAAACACCAACAGGCTTTAACACTGAATGAAGCATTAGCAGGTGTTAAAACTGAATGAAAAGACTGCCTGAAACAGCAACAGGTCTTAACACTGAATGCAAGAAGTCTGTAAGGCACCAAGAGGCCTTCACATTAAAAGGACTACTTGAAACACCAGCAGGCCTCAACATTGGATAGACTGCCTAAAGCACCAGCAGGCCTCAACATTGGATAGACTGCCTAAAGCACCAGCAGGCCTTAACATTCAATGGACTGCCTGAAACAACAGTAGGCCTTCTTGACTTTACAAAGAGTACAGGTGAAATTCAAAAATAAACTTATTTTTAAAAATCTCATTTTTCTTTTAAAATAGTGCGGTACATTGTTCTACATATGGTTTCTGGATGTGTGGTGCATACTTCCGTAGTGCATGCAATTCAGCAAGGCCAAACATGCTTTCAAAGACAATATGAATCAATCAAAATATTGTATAAAAAAGCATGGGTCACACTTGCGTAAACATGGGATAACTATTTTTAAAGGGTCTACATAAACCTAATGATGATCTATCAGCAGCTAAGCCTACAACAATTGACTCTGATCCTTCAAATATCATACAGTGACTTCATTTTGCAGATCAATATTTCGTCATTTGATTCAACACTAAGATTCAATTTAGGCTAGTTATATTTTAGTTGTGATGGATATAGTGAGATTAGTCTTAAATCAATATTTTTTATGGGATTTATTTTTGTGGTTTTATCCTGTGACTCCTAAATAAATTACAGTTATCCACCACTCAAAATTCCCGTTACATGGCAAATGTGACAAAATCAAATCATTTTTATGTAACCTCTCTGTTTTGTCACTTGTATAAAACATTGATTCATTATTTTTGTTGTTCAGTGATGCCCATTAATTGAGACACTTGCTCTAGATCTTTCATGAAGATAAACAAGGGATCTTAGTAAACCAAGCATTTCAAAGAATGCAACAGGAAATCTGTTTCCACAAATTGTTGTTTAACTGCCATGATATCTGTTTAACTGCTATGAAATGCATTTAACTGCCATGATATCCACATGAGGACAGTCTGGATAACTCAGCTTCCAATACAATTTTGTTTAACAGTTCTACATTAAAACATATAATGCACCTAAATAAATTCTTGTACTTATGCAAAGGGGACAACATCATTTGGAATTTGGGACAGATATTCCATTTCTTGAAACAAGCATCATTCAGCTAGTAAAATTAACCAATCAAAAAGCAAGGGCTAATGGAATTAATCCAAGTCTGTCATTTACCAACATCTAAGAGAAATTACCCAAAAGAGATAAGTATTAAATAAAACCAAATAAATCCTGACAAGAAAGAGATGTTGTATTAATTCACAGTTTCTGTCACCTGCATTCAACATTTTTGTTTCACAAAGAACAGAACATCATGTGCAACTCTTTTATGGATGTAAACTCTAATGTAATAACAGATTTAATAAAACAACTAGAAAAATATTTCATTTCTGATGTTATTTACAAACTGCATCCTATTTTAGATCTAATTCTGGTAATTGCATGCCTAATTTGTACCAGTGTTTATGATTAAAAGGCATTGCATTTATCAAAATCAAGACTGGGTTAATTTGAATGGGTTAATTTGACTGGGTTAATTTCCTTCCAGTTGGAGACCTATATTTTGTTCAAAATACTTTAAATCTGAGAAAAAAGATAAAGAATAGATAAATATGATGAAAATAAACAAAAATCTTGACTTAAACAACAGTGAAAATTCTATACAAATCTGTTACATACCTTTCAACTTCATTAAGATGTAAATTTTCAGGGGAGGTAAATTCAATCAAATTACTAATATTCAAGAGTTTTGATGATGTCATCGATGATGTTATATATTTCTTTTACACAAATTAATGGCAATTTATTTTCATTACTACAGATGTCAACAATTTTTACTACACATCTTCATCATACTTCGGAAAACTGACACTCATCAAGATATAGCAATTAAACAGTTTGTAAAAAAATTAAATTTTGTAAAATTTTAATGTTTTATTTAGACAAACAGTCTTTATGTTTCATTAAACCTTTTCAAATGTTGAGCTTACAATGATCATACCCAAGTTAAGAAATTTACTCTGCTCATCACTCTGTGATAATAACTACTAATTTTTGTAACAAAATAGATTTTAGCTTTCAGTTCTTCTGAAATTGAGACTTTATGTCCATGAAGTCAGAGACTTGTAAATCCTCATGCTTCAGGCATGTTTTTCTAAACATGAATTTTTATATTTCAAACAACCTACATTTTCTCTCGACTTTTGGAACAATGACAGATCAAAAAATGGTTCTAAAACATCTGTGATTGTCCAATGGTAATATTGTATAGGGTTGCATAAATACTCAATAAACAAGCTTAATTCTCAAAATTCCCAACGTTGAATTTTTTTTAAAGCTGTTCTAAAAAATGGGTCAGAGGAAGAAAAAAAACTGCTTTCACATATCTACATCAAGCATCATATCTGGCCCATAAAGAATCAGTACACTTCTCCAAGCAGTGTGGGGAAAGAAATGACAACAGCAACAATAAAATCTTCCAAGCAATGTAGGAAAAGAAATAACAACAACAACAAAATCGTCCAAGCCACTATGTGAATAGAAGTGATGATAATCTGAATTCTCTGTAATCCTGTTTGGAAAACATATCAATAAATGTCCACAAAAATTGGCCAGAGGAAAAAAGTAAAATCTTTTCACACATCTAGATTGATCACATATCTTGCCAACAAAGTTTAATAAAAATCTTACAAGCAGTGTGAGAGAATTGTTGATGGCCAGCTTTGTCATGGATAGAGAGTTTGAGTTGGGGAGGTGGTCAAAAAAGATATGGACAGACTGATAAACAAGGCAATGAAAATATTCTCAGTCTATATTTAACTACGGGGACAATAAAATTCATCTAGCAGATTAGGAGAAGCAATGACGAGCTAAATTCTTGAAATTCCGCATCTTGCAACAATTTTTTCTGAAGTTTCTCTAGAATGAGCCATAGAAAAAGAAGTAAAACCCTACCATATATCTATGCAAACTATAAACTACAACATTTTGATAAAATTTTCCAATCAATGTGTGAGGGTAAGCAATGACAATGTCATTCCCCTAATTACCTGGTCCTTTGTTTGATAATTTTGTAGAAACTTTCAAAACTATATCAGAAGATAAAAGTAAAAGTCTTAATGGTCATCTGTACCAACCACATCTCACCTACAAAGCTGAATAGAAACCTTTGAACAGTGAAAGAGAAGACACAATGTCAATCTGAATTCTTAAGACAACCCTTTTGAGATCTTTTTTCAGGACATTTTCCTAGGAATGGGCAAAAGGAAAACATTATAGTCCATGGATATCATCTAAATATCTGGCCTATAAAGTTACAACAAAATCACACTAATGTATGATACAAAGCGATGACAATGTAAATTCCCAAAATACCCCTTTTTGAAATTTTCAAGAATTACCTCAAAAATGGGACAAAGGAGAAAAGTCAAACATCAGTGCACATCGATGCAAAACACTCATCTAGCCATTAAAGTTTCAATGTAATTCCCCATCCAATCAATGTGGGATGAGAATTAATGTTGAATTAAATTACCATAAATACCCTTTTCTTAAAAGCTTTTCAAGAAATTCGAATAAAAATCATCTATATAAAGAAATGAAAAACCATATTGCGTAATAGTACCAACCATATACCTAGCCTGCAATATTTCAATAAAATCATACAACTGGGCAGAAAGAAGAGTGATGATAAGCTGAGTTCTTAAAAAAATATCCCATTTCTTTTTTAAATTCCAAGAAATTTCAGCCTAGACTAAGAAAGTAAATTCTTATTACACATCTGTACAATGCTCATATTGAGTCTATAACAAACATAACAAGCTTTGTCACCAATGGACAAAATGATGGAAAGTATAATTGACTGATGCATGGGGCCAACAATATCCCAACACTTCACAGAAGTGTGGGGCCAATCTATTTTTTCTTCTCACACAAGCATATATTTATCAGTATATTCATATTATTTCTATGCCAACATATTGTAAAATAAATGAAAAGGAAAGTGCTCTTTTATCTTAAAATAGTGATATTAACAAAGCTAGGAATAGGTAAAAAGTTTTACATTAAGTTACCTCCCCTGATATATCATTAATTGTTTTAATCTTTAAGACTACTTGTCAGAGTTTGCTGAAATTATGACTTTTTATCTTAACATGTTCTCTTGGTTATATTTGCTAATTTCTTGACACTATAAATTTCATTCTTTCCTCAATAGTGGCCAACAGCTATTTTCCTGAAGAAATTCCATCAATACATCCTAAAGTTTCACCTTCATAAAAACAGAAAATAGTGTTGCTAAAGAAAAAGGGGCAAGTGATGCGTTTTTTTCTTACTATATTATTGACCCATAATTTCTTAACAAAGATGACAATGAACTAATAGCCATCTGACGTGCATTCCATTAATGTTAAAAAAAGGAACAAACTACAGTATTTCTCCAATAAGAAACAAGCCCATCTTGTAAATTTGTTTAAAAGTGTGGAGAATGATTTAAAATTGCTCGAAAATGTTACACAAAATTTTGTCAAGCTTGGGTAAGGGCTTCTTATCAAGCATGGGCTTCTTATAGGAGAATTACGGCATCGAATTCTAGAGGAAATTTAAGTTTTCTAATCATTAGCAAACACTGCAACAGAATACATGTAGTAATCACAATCAGAAGAAATTAATGCACAGTATGAAAGCAACTGTGATTCTGCTAGGCATTCATAGGCAATGTGGTTAAAATAATAGCTAAGTTATGTGGATAAAATTTATTTGTACAGAATTTACATAAAATGCCTACATAATGTCCTGCACATTTGTATCGGAAGAAACGCCCCTGTAAGAAGAGTATGGGAAGAAATGCAATTTTATAGCGAGAAAGTTAATAAAGAAATGACCCTGTAAGAAGAGATTATGGGAAGAAATGCAATTTTATAGCAAGAAAGTTAATAAAGAAAAGTGATAAAGCTTTCTGTACAGTGAAATGAAACCTTAAGAAGAATTTAAACATAAAAAATTTCACACATCAGAGAAACACTTTTGTCATTTAACTGATTTAAATTGGAATTTGGTGGAAAATTTGAATTTGACTTAATGTATGCATAACTAAATTTCTTAGAATGCATATCATACTAAATAGCATAGCTAACTTGAAATCCAAATGAAGTATTTGCATGCAATGGATATCTGTAGTTACATATCAAGTTTGTAAAACTCCATATGCAGTTAAAACATTCTGAAATAGGATTTTACAAAATGATGCACATGTCTGGCAAGCAAATAATACATTCCTAAAACTACATATTTGTTTTGTTCCAAGTCAGCAGAAAAAAAAAGAGTTTTGTGTGGTGTAGAGATGAATGGAAGCCATCAGGCCAAAATATATTTATATGCCATATGAAACATTTTACTTCCCTCAACCAGGGCAAAAAAGAAATGTAGTTTCCTTGTCAGGTGCAAGATTTGTGAGTTTTGTGATAATTTCTCAAATATCATGATGAAAACTCAACCAGATTCACAAAACATTGCACACAATTTTAAACCACACTTTAATGTCTTTTTTAAATTCCGTTTTTTTTATAGAAAAATACAGTTTTGTACAAAATACCAATTTTTAAAAAAATGAAGCATATAATTTACAATCTAAATTTTCAATTTTTTAATGCATCCTGCCTTCTTTAACACCATCCAGATAATAATTCAGTTATTCAGTGTAAATGGATTGTTTAATCTGAATATAAGGACATCAATGTCAAATTAATTTATATCTAATCTGAACATAAGGACATCGATGTCAAATTAATTTACATCTAATCTGAATGTAAGGACATCGATGTCAAATTAATTTACATCTAATCTGAATGTAAGGACATCGATGTCAAATTAATTTACATCTAATCTGAATGTAAGGACATCGATGTCAAATTAATTTACATCTAATCTGAATGTAAGGACATCGATGTCAAATTAATTTACATCTAATCTGAATGTCAGGACATCGATGTCAAATTAATTTACATCTAATCTGAATGTCAGGACATCGATGTCAAATTAATTTACATCTAATCTGAATGTCAGGACATCGATGTCAAATTAATTTACATCTAATCTGAATGTAAGGACATCGATGTCAAATTAATTTACATCTAATCTGAATGTAAGGACATCGATGTCAAATTAATTTACATCTAATCTGAATGTAAGGACATCGATGTCAAATTAATTTACATCTAATCTGAATGTAAGGACATCGATGTCAAATTAATTTACATCTAATCTGAATGTAAGGACATCGATGTCAAATTAATTTACATCTAATCTGAATGTAAGGACATCGATGTCAAATTAATTTACATCTAATCTGAATGTCAGGACATCGATGTCAAATTAATTTACATCTAATCTGAATGTAACGACATCGATGTCAAATTAATTTACATCTAATCTGAATGTAAGGACATCGATGTCAAATTAATTTACATCTAATCTGAATGTAAGGACATCGATGTCAAATTAATTTACATCTAATCTGAATGTAAGGACATCGATGTCAAATTAATTTACATCTAATCTGAATGTAAGGACATCGATGTCAAATTAATTTACATCTAATCTGAATGTAAGGACATCGATGTCAAATTAATTTACATCTAATCTGAATGTAAGAACATCGATGTCAAATTAATTTACATCTAATCTGAATGTAAGGACATCGATGTCAAATTAATTTACATCTAATCTGAATGTAAGGACATCGATGTCAAATTAATTTACATCTAATCTGAATATAAGGACATCGATGTCAAATTAATTTACATCTAATCTGAATATAAGGACATCGATGTCAAATTAATTTATATCTAATCATACAGATTTATAGTCTCATCTAACACCAGAAAAGTTGTGCAAGATTAAATGGATAAAGTTTCAATGTGTAGAATGAATAAAAATATCAAGTCCACATTTTCAGAGGACATTTGAGGGAAACTTTGATGAATTTATCTTTGAAAAAGTTATAGAAAACAAGAGTTTATGCAAATTTCCAAAGCATTTTCATTTGTAACAGAACTCTTGAGTTTTATATTCAACTTTCTCTTTGGCAAATTTATTTTCATATTTAGCAGTATCAAAAACATAGAAGTTCTAAAAGCATGTGTTAATATATTTAAAAAATGCTACTAAATAAATGCACTTAAAATACCATTTTATATTTTTGTTTATGTACAAAATATGTTTTTGAATCGATTCTGGTTATAATTGTAAGCACAAAGTCTTATGTTAGAGGCTAAAGACTTGTGGCTATTTCATTTATTTTGAATTGCTAAAATTTACCTTTCTGATATTTTCTATAAACGTTTACCTGCTATTGAAAAATTATAATTTAACATAATTTTATTATATGGAACTAAATCATATCTTGCTAAGAAATATTCTCAGTGTACCAGAATAGGCAATGTTAGTGTAGCTTGAATGGTTCTTTATTTATATTTATTGTCAAAATAGACATCTCTAAACTAAAATGGTTAGGAACCAGTCAATGAATAATGACTTGTCAGAAACAAAAATGGTGAAATTAGGGATATTCTGGTTTATGTCAGCTTTTACTTTATACCAGTCCTTATTAGTAACAATGTACCACAGTCTCTCAGTTTTCTAAAATGAAATTTTAGCTGGTATTGTATATTTTACATTGTCAAGATCCATTTTGGAATGAAATGTTATGGTAAATTATTATCATATATTTTGGTGGTCATTCATTTTCCTATCAAAAGAGTTTGTTTCCAATATGCATTATACAATGCTTTTTTAACTTTTACATGGATTTTGTTTTTACAAATGATCCTGGAGATCATATTTTGTAATGGTAATTTCCCAAATTTCCTGGAAAAATCAGATATACTGAATGTTATCAATTTTCGAAATATAATATTGGTTAATACTTAACTGAATCTCCTCTGACTATTTACAATGTTCTCTGTACAGGCAGCACATATAATTTTCATAATATGCATAATAACAGTGCAAGTTCCTGCATAAAGCATAAACAATATAATTATGCAAGCTATATATAGACCTGTTATGCAAAATTATACAATACTATTCAAAATTCAACATACCTATAATTGAATTATCCAGGACCCTATACTAAATTTTATATTTGAATATCTATTTACCCATAAAGCTTTAGGGATTGATAATTTAATCTTCTTGTTTGGCCAGAGGTGGGGTGGGGGCTGGAATTTTTTCCAGAAAAAATGATATATAAATTATTTCATTTTATCTCTCTAAGTGGGGGTAACTTTATAATAAGATCCATAATTTTTCTCTTAAAAAGAATCCAAAATTTCTTAAACTGATAAATGATCTCAATCCATTACTAAACTTCAATGCAAATGATTCAGGATGACAAATATGCAAGTTTCTGTTTCAAATACATGAAGAAACTGAACTCACTTGAAGAAGAAAGCAACAAGAGCACAAATGACAACAGTCGCATCCAGGATGTTCCAGAGATCTCTGCAGTACGCTCCAGGGTGCAAAATGACGCCTAAATCTATCACCTGATAAGAAAGAGAATAAAACAATCAATACAATTTTGTAAAAACTTTATTGAGTTATAAATTGTTAAGGTTTTGTGGTAAATAGCATTTTGTTATTACTTGGGTAAATGGATTGAAGAAAGGACCCTGTCATTTCTACAGACCAGATTTAATCAACTACAAAACTATAAAATTTGGTACTCTGTAAAAAGTTGTGAATTCACAGAAAATAATGGAACAGTGAATATATATATATATATATATATATATATATATATATATATATATATATATATATATATATATATATATATATATATATATATATATATATATATATATATATATATGTATGTATGTATGTATGTATGTATGTATGTATATGTATATATATATATATATATATATATATATATATATATATATATATATATATATATATATATATATATATATATATATATATATATATATATATATATATATATGATGATTTTTGTGTAATTAATTGAAAATGGTTATGATATCTACTCACAAACAGCAAGATTAAAGAATACTATTCTATAAATGAAAGTAGATACAAGAGACCCATGAATGGTACATTATATACTGTACCTGTCCTGTGTTAAATAGAGTTCTGTGTATGCACATGAGACACTAAACCGAATGTGCAGAAATCATTATCTTCTCATAAGATTTAGCATGACCATGTTCTCTGTCCTTTATATCCCATAATATAAAGGTCTTATTATTACCCTAAGTCTAAAACATTCAGAAAATTTAGTGAAGGATCTTTCACTGTGAAATTTTTTTTACTGTAAAAGTATTTCTGCTTTCAGCTAATATGACTATAGTTTTGGTCTATTTACTTTAAAATGTGTCAAAATAATGCTATAAAGCAAGTGATGCAAAACTTAACAACTTCACAAAAGCTGCATAAAGATAAACGTGGTCCCTTGCCGCCATGTGTCAAAGAACTTGTGTCATTAAGAGTGAAAGTAGTGAAAATGAATGACTTTTGTTACACATGTATATAGAATGCTCAATTACAGTGTCTCTGTTGTGAAGGCTGATGTCCTTGATATGATTGTATTCAAGACCAGAAGGGCATGGGATTGATTCCCACATCTGATAGGATTGTATTCAAGACCAGAAGGGCATGGGATTGATTCCCACATCTGATAGAATTGTATGCAAGACCAGAAGGGCATGGGATTGATTCTCACATCTGATAGGATTGTATGCAAGACCAGAAGGGCATGGGATTGATTCCCACATCCGTTAGGATTGTATGCAAGACCAGAAGGGCATGGGATTGATTCCCACATCTGATAGGATTGTATGCAAGACCAGAAGGGCATGGGATTGATTCCCACATCTGGTAGGATTGTATGCAAGACAAGAAGGGCATGGGATTGATTCCCACATCTGATAGGATTGTATGCATGACCAGAAGGGCATGGGGTTGATTCCCACATCTGGTAGGATTGTATTCAAGACAAGAAGGGCATGGGATTGATTCCCACATCTGATAGGATTGTATGCATGACCAGAAGGGCATGGGATTGATTCCCACAATCAGATCTAATAAGATCGGACTCAAGACCGGAATGGTATGGGATTGATTCCCACTATCAGATCTGCCTGGATCGGTTACCACATTGTGTATTTGAGCAAGTCACATTACTCTGATTGCCTCAGCCTTCAAAGTGTTGCTTTGCATTAAAAGAACAAACAAAACCTTCATATGATAATGGCTGTTAAGTCATGTTCAACTTACAGTTAAAGCTGGTCTATGTGTCTTTTCCCCTTTAAACTAAGCCCAGTGACTGAAAACAATTAGTTTTGCATTGAGGAAAAAGTCCCACAAGTTGTCCCACAAAAGTCCCACAAGTTGTCATTCCTATGAGGTACTTTTTGGGGTTATTAATTTTCATGGTTTTGAAATAAATGGTATTTTTCTTGTTAATGAAATTTACGGGCACACCTATGATAGGAAGTGAGGTTCAATTATCTTCACAGATGGATCATGTAAGATTGTGAGGTTAATTAATAAAAGGTTTGTAGGAAACATGAACTCCATAAATTTGGTACCCCATAAATACAGGAAGCAATCTATGGCCTGCATCTTGAGCCCTACTACAAGGAGAAGGCATTCTCTAAGCAAGAATAGACTTGAAAATGTTAACACTGAGGTTAATCTAGGGTGCAGATGGGTGTATGGATAAATTGCTTGACACAAAATTGGATGGTAAAGTGATTGTTACATTCTGCTACCACTAATGCAGCCTTGTGAATTCATAATAATCTGTTACATTGCCACATACCTTCAAAATCATTTCTATTGTGAAGACCCCTGTAAACACAAAGTCAAAGTAGTTCAGAATTTGGTTGCGTGTGGACTCCTCTCTCACTGGGTCTTCCGCAGCTAATGCTATGCTACTGGCACAAATAACTATCATGATGAACAGATCAAAGTACCGCAGGTTTACAACAAAATGACAAAACCGTCTAATCCTGAAAAGAAACGAAAAACATACATCAATAAAACTAAAAAATTAACATAAATAATGGCTTCTTGTAACTCTGTGCATGGGAGTGACTTTATATACCACTTTATACTGAAGTAAAATCCATGACCATGCACACCTTATGACAATAATGGTGTTATTTACCTTTATATCCATGTGAAATTAATACTCAAATTAAATCAGCTATTCAGTGCTGTTCTAAAATTTAATACAAGTTTAACTGAAGTCTAAGACTATACATCCTCGATTGTTTAATGCTCTGCTCCTTGAATGTCATAAAACACTAATTCCAGACAAAAGTTACTGATTGCTATGGATTTGTAAACTGGTGACCATTTATAAAACTGGGCAAAGAAAAGAGGTGTTCAAGTCTGTCATAATAACAAACAGCAGGGAGTACACATACATTTTCAGCATGTTCAGCTTTTGTTGTGAAATCTTAGTACGTGACATTCATTCCAGTTTGTAGTGGGTTAGACCTTGACCTTGTCCTAAAGTGTCCACTTTAACTACTGAGTCCTCCATATGCATTTCTTGGGGTGTGTAAATAATAATCCTTCAATGGAATCTTGATGTGCATACATGATCCAAATAAAGTGAATAATCACCATTTCAAGGTATGTGTAAATCAAATTCTAGACAATTACACGCATTACTGAAATAATATGTACTGAATGCATACATGACCTGCATATTTTTTCTTTAGTGTGCTTCAAAACCTACTAGTTCCCTTTTGTTACAACTAGTCAAAAAAATATGACAGTGGTACAGATGGCTGCATATAGCAGTCATTGATGTGGCAGATTTAGGTGTGGTAAATTATACAGCTACCATTATCCGCTTAAGCAACGTTCAGAGCATTATTAAATGATGATATCTACCAAAAGTTTTAGAAATTAGCAGGACCATGAAAATGGTCCTTAAGTAAACCTAGGACTAGAAGACCCCAGCTTATTTTGAACCCTGTTCATTCACTTATGTTTTGATAACATCATTAAAATTAGCAATAAAGTATTAATTCTGTATAAAATAGTTAATTTAATAATTTAAAATGTGACTAATATTAAATACTGATTGCAAAACATGTTCTGTCTACATAAAACAGTAATTCATCACTAAAAGTCACTTTGTTAAATACATTTTCTGTTATGGCCATGGTATTCATTTTATTATATAGTAGAAAAATTATTTATACCATACCTCATTTTTTGGTATTCTCACTATAGGACAGTATATTCTATGGCTTCCATAAACAGTATTATAAATTCACAAAATTCCATGTGTGTTTTGCTCTAGGTCAGCAGAAAGAATGAGTTTGATGTGGCATTGATACAAATTGAGGCCTTCAGGTCAATGTGTGCTCATATGCAATATAAAAAAATTCTCTCCACTGACTCAGAGTAAAACAGTAATGCAGTTTTTAAGTTATTACATACACACCCTTTTTATGCTTTCTAAATAATGCTGGCTTTATTTAAGGAAAGAAGTTCAAAGCAAATTGGGATTTTCAATTCTCTGTGTCTACAAACATCTATGTGTGTACATCAAAGAAGACACCTAAGTAGTTCAAATCTGGGTGTGTAATATGGATATATGGACTGAACAGCTGTACGTAATATTATATCAAGCATATAAAATTAAATACGTGTGTAATAAGGAGGCAATGCTTTATAATACACCCTCAGTGGCACAGATATAGGCTTCATGTAGTCTTGAGAGTGGATAAATCCAACATGGTGAAAACCACCAAATTTGCTTTAATGAGAAAGTAACCATACACACTGTCAGCATCTGGGCTCAAACCCATTACAATAGAGGTGAAAAGCCAGCATATTATATGGGTCCCTTCCATATTACTTCAAATACATTTGAATGGTGACTTACGGATTGGTAGGTCCAAATATGAACATGGAACTGTAAGGTAGCATGGGTTTAGGGCCAGTTTGGATTTCCTCTTGACTTGTGGTCTGAGGGAGCGGTGGCAGATTCAAACTGCTGCTGGAAGAGCTCCCTGGAAAAGAGTTGTATGTTCCATTAAATAGCAGTGAAAATGTATGTGTGACAGAAAGGGCAACATGCAACAGATTGATAGGTACACAGAGTTTGATACACAGAGATTAATAAATAGACCCTTACAATTATATGACAGCTGTATATTCAATAAATAAGGGGAGAGAGAGGGAGAGACAGAGACAGAGACAGACAGACAGACAGTGACAGCCCAAGACAAAGTGAGTTTATTTCCTGATTTGCAGCCATTAATAAATATATTTTTGAATTACATGAGACCTGTATATTCAATAAATAAGGAGAGAGAGAGATCGACATACATACAGACAGACAGAGAGTTATTGACATCCCAAGACAAAGTGATTTATTTCCTGACTTACTGTCATTAATCATAATTTATTTTTAATGTCACACAAGAAAGATAATCAAAGATAGACTGATAGAGGTAGTAAGAGAGATAGGTGGATAAAAGGCTGGCACAGAACCAGGCTGACAAACATAGTAAGAAAGGAAGATGACAGATGGGCCTGTAAATAAATAGACAGATAGATGGATGGAGAAAAACATTGGATATTACAAATTATCAAAAAGGACCTAAATAAAAACTACAGTTATTAGTGTCTGTATAAAATGTTTCTTACATACCAGAATCGAGAGACTGTCCATTGCTCATCTGTCGTGGAGAATTAGATGTGTTACGGATGCTGTCCAGCTCCAGGTATAGTTGTTTGTCTCGATTGTCTTTCAGGTTGTTTTGACTTAGATTAGTGTCCAGTCTTGGGTTACTGAAAGATATACTAAAAGTGAAAATGTTATCTCAGTGGTGGTTTAGAAAATTGGGAGTGCAAAGGTTCACAGACAGTTACACAGACAGACAGATATATACATGCAAACAAAGAAAAACAAAGGCTGAAGTTGGCTTGATATCATTCATATTGATCCTAAATGGCACATATAACAATAAAAGAAGTGCCTTGGATTGACAGACACCCCTCCATTGAGTCAGAATAATCTAAAGCTATTTGGCAGAAATGAATGATATCTTACATCATTCTTTAACTGTGTTTTTATTTTGAGTAAATTTAACTTGGATAGATGGTAGACAGCCATCTTTTGTATGACTTTCACAGCCATCTTTTGTATGATTGAAATGTTCTCTTGCTAGGACTTTACCCATCACATTCAGTCTTAGATGGTTAGGCACTTTTGGAGAGAAATTTCTATTCCATGATTTTTGAAAAATGTATATTAGTAACAATAGTGATACTTGAAGAAAAATTAGTATAATTTATTTGTTTTCCATGTGGATTTTATTAAAGCCTAATCACAGAGAAATCAGGACAAATGGGGAGATTTCAAAATTTGGTTGTGAGATTTTCCTTCAAAAGAGGGAGGATTATCAATGAGAATGGTAAAATGTCTGACTTAATTTGTACCAGTGAGGGTCAGGTAGGGTCACTATGTGAATGCTTTTCGTCCATTTGTATGAGAACTTTCATGAGATTCCCAGGTCAGAGAACACTGTTTTTGACCAGATCTGAAATACTTATCTGCTGCCATAACAGATTTTGTTTGGAAAATGGTGTTTTATCCACATCTAATGCTGATTCTGTGAACATGGATTTCAGTGATGGATGGTGTATTTATTATGGATGGTGTATTTGTATGGATGGTGTATTTATTATGGATGGTGCATTTGTATGGATGGTGTATTTATTATGGATGGTGTATTTATTATAGATGGTGTATTTTTATGGATGGTGATTTGTTTTTGCATTTATTATGTGGAGTTGAGCATAATGTGCAATGTCATTCTTTTCACCATTGCAGATTTTAAAATCTGCTTTACAGAAAGACAGTCTTAAGTAGGTATTTAATATTCATATCCTTTGAGCTTAATTCCAACTACTGAAATTCATGTTTATAATATCCATTAGTGAATTTTGTCTGATATGTCAGTTGCATAAATTTTGGTGTTTTCACACTGGGAGATAATGCACACTTAGCCATATCGCTGAAACATTGAAGCCTGTTTTATGTCACTTGTGCTTTTGGGTAATCCAACAATAATCAATTAACATCTTTTATCCTGTCCAAATTACTTTTGAACACACTTAGCACAGACTCTAATCCAGCTCAACAACTGTAAGCACTGAAGCATAATATACCTTGCAGAGAGAGAATCAAAGCAATATTAATTGTGTTATGTATATTTTATTGAATTGTTTATTTGTTAGTTTTTAAAAAAATGTTTTTAATTGTTTATTTGTTAGTTTTTAAAAAAATGTTTTTTTATATTTCATTACATGCTATTGTAATGTAACATTGTATGCTGGCCATCACCTTGCCCAAAACTGAATTCATTTCTGCTAAACCTGATTGACTCTTTTGGTTTTTTTTTTCCATTTATGTCAACAACTAATGCATAGCTAAATTATTATCTATGTTTATGAGCTTAATATCAGGATTATTATTTAGGTAAATAAGAAGGAGTAAATATGCTGATTTGGGCCAGGGTTTTGGAGATTCCTAAGTGAAATTTACAGGTTATTTTGTTGTAAATAAATAAGGATCATTAGATCATTCTATGATGTTATTTTCCATTAGGTAATTGTTTTTTATAAGAAACTATATAACCTTGTGACTGAGGATTTTACCAGTCATGCTTTAACATCTAGCACCTTCAAGTTGTATTATGTTGTGACGAATTTGGGCTGAGTTTTATTTTCTTCAACTTTTAAATTCAAGTGATTATTTTCTCTGGAAATACAAAAGTGCTCTGATAAAATTCTTGAAAAAGACATTCACTAGAATTTTTACTAAATTCATACCTAGAACAATATTTCTGTGATTCAACAAGAGACACATCATCACTCCATAGGCTATAACAGACATGTCATCATCTTAGTTTTCGATCTCTTTGGGACTTGAACTGAGTTTTATTCAGGACTTTTTATTATTAGGACTTGTATCTATAATTCTTAGATTATTTGTGGATTTAATTTCCAATAGTGTAAGTTCTTTTTTCTTATTTTCACTTTTTATTCTAGGGAAATAACTTATTTGTTTAATTTTACAAAGCTTGTTGTCTTTCACTCTTTTCTGTTACTTATTTCATGAGCATAAACTTGTAAAAATTGTTTCATGCTGACTAAGCTCTTTAGTAATCCAACCATAATCAATTATTGTCTATGATCTTTTCAGAATTACTTCTGAGCATACATAGTATAATCCAAGCTGGCAAACGTCAAACCAACTGACCATGCTGACAGTATCAAAGGGATGATTTATGCTGCTTGAAATTAGCAGCTAAATTGTCTTGCCCTATTTAAGCCAGCTAACATTTATGTGATCACAGGCTTTATTATTGTAAATATACCACACTGGAAGCAAGGTGTGAACAAAGTGGACAAATTTAATAGGTTTTAATAACAATGTTGAAGGAAATTTCAGTGAGTGATGAATGGGATGGGAGACATAACTCATTTCAGGAGGAAAACCTCCTGGCTGGGAGATTCACACTTATAAAACCACCACACACAACTATGAGAAAACATGTATTGATATAGATATGAGCAAGTTGAAGAAGCTGAAAACAGGTTATCCATAAACTTGCTACAAAAGCTTCACAATTGCTAGGGGAGCCATACAATGGCTATGAAAGCCACACAACTGCTGTGGGAGCAACAAAACTGCTATGAAAGCCATACAATTTCTTGGGGAGCAAACAAATGCTATTAAAGCCACACAATTACTAGAGGAGCTTTATCAGAAACTGTTTTGATAGAACATATTCTAAGAAACAAGTTCCATCAAAATTAGCTCAGATAAGAAATTGAAAATAATCTTAAGTTTTCTTTAATGTGGTTGGCAATGAAGGCAGAGCATTTATATGGGATCCACTACCAGCACAATTTTTGTATGGCATGTGCTAACAAACATTTCTACCATGTTTGACCAAAACTGACTAAGCCATTTTAGAAAAGAAGTCAGATTTAGGTGTTGTACCTGGCAGCTACTGAAACCACACCATTGCTAGAGAAGCCAAACTGGACATAATTTTGAAGATCATATCCCACAAAATGTTCATACCAAGTTTCATCCTAATTTGAGGAGCATTATCACCGAGTGTAACTTAATTGGATTTAAGAGTTTTCTTTCAGAAGAAGTTGAAAATAAAATTTTGAATGGATGGCACATAATGTGAGATGCATACTGATTGCTTGGTCAAACCATAAGCCCACTGACCTTAGAGCCACGTCAGGAAAAACAGGTGCAAACACAGCAAGGTACTCTAATTAAAAAATAAAAGGTAGGTCTACTAGCCCTAAATGAGTATTTTTGTTTCCTTAACATTTCAAATATTTGAGTCATATTTTGATAAAAATGAGTTTAAATATTTTAAAACTCACATGAAATTTATTTTCATTGGTTCTTTATGGCTCTGTTGCCATATATACTGCAATATCAGTCAGGTCAAACTGCAAACAAAATAGATCCTGATCTACCATTGCATAATATACCAAATTATTTGGATCCTCTATGGTGTTTGTTTTGTTTTACTGATTACTCTTAACAGACTACAGAGACACAGGTCTACCAGCACATTATGTGACAGCAGTTACGGGTCTGTGGTGTTTGTTCTGTTTTACTGATTGCTCTTAACAGACTACAGAGACACAGGTCTACCAGCACATTATGTGATAGCAGTCTGTGCACTTTGCTTTTGGAATCTCCTTATAAGTAAATCTTTTCCAGCATGTGGAATGTTCTAATTTAATCAGATGGCAAAACATAACCCCAAAGATATCCTGTTTAACAACCTATTAATAATGATAAACTGATTGCTCAAAACAATCTGTATAATATTATTCTAAATTTTATTTCCTTTCTTTTTTTCATTGGAGATAATATACTAACATTTAAAACATTTGAGAAATTATTGTCGTGATTTCCTTTGACAAGCATTTTCTACTACTGTTTCAAGTATTAATCTTCAGTTAAAAAGATTATCCAAGGGAGGTAACAACAATGTGGACTAAAACATTTATCTAGAGGTTCACTGCTGGATCAAAAGATCTTGATAATATCACATGGTGGTACATAATTAAATAAAGCTGCAGTTGGGAGAGCTGCACTGTTGAGACTTGTCAGGACACCCATTTGCATGAGACATGGCTGCCATGTGATAGTACAATAGCAGTGGAAGTTAGATGTATTATATTTGGCATATACCATATATACTAGCTTATAAAACAAGCCCAACTGCAAACGCACAGATCCAGATCTGCTGGCACATAATGCACTGGCAGATATGGGTCTCTGCAGTTTGTTTAGGAGTAATCAGTAGAACGAAAAACATAGACAATTATCTGCATATGCATTATGCTATAGCAGACCAGGATCTATGTGGTGTGTAATCGGGCTCGACTTATAAACAAGCATATATGGTACATCTCATTTTTTAGTACATTCACACAGATTGTAGCTTTTATTTGTATTACAAATTATGTTTTTTTAAAAGAGAATGTATACTAGGCCATAGGCATGGATTGAAATTAATTCTAGACCAAACAACAAGACAAAGGTTTAACACCATTGCTAATAAGTGGTACTGGAAACATGCATGTAGTGATCAGACAGCAGAAGTTCAACAACTATAATTATTTTTGTCAATATTTCTTTGATGAAATTGCATCACTGAAATATAAGGAAATAAAAAGACAAACTTAATTTAATGAATTTAGAAAAACTAAACTATGGATCTTTTAAAGTTTTAATTGTAAAGTCATCTACTGTTAACCAGCTAAATAGTTGTAATATAAATGTTTTCTTGCGACTGACTGGAAGTCAGGATCTAAACATGTGCTCTTTAAAAAAGAGAGAGACAACTATGGAAAAATGAAAAGAAACAAAAAACTAATGGTAATGTGTGTACTGCTGAAAACTTGGCAAATGTAGTACAGCTTATAGACATGCTCATTGGTAGTGAAAGTTGCTACTTTTTATGACCTCATTATTTTGGGGTCATGGTGGATAAATGACAAATAGAAGAAATATTCCATAAAATGGAGACAACACATGGAAGAAATTCAGTTCAAAAGTATATGACTTTTGTCAAATTAAGAACATGAAATAGAGTGGGAACATTTTCAGAGTGTAACAATGTCAAGTAGTAATCAAAATTGCTGCTTTCTGTGCCTGGATTATTTTGTTGTGAAGGTGGACAAGTGGAAACCAGTTCTTCCTGTTGTGTCTTCCTTAACTTGTAATATTGGTGGGCACATGTTAACTAAAAGAGACCCTACACAAGAGACATTAGTAACCCAGAAAAAGAAATAAGCATGTTAGAGTGGTGTAACCAATAATAGGTTGGAAACTTGAACATAGTGGTAAAATTAAAAAATCTTCAACAAAACTACTTACTAATTGAAGCTGCTGGTTTTTGTATCCTCATTATTTTGTGGTGATGGTGGGCAAATATTAACCAAAGGAGGACCTCCACCAGCAGGGAGTAGTCCAAACTCTAAGGCAACCTCTTTCTCTATCTCATCTCGTCTCTGGAACACAGAATAAATGCAAAATCAACATTTCAACAAAACATATTTTACATAATGGGAATTAAATCATTATCAAATTGAATGTATTAACTTATATAATCTCATTTCAGATAGTTTCACATATTTGAAGAAAATTTGGGTATTATTTAAGTAACTGAACATTTTTGTTAGCTATTAGAAAGTTTGGATTTAATTGGGATATGACTGGATTTTTATTGGGAAGGTACATGTCTTTGAGTACCTTGGAACACCTTGATTATATTCTGAGTTTACCTAATGAATCACTGACAGTTATCTTGCAGAAATGAAAAACAATTCTTTCTCAGAGTAGATTGCTCAAATCTGGCAGCCTTGTAGACGGGTTTCTCATTTATGTCCATAATCCAGATTCATATCCATTGTTTACTATTTAGTTTAACATCAATGTTCTCTGTGAGTTTGTAACACATTCAAAATTAAGCTTACTGCAACAAAAAATCAGTTGACTAATGTATCAGCAAATCAAATGACCAATGTATCAGTAAAACAATTGACCAATGTATCAGTAAAACAATTGACCAATGTATCAGCAAATTTAGTGATCCATGTATCAGTGAAATAATTAAATAATCTATCAGCAAATCAAATGATCAATGTATCAGCGAATCAGTTGATCAATGTATCACCAAATCATATGAACAATGTATCAGTAAAACAATTGACCAATGTATCAGTAAATCAATTGACCAATGTATCAGCAAATCAACTTACCAATCAGCAAATCAAATGACCAATGTATCAACAAATCAACTGACCAGTGTATCAGCAAATCAGTTGACCAATGTATCAGCAAATTCATTGATCCATGTATATGTGAAATAACTGAATAATCTATCAGCAAATCAATTGATCAATGTATCAGCAAATCAGTTGACCAACATATCAACAAATCAACTGACCAATGTATCAGCAAATCAATTAACCAATGTATCAGCAATCAATTGACCAATGCATCAGCAAAACAACTGACCAATATATCAGCAAACCAACTGACCAATGTATCTGCAAATCCATTGACCATTGCGTCCACATTAGTCTGGATGCAACTCTTTGAGGTCATCAAAAATATATATCATGGCAATTATCAAAACCAAGACAACTGACAAAAATGTATGAAATTAATTGCAAAGAGGATTTAAATAAATGTTTAGTATATTAACATCCCTCACTATAATCTCTTTAATTATAATAGATTTTCTGTTATATGGCAAGTATTGTCATGGGTCCCTTTTTTGTGTAGTAGTCATATGTATAATGTATTTCATTATAAGGAAGTTTCACTGTAAGGGGTGATATACTCTATGACTTCTATGGACAACATTATAAGTAAGTGAGTACCTATATATAATGTACTTCATTATAAGGAAGTTTCACTGTAAGGGGTGATATACTCTATGACTTCTATGGACAACATTATAAGTAAGTGAGTACCTATATATAATGTACTTCATTATAAGGAAGTTTCACTGTAAGGGGTGATATACTCTATGACTTCTATGGACAACATTATAAGTAAGTGAGTACCTATATATAATGTACTTCATTATAAGGAAGTTTCACTGTAAGGGGTGATATACTCTATGACTTCTATGGACAACATTATAAGTAAGTGAGTACCTATATATAATGTACTTCATTATAAGGAAGTTTCACTTTAAGGTGACATATTTTATGACTTCTAATTAAAATTACTTCATTATAATGTGGTCTCACAATATGGTGAATACTCTCTGGCTCCAGTGGAAGTAACATAATGAGTGAGTATTGATATAACACGTATTTCATTATAAGGTAATGATCTCACTAACAATTGTATATGGCTCCTACGGTGGAACTATAATGAGATATGTATATTTCATTAACATGGTATATGTACTCAAAGCACATATGAAAATACAAATTTACAATTAATGAGATGCATATGAAAGTTAAAGGGAGTACAAATGCAATTATTAGCTTCTGTAGTCTGATCAGCAATACAGCATGAATTTTCTCACATTTTAAAACAGAGATATGAAGCTAATTTTAATCATCTTGCAATTTTTCATACTGTCAGAATTTAAATCTTTGAATTGATACATGGATCTCTAACTGTGTGATTTTTATAATCTACAATAAAAGCTATGACTTGTATTTCAACCTTGTAGCTTTTACAGTCTTTAAACTATTCTATTTTTCAAATGAAGTGTTTGTATGTCACTCATTGAGAAAAGTGTGAAAAACTTAACATTCTGAACAGGAGTCCTACAGAAATGCCTACCAATATAACCTCTGTATATTTACCTGTTTTACAGAAATGCCTACCAATATAACCTATGTATATTTATCTGTTTGATAGAAATGCCTACCAATATAACCTCTGTATATTTACCTGTTTTATAGAAATACCTACCAATATAACCTCTGCATATTTACCTGTTTTATAGAAATGCCTACCAAAACAATGTACATGTCCTATAGAAATGCCTACCAATGTAACCTCTGTATATGTATATGTCCTACAGAAATGCCTACCAATACAATTTACATGTCCTATAGAAATGCCTACCAATAAAACCTCTTTATTTTTACATGTCCTATAAAATGCCTACCAATACAACTTACATGTCCTATAGATAGATATGCCTACCAATAAAACCTCTTTATATTTACATGTCCTGTAGAAATGCCTTCCATGACAACCTCTGTATATTTACATGTCCTGTAGAAATGCCTACCAATAAAACCCCTTTATATGTACATGTCCTGTAGAAATGCCTACAAAGACAACCTCTGTATATCTACATGTCCTGTAGAAATGCCTACCAAGACAACATCAGTATATTTACATGTCCTATAGAAATGTCTACCAATACAACCTCTGTATATTTACATGTCCTATAAAATGCCTACCAACACAACTTACATGTCCTATAGATAGATATGCCTACCAATAAAACCTCTTTATATTTACATGTCCTGTAGAAATGCCTAGCAAGACAACCTCTGTATATTTACAT
Organism: Sinohyriopsis cumingii; assembly: GCA_028554795.2. Classification (NCBI taxonomy): domain Eukaryota; kingdom Metazoa; phylum Mollusca; class Bivalvia; order Unionida; family Unionidae; genus Sinohyriopsis; species Sinohyriopsis cumingii. The sequence goes on along the minus strand of CM068839.1, from coordinate 17,561,161 downwards.
TTCCTATAGAAATGCCTATCTACCTATACAACATTTGTGTATTTGCATGTACTCAAAGATACTGATGTGTGTACATATCGTAGTTCAACCGTACATCAGAACAACACTGACTATATTGTACTAATCAAAAAGTTAATTTTAATACTGTATATATATGTATATATATATATATATATATATATATATATATATATATATATATATATATATATATATATATATATATATATATATATATATATATATATATATATATATATTATATTTATATATAAAATTGCAAGAAAAATACAAGAAACATTTAGGACTAAAATTTGCAGCTTTACTGACAGCATGCTATGTATATATGTGAACTTATTTTAAACAGTGAAATAATTCATTAATTTATATATTATAAAACCTGGTCTGGTGACCATTGAAAACAAGTAACTGCCTACCTACAGAGACCAGTATTTTTCAATCTCTTTGAAATTTCAATATAGTTTTCCTGCATATAATGTAGTAAGCATCTGCTCAAGAACACAGACACATACTGTATACAATAACTGCTGATTATGCTGAATATCATCTCTACTTGATTATATATTGAGACCAACAGTAAACTGCAAAAATCTAGATGAGTTTTCACATAATGCACTGGCAGATCTGAACCTATGCAGATTGATAAACATAATCAGTGCAACAAACACTATAGACCCTGATCTGCTAGCATGTTATGTGATAACAATCAGGGTCTATGTTGAAGCAGTTGGACTCAACCCATACGCAAGTATGTATGGTAAATTTCTTTAACCCCATATTTTAATTAATTCCCTACACCTTAAAATACACAATCTTCTTTCTTTCCTTTTGCCTGTTGATCTATTTATATATGCTTCATCATTTCTTTAAAATCCACTCACCTTTATATAAATACCTTCTGTCCATCAAAACCACTTTTGTATTGTTCAATGCAGCAGTTGTTATACATAGTTTGAATAGTTCTACAAAATTCTAGTACCTGCATTCATGCAATAATTGCCATACTTGCATTCTGACCAGCAATATATAAATAAAGTTAGGGACTGACAAAGGTACATGTATGCATTGGAGCACAATACAATGTTGAAATGCATAGCTCAATCAAAGATGTGTTAAATTGGATCAGAAAATTGGTTCACACTTACTCTGTAATTCTTGTTAACACCGGTTATTACAAATAGAAAAAGACTTGTAACTGCACCAAACCAATGGTCATCACAACAGTGGAGTGATTTAGGTTGAACCAAATTTCTGATAAGCAGCAACAAAATGCATCTGAAATGATCTGTCTGTGGGACTTCTCATTAGCAAAGAAAAATAAAGGCTAAGTCCATTTGAGAAAAGGATTGTGCATGCTAGATGTATACAACATAATTCATCCAGTTCATGTAAAGAAGATGCATGCACATCAACCAACATTTTGTGAGTGGACTAAACCATTATGAACATTCCCCCAACTGAAAGATTACCACATGTACTTGCTTATAAGTCAAACCCGATTTCAAACAACACAGACCTCAAACTGCTGTTGCATAATGAGCAAGCATATCAGGATCTATGTTGCTTGTTCTACTGATTGGGCCTGACTTGTAAGTACTGTATGTATATATGGTAATCTGATGGTTTTTGGTGCCTTGACTGGAAAATTGCAGAATCCTTTAATTATTGATAAGTTGATACAGAAATTTGATACAGTACTAGTTCATTAATAGAATTCACCTTAACCAAAGCTATCCAAACTCAGTCATGAGCAACAAATATGTACCCTAGACTGATCCTATTGATTGAACTTTGCTTTGTAACATAGGCATGGGAAGCATTAAACTGGAAACTAATGTGAAGAAGGAAATATAATTAAAATGTTATCATTTAAAAATTTACATTTGAAAAAGTATCCAAAACGTTTTCATATTAGGTGTACTTTTATTGCAATGTAAACAATTCCAATTTAACTTTCAGCACCATGTTAAATACAAACTAATCAGAAAAGCTCCAACAATCAAAGAATGACAGTTGAATTACTGATATAATTTACTGCATGAAATTAACAAAATATTTATGTGTCAGAGGTTTACATATCTATTTGTTTTAAATTGTATTGAAGAAAAAAAATGTATTTAAATTCTATGGGAAAAGTTTTGCAGATGTTTCATGTTTCATGATTATAGCTTGAAACAAAGGAGGTAATTGTAGATATTGGTAAGATAAAGATAAATATACAAATAATCTTCAGACAACTATTAATAAATATTTTATCCTAAATTTATAAATATTTTATCCTAAATTTATAAATATTTCATCATACATTTGTTTGCCAGTTTCAATTTCAGACATTTTCTGGAACTTCTCAATGTGAATATATTGTCATATAACAGGGTATTTTGTTCTGTCACCATATCTTCACAGGAAACAAGTATAATAGTACATATTTACTGAATTTTACTTCCATTAAATAAGACATAATTATATATATATATATATATATATATATATATATATATATATATATATATATATATATAATATAATATGATAATATTGTGAATATATAAGGTATAAGGGCATGTACAACTAGACCGAACAAAAACTGCAACAAATGCCTAAACTAGTCTATTGTAGGATTACAGTATATGATTTTGTTCTTACCTTGGCAAGCTAAAAAATATTAAGTAGACATGGTTTTTCAGTGACAGAGAATAAGCTTTTAGTCATGGACTGTGTCCAAAAATTTCATATGGAACATACAAACATACAAATGTTGGGAGAGACAACATATACAAAAACATACAATTTTCTGATTAAAATATTCATACTTTAGCAGAAGCAAAAGGCTTCTTCATTTGCCATAGAAAAGAAATACAATACTGATGAATGAGATTGATTATCTTGCCTTTTTATCATTACAGATGTTAGTTTTTATTCTGGGTCTCAAACAACTGATTACTTGGTATCTGTCTGCAGATGAGGTACACAAGATAGTGCACTTTAACATATCAGTACTCAGTATAAAGTTCATCATTTTAACACTGTTCTCTTTATAAGGCAAATATGTTTATGGATTACATTGTATGTAATGATAATATTGTGCGCAATGTACCCCAGTATAATATGACCTGACATGCTTCATGTATAATATTATTGCTCCCTTGAAGAGTGTTATAATTAGGGATCACAACAATGTGATTCATTGCTATGAGTATAAATTTTCACAGTTTAAAAAATAATAAAGTCATATTTGTAGGTTCATGGGAAAAGTTTGTAAAGTTACTATGACATCATCAGTGGCATTCAACCAATCACAAACATCAATCAACTGCTCCAGTGGCCTAGTGGTTAGAGCATCCGCCTCAGATGCAGGAGGTCATGGGTTCGATCCCTGGCTGAGTCTTACAAAAATGGTACTGACAGCTGGTGCTCAGCATTAAGACGTTAGTTGTTCGGATTGGTTGGCCTGGTATCAGAATAATGTGACTGGGTGGGACATCATGCTACATGTCTGTGACATGATGCCCCAGTGATAGACATCGCTATAAAATGCCACACTGCAGACATTGTAGTGATATGACTGAAAAACTGTTAAAGCTACACTACAAATCCAAATCACACACACATACACACACACACACAAACATCAATCTGAAATATTTGAATAGAGTATAACTGGCATTTTTTAAATATGGGCTTTTGTCTTTAATACTGAACTAGATCTTTATACCTTTCTGCTAATATATGTTTAATTTTTGTACAAGATTTTTTTCATGAAATTAAAATGGAATTTAAGGATTTCTTTTTAAGATCAAGTGTTAGACACAATTGAACCAAATTCTTTTCACCTACCAAAAATATGGGTCTAGCCCATTGTCACCTGTATCTTGAAATTAGGCACTGTATGCCAAGAATTATTATCCATTACATCTTTAATTATTAAATTAATTTTAATATATGCCAGCTGATTGGTCTGGTCTGGGCACGATTTTAACCCACATCACTGATTGTCAGTCTGACCACTAAGCTATCATAGCTCTCATTTATATATATAGCTCACTTAAATCAAAATAAATACCACCCATAATTACTACACATGCATGACTAAATCAGTTACTGCATGATACTAGTTTCTTTCTCCATATTGAAAAATTAACTTCATATTGGTATGCATACTCCTGTAGGATCCAGGGATTGCACATTCCATTATGAACACAAAACTGACAAATTATGCTAATTTTACATTTGTAGTAGCTACAATCAGTAAGCAGGGGTGGAAGGATTAGCCTTGCTTCTGACTAATGTTCTTGTGATACAGGTTAATCTTTGCAAATGAGAAGAATAATAGTTACTAATTTTTTTCTGTAATTTATATGTATCATGCATATATTAATACACAATCAATCCTTATAATTATATTTGCTTTTGTACTTTTCATGCCAAGAACTTTTCTAATATTACAGCTTTGCAAATTTCAAACAAAAAATGAATTAAAAGTTATAATTTAATACTTGTTACCTTTATCATTTTATACACATCAAAGAAATAATTGATAATTATGCATACAAAATTATAGATAAGAAGGGATATCGAGTTAAGGCTGATATATATTTCCTTGTTTAGATTTAATGTTCTTCACTGTTCACACTTTAATGTACTTCACCATTCAGACATTAATGTACTTCACTCTTCAGACTTTAATTACTTCACAGTTGAAACGTTAATGTACTTCACTATTCAGACTTTAATGTACTTCACTATTTAGACTTTAATTACTTCACAGTTCAAATGTTAATGTACTTCACTATTCAGACATTAATGTACTTCACTATTCAGACTTTAATTACTTCACAGTTCAAATGTTAATGTACTTCACTATTCAGACTTTAATTACTTCACAGTTCAAATGTTAATGTACTTCACTATTCAGACTTTAATTACTTCACAGTTCAAATGTTAATGTACTTCACTATTCAGACATTAATGTACTTCACTATTCAGACTTCAATTACTTCACAGTTCAAATGTTAAATGTACTTCACTATTCAGACATTAATGTACTTCGCTATTCAGACTTTAACTTACCTTACTGTTCACATTTTAAGGTACCTCACTTTTAAGAGTTGTATATACCACATGGTTCAAATTTCAATATACTTCACTACTCAAACATTAATGAATTTCACTATTCAGATTTGAATATTCCATTTCAGACTTTAATGGATTTCATTCACTGTTCACTGAATTTACTTCACTATTTAGACTTCATTGTACTTCATTCACTATTCAGACTTCCATGTACTTCACAGTGTTGGATAATGTTCAAATGTACAAAATGACTGAAAGAAACCTGTGGATGTAAATGTAATGAAAAAGATAATAAATGCAAACTTACAGCAAGAGGAAAAACTGGTAAAAAGCATTAAAAATATTGTATCAGTATTTATAATGAATTAAAGCAGTATCAGTATTTATAATGAATTAAAACAGGATGCAAAGCAATGGAATGCTTGATTAAATGGAAAAAAATCACCTGGATTATTTGTAGGATTATATTATATTAGCTGGAACATTTCACTTAGAGATGGTATCATGTTTCAAAGATGCAAGCTTCTGAGGATGCCAATCTAAACATCATGATTGTATGAATCCTGAGATGCAATAATGGGTAACTGAAGATCAGGATAAACAATTCTACTGAGCAAAATACCATCTATACTCACTTATCAGTGAGGTTCTACTGCAATCAACATGGAACATGATTTGTCATCTATTTGTTCTATTGATTACTCTTAACAAACTATGTAAATCCATTATGTGATGGCAGATCTGGGCCTATGCAGTCTGTAGTCTGACTTTACAACCTACCAAACCCATTATGTGATGGCAGATCTGGGTCTATGCATCTGTAGTCTGATTTTTACAACCTACCTAGACCCATTACGTGATGGTAGATCTGGGTCTATGCAGTCTGTAGTCGGATTTTACAACCTACCTAGATGGCCGAGTGGTCTAAAGCGCTCTCTGTTACGGATCACTGCCATCTCACCTCTGTCTGTGTGGGTTTTGAGTCTCGGATTAGGCTAATGTGGGTATGTGAGAAAGCTTGCCAGTAGCTTCTTGTGGGTCAGTGGTTCTTTCTGGGGTTTTCCCGGGTTCTTCCTCCACCATTAATACTGGCCACCATGTATAGCCTATCGTGTGCTGAAAAATGGCATTAAACCCTACAACAACAACAACAACAACCTACCTAGACCCATTATGTGATGGTAGATCTGGGTTTATGCAGTCTGTAGTTGGATTTTACAACCTACCTAGACCCATTATGTGATGGCAGATCTGGTTTTATGCATCTGTAGTCTGATTTTACAACCTAACTAGCCCCATTATATGCTGGCAGACCTGGGTCTATGCATCTGTAGTCTGATTTTACAACCTACCTAGACCCAATTATGTGATGGCAGATCCAGGTGTATGGAGTTTATGGTTGGATTTTACAACCTATCTAGACCCATTATGAGATGGTACATTTGGGTCTATGCAGTCTGTAGTTGAATTGTACTTTTACACATGAACATGCAGTACATCTTTAACAAAATATATTTATGTAAAGAACTTATACTGGATGGGATTACTACCACAGTTTGTCTGGTCCTAGCACTTTAATTTACCTATGACTCAGTTTTATACAAGAAAAATCATTATAGAACCAGACTATATAAATAATATTTTTTTCTGCTGTCACTCCAGTGGCTAAGTAATTATTTAACTAGATGGAATTGATAGATCTTTTTGAAAATCTTTATTAATAAAGAGTCATACAGAAACATTGATGGAATAGACATGTTTACAGAGGTGATTGTTTTCCATTATAAAGTACTGGTGATGTGTAAAATATTTAAAAAAGTGATAAAAAGTGAAACAATTAAAATGACATCAATGACTCAAAGAATTCCATAGGTCCCATTAGAAACTTTGTATTGCATGCTATAATGTACCTATAACACTCAGCTTGAATCTATACCTCTCATGCTGACATTAATCAAGAATTTCTAATCAAAGTAAGGAATAGTTATTGTTGACATTATTTTTGTTCTTAGCTACTCAACATCATAATCATCATCATCATTGTTTTAGAATCTTCTTGAATTAGTTAAAATAAAATTAGTACATGTAGTGAAATTAAACGTTTTAGAATTACTGATGTAAATTTCAATGGAATTCTAAGAGCATCATAAAAAAGTGAGTGAGAAACATCACATTCTGTTTCAGATATTTAAAGTAATTACCTCTATTCTCTCTTCTTCCTGTTCCTCTTCATCTTGTGTCAGTTCTTGAGCATTTGCCAAGTTGTCAACAGCGATAGCCAAAAACACATTCAGCAGAGTGTCTGACAAGAGTTAAGGGACTTAGCTCTATAAACTAAAATCACCAACCTTTTAAGTTACCCGTAAACACATACATTAAAACCTTAAATAACTTCAAATCATAAATACAATATGGAGCAAATTTGTAGATGTTAATTACTTTAGCTCTGTTTAAGTCAGTTCAAATATGATAAGATTTGTAAAATGTCTCAGATATGAATAACACAAAAGGATACAGTTGCCAAACAGAACAAGAACTATGAAATAACTAGAATAAATCATCCCTGCACCCTCAATTCCACCTCGAGCTCGTATTCCATTGTACATAACTTCATTCCAGTCTTCTCCGGTCAGGATCTGAAATTAATGAATAATTAAATTAATCAGTCATCATTACCATCATTAGCCATGCAGACAGACTGACAGACAGACAGATAGATAGATAGATAGATAGATAGATAGATAGATAGATAGATAGATAGATAGATAGATAGATAGATAGGTAGACAGACAGACAGACAGATAGATAGATAGATAAATAAATAAATAGATAGACAGACAGATAGATAGATAGATAGATAGATAGATAGATAGATAGATAGATAGATAGATAGATAGATAGATAGATAGATAGATAGATAGATAGATATATAGATACATACATAGATAGATAGATACATAGATAGATAGATACATAGATAGATGGATACATAGATAGATGGATAGACAGATACATAGATAGATGGATACATAGATAGATGGATAGACAGATACATAGATAGATAGATAGATAGATAGATAGATAGATAGATAGATAGATAGATAGATAGATAGATAGATAGATAGATAGATAGATAATTTTCTCTGGATAAGACCTGAGTTGTCAGCCTAATAAATTTGGGACTATCATTGGAAAGAATATTGTTAGTAAATATCTGCTAAACTGTTTTACAAATTGATGATAGGCTTGTCACCAGGCATAGTCCTATTATCAGACAAATATGGTATTATTATATACTCAATGTTTTATCTGTTAACTTTACATTGTCAGAATCATGCAACATTTTTCCATATTGTACAGCTTTATATTGCATGACATGTCTGTTTAAAAATAATACAGTATATCAGAAACTGCTTTTTAAACAAACCATGTATACTTAATGTACTAGATGCTTTAGCTATAGTTTGTTTGCGGATGAACTAAGATGCTGTTTCGTTCATTTGAAAGTAGAGATGATAAAGAAAACTTTGTGGACATGTTTACCACATCATAAGTGAAACTTTCAAAGAAGCAAACAAATGAACGTGATATTCACAATGTCCACAACAAACATGAGAGATGCAGTACTGAAAATACCATTCTGATCATTTAAATAGTTAATTAGGAGAAATGTTTGTAGCTTTCTGTTAATGGAATGGTTCAGACTATGACCAGTGCTCTCTGGAGTATATAAAAATAGCATAGAAAAGCATATTGAGGCCAAGGGCTATCACAATTCAAGAAAAAAAGGCACTAAAGGTCTTGGAAGAAAGGTAAGGGCTTTGGAACCAATAAGCAAAGATGATGAAGAATTTTTATTTTCTCTTGCTGAATGGACTGTGACACACCAGCTGTTTTCCAATTTTCCACGTTAACTTGTTTGATAGAATATTTCAGATTTAGGCTAGTTACAGAAGCCATAGAGGTCATTACATAGATGGTGGCCCTACAAAGAGCATATAAGTGACAAGGCATAAACATGTCTTTAGCCATAATAAGAATGGCAAAAAAAAATACTTACAATTTTGCCTCTTTAATTTCCTCAAAATTTACTTTCGTAGTTCTGCAAATCTGCATGGGTTCTAAAACTTAATTACACACCACAAAACTGTACTGTAATTTAAACTACATTTCCAACTGCAATCACAATCTCCTTACTGCATTCAGAATGAAATGAACATGACATTTCATAAGTGTTTTTTTGATAATTACAATTGAAAGAGTTTATATTTATCCCACACTATGATTCCAAACAATCAATGACAGAACCATCTTCACTAGCCAAGTTTCCAATAACCCTATCTACACCTTGGCATAATGAGTAAACATTTATGTGCTTTGGGTCTGTGAATTTCATTGGATGTGGCATCCAATCAAAATTAAGTTGTTCACATTTGGACACTGTTCCTATGTGATCAAAACTAGGGGAGTACACATCTTGAATGGACTGATAAATAACCAATTTTCCAGTGCCAGTCAATGTTTGCTCAAGTTCCTTTCACTCAAATACACCTGTAATGGCTTCCCTCTGGTGCATAGTCATATTTTGGGTGTTAAACAAACAAAGTATCCTTTTTAGGACAATTGCCCCCACCATTTTCAGCCGATATACAATGCATCACGCTATTGGTTAGTTGGCATTACATACTAAAAGAAGCAACTAATGAAATCCAATAGATGTCACTTGGACAAAGCACCAATATATTTGTTTGTGACATAACAGAAACACACATGCAGTTTATTCAAGGTGGGTTCCTCCCTGTTCAAATCACATGTACTTCATGGCACAGATAATAAATCCAGTTCATCACAAGCAGAAAGCAGAACTGTGTAGGATAGACAAAAAAATCCACCCTTTCCAGGCCAAATGGAAAAATTGTTTCAATGTGCATATATTTACAATAGTACCCTAAATGTCTATTTGAAGTATATCAAAATAACAATTCTTGTTTGAACTAATGTGAAGCGAGTGACAAAGTTCAAAGATCACTGTGCAGTGCTATGTGTGCATTAATATTGATATTGTATACTGGTAAACCTATGGTTATGTATTTATTATGTAATGCAGCATAAATTCAATTACATGTATTTTGTTTCTTGAAGTTTATTTTTAAAATATAAGCCTTAGATAGGAAAAAAATTAGCATATAATAAAATGATTACTGCATTTATATGGGAAAATATGAGCTTGTTTTTTTTTGTTTTGAGTAATGCTGCACTCCCAAGATCATTCAGAATTACTTGGAAAAGCTTGATCATATTTTTCCAAACAAATGCAGTAAACTATGATTACTGGATAGACCGAAAGACAGACTTTAGTTTGCAAAAGGTCATAACACCCTTATGGATAGAAAGCTGCAAATTTATATGGTGACATGATATATATATATATATATATATATATATATATATATATATATATATATATATATATATATATATATATATATATATATATATATATATATATATATATATATCTCTGGATCAATTAAATCTCTGGATATGGAAAAGGAATAAAATACATTTCACACACACACACACAAATATGCATGCACACATGTATTTTACATTTCTTTACTGGTTTGATGTGTAATCAAATATTGAATTTTACCCTTACCTGAAATACTGTAAGCAGGGCTATAGGGAATGTGTCAAAGTGACTCGCTGGTCTCCCCTCAGCAAAATTCATTCTAAAAAAATTCAAAAGACATTTGATACTGATTTACTTTGTGCAAGAACAGAGTCACTTACAGTAAGAATCAAGTCACTTAGTATAAAAATTGAGTAACTTATTGTAAGCACTGCATAACTTGTAAGAATTAAGTCAGTATTGAGCAACTTGCTATCAGGATTGAGTCACTTAGTGTAAGGCTGAGTCAGAGTAAGAATTGAGTCATTGTAAGAATTGCGCTCACTGCATGCCATTATGTTTATTCACCTTGAATTTTCTGACAAAACAATATGACATAAGTAATGATATCAAAATAATTTATGTTACGTTGTATCCAATACTTTATTTGTTCTATTCCTGTTCTTGTTTATAACATGCATAAATAGGCGATAGTTTTGAAAATTTATGTGGATATAATTTTTTTGTAATAAATTAACATAATAACATTCTATAGTAATTCCAGATTAGCTGATCAATAAGCTAGCAAATACTTGATGAAATTTAAAAGTACTAGTGCAACAAAAACTGAATATTTTTCAGATTTTTCATCAACATTGATATTTATTCTTTTTCAAGAGATATGGTCTTCAATCTTCAAACAAAAAATAACACCAAACTTTCCATACCATTAAGACTTGTGTATAAGTCAGATCCTACTGCAAACAACTGTTATGTCATTTTGTGTGGTGAACTTTTGTCCATGACTGTAGATTGCAATTGAAGATAATGATCACTGTAAACAACCTGTTCACATAACTAATCATGACCAATCTTTGTCCATGATTGTAAGTGGTAAACAAGATGTTTACTAAAATATAAGTTTAAAACCTAATCTTGTTTACAGATTATTGAATTTTTCCAGTTTTCCTACAACATTCAGTTATGTCATAGGTTTAGTAACAGTTTTCCCACAACATTCAGTTATGTCATAGGTTTAGTAACAGTTTCAATGTAAAGGATCAATCATTTTAAGCAAAGATTTTTTACTATCAGACTCTGGAGTCACTTAATGTTGTGTTCAGACACAATTCGAAAGGAATTATTTACTTAAATTATTAACTGGAATTACAAAGTGCTCATTGACTTTTTGGACTAAAACACTATAATGGGATCATTGGATACTCATTCAAAGACATTCTGGATAACATCATTGTGGTACATGAAGAACTTCAAGACTTTCAAAATTCATTTTGGACTTGCGATAGGACATTTAGGATGATTTGGGATTTCTTTCATCATACTATGTCTTTTAAAAGTTCACTTTGTATTTGGAAATAAATTATTTGTTGATTTATTACAACAATGTATGTAATAGCAGATCAGTGTCTGTGTTGTTTACTAATTAGTCCTAACAAACTCTAATGACCCAGATTTGCCAGGGTAATATGTGATGGCAGATCAGGATCTATGCTGTTTGTTCTACTCTTTAATCCTAAAAAATTGTTCTTACCTGATTTACCAGGGCATATAGGTAATGGCAGATTGGGATCTATGTTGTTTGTTTTACTAATAAACCTTAACACACCACAGATCCAGATCTGTCAGTGCAACAAATGATAGGAGATCTGAGTCTGTGTTGTTTGTTATTTGATCCAGCTTGTACTCGAGTATGTACAGTAAGCTGTATTTTACAAACAAGGAGAATTCTTATATGTATCAATGACCTCATATAAAATAAAACCTAAAATAATTACTAAATGTAACAAAAATGACTTGCATTCACTTCCCTCATTTCCACTTTCTGAAATATAGGTCTTATACATACAAAGGAAAGTGTAATGAAAATGGTCCCCTACCTTATAAGTTGATACAACTGTTCATATCAATTAGATTTTTCTATTAATTATGTTACATGTAATAAAATGACACATACATGTATTTGATGCAATGATGTGTAATAAAATGATACATACTTGTGTTTGATGCCATGTTGTGTAATAAAATGATACATACATGTATTTGATGCAATGATATCTAATAAAATGATACATACATGTATTTAATGCAATGATATCTAATAAAATGATACATGTGTTTGATGCCATGTTGTGTAATAAAAGGATATATACATGTGTTTTATGCAATGATGTCTAATAAATTGATACATAATTGTGTTTGATGTCATGTTGTGTAATAAAATGATGCATACATGTGTTTAATGCAATGCTGTGTAATAAAATGATAAATGCATTGTTTAATGCAATGATAAAGGCAAACATTTCAAGCAAAATCATGTATTGTCACTTTTTCCAAATTAAGACTAAGTTATAATACATAATATATACATTGGAATCTAAGATATAAATCTGTGACCTAATTAGACTTACTCTCCGCCAAAAAGCTGCATTCCAAGCAGTGCAAATATGAGGATGAACAGAAAGAGAAGGAACAACAAACTGACAATGGAACGCATACTGTGTAGCAACGATATGACCAAATTACGCAGGGATGACCAATATCTGAAAGAAAAAAGTCAGATTCTGGCAAAAACACATCTGAAAACTGTATATGTAAATGATAAGTCTGAAAACTGTATATGTAAATGATAAGTCTGAAAACTGGATATGTAAATGATATGTCTGAAAACTGGATATGTAAATGATATGTCTAAAAACTGGACATGTTAATGATATGTCTGAAAACTGGACATGTTATTGACATGTCTGAAAACTGACATGTTAAGATTAACTGGACATGTTAGGGATATGTTTGTAACTATTATTTTGTAAAATGACAACATTTTAACATCATTAAATTCCAGCTAAGTTTTGATTGTCTTTGAAGTTATGCAAATGGATTGTATTTGACATTATGGAAATGGATTGTATTTGACATTATGGAAATGGATTGTCTTTCACGTTATGGAAATTTATTGTCTTTGACATTATGGAAATAGATTGTCTTTGATGTTATGGAAATGGATTGTCTTTGACGTTATGGAAATGGATTGTCTTTGACATTATGGAAATAGATTGTATTTGACATTATGGAAATGGATTGTCTTTGACATTATGGAAACAAATTATCTTTGACATTACGGAAATGGATTGTCTTTGCCGTTATGAAAATGGATTGTCTTTGACGTTATGGAAATAGATTGTCTTTGACGTTATGGAAATGGATTGTCTTTGACATTATGGAAATGGATTGTCTTTGACATTATGGAAATAGATTGTCTTTGATGTTATGGAAATGGATTGTCTTTGACATTATCAAAATAGATTATCTTTGATATTTTGGAAATGGATTGTCTTTGATGTCATGGAAATGGATTGTCTTTGACATTATCGAAATAGATTGTCTTTGATGTTATGGAAATGGATTGTCTTTGACATTATCAAAATAGATTGTCTTTGATATTTTGGAAATGGATTGTCTTTGATGTCATGGAAATGGATTGTCTTTGACATTATCGAAATAGATTGTCTTTGACGTTATGGAAATGGATTGTCTTTGACATTATGGAAATAGATTGTCTTTGACATTATGGAAATGGATTGTCTTTGACGTTATGGAAATTAATTGTCTTTGATGTTATGGAAATGGATTGTATTTGTCATTATGGAAATGGATTGTCTTTGATGTCATGGAAATGGATTGTATTTGTCATTATGGAAATGGATTGTCTTTGACGTTATGGAAATGGATTGTCTTTGACATTATGGAAGTGGATTGTCTTTGACATTATGGAAATGGATTGTCTTTGATGTTATGGAAATAGATTGTCTTTGATGTTTTGGAAATGGATTGTCTTTGACGTTATGGAAATGGATTGTCTCTGACATTATGGAAATGGATTGTCTTTGACATTGTGAAAATGGATTGTATTTGACATTATGGAAATGGATTGTCTTTGAAGTTATGCAAATGGATTGTCTTTGAAGTTATCCAAATATATTGTCTTTGATGTTATGGAAATGGATTGTCTTGTTTAGAAATTATATGCACTTTCAAACAGTTTTTCAAATGTTTCATAAGAATGACACAGATGAACTTAAAAGTTTATGATTGTCAGACAACTTAGACTTTTGAATCCAGACTGCATTTGTTTAAAATGCTATTGTCATTAATTAATAATGTTAATTTTTACTGGAATTATAAACAGATTACCACAATAAGCTCACATACACATATTACCTTTGTATGTGTAATTTTTTTTAACCCTCTAAATGTTTGCACACTTTCACTGATCTATAGAAATAAAAAGTATTTCATTTTGCTTTACCTTTTTTGTCTGGAGAACTTTTTCTTACATATCATTTGCAAATATTTGTGATTTGGAATAGGCTGAAAATTATAATTAACAATTTTTACCTATACAATATTAAAATGTATACATAAATTTTATAGACAATATAGGATTGTATTCTACAGATGTTAGACAGATAGACTATCAGTGAGATAAAGAGCTAGACAGACATCAAAATAGATACAGGTGTGTTATAAGATAGATTTAGATATATGTAGATAGATAGATAGATAGATAGATAGATAGATAGATAGATAGATAGATAGATAGATAGATAGATAGATAGATAGATAGATAAATAGATAGATAGATAGATAGATAGATAGATAGATAGATAGATAGATAGAAAGAAAGATAAATAGATTGATAGATAGGTAGACAGAAATGTAACAGCCAAGATCGAAAGGTAAATATATAGGTAGGTTCATGAAGACAGGTTAATGACAAAACATTGTACCTTGTTACTTTAAATATACGTAAAAGTCGAAGAGCTCTCAAGGTGCTGATACCAAATGATGCCCCTTCCTTAAATTCAGACCAAATGACTTCAAAAATGCTACCGACTATTACCTGAAAAATGTATAAAGAATTATACATAACTGTTCCTTCCATGTAAATTACCTTATTTCTCCTATCATAGGCCCTTCAAGCCAACCTAATAAATCTATCACTCTGTAGATGTGGGCTTTTCACATGGCAAAGATATCAATGGTAAATATTTGCCAAATTTCCTAATTTCTTTCGGCCACAATCCCGCCTGTAGGTGTGATGAGGCTGTACCCTATTTCTGAGCTCTGCAGCATCAAGATCATTTAAGATACACCAACGTGGGTGGTATTACAAAAAAGCAGACAGATATAGCTCTACAATGATATCAAATAATCTGGAAGTCCTAGTTTCACCTTTTTTTGGACCTGCTTTTTTTAAACCCAAAATTCACTCGTGGTCAAAATGCGATTTGTGTCTGGATTTTAGACCTTTTGGCCTCAGATGTAGGACAGACTGGTCTGAACTGCACACAGACAAGTGAACCTTTGCAATAACTAGGATAAGATGGGCATTTGGAATAAAGAGTGGTCTCTTAAGCAACAAAAAAAAAATCCAACTTTTACCCTTCTGCTCATGTGCAGCAAAATAACCAATGGATAATGATGTTTCTAATACAACTGGGCATTAGTCTCATGGAAAATCTATTGAATGCCGATGTACTACAATTTATTCAGAAATAGGCCCCCAAATGTCTTTTGTACTTGCATTTCAGGTGAAAACGACAAAAACGAATGAGTTAAAAGTGTGGTACATGGGTGGGTTTATCACCAAGCATAGACTTGTTGTTCTTATTGTGGGCTTAAGTCCATTTTTCAGGCCAGTATAACTGGTGGAGGAAAAAACCATGAAAGCACCAGGAAGAACCAGCAACCTACAGGAAGCAACATGCAAACTCTCTCACATACTCACATAGGCCAAGCCTGAGACTTGAACCCATGCAGATAGGTGAGATAGCAGTGATCAGTACAGGCAAATGCTTCAGACCAATAGGCCACCTAGGATCCCTCAACCATAAATGTATTTTACCCTTTCCAACTATTTATACTACTGTCTTTCTTATCATATGAGCAAAGTTATGTATCCCATTAAAGTTGTGTATCACTTTAAAGTTATGTATCCCTTTAAAAGTATGTATCCCATTAAAGTTATGTATTGCTTTAAAAGTATGTATCACTTTAAAGTTAAGTATCCCATTAAAAAAATAATGTAACCCATTAAAGTTATGTATTCCTTTAAAAGTATGTATCACTTTAAAATTATGTGTCCCATTAAAGTTATGTATCCCATTAAAGTTACATATCACTTTAAAGATATATATCCCTTTAAAATTATGTATCCCATTAAAGTCATGTATTCCTTTAAAGTTACATATCCCTTTAAAATTATGCATTCCATTAAAGTTATGTATTCTTTAAAAGTATGTATCACTTTAAAGTTGTGTCCCATTAAATTAATGTATTCCTTTAAAGTTATGTACCCTATTAAAACTGAGTCAAGTTCTGTTTTATTGGTGCTTTGTAATTTATTTCCCTTTGCTTAAGTTCAGGACTCATAAGAAATAATTATTTATCATATGTACTTGCTCATAAGATGAGCCCAACTACAAACAACAGAGACTCTGATCTGCCATCACATAATGCCATGGTAGATCAGGGTCTACTAATTACTCCTAACAAATTGCATTCACCCAGATCTGCTGGTGTATTATGCAATGTCAGATCTGGGGTGTTGCAGTTTGCATTTGGATTTGATTGCTAAATGAGTGCATATGGTAATTCTACGCCATTACATACTCTGTTGAGTTTGAATGCAGTATCAGGACACAGCCTTGTTGGGTGTCCCTCAGTGTAAGGTTCCATCACTTCTAGGTCAAATTTATGATTCCCATGAACAGCTTTATAAACAAAGCACTGTACTTACCAAACAATCAAATATATTAAATGAAGACTGGAAGTAAATTTGATTCCCAGTCCTTATATTTGTAACAGCTTTATAAACAGAGCGCTGTACTTACCATACAGCCATATATGTTAAATAAAGACTGCAAGTAAAGTTTATTTCCAGTCCATATATTTGTAACAGCTTTATAAACAGAGTGTTGTACTTACCACACAGTCACATGTATTAAATAAAGACTGGAAGTAAATTTTATTTCCAGTCCATATATTTGTAACAACTTTATAAACAGAGTGCTGTACTTACCACACAGTCACATGTATTAAATAAAGACTGGAAGTAAATTTTATTTCCAGTCCATATATTTGTAACAGCTTTATAAACAGAGTGCTGTACTTACCACACAGTCAAATATATTAAATGAAGACTGGAAGTAAATTCTGATGCCCAGTCCATACATTTTTAACACCATCTCCATCATGAATAGTCCCAGAAACACAAATTCCGTTATATCTGAAAATGAGAAAATGATTAAATAGATTGCAGAAAAAATATATAAAAATTATGGTTGCCGTATAGAGTCCTGATTATACTAAATTCAATTTATTATTTGCACATGCTAAAGAATTAATTGATACATTTTTTAATAGCTTCGTTTTGTCAGAACAATTATTTCAGTTGCAAATTTCATAATTGGATATGAAATATGTCCCAACTTTTACTTTCATTATGCCAAATTCAATCTTTATAAGGCATTTCGTTATAACACAATTTCTGTTTTAAAGGCAAGTATTCTCATGTATCCCATGGCATCAAATAGTACCTCATTATAAGACAGTCCCACTATAATGCAGTATACTCTATGGTTTCTATGGACAGCATTATAATGAGGTGGCAGTGTGTTTTTCTATTTATTGCAAATACAGATACAATCACTAACCTGATCTTCAGAGAAATAATGGATATTGTATGTTATTAGCTACAGACAAATGTAATAAATGAACTTTTCTGTCTCTTAAAATTCTCTATTCCAGTCCAGTGACTTTTTTGTTAATATTTCCTCAGTTACAAAAAAGTATGATGCTTTGATTATCATCCTTTTCATCATTCATCTCTGTTATCATACAGCTTTATTATCAAACATTTTAATTTAAATTTAATGTTTTGTTACAATTATAGTGTAGTTTACCCCATAAACTGTAAAATCTTGCCTAGCTGGTACAATTATTTCGGTCTGATTTGATTCAGAACAGTATGTATATATATATGTATGTGTGCATATGTATGTATATATGTATGTATGTATGTATGTATGCATGTATGCATGTATGTATGTATGTATGTATGTATGTGTGTGTGTGTGTGTGTGTGTATGTATGTATGTATGTATGTATGTATGCATGCATGCATGCATGCATGCATGATGTATGTATGTATGTATGTATGTATGTATGTATGTATGTATGTATGTATGTATGTATGTATGTATGTATGTATGTATGTATGTATGGTTTGTAACTGTATATCAGCTCAATCCTGACTAATTAGTGCCAAGTAAGTGTAGATATTCCCAAATAAAACAAAGAGAAAGGCAAGAAAGTTGAAATGCTTAAAATACAACATCAAATTTTATATATAAACCACATTCTTTTAGAAAGGTCAAAGACCTGTCAGTAGGAGATATCTGAAGGCCAAGATAGTGAATCCTTTACAATCCCCCAACAACATACAGTAGGGCACATCAGGCCAGTTTACCAGGTTCACAGGGCAGAATTCAGCTCAGTAACCCCAAGAAATATATAACTTTCTCTTTAAAAAGAACACAATGCTTAAACATTATTATCCATACCTATTTCTTTAAAACTGAATTTTTAAGGGGGTTTGAAATCTTCACAGTGGCCAAAACAAATATGTATAAGTAAACTGCAAACATTTCATGCAAAATGGATGATAAAGTTACTGTAAAATACTCAGTTATATCAATCCCAACTACAAACTACAAAGACCCAGCTCTGCTGTCCCCTATTAGTGTGTTAGGAGTAATCAGTACAAAAAACAACATAAATCCTAGTCTGACATATTATGTGACAACATATAAGAGTATGTGTTGTTTGTAGAGTCAACTAATAAGTGGTAAAATACGGTATATGTCATGTCAACTAACAAGTGGTAATAAATAGTATATGTCATGTCAACTAATAAGTGGTGATATATGGTATATTTCATGTCAACTAATAAGTGGTAATATATGGTATTTGTCATGTAAAAATTCTTTGCATTTGCCTTAATGACTTTGGCTTTTTTTATACGCCTTATAAGTTGGGCAAGGCTTGTATTAGACCTAAGTTGTTGGGCAGAATTTGTTGAGCCACTGAATTATGTAATGATTCCCATCTTGCTAGTGATCCAATTGATCATTGAAGTTCCGCCATATGGTAATTGATTGATACATGCAATCCCTGGTCAAGGGGTAAATTATTACTCGAAGGTGCAAGTCAGGGGGAAAATAATTTTTATTGTTTTGGTTTAAATATTTTGTTTTGCAAAGCTACCTACTGAAACCTTGCATTTTTTTAATGAACTTCCAAGTTTACTCATAATGTTTTACTGAACACGTTTCTTTCCTTCAGGTGCATTTCGCAGAATTTGTAAAATTACACCACTGAAATTAATGTAGGATGTCTAAGCTGATATTGATTCTGAATAAAGTTTTCTTCCTTCAATCCTTGAGGAAAAATTAAATGATATATTCATATACTCACATAAAAAATATGTATGCCACTCAGGCTGTCCATAGTGCTCAGAGGCCACAGAAACAGTGTTGAGAAACACCAGAACTATCACAGTCCAATAGAAGGGTTGACTTTTTATGACTCTACGAACAGTAAATCTGAATATAGAAAAGCAAATCAGTCAGAATCTTCAATAGTGTACATAGCTATGGTTGCTAGTCTGAAATAATTTTACTTTGTGACATGCATACAAATCATGACATATGGATGCAACATATAAGTAATGCAAATGCCTGATTTAAAAATAAAAATCCTGCTGGAATTCAATGCTGTAATATGACATGAATTATACCAGAAAAGTGGATTTGTTTCAGTCAGCATGATACAAGCTTAATCTTGCTTCCTGTGGTGAAAAGTAGAAAGATAATGAGAAACTAACATAGTAATGATAATGTAGGCCATGCAATTAATATATTTCATGCATTTCCTATAGTAAATTAAGCATGCATATATATATATATATATATATATATATATATATATATATATATATATATATATATATATATATATATATATATATATATATATATATATATATATATATATATATTGTGAGAGTCAGTGCCAAGAAAATAAGACTTTTAAAAACAAATAATGTGAACAACATATGTTGACCCTGACTGTGCCTGCTTTGGATCCTAACCATTGGTAAATAAATAGACTAATTAATTGGATCCTAACCATTGGTAAATAAATAAACTAATTACATGTTTATAAAACTGAATACAATATACTGTGAATCCATTTATTTTGAGGAATGCCAATTGTCATCATTTTTTGAAAAATTGTTTTTATTGGTTCCTTAATTTGTTGATTAGGGAAAGGGATCCAAGTGTTTCAACAGAAACAGTCATAGTGATCTGTAGTTTTTTGTAAGCCGTGAAATATATGAAAATTGGTTTTAAAAAATGTGAATCATGAATTCACAGCAATTGAAATTATTGTAATTAAATTATTTAATAATTAAATGCATTTTATTACATTTTTAGAGCTCAAAAATCACTTCGATAAAGCAATCAAAATACTCATTATTTGACAATAAAAAGTTCAGGTGGGTACATGTAACCACATCTTTGATATATAGCTAGGTCTTCAACATTTTCTAAACCTTTCAAAATTGTGGTCTTAGTTATTACAATAAGCATGTCATAATCAATATCACAATAGACATTTAATAATGAATATCACAATAGGCATGTAATACTGAATATCACAATAGGCATGTAATACTGAATATCACAATAGGCATATAATAATGAATATCACAATAGGCATGTAATACTGAATATCACAATAGGCAATGCATGTAACAATGAATATACCAATAGACATGTAATACTAAATATCACAATAGGCATGTAATACTGAATATCACAATGAACCTGTAATACTGAATATCACAACAGGCATTTAATATTGAATATCACAATAGGCATGTAATAATGAATATCACAATAGGCACATGCTATTGAATATTACAACAGGAATATAATACTAAATATCACAATAGGCATGTAATAGTGAATATTACAATATGCATGTAATATGGAATATTACAATGGGCATATAATATTAAATATTACAATTGAATATTATGATAGGCATGTAATAAAAATCTGCCAAGTAATTTAGTTTGCAGTTATTATTTTTGATAGTTTTAGCTGAGAATTGCATTTTTATTGGTTTTAAATTTGTCAAGATGACACTAAGGAAGTGTGTGTGTGTGTGTCATACTGCCTTCATATGATGACTTTGTTTTTCTAGATTGGGCCTGTCCAATTCACAACTTATTGCCACCAACAAGTCCACAAAATTAGGATAAATTGGGCCTTTTCAGTTCATGGTTTCTTACCACCAATAAATCCTCAAAATTAAGATACATATAAGTTCTAAATTGGGTCATTTCAATTTATGGATTCATGCCACCAATAAGTCTGCAAAAAGAGGATGATTTAGTTTTCTCTAAACTGAGTCTTTCAATTCTTGGCTTCTTGCCACCAACAAATCCACACAACCAGGATGCATATAACTGCTTGATAAAAGCATAGCTCAAAGTGAAATCTGTACTGTAATTTTACAAGACAGACCTCACAATTTTCTTTTTAATAAATCATGTCTGTGGCCAAATTCATCTCCAAGTCAGTGATATTAGTAAACAAAAGTGAAAATGAATTAAATAATTTCAACTATGATATAAAGCAATAAAACTTGGTTTACTATTCTTTATTCAAGCACAATAATCAGTGTAAAATAATTCAATATTATGGATAGATAAACTGCAAATTAAAGCATAAAATAAATCTGTTTCACAGGCAATACAAAGTATGAACAATCCAATCATCATCATCTATAACTTTAGCAAGGCTATTATATAAGGTAACATATTTGTAAATTAAAAGACACTGGCGTAAATCAAATAGTACAAGTGATAATCAATTATATTGACCATAACATCTTTCAGTTTGATGATGAAACATTACAACTTAATTGTTTTAAAATCTGACATTGTTTCACAATATACATGTAACAATATCTTTTCTGTAGTTACAATTCCAAAAATATCAGCATGAGTGCCATTGTATTTGTGTATAATGCAGATAAGGTACCCCCCCCATCATAAAACTTCAAACACAGAAATACATGTATACCTGATTTGATGGTTTAAATGTTTTCTAAAATGATCTAGACTTTAGTAAAAGAATTGTTTAAGGAAGGACCCAACTGCAAACAGTGTAGACCTAACAAGCTGCTGTCATATAGTGCAATCACAGATTTGTGTCTCTGCCTTTTTCTATCAATCACAATTAATACATCACAAACAGTATTGCTCCAAAACTAGACATTTCCTATGAATCAGTAGTAATATTACAAACAGCATTGCTCGAGTCCTAATGACATACAACAAAACTATATACATGATTTGTTCTGAGTTGGCAGATAAAACAAATTTGATATCGCATAGAGATACACAAGGCTGTTAGGCAGAGACATTTTCATGTGCAATATAAAACATGTCCTTCCTGTGATTCAGAGCAAAATAAGAATGCAGTTTTGTATTTATTATAGGATCCCTCTTTTAATGTGTAATTGCAATTCAAAACAAACTAGTGTTTAGAAAGTTTGATTTATTGCAGCCAAGAATATTTACAGGCATTCATCAGTGAAAACAGCTCAACAACCGTATATACCTAATAATAAGACCCATCCAGCTTCAAACTGTGTAGACAAGGATCTGCCACATTATAATGCACCAGCAGATTTCTTTCTATCCAGTCTTTTCAGGGGTAATAAGCAGAATAAATTACATAGACCTTAATCTGCCATCAATCAAGCCACAGTAAATTTGGGTCAATAATATTTCCTGTTGAACTTGACTTATAAGTGAGTATATATAGTGCATTGGATTAGTGCCATACATTATGTGGTGGTAGATGGCTAGAGCTGGATATATAGAAATGTCAGCTGAACACATGTTAATACACAAGCAATTTAAGTAAATCATGTTTTGCTTTAGTCTCAAGGCTCATTAACCTAGCTTTTACTTTAATCAGATCTTTAAAATGGATAACAAATGTAATGGTTTCTACGATGAATATGAATGAGATGCCCTGATCTTATTTTCAATTCTAAACTTTTCAAGTCATGTACATTTATGCTTTAGAAAGAAAAGATTTAGATTTATAACAAAATAAACACTTTGTCCATCAGCAACTTGCTTGTATTAGGTGCCAAACTGATTAAATGTTTCATATGGGCCATTTTAAACAACATATAACTATAACGACTCTAAATGGTCCAGAAAACAGTGTCATGTGATAAGTTTTCACACTACCAACAGTATGAGCTACATTAAATAATATAAAAAAAAACTTCCTGTAGTCAAAGCAAGGTTGAGTGGGTATGCTATTACACAATTAAGGCAAGATATGGGAAATTACAATCACTAGGTATTCTTTTAGGTACAGTGTACTGTATTTATCCATTGATAAGCCAATGCTTCATGATAAGCCAACCCACACCATTTCGACAAATTTTTGGCAACTATTTACCAAAGAGATCTCTGATAATAAGTCCACCTCCTACTGTTTGACAAATTTATTAAAATTAAACCCTTGTCTTATCATGGGAAAAATACGGTACTTTTATACTATATATCACCTCCATTTTAGGCAGCATACAGAGTTAAATGCCCTTTCGTTAACATACACAGTGCTCTGACATCTTTGCAATATGTTTCTGTAACAAGAGATAATATATTCTTAACATTGCAGTTTCATCTTAATTTTATTTTAAAGACCCCTATATAACCCAGTGAGAATATTACTTAATTTGCTTATGTATGTAACATCTACCTACTTGTAAACAACACAAATGCAGACCCCATATTCTTGAAACTTTCTGAGCATAAACTTTCAAGTTCGAAATCCATATTACAAATTTTAATAAAATACCAACAGTGCATCTGTCACTGAAATTGTGCATGACATTAGAGAAGTCAAAGATAAGGTATCAATATTTAATGGAAAAGGACTTGAGATATTCTTTTAAAAAATTTCCAGCCCCCATAAAAACTTCAATAAATATTCTGGCTCTGATTTTTAGAAAGAACAAAAATACAGAGCTCTATTAAAATAGTCTAAAAAAGGAAAGTATATTGAGGATACACAAGCAAATTCCTGCTTAACAGAAAATCTGAGGCATATCCTAGGTTCCCTCCAACTACCCACAGAACTGAAATGATTGGACCCATCCCATAGAAATGAAAAGACTGGTCCATTGCAAGATATTGCAACCACCCACAAAAATGAAATGGTTGGTCTCAGAGAGAAGATTCACCAACCACCCACAAAAATGAAATGGCTGGTCTCAGAAAGATTCACCAACCACCCAAAAAAATGAAATGGTTGTTCTCAGAGAAAGATCCACCAACCATCCACAAAAATGAAACTATCAGTCCCTCAGATGATCTTGCAAGTTTTAACATCCAGACCTTTTCTAATCCCTCATTTCTAAATCTTGACTTTGAGCTTGCTAAGAGTGCTTACACAAGGTCAAAAATTCTTAACCTTGACCTTCAGCTTGCTGAGAGTGTTTACACAAGGTCAAAAATTCTTAACCTTGACCTTCAGCTTGCTAAGAGTGCTTACACAAGGTCAAAAATTCTTAACCTTGACCTTCAGCTTGCTAAGAGTGTTTACACAAGATCAAAACTTCTGAACCTTTAACTTGAACTTACTTGGAACTCTAAAATCAGACACAATATAAATGTTAGTGTAATCTGGAAGTCAAGCTGAAGGAGATGAGACAAACCTGAAATTTCTGTTATCGTTCCTTTATTTTTATTACAGATATGGACTATCAAAGTTTTGGGATTTTTAACTTCACCCTATGTTACATGCTCAGATAGTTTCAGAATATGAGGCTTGATAAACAGTTAAATAATGTGCCATCAGATCAGGAACTATGTTGATTATATGAAACAGAAGTAAAACAAAACAGCATAGACCCTAAAATAACAGCACACTAGGCAAAGGCAGGTCTAGATCTATGGTATTTACAGCTGGGTATGCCTTATACATGAGCAAAATACACATCAAAAGCAAATTTTATGAAATATGACTGGCAAATTATCAAAAGATAAAATTCAGTATTTCAGTTAAAGTTCATCCTAACAAGGTGAAAAAAATCCAGTAAGGGCATAACTCGACATGCAATTGTCTTATTTGTGATCCAAATATATGAAATGATTGCATTAAATACAGAAATTAGTTATTTTATGTTTTATTGTCCGTGGAAATTAAAATGCTGTCAATGACAATTAAACCATGCTGGGTTTTTTACTCATTTTGCAGGATTTGTTTTGGCCTAAGGGAGGTAACAGCTACAACTAGCATGATGATTATCACCAATCATCAGCTTAACTAACAATGGCAACCAAGGGATTCACTATGCTTATGAATGGCAAAATTTTGGTCAAAAGAGTTATCTTGGTGCCTAGGAAGGTTTATAAGGTAATAAATTCAGTAGTTCACTATGGTGTTGCAAATGACACGGGCTACTTGAGCTACTGACCTTGACTGTGTTAAATGTTAGTTTACTGTGTTGTTCTAAGTCAAATGTTCATCCTTCACTATTGATCTTGACTTAGGTACATATTAGTTTACTGTGGTGTGCTAAATATCATGGTCATACAAATTTTACCTTCAGTTCAGGGTGTACAGGGTAATGCAATTTTGTAAACCCAGATAATTTAACATCCAACAAATAATATGATCAGAAATTGTTTCCAAGTTCTTATAACTTTTTGGGGGGCCCTGAGTGGCTGAGTGGTCTAAATGCTCACCATTATGGATCACTGCCATCTCACCTCTGTCTGCGTGGGTTCGAGTCTCGGATTCGGCCAATGTGGGTATGTGAGAAAGCTTACCAGTAGCTTCTCATGGGTCAGTAATTCTTTCCAGGGTTTTCCCAGGTTCTTCCTCCACCATTAATACTGGCCGCCATGTATAGCCTATCGTGTGCTGAAAAATGGCATTAAACCCTACTACAACAACAACAACAACAAATCTTATAACTTAGTTTGCAATTTGTTATACAGTGCATGTCTACATTGCTAAAACATCATGCAGTAAATTAAAATCTATGTGCAGAAAGCATCTTTGAGACATACAATATAAAATAACAGTGATGTATGTTATTTATCAAACATCGTGTGGAGATTCTGCATGGTGCATCTAAAATATCTGTGTATTGATGCGTTATTAAAACAGCTTTATTGTGACTAATTAAACGTACTGGATTGTGAAATAGTATTTCTCAATAGTTCAAAACTTTGTAAAATTTAAAATAGTGCCAGCATATTCTTTTAATACTATAGTGGCCCTGTCACAGGTTTCATAGTAACCTGAGGCTACTAGAACAAATACAAGTATGCATGTGTGTGTGTCTGTGTCTCTGTGTCTGTGTGCGTGGCTTAGTGGCATGTCAGCGCAATCATAACTCTAAGTGCTAACTAAGTTTAGTGATAACAAAGGCATAAAAACAAAGATAAAATTAAAAAGGTGAGCAAACTCCTTAAAATACAAAGTCTAATTTTAATTAAAAAACTCTTGTTAAACATTCAAGACCTTCTCTGCTGGAATGCTATCACAGGATGAATCCCAGGGTTAAAAGGCTGATTCCAGTAATCACCTCTTACAACATGCAGGGGAAACATTTCACATTCCTCAACCCTATACATAAAGCCTATTCTAAATCTCTTGTTATGTATATCTATATTTTTTGTAATTCCTAGTACATGATTTATCAATTTTTTAAATTTTTATTCATAGCTGTAATTTTTTACAGAATATTGTTAGCTGGATTTTGCCTACATGACTTCAGTCTGTTGATAGCATAAAATTTCATAGAATCTATAAAAAAGATGCTGATGTATGTGTTGACAATTACTAATAAATAATCTCAATAATAAGACTTAATGGCACCTTTGGATTAATTTCTCACTGGCTGATGAAGTTTGGACTGTTCTAGAAGAATTACAATTGATTGGTAAAGATCACAGGACAAATTCAAGGCAAAATGATTAGTAAGATCTGCCATGGGGATATATTGTGAAACATGGTCATGATGGACAGTCTATATAAGGAGCAAACTGAGCAATTAGATTCATTCCGCTTTTGGAGTCATCCTTATTTTTTGTGTTCCTGTTGTAAGTCTGCAGACATGTTTTAAGTTATACTTAGATAATTTTCAAGCGGAAAACATTTATTTGGACTGTTCAGTGGAAATAGAAAGTGCTCATTATTTGGACATTAATAATATTCTAAAATTGGGATGAATTACTGTAAGGAGTTCTTTAAAACACCATCTTGACATTGTCATGATTCTCAGAGGACCAGTACATTTCCAGTTTTTAAATATGTATGGAACTTTCTTTTTTTTACTTTCATAGAACTTATTCAGGATTATTTTGGATTCACAACATAATACTTAAAGTCCCTCTCACATTTTCATTTATAACATTGATAGTTAAACTATTTGTTAAATTTTACAAAGTTTTGTTTCATTCTGTTACTTAGTTTATGACTAATGAGTTGCAATGCTCTGTACCAGCTAGGTGAGTGTCAGGCCTATTCTACATGCCTGTATCAGCAGGTAGAATATCAAGCCTATTATATATTCCTGTACCAGCAGGTGAAACATCAAGCCTATTCTACATTCCTGTATTCCTGTACCAGCAGGTAGAACATCTAGCCTATTCTACATTCCTGTACCAGCCGGGGAACACCAAGCCTATTTTGCATCCATATACCAGCAGGTGGAACATCAAGCCTATTCTACATCCATATACCAGCAGGTGGAATATCAAGCCTATTCTACATTCCTGTACCATCAACAGGAACATCAAGCCTATTCTACATTCCTGTACCATCAAGAGGAACATCTAGCCTATTCTACATTCCTTTACCATCAACAGGAACATCAAGCCTATTCTACATTCTTGTACCATCAAGAGGAACATCAAGCCTATTCTACATTCCTGTACCATCAAGGGGGAACATAAAGCCTATTCTACATTCCTGTACCATCAAGAGGAACATCCAGCCTATTCTACATTCCTGTACATCAAGAGGAACATCAAGCCTATTCTACATTCCTGTACCATCAACAGGAACATCAAGCCTATTCTACATTCCTGTACCATCAAGAGGAACATCAAGCCTATTCTACATTCTTGTACCATCAAGAGGAACATCAAGCCTATTCTACATTCCTGTACCATCAACAGGAACATCAAGCCTATTCTACATTCCTGTACCAGCAAGAAGAACATCAAGCCTATTCTACATTCCTGTACCATCAAGGGGGAACATCAAGCCTATTCTACATTCCTGTACCATCAAGAGGAACATCTAGCCAATTCTACATTTCTGTACCAGCAAGAGGAACATCAAGCCTATTCTACATTCCTGTACCATCAAGGGGGAACATTATGCTTATTCTACATTCTTGTACCATCAAGGGGGAACATAAAGCCTATTCTACACTCCTGTACCATCAAAGGGGAACGTAAAGCCTATTCTATATTCCTGTACCAGCAAGAGGAACATCAAGCCTATTCCACATTCATGTACCAGCAGGGGAAACTTCAAGCTTATTCTACATTCCTTTACAAGCATGGGGTAACATAAAGCAAATTCTAGCTTCCTGTACCAGCAAGGGGGAACATACAGCCTATTCTACATTCCTGTACCATCAAGAGGAACATCTAGCCTATTCTACATTCCTGTACCATCAACAGGAACATCAAGCCTATTCTACATTCTTGTACCATCAAGAGGAACATCAAGCCTATTCAACATTCCTGTACCATCAACAGGAACATCAAGCCTATTCAACATTCCTGTACCATCAACAGGAACATCAAGCCTATTCTACATTCCTGTACCAGCAAGAGGAACATCAAGCCTATTCTACATTCCTGTACCATCAAGGTGGAACATCAAGCCTATTCTACATTCCTGTACCATCAAGAGAAACATCAAGCCTATTCTACATTCCTGTACCATCAAGGGGGAACATAAAGCCTATTCTACATTCATGTACCATCAAGAGGAACATCTAGCCTATTCTACATTTCTGTACCAGCAAGAGGAACATCAAGCCTATTCTACATTCCTGTACCATCAAGGGGGAACATTACGCTTATTCTACATTCTTGTACCATCAAGGGGGAACATAAAGCCTATTCTACACTCCTGTACCATCAAAGGGGAACGTAAAGCCTATTCTATATTCCTGTACCAGCAAGAGGAACATCAAGCCTATTCTACATTCATGTACCAGCAGGGGAAACTTCAAGCTTATTCTACATTCCTTTACAAGCATGGGGTAACATAAAGCAAATTCTAGCTTCCTGTACCAGCAAGGGGGAACATACAGCCTATTCTACATTCCTGTACCATCAAGAGGAACATCTAGCCTATTCTACATTCCTGTACCATCAACAGGAACATCAAGCCTATTCTACATTCTTGTACCATCAAGAGGAACATCAAGCCTATTCAACATTCCTGTACCATCAAGAGGAACATCAAGCCTATTCTACATTCCTGTACCATCAACAGGAACATCAAGCCTATTCTACATTCCTGTACCAGCAAGAGGAACATCTAGCCTATTCTACATTCCTGTACCTTCAAGGTGGAACATCAAGCCTATTCTACATTCCTGTACCATCAAGAGAAACATCAAGCCTATTCTACATTCCTGTACCATCAACAGGAACATCAAGCCTATTCTACATTCCTGTACCATCAAGGGGGAACATCAAGCCTATTCTACATTCATGTACCATCAAGAGGAACATCTAGCCTATTCTACATTTCCGTACCAGCAAGAGGAACATCAAGCCTATTCTACACTCCTGTACCATCAAAGGGGAATGTAAAGCCTATTCTATATTCCTGTACCAGCAAGAGGAACATCAAGCCTATTCTACATTCATGTACCAGCAGGGGAAACTTCAAGCTTATTCTACATTCCTTTATAAGCATGGGGTAACATAAAGCAAATTCTAGCTTCCTGTACCAGCAAGGGGGAACATACAGCCTATTCTACATTCCTGTACCAGCAGGGGGGAACATCAAGCCTATTCAACATTCCTGTACCAGGAAGAGGAACATAAAGCCTATTCTACATTCCTGTACCAGCCTGGGAAAACCAAGCCTATTTTGCATCCATATACCAGCAGGTGGAACATCAAGCCTATTCTACATCCATATACCAGCAGGTGGAACATCAAGCCTATTCTACATTCCTGTAGCAGCAGGTTGAACATCAAGCCTATTCTACATTCCTGTAGCAGCAGGTGGAACATCAAGCCTATTCTACATTCCTGTAGCAGCAGGTGGAACATCAAGCCTATTCTACATTCCTGTAGCAGCAGGTGGAACATCAAGCCTATTCTATATTCCTGTACCAGCAGGTGGAACATCAAGCCTATTCTATATTCCTGTACCAGCAGGGGGAACATCAAGCCTATTCTACATTCCTGTACCAGCAGGGGAAACTTCAAGCTTATTCTACATTCCTTTACAAGCATGGGGTAACATAAAGCAAATTCTAGCTTCCTGTACCAGCAAGGGAGAACATCCAGCCTATTCTACATTCCTGTACCAGCAGGGGGAACCTATACATGTAAGTGGGTTAATTATAAAAACTAATATTTGCTGATTGTGCAATGCCTATAAGTTGGGTCCATTTGCAAGCAGCATATATCCTAATCTGTTGTCACAAACAGCACCAACATACCTGGGTCTATGTTGTTTTTCATTCTTATTAATCTTGACAAACTGTATAGAACCAGACCTGCATGCACCTTAAACAATATCAGATCTGGATAAATGTAGTTTCTATTTGGATCTGACTTGAATGCAGTTCGACATGGTATAAAATTTGAGACAAACTGACATAAACAAGAGATAGGTTAGAATGTAAAATCAATAATGTCATAACCATTTGTCTTCACATTTAATTATGTAATCTTTCCTTTTCTCATGTGATTGGTGTATCATTGGCAATTGGTGTGTCCATGGTAATTGGTGTATACATGGTAATTGGTTTGTCCTTGGTAATTGGTGTATCCATGGTAATTGATGTGTCCATGGTAATTAGTGCATCCAAGGTAATTGGTGTATCCATGGCAATTGATGTGTCCATGATAAGCGGTGTATCCAAGGTAATTGGTGTGTCCATGTTAATTGGTGTATACAAGGTAATTGGTGTGTCCATGGTTATTGGTCTATCCATGGTAATTGGTGTGTTGATGGTACATCAAAATCTCTTACAGATCTTCTTGAGCCTTTCTTGACATGCCATATATACTCACTTATAAGACAAGTCCAACTGCAAAACTGCACAGACCCAGATCTGCTGTAACATTATGTGCCAGCAGGTCTGGGTATGTGCAATTTGTAAGGAGTTATCAGTAGAGAAAACAACATAGACCCTGATCTGCAGGCACATTATGCTATGGCAGATCAGGGTCTATCTTGTTTGCAATTGGACTTAGCTTATAAGTCAGTATATATGGCATCATGATCTATATTTTAATCCTACACCAATTAGTACTTATCATTGTTTTAAGTTGATCTCCCACCCATGTTAAGTTTTCAGAACCATCCTTGTTTTCAAAAATTCTTTTATCATGGATAGAATTTGTGATTAAATTTAATTTTAAAAAAGGATTGTATGACAACAGAAATAGTGTAAGAGGAATATACTTTGAATGTTTATAAAATAGGTTTTCATTATAACTTTTTCACCATGAAAATACCAACCTGAAATGTTTTTCTGCTTGCCAAAATGCTCCACAATGACTTTTTGATCTTCTGTTTCTAAGGGTTCTGCCAAATGAATTACCTGAAAGGAGAAAACAAAATGTATTTCATTGAGAACCAAAAAATTCCAAAAAATTTTTACTATATTTTATATATGTACAATATAACTTCTCCAAAATAAGCATACATTTTGGACTTTTTTAAATTGAGATTATGATTGTAATGCAATAATTTTATTTTTATAAACAAACAATTCCAATATTATTTGTATCAGCCATTACCCTTTGACTATACATCCTGAACATGTGACTATACAGCCTCATCATGTGACTACACAGGCATGATCCTGCAACCTTTACATCCTGGTCATGTAACTATTTAACCATGATCATGCAATTATACACTTGATCATGTGACCATACAGCCTGATCATGTGATAATAGTCTGATCATATGACTATACAGCCATGATTATGTGACTATACAGTCTGATCATGTGACTATACAGCCATGATTATGTGACTATATGGTTTGATCATGTGATTATACAGCCATGATTATGTGACTATACAGTCTGATCATATGACTATACAGCCATGATTATGTGACTATACAGCATAGTTATAAGACAGTACCGGGTAAGCATTTATCTGTTTCAATTGAAATTAATGCTGGAGGTTTATTTTAATTATATCAAAAAGATGTATGAATGTTAATAGATTTTCATTCTTTTCATTGATTAGTCCTTGAAATACGTTATGAGAAAATAAAATCAAATGATGAATATATACAGTAAAACCAGCTAATATAAGGCACTAAAAGGGTTAAACACTGTCCTCTGTAAGTAGATGCATTTTGGGTTCAAATGAAAAATATTTTAATAACAAGGATTCATAACAGAATCCATCACATGCTTTTGTATTGGACATCTCATTACATGCATTTGTATTGGACATCTCATTACATGCATTTGTATTGGACATCTCATCACATGCATTTGTATTGGACATCTCATCACATTCTTTTGTATTGGACATCTCATTACATGCATTTGTATTGGACATCTCATCACATGCATTTGTATTGGACATCTCATTACATGCATTTGTATTGGACATCTCATTACATGCATTTGTAAGGGACATCTCATTACATGCATTTGTATTGGACATCTCATTACATGCATTTGTAAGGGACATCTCATTACATGCATTTGTAAGGGACATCTCATTACATGCATTTGTAAGGAACATCTCATTACAGGCATGAGTTTGTAATAGGGAAATTTTATCACCTGCAGTAAGCATTAGTGAGGGACAGGGAATTACTATTACATGCATTAGTGTGAGATAGGGACATCTCATCATTTGCATTGGATTGGGAGATTTCACTAAATGTATTAGTGTGGGATAGGGACATTTCATCACATGTATTGCTGTGGGATATGGAAATCTCATTACATGTGTTATTGTGGGATAGGGAAATCTCATCATATGCATTAGTGTGGGATAGGAGATCTCATTATATGCACTACTCTGTGATGGGGAGATCTCATTACATATATTAGTGTGGGATAGGGAAATCTCATCATATGCATTAGTGTGGGATAGGTAGATCTCAACACATTTATGGGTGTGGGATAGGGAGATCTCATTGCATGCATTAGTGTGTGATATGGAAATCTCATCACATGCATTAGTGTGGGATAGGAGATCTCATCATATGCATTAATCTGTGAGAGGCAGATCTCATTACATGTATTAGTGTGGGATAGGAAATATTATCATATGCATTAGTATGGGATATGGAAATCTCATCATATGCATTAGTGTGTTTTAGGGAGATATCATAATATGCAATCTATAGTTTCACCTCACACCACCAGCAGTTTGTACTCCCCACTGACTTTAAAAACAAAAGGTATCACGGATCCAAAAAGTGCACAAAACTTAATCATTTTATTTATTGATTTATAATTTCAAAACTTAATTGTCACCAACTGGTCTGTAGCATTGTCATCTTCAAGTTTCCAACCTAATGAAAGTTTTCAATGTGATAGAGAAAACTGTCATTTTTCCAGCTGAGTCTATTTTCAGTGAAGAGGTGGATGCAAGACCTTCATATGCATGGAAAATGAACACTATTTCATCTGCATCCAATATATGCAATGATTAATTCTAATATTTCCACAAAAAAAAACTAACTTTGAAAAATGGGGTAAAAATATGTTCTTACATTTAAATTATTGATCTATCAGGAGCTTACAAAGCTGCAACACTCCTGTTGCTTGAAAAGCAGACTCACCCACACAACTATGGATGACATGTTAGTGTTGAAGTTCTGTTAGGTTTGAAATGTGAAGAAGGTGACAATTTTATGGACTGCTTGATGGCAATCCAGTTAAACATTATAAATCAATGAATGAAATGAGTAAATTATGTTCACTTTTTATATTCTTGTTTCTGTGGCTTTACAGTCAGCAAGAAGTACAGACTGCTGGTGGTGTAGGTTACAACTTGTAGTGTGAGATAGTGAAATCTTATCATTTATTTTTGTGTAGAATAAGGAAATCACATCACATGCATTAGAGTAGCATAGGAAATTCTATCCAAGGGTCAGAATTTGAACTAAGAAATGATGCTTTGCAGGATAATTTGTCAACAAATTCTAACCCCAAGGATAAGTTTTCCCTATCCTACACCAATACATATGATGAGATTTCCCTATTAGCTGCCAATATATGAGATTTCCCTATCTCACACCAATGCATATGATGAGATTTCTCTATCCCACACCAATGACCAATACATATGATGAGATTTTCCTACCCCACACCAAAATAAATGATGAGATTTCCGTATTCTGCACTGACCAAACCAATCACCAATACATATATAGAGATTTCAGTATCCCACAAGAATACAAATGATGAGATTTCTGTATCCTGCACCAAAACAAATGAGATTTCCCTATCTCACACCAATATATATAAAGAGATTTCCCAATCCCATACTAACAAAGTAATGAGATTTCCTTATCATACACAATAAATATAATGAGGTCATTATCTTTCTCTCATTTCTAATTAGAAGTCAGATCAAAGGGCTAGCAAAGGGCTAGTAAAGGGCTAGTAAAAATAGTTGTGAATCATTGGCATGGCTCTCACAATAGAAAGACTATGTTACTAGATAGTGAAACAAAACTTTTGTTGTAATTATTTTTTTAATATTTAAAATGTAGACAAAACTTTTATTGTAATTGTCTTTTCAATATATAAAATGTAAATATAACTTTTGTTATAATTGTTATTTTAATATGTAAAATTTGGACATAAAATTTGTTGTAATTGTTTTTTTCAATATTAAAATTTTAATTTTTATTGTCTATTCAAGAATTAAAATGCAAACAAAAATTTTGTTCTAATTGTTTCTTCAATATTTTAAATGAAGATAACAATTTTGTTGTATTGTCATTTAAAATGCAGACAAAACGTTTGTTGTAATTGTTTTTCAATATTCAAAAAACATACAAACATTTTACTGTAATTGTTCTTGTAATATTTTTAAAAAACATAGATTTTATTTTAATTATTCTCGTAATACTTAAAAAGCAAACAAAAACTTGTTATAATTGTTTTTTTCATCCAATATTAAAATGATGAGAAAAGTTACATGAATATTACATATACTCATGTATAAGTCAGGTCCAACAACACAGACCCTGATCTGCCATCACATAGTGTACTGGCAGATCAAGTTTGTGTTATTAATTAGATCTAGCAAACTGTACAGACCCAGATCTGCTGGTGCATTAAGCAATGGCAGATCTAGGTCTGTGCAGTTTGCAGTTTGACTCAACTTATACGCAAATATATACGGTACATAACATCATCAGAAAAATGATATCATCAATAAAATGACTAAGTGTACTTCTTTGAGATATCCCAAATACATTTCTCACATGGGCCAGCTGCATCATGAATTTATCGAAATGAGAGAAAAATATATTTCTTTTTGAGTAAGTGTTCTTTGTGGGTAAGTTTTCTTTATGGGTAAGTGTTCTTTTTGTAGGTTTCTCTGAACATATCTACACATGCTGTCCTCCTACAATGGGAACCCAAGTTAAAGAAAGCACAAATCATGAAGATACCTATATATACATGCTGCATGTGTTGTTGCTATGGGAACCCAAGTAAATCAGAAAAATGATCATGAACGTACCTATATTTACATCAGATAATAAATCATCATCATTTTCAATGTCATTATCATCATCTGTGTCTTTTCCATCTTTTATTTGTTTCATTTTCCTGGCTGCTGCTTTTCTACGTGCTGAAAATGGCAGAAGAAGAAACAATCAATAGAAATTACACTGTTAATTGACAATTCATGCTAGCAGAACATAAACGTTTACAATCATGGAGCACTTAACAACTTAATTACACCTTAATTATTAACTCTGCATTATTTACAGTTCTCCTTTACAACATGGTTCTCCAAAACATGATTTCAAAAACAGTATTAACCCAGTGACCAACATAAAGAAATGTTAAAAACTACGTCATAAA
This sequence comes from Sinohyriopsis cumingii, assembly GCA_028554795.2. NCBI lineage: Eukaryota > Metazoa > Mollusca > Bivalvia > Unionida > Unionidae > Sinohyriopsis > Sinohyriopsis cumingii. Next base: position 17,523,958 of record CM068839.1, on the reverse strand, counting down.
CTTATGGTACATATACAAAATACTGTCAGACTCAAATACACTGTATCACCAAATATTTTGTGCAATAATGTTTCATTCAAGAAACAAAGGTATTTGGATCAATTTTGTCATATTAGTCACTTTTGGTTTCTTTCAATTGGTTTTAAATTATTTTGAAGTTGTCCTGTATCAATGATATTCAATAATGATGTTGGAAGTCAAACACCAGCATGGTTTCATGGGGCAGCAGCAGAAGGCAAACTATTTCTGACTCTGTTGGCTGTCGCAATTATGCCATATAGGGCATGTTTGATGTCTGGAAAAGCTATACATTAATGTAATGTAAGCTATCCATAAAAGCAGGGGTGTAGTGTTGCATCAATGTCTGGGAATGGTATTCCCTTACTTTTCTGCAAGTTCTGTGCTGCTTGTTCAGTATTCAGTAGAACTAACATCACAGAACCTGATCTGCTGGTGCATTATGCAATGGCAGATCAGGGTCTGTGTTGTTTTTCAGATGGATCTGACTTGTATGCAGGTAGATATGGTAAACACAAGGATAGGTGGTAGGTCTAAATTACAGTAATCACACATTTTTAGAAAGGTGACATATTGAATTAAGCAAAAAAATATAATTTTGCTTAAGTTTTAGGTATTGGCAATTTATTTTGATGAAACTGATGTATATGATTTAAACACTAATGACTTTCCAGCCAGATGGCTTTGGAGGTTTGTAAATGAGTTTACATAATCATTATTATCACTGTAATGCAATCTTAATTGTTTGATCACATGCTGCATCACAAAATCCTGATAAGGATAAAATTCAAAGCATCGAGTCATAATCCAGGTAATGACAGTAAGATATGATCTAGCAACGAAGACCATTTAGATAATTATATTTTTGTTATATATCTATCAAATTTCAGATAATATAATATATTCAATAATCATATTGTACTGTGTATGTCGCTAATACCAGTGAGTGAGCACAGATTTTTTAATATATCGTTGTGAATAAAGTGCTCTCATTAACATTGTGTGTATAATTTAAATTCAATTAAGCATGACAAAAATTATTTATCAGAATTTTTAAAGTTATGCATATAAAACTTTAGCTGATGTAGCAGAAATTAACAGTATCAACAAATCCCCAAATTATCATTCTTGCCCTACAGCGAATTGTTACAATTTGATGTTGATAATATGACAAAATGTAATACTCACTAAACTTAAGTAACACTAAAATATTGTGATTTGCAATACTCTACATCAATATATATTCAGGACAGAAAAAAAAGTAATTATAAAATTTAGTGATAATTCCTTGTATGTGTTTGAACATTTGAAACAGAAAACAAAAATAATTATTAAATTTCATGAGAATATTTTGTATACAGGTGAATAAATGTTATGGTTGGGTTGATAAAGGTTGCTATTTTATGGACAGCAACAGAAGTAGGTCAATTAGTGTCAAGGTAATCAGTCTAAATTGTCCTCCATAAGGACACACTACAATATCCATCTGATTTGAATCTTTTGGCTCATGACAACATAATAGACACTGAGCCACTTTGGCTCTGAAAATATTATTAAAATTGTTTTTTGTATCACTTGACTATATCCATATGCTTATATTTCATTAGGTAATAATCAATGTTTATTGGGCATTGAAATGTATCTCTAAAGAATAAACAGTGATACTCTCCCTTGCAGCTACCATAATTAGTCCTGAAAAGTGATCTCCCTTAACCTGATTTCTAGATTTTGCATGTCCAATTTAGGACCATTAGTGACTGTTTACTCTGACATAGACCAGTATTTGATTATGGTGATAGTTTGATATGATTTATGCCAATATTAATGATTTGGGCAATTGTTTACTCTCACATACATCAGTATTACTGATTTTGGTTTACTAGGATACACACAATATTGCTGATAACCATTTGTGATCATTTTTCATTAAGATGAGATAAGATAAGAATTCTTTATTTCAGACTACAAAGTCCATACCTCTAAATTAAAATATAAAGCAAAAACATTGTAAACATAAAAGAACATATATATCATACATACAAGTCTACAGATACATCTACAACAATTAATTGTGCCATGCATTGTTAAGAATGAAATTAAATATCACATTAAAAGAGTAATTTATTCCATCTACTAATAATATGAGAATTTAAATGAATGTCATAGTTCCAAAGAGATTTCAATATACAGTTCTTACTATTAGATATTCTTGTCATCATTGAAAATGCATACATTCTCATTAACATTTGCAATTTGTAGATTACAATCAATGAATGAAATGTGTGACAAACCATTCTCCATTTGTTTTGGTAGAAAATCCATTCAGTTCAGTTTGAATGATGTGATAAACTAAACCTCATCACATTGTAATTCATTTTTGTATGAAAAGTTTTTTCTGTAAAATAAAGTGCTTAAACTGTTATATCCTAGGCAGAAAATTTTATTAGTTTTGCTAAAGCTGAATGTTAATTGTACATTGCACATTTCCACATGACCAGCATAGATTAGTCTTACCTTCCTTGTATTGTGTACACTTAATTTGTTTTTCCAAAATTGAAGAGTAACACTCTTCAAAGGCATGTAATGAACGTTAATAATCTTTTGATTGAGAATTTTAAAATGTACATTTACTGAACACAAGTACAATCTTTTGCATATAGCTGTATGGTTACATGTGATCAATTATTTTATAATTTGAGTAAAAAATGTTTTTTAATTTCCAATCTGCATTTGGAATGAAATATCTCTTACAAAAGCAGTACTTCTAGTTTATTGGCCAAGTGTCTGTTTGTTTGCAAGATCTCTGTTCAGATGTGTAAATGTTAAAATATTCTAAATAATATACACTATTTTTTATTTCACAGACATGGTGGATCTCTACCACATTATTTTAAAACTGTATTTTGCAATCTGCCTTCAATTTTTATTTCTTTTATCTTTACATTATTCTCTGTTACATCAAAATATGTTCACAAGATACTTTATAGATTGATCAATTTTGTACACACCTTCTATAATTTTCAACTTTTCTTCATCTGTTGTTCTTTCTTCAGTAAGAATAACTTCTTCTGGAAAGGAAATAAAAAACAAATTGTTTTTAAATAATGAAATACAATTAGGTCAGCCAGTAATAATTTAGTCTTTTGAGGAGCTTCTTTCAATTATTCGTCTCATTGAACCAGGGTCTTGCATGGCTCCATAGGAAGGTCTGCCATACAAGGGTCTGATAATCTGCTTTGCTGAATGCTGTTGATAATAAAAAGTGCATTAGTCAAAACTGAAATAACCATAACTACAAAGATATTTCTTGCTATCTCACAATTTATTCATAAATACCAGTAATTTTGCGATACCTAAATTAAACCAAAACTCTACCTGAAGCTTCGGACTATATTACTCTCTTTCACTTTCCAAACAGATGCCGATGCAGGAAACATTTCCCAATCAGCCAATAAAGATGTCCATGTTTTCATGAAATACAATGTCATCTCACCATAATAATGACATGCTTTACATCATCTCATCTCATTAGCTAACCCAATCACCTGTCCAAATTTTTTGAAAGCCTCATTCTGGTGTTAAAAGGAAAATGCAGTTTTATTACCAGTCCCTCACAGGACAGAGATCTGACACAAACTACATGCAAAAGCTTGACCGATTGACACTATATCATTGGAAAATGTTGCACAGATGTTTTTAATTTTTCCAGTACTCAGACATCTGTGATGTGAAACAAATGCATAAAGAATAATCATGGGACAAACAGTTTGTCCCTTATATGTACATGCCATTTAAATTCATTGTGGATTTTCTTGCAAGTTCTCTGTATTTAAATATAAACAGTTGGGTCATTTTTCTCCACTAGTGAAAAAATTACTGAGGGGTAGCAACTGGCTTGGGTAAATGCAATTTTTAAGTCAATTCATTCAAACACTAGTTGCAGTATTTGTTCATAGCAAACAAGTAAAGAAAGTAAAATTATAGATGAAATGTGTTCAACTGTCATAAAGTTTGTAGAGTAGATGACAGATCTGTGCAGTAAGAGTGGACAACTGGGACATGACTGCCTGCTGTCCACCACGCTCTTCACAGCTCATAATGGAACAAGACTGCCTGCTGTCAACCATGCTCCTCACAGCTTATAATGAGAAAGACTGCCTGCTGTCCACCATGCTCCTCACAGCTCATACTGGGACAATGCCTGCTGTCCACCATGCTCCTCACAGCTCATACTGACTGCCTGCTGTCCACCATGCTCTTCACAACTTATACTTTTATTGAGATGACTTTCTGCTGTAAGACTGTTTTGACTCCTGTATCATCTAAACCTTAGTATGTTGTCTCAGTGAATTATTACCCAAGCATATTGATTCCTTTTTACTTCACGTGTCTCATATTGAAATCTATTCTATAACAAGGGTAAGAGAACCAGACTGTATATGGGTACTCCAGTGCACTTCATTGTGGCTTTATATGTATGTTATGATGCCTGCCAATTGTGCTACTTAATGCAACATCATCAACCTTGTGTTCCATCACTGCAAGTAAAGGATTCCTTACTATTTCTACCTCGATACAATGTGTTTGGCAAAATCTTTCCAGTCTGCACTTAAGGCACTTTAGCGATATGATCCCAGCATATGCAATCTAAATTGAGTGTAATGCAGTTGGGACAGTGTATTGGTTAGTGCAGGTATCAACCTACACAAAGGCAATATCCCACTGTAATGAGCAGACCTACCACATGAGTCCTTATATATAGTATGCTTTAGGGATTTCATTGGAATTTCCCAAAAAATATTTTACTAACAGATGTCATTTTTATAGGTTAGTGTATTTATAATAAATAAATCCCATCGTTTTCTTGATTTCGATGAAATCTTAACAATAATCCAATATATATTTGTTATCACATACAAACAGTAGGGGGACAGAGGGGATGGGATACATATTTGTTATCACATACAAACAGTAGGGGCCAGACAGAGAGGCTTAAAGCATCAGTTGAACCATATTAAATAAAAAATATGTGAGAAACAGAAAAGTTAGCCATTCCAAAGTAAACAAACCACTCTCTTTACTAAATGGAACCAGTGTAGTAAACTTTTTGGATCTGTCCATGTATTTAGTAGAACTCCCTGTCAAGTCTTTAAGCATTTGCAGTCAAGGACTCCTAATCTGGTTAGAAATCCCAGGTCCAAGTCTGAGAAACTGGAGTCCATTATTGGAAATATAAATTTAAATTTTAATGATGATACATATTACCTTATGGTTTAGTTTTTATCTTACTTTTTGGGATACAGAATTCTTTATTCCTACAGTTATCAGTCCATGAGATGCATGATCTGAGAACATTAGGGGTCCAAGACTGGCATTTGTTTCTTCATCCAGGTTGCAGTTAATGGAACTCTGCTACTTAGTACCAATAAAAGAGTTGCCTTTGTAACATTGTAACCTGTTTATCAATAAAACTTGCCTTTGTAAAATTTTAACCTATTTATCAGTAAAACTTGCCTTTGTAACAGTGTAACCTATTTACAAGTAAAACTTGCCTTTGTAACACTGTAACCTGTTTATCGATAAAACTTGCCTTTGTAACATTGTAACCTGTTTGTCAGTAAAACTTGCCTTGGTAACATTGTAATCCCTTTATCAGCAAAACTTGCCTTTGTAACATTGTAGCCTATTTATCAATAAAACTTGCCTTTGTAACATTGTAACCTGTTCATCAGTAAAACTTGCCCTTGTAACATTGTAATCCCTTTATCAGCAAAACTTGCCTTTGTAACATTGTAACCTATTTATCAATAAAACTTGCCTTTGTAGCATTGTAACCTGTTTATCAGTAAAACTTGCCTTAGTAACATCTTCATCAGTAAAGATTGTTTATTACATATTTAGCTAGAATATATGAGTTTAATTTCTTGGTCCAGAAGGTGTTACTTACTACATATTGCAAAGGCTTTTTCATTGTTAAAACATTTAATTAGTTGTAATATATGCTTTGTGTTATCCATCAGAGAAAATTAGTTAAATTATAAACATGAATATTTCATTTGTGTCATCCATCTGAGAAATGTAGGTAACAGACAAACATTTTATCACCAGGTAAACTATGGTGGTTGTTTAAATATCAGAAAGATGGGATTAATCACACCTCATTCATAATTGGCATATAGAAAAGCAAGCTGTTTGCATCATGATACCATATATATATATATATATATATATATATATATATATATATATATATATATATATATATATATATATATATATATATATTAATACAAATAATACTATCATGCATGTTAGAGAATTTTTAGTTTGTACTATACAGTGATTCGAACCCAGGTCCATAGGTAAACAGCACCCATCACCTTGCCTGCACACACGAGCCAATATTCCTTCATGACTAAGCATACATCACCAATAAATGATGGTACTCAATCAGTATTATATGCATCATGTGTAGCAGACACACTCGCATGATGCCCTAGTAATTAATTCTCATGTATCTACACAGAATTAATTATAGAGAATTGTGTATATTTATAATTCTCTATAATTAATTCTATATACCTTGATTTCTTTCATAGGAATCCAGAATGGCTGTATAGATACATGAGAATTAATTACTAGATATATATATATTGTCTAAAAATTTAAAAACAATTACATATGAGTTCAAATAAATTTTTCTGATAGTAATCATGTTAATATAAATTATTGGGTACCAAACATCTATGTTGATGTATCATCAACAAGCAATGTTAGACACTGACATCTTCAGTGAGCATGGCTAGGCACTTGGATCTTGAATGAATGTAGTTAGACACTGCAATCTTGAATGAACATGGGCAGACACTGAGATCTTGAACACATATTGCTAGACTGAGAATGTGAAAAATCATGGTTAAACAGATCTTGAATGAGCATAATTAGACACTGAAAACTTGAATGAACAGGGCTAGACACTGAGACCCTGAACAAGTGTGGTTAGATATAAAGATTTTGAGTGAGCATGGTTAGATGCCGAGATTTTGAATGAACATGGTTGGACACAGATCTTGAATCAACATGCTTAGAGAATGCAATCAGGAGTGAACATGGCTAGACACTGAGATTCTGAATGAGCATAGCCAGACACTGATCTTAAATGAGCATGTTGAGATACTGAGATATTAAACAAACATGCTTAGACTCTGAGATCTTGAATGACATTGATCTTTTTAGTCACTGTGAGTGCATGATCATAGTTAACAAGCATACTTAAATGAAGATCAAAATGAACATGGTCAGACACAGATTCTGAATGGTCATGGTTAGACTCTGAGGTCTTGAATGAGCATGGTTAGACAATGAGATCTAGAATGAACACGGTTAGACTCTGAGATTTTGAATGGTTATGGCTAGACTCTGAGATCTTGAATGAGCATGGTTAGACTCTGAGATCTTGAATGAGCATGGTTAGTCACTGAGATCTTGAATGAGCATGGTTAGTCACTGAGATTTTGAATGGTCATGGTTAGACTCTGAGGTCTTGAATGAACATGGTTAGACACTGAGATCTTGAATGAATATGGTTAGACAACATAATACGTTTTGTTTAGCATTACTGTAATCCGTCACTCTAAATATGTTCAAGGGTGCCATAAAAGGTGTACTGTGTTTTATGTGAGGCTGCCTTATAATGGGGTATATTATACATATTATTACAATTACACAATTTAATGGGATCTATGAGAATACCATAAAAAAAACATGTTGTATTGAGGTGTCTTATAGTGGCGGTCAAATGCAGTACAAGATCTTTACAATTGTTCACCACTTTTTAATAACATTATTAATGTAAACAAAAATTATGTGACAAAAGTGTGCATATACATTCTTGCCATTAATGAGTTATGTTATCTATGCTCTATCAAGATATCACATTCAAATTGTCATTCACATGTACATTATTTGTTGCAAATAGATGGCATGGATGTGTTCAATAATGTATGCACCAACTGATGCCTCATGATCAGGACAAAAAAAGTTTAAGTCATGTATCAACCAGCCCCTGGAAAGCCATATTGCAAACCAAGTACCACAATGAATGGACTGAAACTCCAGGCTGTTGACAACTTCACAGAGCTGGGCAACACACTTCTGGATAGCACTCAACATTGACAATGAGGTCAACAGCAGTCAACACTGACAATGAGGTCAATAGCAGACACCACTGAATGAGGTCAATAGCAGTCAACATTGACAATGAGGTCAATAGCAGACACCACTGAATGAGGTCAATAGCACTCAACATTGACAATGAGGTCAATAGCAGTCAACATTGACAATGAGGTCAACAGCAGACACCACTGAATGAGGTCAATAGCAGTCAACATTGACAATGAGGTCAACAGCAGCCAAAATTGACAATGAAGTGACAACAGCAGCCAACATTGAAAATGCAGTCAACAGCAGTCAACATTGACAATGCAGTCAACAGCAGTCAAAATTGACAATGAAGTGACAACAGCAGTCAACATTGGCAATGCAGTCAACACTGACAATGAGGTCAATAGCACAATTGCCACAGCCACCTCAACCTTCATGAGACCATGTGGGAATGTTTAGGATTGCAGAGAAATAAGCCTTACCACCAAGCCTTACCAGCAAGCCTTACTAGCAAGCCTTACCACCAAGCCTAACCATCAAGCCTTACCACCAAGCTGAAAATACACATTACTGCAGTGCTCACCACCCTCCTGTATGCCAGCATGATTTGGACTGTCTATAGCAGACATTCCAGACAACTAAATCAATTCTTTGCAGGATTATGTGGATAATGTTGCAGGAAACATTTCCTGACACTGAGGTTCTCAAGAGGGCCAGCATCCCATCCATCTTCATGTTGCAGCAGAGGGAACAAATTAGATTGGCAGGACACTTCATCTGCATGCCCTAGGAATGGATTTGTAAACAGCTGCACTATGGTGAACACTGGGAAAGAAAACATGCTGTTGGAGGACAAAATAATCATTTTAAGGACTCAATGAAGGTGCCTTTGAAAAACCTGCAGATCGATATTGCCTCATGGGAGACCCTTGCACAAGACTGTCCCTCCCAGCAAAGCAAGATTACAGCTGTTGCTTTAGCAAGACAACAGAAGAGAATTTCTAAAGCGATCAGAAAACATGACACTTGTAAGGCCAGAGCTGCCAACACCTCTGCTTCCATACCAACCCTTAAGTGCTCCACATATTGGAGAGACTTCCTTGCCTGGATTGGCCTTACTAGCTATTTCCAGACACACGAATTGACAACAGAGAACTGAAGCTGTAGTCTTTGTTGCCACTGATGGATGAACATGGTCATTTATTGTAACGCATACACATGCCCTAATAATGCAGCACATTTTTGGGGTCAAAACACAAAATATATTGTTGTTTAGCGTACATTTTGTCATCCCAGCATGCATCATGGGAGGTAAGCAGGTGCTAAAAGCTGCATGGGATATCATGATTTTTTACATCTTACCACTAATGCATTAAATTAAAATGACATTGTACTGTAATTATGTATACCTGGGGACTGAAACAGCAGCATACCTTTCTCATGTGATATTAATTTATAAATTGAAAGAATTAGATAATGTGTAACATTTAGTTGATCAGCTTGTACTTGCTGGCACAGTTCCCTTGAGTCCATCAATCAATTTTAACATACATATTTTGTTGATTGTTCTAAAATGTCACCATGGCTGCTAGCTAATACATAATATGGAATAATAATTTCCAGTTGAAAAAAAGGTATATTGATTGGAACTATCTCTATTGATGAACTGAGAATGAAAGTTAATCTGATGAGAAAAATATTTGTTGGTAAACTAAAAATGAGACTTATTCTGGTGAGAAAAATCCCTGTTAGTAAACTGAAAATAAGATGATAGGTGAGAAAATCTCTGCTAGAAAACCAAAATTTAGACTTCGTCTGGTGAGAAAAATCTTTGTTATAAATTATCATATGGGTTACTAACATTGGTGATCTAAATCATAAAATATGCCAAGGATTTCATTCTGTTTGTAGAGCTGATGACATATGTTAATTAGGATAATGACAGTAATGACACATTTTTTATTTTGCAAACAAAATTTTATAATTACCTGGTTTATTAAACAAGCATGTGTGACCTTTGAAAATGTATCTGATACATGTATATAATTGTGTACACCAATTATGCATATCAGATCGCACTCATTATTCTGTTGTTCATTATAATGCATGTTAAAGCTATGGACCATGAGACCAAGATTACAAAAATGTAAAGAAAAAGAAATAAAAAATTAATTTTTAAAAATGTTCAACTTTCTTAAGCTAAGGTATGTGTAATAACCCTATAGGGGTTTCACACCAGAGGGCATCTTGGTGCAACTCGCTTCCGGATAGTTCAATCAATTAAGATGGTAGATGTAGATCAAGAAAATGTGACAGACCACTCACATTATGCAAGCAGGATCGATATCTCACTATCTTAAAAAGAAATTCTGTGAATAGTTTATGAATTGTTTTTACGTCTTTTTTTTCTCTCACTAACTTGCACTGCTCCCAGCTTTCAAATAAATATTCTCTGCCCATTTAAGAACTGCATTATCTTTCCATTACTACCTTATGCTCTAGTTTGTATTATTTGATTGTGCAAAAGTGTATTGCTGCGTAAAAAGTTCTTGCAATTTATCTTGCTTGAAGAATAATGACAATATGTTTATTTTTTACATCTTCAATCATTGCAGTTAATGGAAGTTGAACGACAACGAGAAAAAATGCAAAATTCTCAAGGTTCTTTTATGATTGATTTAGACTGTTACTTTTCTATTAATGTTCATTATATTTTTCCTGAAATTACTTGAGTTTTTAAAAATGCACAAATGTCAATCACACTTGAACAGACAGGTGCACGTATGAGTCTCCTTGATGAGTATTTTAATTTTATTTCCTTGAACGGTTGGAAATTTTAGAGTATACACTTTGGAGAAATATCAATGTTAGACACACTATGCATGTATAGGACATTTGTGGCTCTCACCTATCTGCCTGTCTGTCTGTATGTATGTCTGTCTCATTTCATCTGGTGCATGGGTATGTATATCCTCAAATGAATGTGTGTTTGCATACGTATATTACATAAACATACTTCTGGTTAAAAATGAGTATAAAATGATGCTAAGATAGAAAGAGTGACAGAAAGATAAAGACAACAAATATGAATATTTGTGAGTATCCATTTATTATTGACTTGTAGAGAAAGTTCTTACAAGCAGTCTCTTTTTTAAATCATACTGTTTGCAATTTCACATCTGGTCATGTGGATCAATATTGATTTAAAAGGCAAACCAAAGTAATAGGACAGAATCTGTGATATAATTGGATCTTTAAAACTTACATATTTGATGCAATGAGAGTTAAACAGAATTAAAATAACTTTAAGAAGGCTGTTCTACATTAATGTGCTGGTGGCAATCAGAAATGTTGTCTAAAGACCCCAGTTGAGAGTTATTACGTGTCAGCATAAGCAAAGAAAATTTATTCTCAAAGTTATTGCATGTACCATCTGATACTTGATGTTTCAAAAGTCAAAAAGAAAATGAAACAAAAATAAACATCATTGGGCATGTTATTTAATCTGAATATTGTACGATATTTACACCCAAATATGAATAAATATTCCATCTTTATCTTTATGATAGCTAATGTAATTATTGCTTTGCTAAGTTCCTCTGAATACATTAAAATACTGTGTTCCATTTTTTTAATAAAAACTTCTCTAGTTTAAAATTTTCAGCATTACAAATCAGCTGACATATCAAATTCATGTTATAATTTTCTTACTGAACTTGTGTTATAACTTTCTTAACTCATGTTATAAATGAACTATTAGCCTTGTGAAAACAACTGAGAAAGAAAGATATACCAACATAGAAGAATGCAAATTGTTGAGATTGTTTTCGTTAAAGTTATATAGCCAAAAATGTGCAATAAATGTTTAAAATCGGACAGCAAAGTGAAATGTTCCTACAAATGTATCTGAAATTATGGATAATGAATCTATATTATCAGGTATGGACAGTGTATTTAATTAAATTATTTGATATGATTTAAGTATGGAAAGTAAATATTATTTAATTATCTGATATAATGTAAGTATGGACACTGAATCTTATTATCTGATTTAATGTCTATAATTAATATCCTAGTATGAACAAAAGATGTTAGACATATATAATTGATTCATTGGTTTAACCATAATGATCTGTATACAGCTAAGATTCCTTCCTTTGTTGACTTTATGTTTCACTAACCAAGTGTAGAACAGTGAACTATCCGGATCTGGAATTTTTTGTGGGCATGAGCATTGGAGCTATGGGAGGCAATTTTAGGCACTATGATCAGTAACTCCGTTGCAACCGTGAAACCCATTATATAAATCTTTGCTATGTAGCAACCTTGATAAATTTGTGCAATGTAGCAACCCTTTATAAATATGTGCTATGTAGCAACCCTATATACATATGTGCTATGTTGCAACCTATATAAATCTGTGCTATGTAGCAACCTATATAAATCTGTGCTATGTAGCAACCTATATAAATATGTGCTATGTAGCAACCTAAATAAATCTGTGCTATGTAGCACCCTATACAAATATGTGCTATGTAGCATCCCTATATAATTCTGTGCTATGTAGCAACCTATATAAATCTGTGCTATGTAGGAACCTAAATAAATATGTGCTATGTAGCAACCATATATAAATCTGTGCTATGTAGCAACCATATATAAATCTGTGCTATGTAGCAACCTATATAAATCTGTGCTATGTAGCAACCTATATAAATATGTGCTATGTAGCAACATGTATAAATCTGCGCTATGTAGCAGCCCTATATAAATCTGTAATATGTTGTTGTTGTTGTTGTGGGGTTTAATGCCATTTTTCAGCACACGATAGGCTATGCATGGCTGCCAGTATTAATGGTGGAGGAAGAACCCTGGAAAATCCCAGGAAGAACCACCGACCCACGAGAAGCTACTGGCAAGCTTTCTCACATACCCACATTGGCCGAATCCTGGACTTGAACTAACACAGACAGAGGTGAGATGGCAGTGATCCATAACAGAGAGCACTTTAGACCACTCGGCCACTCGGGGCCCCTTGTAATATGTAGCATCCTATATAAATCTGTGGTATGTATCAACCCTATATAAATCTGTGGTATGTAGCAACCCTATAAAAATCTATGGTATATAGCAACCATGTTTAAATTTGTAGCATACAGTAACCCCAAATTCACAAACATTGGCACACTGTGAATATAAGGAAATTACAAGTGTCCTTCCTCTAAGGTTGCTCAGTAAAATGTTTACTCTCTATCAATGCATGGATCCCATTCATTTTATAAAGTTTTGTTTTATCTTTGCTGCTATAATTACTTCAATTAATTTAGTTCCTAGCTAATGAAAATCTGTTAAAGGTCATACCATATTTTGTGTTTTTTGCACTGGTATGAACAACAAAATGACTTATTTAAACATCACTCAGTATGATGCTCACTCATTTATAACATGTCACATGCAATAAGTGTCACATTACCATATATATCCAATGATAACCCCATGCAATAACTGGCACATTACCATATATATCCAATGATAACCCCATGCAATAACTGGCACATTACCATATATATCCAATGATAACCCCATGCAATAACTGGCACATTACCATATATATCCAATGATAACCCCATGCAATAACTGGCACATTACCATACATATCCAATGATAAATCCATGCAATAAGTGTCACATTACCATATATATCCAATGATAACCCCATGCAATAACTGGCACATTACCATATATATCCAATGATAACCCCATGCAATAACTGGCACATTACCTTATCTATCCAATGATAACCCCATGCAATAACTGGCACATTACCATACATATCCAATGATAACCCCATGCAATAAGTGTCACATTACCATATATATCCAATGATAACCCCATGCAATAAGTGTCACATTACCATACATATCCAATGATAACCCCATGCAATAAGTGTCACATTACCATATATATCCAATGATAAATCCATGCAATAAGTGTCACATTACCATATATATTCAATGATAACCCCATGCAATAAGTGTCACATTACCTTATCTATCCAATGATAAATCCATGCAATAACTGGCACATTACCATACATATCCAATGATAACCCCATGCAATAACTGGCACATTACCATATATATCCAATGATAAATCCATGCAATAAGTGTCACATTACCATACATATCCAATGATAAATCCATGCAATAAGTGTCACATTACCATACATATCCAATGATAAATCCATGCAATAAGTGTCACATTACCATACATATCCAATGATAAATCCATGCAATAAGTGTCACATTGCCATATATATTCAATGATAACCCCATGCAATAACTGGCACATTACCTTATCTATCCAATGATAAATCCATGCAATAAGTGTCACATTACCATACATATCCAATGATAAATCCATGCAATAAGAAGCACATTACCATACATATCCAATGATAACCCCATGCAATATATGGCAGATTATTATATATCATCAGTGACAGCCCCATACAATAAGTGACACATTACCATATGTACCAATGATGCAATACAATATTATAAGCCAGCTGATCCACAATAATGGGAAGTGAGAAAAAACAGTTACTTTTATGCTGGCATCATTATTAAAAGTTTATTAATATTTTGGTAGAAGTTTTCAACATTATTTTGATCGTGGGCTCAACATGCAGATCCTGGTCCTTGTGAAAAATTTGTCACATTTTTATTTAAGAAACTATGATCCATTATTATACCTATCCCACTTTTTAAAAACAATTTCAAGGGTGGGACACTTATGGCTTGCTTTAGGAGAAATTCTACATAGTATGCAACATTTTGTATCTCATGAACACACGAGAAAGAATCTATTTGAACCCCATATTTGGAATGACTTAGTACAAATTAACGATTAGATTTGTGAGATTTCAAATATTATGTAAATGATACAATTTGGCACTATACTTAGTGATATAACTATGTGAGAATTCAAATACTATGTAAAGGATATGATTTGGCATTATACTTAGTGATATATCTATGTGAGAATTCAAGTATCATGCAAATAATGTTTTGGCATTATACATAGTGATATATCTGTGAGAGATTTCAAATATTATGTAAATGATATGATTTGGCTTATACCTAGTGATATATCTGTGTGAGATTTTAAATATTATGCAAATTATATGATTTGGCATTAGTGATGCATCTATGTGAGATTTAGGGGCCCCAAGTAGCCATGTGGTCTAAAGCGCTCTCTGTCATGGATCACTGCCATCTCACCTCTGTCTGCGTTCGTTCAAGTCTAGGATTCGGCCAATGTGGGTATGTGAGAAAGCTTGCCAGTAGCTTCTCGTGGGTCGGTGGTTCTTCCCGGGGTTTTCCGGGTTCTTCCTCCACCAATAATACTGGCCGCCATGCATAGCCTATCTTGTGCTGAAAAATGGTGTTAAACTCTACAACAACAATAATAACATGTGAGATTTAAAATATTATGTAAATTATATGATTTGGCATTATACTTAGTGATTTATCTATGTCAGATTTCAAATAGTATGTAAATGACATGATTTGGTATCATACTTGGTGATATATCTATGTGAGATTTCAAATACAGTAGTATGTAAATGATGATTTGGCATTATACTCAATGATATATCTGTGGAAAGTTAATCTTTATGATCATACTATACACATGTTTTCACAAAAAGACACTTTTTATACTTAAAAATGTGCAGGTGAATGAAAAAAATGATGGACTTAAAAAAAAAATGAGACCTGTCCAAATCCTAATCTCTCATTCCATGCCAGTTACTTGTCCAAGAGAATGATTGTTCTTTTAGACATAATTTTGACTATGGGGCAAAATATTTCTTCAAAGTCACTTGCCCTAGATTTATGTGTGTGAGAATATATGTACGGAGAGTTAGTTATTTTGGTGGTCATTCCATAGCTTGGTCATATCTGGCAAAGGTTACTCTGAATATTATTGTTAGTCTTTTATATCAGCTCAGTCTGTTTCAAGAGATGAAATAAAATTTAAACAATAACTTTGTTTTCTGGCAAAATTCAGCCATATTCAAATAAAATTACAAACTAAAGATTTATGAAGAAGTGCAGTTTGCATAAAACAATACGGAAAAATATCTAACAGTAAATGGCTGATTAAATTTCACATAATATTTTGCCATAAACCAGAATCTTCAACAGTGCTGTCACTACATAATAGGTATACATGTTATACGATTACATAAAATATTTAGAAGACAGCATTATGGCCTCAGTGATTGATTATATGACCAATAAAAACCGAATCAATGATTAAAAATTAAACCTAATGTCTATTGACTTGGATTATAGCTATTTCTGTTGATGTCTGAGTGGTTCTTGTGATAAGCTGGACAAGCGCTTGAAAGGACTTTCAAAAAGTCTCAAGTAGAAACCATAAATCATGCTGACAATAGGCTCTCACAGTTTAAATGTTTGCATTGCTGAAAGAGAGCTAAATATGGCGCAACATACAAATGACAAATGCAAAACTTAAGTGTTCACTTGGAACTTTCATAAACATATTTGTGAATAATAATAATAATAATAATAATAATAATAATAATAATAATAATAATCAATTCAGCCTCAGAAATGACAGTGACTTTTAGAAAAACTTCAAACATTGTTATCTCCATTTACCAAGAAAAATGAAACTCATCTTTAGTAATAACCTCTATTAATTAAGCCAGGCATTTTTTTAAATCCATTATTTAATCAGGAGATATGGTTAAACTGAACATAATTTCATTAAGGAATAGTAATACATGTATTTGTTCATATTTTGAAATTGAAGAATTGTTGGCAATTTTTCTACATTTATTTAAAAGCATAAACAATCATTCACATGAATAGCTTACTTGTTATTGGCTTATTATTAAATCACAGAACATAATTTTATCATCTTCATTTTCAAACTTTTGTTTTTTTAGAGTTCATTATTTCAGAATAAAAACCTGCAGTCAGAAAGAAAGAGATTTTATGAAATTGTTTGCTAGATTCAAGATGAATAGCTCCCAATTTCACTATACTTAATATTGACTGAAAATTTTTAGTGATTAGTATCATTATTATTAACAATATCCTCACCTGCTTTGCATATCCACTCTAAGTAGCCATTTAGTTCTCGATCTAACTGCTGCCTTCTGCGGAGTTTGAAGAAAGCCCTGCGGTTTTCTACTCTCTCTCTTTCTTTGGCAAATTCTCTGTAAAAGACAAATAATTAAGCAGCATAAATCCAAGAAGTGTTTTGCCTTATTTATGGGGGTGGGGTGGGGTGGCCAATCAGGTGAATTTCTTAAAGGCAGCTGATTATGTCAAAGAAAGATTAACAAGTTCTCAATGATTGGTAAAATAAATCAGAATGGCCAATGAGATATTTGGGCCTGAATTGGTCAGGACTGTAACAAGTTCTGAAGGAGAGAGAATGCCTTGAAAGTTCACAAGGATGTAAAGAAAAACATAAAAATATAAGGTAGGTATGGACAATTAATTATTTAATAGCAATTTTATGTATAGAATATCTAAATATAAGTGGCCTTGTATAAAAGACAGTCCACAATTATGGCTCCATAAACAGCATGATAGTGAGAGAGCATTGCACTCAGTGAAAGAGAACACAATACTCAAATGTAAACATAATTTTATAGAACACTGTACTCAGCAAGAGAACATTATGCTCAACTGTAAACAGCATTACAGAGCACTATACTCAGCTGTAAACAGAATTTTTTGAGCACTGTACTCAGTGAGAGAACACTATGCTCAACTGTAAACAGAATAAGCACTGATCAACACAGTGACTGTCAGCAGACCTCAGTCTACTCATTACATCAATTCTTATGTCAAATAAGCAATCCATACTATCTATGGTTGGACACAAACTTTTACTGAGGCAAATACACTATATAAAATCATAAATATTAGACTAAATGAGAAGGCTGGGTTTGATAAGCAATATTCCTTGCTGCAGGTCTTCCAATCACTGGTCATATTGGTAAACCCAATACATGACGTGGATAGTATATTTAAAATCCTGTTTACATGAGCTAGGAATAAAAACTGTAAAGGAACTCACTTGTGCTCTGTGGTTGATTTTATTTTAAAAAGGCCCAACTTTCCATTCCCCTCCAAATGATTAAAAATTTAATAAAATGACTTGTTGCTTTATTTTAGCTAAAATTAATAGAGCAATCTCACTTCTTGGCACATATTGAAAACGTATAAATATTTTATTCCAAAAAGTCCATTTCTTCTCCAATTAAAATTTTGTAGATGAAATACTGGCCTCTTTTGGGACATATGTTTATCAAGTATGATCTTGTCCTTTCTAAGTTTGACCTTGGAGACTACCACCATTTTAGTACATATTATACTCATGTTTAATTCAACCAATTGTGAATGTCAGTACTGAATTACTTAGCTACTGATAATGATCTGTCAGTGTTGTGTCAATATACTGTCATTGTAAAACGAATGTACTGTCAGCATTCTACCAGACATGGTAAAGTTGTAGTTGTTGTAGGGTTTAACGCCATTTTTCAGCATAAGATAGGCTATACATGGCAGCCAGTATTAATGGTGGAGGAAGAACCTGGGAAAATACCGGAAAGAACCACCGACCCATGAGAAGCTACTGGCAAGCTTTCTCACATACCCACATTGGCTGAATCCGAGACTCGAACCCATGCAGACAAAGGTGAGATGGCAGTGATCCGTAACGGAGAGCGCTTTAGACCACTCGGCCACTTGGGGCCCCTGCAGACATGGTAAAAGACTGGTAATTATTAACAGTGTGTTGTTAGTGTTTTATCAGACATGGTAAAAGACTGGCAATTATTAACAGTGTGTTGTTAGTGTTTTACCAGACATGGTAATAGACTGGTAATTATTAACAGTGTGTTGTTAGTGTTTTATCAGACATGGTAATTGACTGGTAATTATTAACAGAGTGTTCTTAGTGTTTTATCAGACATGGTAAAAGACTGGTAATTATTAACAGTGTGTTGTTAGTGTTTTATCAGACATGGTAAAAGACTGGCAATTATTAAGTGTGTTGTTAGTGTTTTGCCAGACATGGTAATAGACTGGTAATTATTAACAGTGTATTGTATGTGATTTACCAGACATGGTAAAAGACTGGTAATTATTAACAGTGTGTTGTTAGTGTTTTACCAGACATGGTAAAGGACTGGTAATTATTAACAGTGTGTTGTTAGTGTGTTACCAGATGTAGCAATATATTGGTAATTATGAACAGTGAGTTATTATTGAGTTCAAAGCAAGTGTAATTCAGTTTGAAATAATGTGTGATGTCATCTTAAAGAAGAAAGAATATTTTAGATTATTTTTCATAAAGTGTTTCAGAGTTTTAAAATCATGCCACAAAGTGACATTGCAGCATTAATTTTAGCTCAAACAAAGCATCACCTAAGTAATGAGTAAGTTTGCTTCATCTTCACTTTCATGAATGGGGGCATATCTACTTTAAGACGATATGAGTACTACAAGGGAGTACCTTCACAGTTTAGCTCTGAAGAATCATACATAACAACATGCTAATTTTAAAGGTAACTGATCATGGTACTCAGCTGGGCTCTTCATGAAAAAGATAATTGATCATAAAGGTACTTATCTGTGCTCTACATGAAAAAGTTACTTTTTAAAACAAAATAATGTTATATTAATCATGTAATTTTGTATAATTTATCAAATTTTCCATACTGTTTCCAACATTTGGATTTCCTCAGTGGATGGATCATGTGTAAGGTATCATATTTTGAATCCTGTCAGAGTTTTGTTTTCTTCAACCTTATAACAAATTCTAAGTGGCCATTTTATCTTGTCTCAAAATGAAATAGGAGTGTAGCTTTATCAAATTTTACTTGCCTCAAAACGAAATATGTATGTTGCTTATCACATTCGACTTGTCTCAAAATGAAATATGTGTGTAGCTTTATTATCACATTTGACTTGTCTGAAAATAACATGTGTGGCTTTATCACAATTTGACTTGTCTCAATGATAAATGAGTGTAGCTTTATCAAAATAGACTTGTCTCAAAAATGAAATATGTGTGAAGTTTTATTATATACTCAAATATGATCCTAGATCATGTAACCAGGTCCTTAAACATGTGTTAAATGTCAGTTGTTGTAGGGTTTAACGCCATTTTTCAGCACAAGATAGGCTATACATGGCGGCCAGTATTAATGGTGGAGGAAGAACCCGGGAAAACCCTGGAAAGAACCACTGACCCATGAGAAGCTACTGGCAAGCTTTCTCACATACCCACATTAGCCGAATCCGAGACTTGAACCCACGCAGACAGAGGTGAGATGGCAGTGATCCATAACGGAGAGCGCTTTAGACCACTCGGCCACTCGGGGCCCCTGTTAAATGTCAGTAATTACAAGCTAATATTTGTCACTTTGTGGCAAAAAATGACACTGCTAATACACTTAGCATATTCTTGTTTCAGGATTGCACTGACAAAAATTGACAATATATGGAAATCAGTTTTTCCAATATTATTAAAGCAGTGTATAGTGTGTTGTTTGATGCTCTGACAACATACCGGTAAGAGTATCAAGCTATCAGCATACTGGTAAGAGGCTGACACCATGCTAGTTTTTATTATCACCAGTATACTGTCAGATGGAAAAATCAATCAAATGTATGGACCGAGACTTGCCAATGTCAATCCAGTTTAGCTCCAATTTAGTACTAGATTTGAATTCTTCAATTCCAGTGTAATTCCAGCATTTATTAGTGTATTTCCATAAACCTACACTATACAAGGAACTGAGTTTCTCTTACCAGTGTATTGGCAGTGTGATCTCAGTGTGTTGTCAGGCTGATGTTAGTGTATCTTGAGTTTATTGTCTGGCTGATGTTAGTTTATCATCAGTGTGTTGTCAGGCTGATGTTAGTGTATCTTGAGTTTTTTGTTAGGCTGATGTTAGTTTATCATCAGTGTGTTGTCAGGCTGATGTTAGTTTATCATCAGTGTGTTGTCAGGCTGATGTTAGTGTATCTTCAGTGTGATGTCATTTACTTTTCAGGGTATTGTAAGTATAATATCAGTTGATGTCAGTGTGTTACCAGTGAATTATCCATGTTATGTTAGTGTGATATTGATGCATTTGCAGTGTGATATCTGTTTCTTTTCAGAGTATTGTAAGTGTCATGTCAGTTGATGCCAGTGTGTTATCAGTAAATTATCCATGTCATGTCAGTGTGATATTGATGCATTGGCAGTGTGATGTTTGTTTGTTGTCAGAGTACTCTAAGTGTCATGTCAGTTGATGTCAGTGTGTTATCAGTGAATTATCCATGTCATGTTAGTGTGATATTGATGCAATGACAGTGTGATATCTGTTCCTTGTCAGGGTATTGTCAGAAACCCCATTTTATCATGACAAAAACTGACAGATCAGGTTTGTATGTAATTCTGTTCACCTCAAATAAAAATAAACATAGACAATCAAATGGTCTTCAAATTACCCTATTTTAAGCTACATGGCATCCTAATCATGGAGATTTCTATGGTTCTAAGATATTTATGACTAGCAATAGACACAGGTAATTAATCAATCATAGCATTGCTATTGCTGCTTTCAGTACGAAAAGGCATACAAGGAGTGATATTCCTCCAGATACTATTGATTCTGCTTCTGTGGCTGTGTGGCACATTTGGTGAAATAAATGAAGAAATGGTGTGGAAGAATGAGTGAATGTTATAATCACATTCAACTAAAAGATCGATTTAAAAAGTTATATTCCAAAAAAAGAGAATAATTATGACAAGCTAAAAGCACTGCCATCATAAATTACACAATGAGGCTATGCATATTTAGTCAAATATTTTCAGGAGAAGCACGCTGCATAACATTAATATGTGCATCATGATGCATGCAGGGAAAATATAGGTTATTATATGATAGGGAACTGAAATTAGCCATATCCACCAGTGTAAAATAAAAAAGACCTAATTACCACCATACATAATAGCAGCAGAGGGGCTGTACAGACCGAAACTTTTTGCACAATAAACCCCTCCAGGAAACTATTCCTCGATAGAGGGCTTATTTCGACGAAATAAACCCTTCTATTCAGAATACAGGACAAAAAAAAATGTCCCCCGAAAACTCGAAGAGTTTCCAGGGACAAACTCGTTGAGTTTGCACTGACAACTTGGGTTACTTCAATAAATCTGAAACAGTTTCCGTGGCGGGGTCGTTATTGAAAAATCCATGGGTCGGGTCCATCCCCTCTGCTGCTCTGGGAAATGAGTTTCCAAGGAAAAACATTTTTATGTTAGCGGAATTAAATCATTGACAAATAAATAATGGCAAATATTGGAGAAGCACATACGACTAGATTAGCTCGAGAACGTCTCGAAGCAATTCAGAAATTTCTTCCTGTCCGTGATAGTGTCAGACAAAAATTACAACTAAGACAGCAAGCACGGGAAGGCTTTGCAGAGACTACGGAGGAATTATTTAAACCCGTGACCAAAGCTACTGAAAAATCCGCAGCTGTTACCAAAGAGGCTTTAATAGAGCAAAGGAAAATTTTACAGGATATTTCAGCTGGACTTAAACCCCCGCCTCCACCCGATGAAGTTGTTGTGTCAGTACCTGCTGGTAAGCGAGTAACAGGGAGAATTACTGACCCCGCCAAAAGATTTACGCCGGATTATATTGAACTTCTTAAAAATGTACCAGAAGAGAAATTACCTGAGACAATACTGTTAGGATTGATTAGAAGAGATGTGTCTTTAAACCCAGAACACGGTTCTATGACAGATGATAATTTTATCAAATATTCGTATCGTATACGTGAAAATAAAAAACAAATCAGCAGGGACGATACAAAATACGATAGACTTGTAGATGCTATACGTAAACTTGAAATTCCACCATCGCAACCTCAAGAAGAAAAATCACCGTTGCAACACACAGAACGACAACAATATCCTTCACGGCGAAGAGCAATAGATCCTGACCTAACTCCGTTAAGTGAATACGAGGCTGCATCTGAAGGAAGTCCGCGGGGCCAAAAATTCAAACAAACTAGGTCGCCGATAATTAGCTTAACAACATCTTCTGAAAGTTTGCCTCAAGACATTTTATCCCCAAGAATTGTACCATCAACAGGGGAGGGTTTAGGATCCGGTTTTATTGCCTGCCCTAATAATATCATCGATGATGTATCACGGTTGGAAGTTCTCATCGGAGGAAGACGTGCCGGAAACAATTCTCCGGAAATTATAAATGAAGCCGCAGATATCTGTCAGAGACTATTTCAGCGTGGCATCATGGATATCAGCATCTACCGGGGGCTCATTGATGAACTCGCAGACGGTTACCACAGCGACTAATAATTAAATTTGCTAGCAAATTCAGTTAGATAAACAATAATTAAATAAAATGATACTACACGATTCTTTTCGCAGACCAAGAAGTGTCAGAGTAGTAAACTCACGATTACCAGTATACGAGGTTGTTTACGGAGATGGAGTCGGTGATGTTGTTAGGGATTTAGTCACAAGAATCGCTCCGAAAGCTGGACCGTTAGCAAAACAATTCGCGATGAAAGCCGCTGATGTTGTCAAGGATAAAGCCATTGGCACTGTTGGTAGTCTTGCCGGGAAAGCATTTCAATCAATCAAGGATCGACTAGCACAGCTGATACGAAAAAAAAACCCAGTCGAGAGGTTGGTGCCAGTAAAACTACCATCCACTGAAGCTATGCCGGCAAATGTTAGTAGCGTAGTAAATAAGGCCGTAAATCAGAAATTAGCTGAGATCGCAACAGCAGGAATTACCTCCAAAGCGTTGCAAGATAGTGTAACTGCTAATTTGATAGCTGGTAGTGGTTTCCGGTGACGATAACATTTTAATTAGATCATCACAAATAATAATAATGTTTGCACGAAAATCCAATGACGCGTTTGATATGTCCAAACCAGTACTTAAAGATGATTCTGTACGTGATTTTCAATATTATTCTTATGAAGCACGTGATCCTAACCAACGCGGAAGAATTGAACTACAGGTCCAGGATACAAGTAGATACTTCTTGCCCGCTGAGGCCTTCATCGAAGTTGAAGGTAGGCTTTTAAAGAATGATAACACTAACTACGGAATCGGCGACCGAGTTGGATTTGTTAACAACGGCATCATGGCGTTATTTAAATCCGCTATTTACATGATAGATGGAAAAGAAATTGAAACAATTCATGATAACGTCGACGTTGCCACAACAATTCTCGGGTTGGCGAGATACTCGGATGATTACACCAGATCAGCCGGACCATCAATGATGTTTGCAAAGGATATAACCGACAGCCCCGAGAACAGGAATGTAACAATGAATAATGCCGGTGACGCAGTTGCATCGATGAACGAAAATTTTAATTTGGGTTTTGCAACACGTAGATCGATGTTAAGTGGAGATGAAGAGTTCTCAGGTGTGATTCCATTGTCTCACATCTTTGGATTCTGCAGAGATGTCCACAAGGTCATATTCGGTGCCAAACACACAGTTGTACTTGTGCGAAAACCTGATGATAATGACGCTATCTGGCGAGATGCTGCTGTTGCCCCTGGTCAGGTAATACTAACTAAACTGTGGTTGTGGATGCCAGTGTTGTCTCCGTCAATCACCGAAGAACAACGACTGTTGTCTTTCATGGACACGGGCGGTAAATCACTGCTATCCTGGAAAACAACAACCACAGACGTTATTCAGGGTGATAATGGTGGGTTGTTTACATGGCATATATCATCGCAACAAGGAGTATCAGCACCACGACATATTTTCATTGCATTTCAATACCGTGCTAGAACAGATAGCCAGGAAAGAAATCCAATGGTATTTGATACACTTGGAGTTTCTGAAGTTTCGTTGAGAATAAATGGGCATCAGGAGCCATCTGAGGATATATTAATAGATTTCGAACATCATCGTGTCGCACGCGCGTATCATCGTCTGATGTCATTTATGGGGCGCGACCTTAATGTAGACACTGGCCTGCAAATATCACAGCGAGACTTTATGAGTTTATATCCGATTTATTACTTTTCGCTGGAACATCTTGATCTGGTTAAACAATCTGTTGTCGACCTACATTTCCGAGCTCGTGTAGGTGTTCCTGCTGGTGGTTACAGAGCGATTGCTGTCATACTCTCCGATAAAGCAATGCTGCTTGAAGGTGTTGGCGGACGAATGAGGGTCATCGACGCTCCAATCGAGAATATGTAACGCAATTAAAATCAAACTTAGGATATAATGTCATACAGTCATGTTAATGTCACCTTGACTTCCGGTCAAACGAAGAAATTGCAATCAAAGAACGCAAGCACGTGCGGGACATCAATAACACTAAAACGAGATCAGATTACTGGTGGTCCAAACAAATTGTCGTTGACTAATACTCAGCTTAAACATTTTAATAAGGCACTAACAGCAAAAACCGGTGTCCGACTTGATTTCTCTGCTGCAGCTATCAAGGACATGACTAAAACCGGTGGAATATTTCCTCTTCTCGCAGCAATACCGGCGTTGATTGCCGCGGCAGCACCAGCCGTAGCAAAAGCCGCAGCACTCGGTGCAGTTGGAACTGCAGCTGGAATGGCACTAAAAAAGGCAACGGGAAAAGGATACAAGAAAAAAAAGGGACGCGGTCTAAGACTACCAGGAACTCCACCATCATGGTATCCAAAAAAATTCTAACGCCGTTGAGCAATTTTGATTTACTCGATGCTGTTAAAAAATTGCGTGTAAAACATTTCAGAGGCGTATTTATGCGAGATCAATTACCGCAACGACCGAATAATCCAGAAACTGGCATTATCAATCTCGACAACAAAGATGGTCCGGGAACTCACTGGGTTGCTTACGCGATCGATCCACGTGGAATTATCTATTTTGATTCGTACGGTTTAGCACCGCCAGTTGAGTTTCTCAAGTATGTCAGCAGATTTTCTAATGTTCCAGTGTGGCAGTCGACGTTACCAACACAAACATTAATTGATCCGCCCATTTGTGGGAGGGAGGTTTTAAATGTTCTTGATGCAATCTCAAGAAATCCAGCAACTCCTCCTCATAAAGTAGTGTATGAATATACCGCATCGAGAAATGCTAGCATTTGAAAAACAGCAATAAGAATAATGGTGGATATTTACGGAAGACCTTTCACACGAGGAGGTAAACCAAGCACAGATGCTGATCTCTCAAAATATGCGACCAAAGATGAAGTCGATAATCTTTTGAATATAGCTGGAGTTGACCCAGATGAAGTTGCTATTTTCCAAGACAGGCAAGGAAAACTAAGAACGAGCAACATTAAGTGGAATGATATAATTCGCAGAGTTCTTGGAGCTACCAAGGATAACTTCGTTGCATTTAGTGATGGCGGCCGGATCAAGGACTCGAATATATCAATCGCAAGCATCAAAGACAGTATTGATAAAGGTGTTGATAAATGTGTGAAAAAAGCCGGTGACACGATGACAGGCGAACTCAGCATGAGCGGCAACAAAATAACCGCGTTAGCGAATCCCGAATCCGACCAGGATGCGTCAAACAAACAATACGTGGACATCGTCAACGGTAAACTAAATACGCTGCGTGCAGAGCATGATGTTCACGTGGGCGCGTTTACAAGATTTCGAAGAAACTTCGTAAAAACTGATGAGGTCGTGGATAAGTTCTTTGGGACTCCTCCAGTCGTCGATGTAAAACTCGCTGATGTAAAGACCGACAGTAACACGATCAAACAAACACAGCAGGATATCGTATCGGGTATTCCTGATATCGTTAACAAAACCAGTTTGATTAAAGTTCCCACTGGAGTTACTCCGGGGCATATCACCAACATCGTATTCACGGTATCATCGGGATTCGCAACATGGTCACGACAAAATAACACTATCAAATATACAGCAACAGCCACCGGTGTTTACAGGTTGTCTGTGTTTTCAGCCGCTAAATTTGAAATCTTCACAACATATCCTTGGAGACATTCCACCGATAAGTATTCCGGGGTTTGCACTGTAATACTAAACAGCGGAACCGAGGAAACATTTATGCTTGAAGCCGAGGACGATAGTTTAACAGCAACATCTTACTGGTTTTGTTTGGAATTCGTCGCTGCAACGCCTCAATTGGTTACCGCGTAATTCAATAATGTCAACGACGCCAGATGCTCAACAATATCGATACAATCAAGTCCGTGAGTGGCAATCTGAGTTAAAAACTGTCATCGAAGTAACTAGTCAAAAAGTAAAAAAATACAAGCGCCGCATAACAGTGCTGGATATTATGGTTTATTCAGTATCTGCCGTTGTTGCATCTGCCGGAGCAATACTATCAGCGGTCACTCCGGTAACTGCAGCAGTCGCCGCCACGATCTGTGTTTCCGCGGCCACAACAACAGCTGGAGTTTTCGGCATCATAGCAAAAAAAATATCATCATGTGCTAACACAAAATTACACGATTACACGACAAAATTAAATACAGCCACGACCGCATATCAGAAATTATCATCGCTGATATCATCATCGTTAGACGTGCAAAGTAGCAACGCTACGATATCAGATTCTGAATTCAAACTAATGTCAGATGCGTACAATGACTATTTGAAAACTAAACAAATAAATAATGTCAATAGAACTGCTTCAACAAATAGTCACAAACACAACACCGGTAAGGACCACAATGATCTCAGTGTCCTCGACGACACCAGAATTCGGTATTAATTTTCGAACTCCAATTCCAGTGAGTGAAATCGCGTTAGCAAAGCTCAGTGTGTATCACAGCTGGCCCAATGTTAGGTCGGCATCATTTGGTGGTCTGCAGCCAAATAATTCATTCGTGTTCGGGAAAAGCAAAGCCGACTCCGGCGAACAGGGTGAACTTGACTGGAATACAATTACACTTCCCACTGGGAGTTATCAGATCGAAGAAATCAATAATGAGATACAACGCCAAATAAAACGAATCACCGGCAAGGAAGCCAAAATATCTATAACAGCTCATGAACCAACGCTGTCTGCGGTCATTGAAATCTCAACGCCAGGATACGCCGTGGATATTTATAACAGCTCAATCCGAACATTATTAGGATGGCCAAAGGCCCCCGAGGTTAAACCTCGTCCACCAAAACCTGAAAAATCGGATTTTATGACCTATAAAGAAGCACTACACGACCTCGAGTACAATTATTATTTACTCCTTGCAGATCAATTACTAGCAAGAAAAAGTACTTTAATGCCCGATACTTGGAGTATAGAAGCTCCACGTGTTAAGGGGGGGGCAGGAGCTCCGTGTTTACCGTCTAGATGATATAGAATCTGAATTATTTATTCCGATCAATCTAGTACATAAACAACAGCTACAACTCCTGCGAGTATATTTCCAAGATTATATTTCTGATTTAACAAGTCCGCGTGATAATATTATCACAACCATAGAAAAACTAAACAAACTCGCATCGGCCATGGAAACTATAAATCTAAGAATAATTCAGGCTTTACTGGATCTTAAAGACTATATCGATGATAATTATAGACAGATAGCCAGAGCAGATTTTGCAATTAAATATGGTATTCAAGTGAATGATATTTCAGATTTTAAATTTCCTGGATATAACGTGCCCGAGCTGAGAAAATCAGTCTCTGATCTCATCGATCAATCTTTCGAAGATATTCTTGCCGCGTACGAACGAATAAAACCACAACCTGTTATTCTCAAGCACGACAACAGTACAGCATCCGATGGCAGACACATCTCACCCGGGATCGTAAATATCACAGATGTTATTGCGGTCAATCTTGTATGTGACGTCATCGATGGCAGTTACAGCGCATCAGATACTACGACGGCACAACAGGGGTTTATCCTGTATACGTTCACACCAAGAGACCCCCCTGGTTTTCTGATTGTGCAAGAACCAATCAATCCGGTCTATCTACGGTGTCATAACCCGTGGTTGTCAACGATAAATTTCAAACTCACCGACCAGAGGGGGAATTTGTTGGACCTGCGTGACGAGACTGTTAGTATAAACTTACTGGTGAAGTCCTAAGTCAAGGGATCCATAATATTTATAATAGTTTTTTTTTCTGCACTGATCCATTTTCGTCATTTTATCGTGCAAATACCCTATCAAAACCAGCATAAGTTATCGTTGAAAGTGCTAGCACGCATTTAAAAAAAAACGGTTGTGTATAATGTATCAACCCGAGTACATTCATGCACGAGTTCATATTCATGATAAGCAAATTCTTTACGAGGCAATAAAAACCGCATTTCAAATACAGACATTCCCAGAACAGTATTTCCCCGTTAAAATAGTTATTGACGTGTATGGTGACGAAGACTTCTTGTTAACTCCGTCACAATTAACAGAGCTACAGCAAAATCATATGATCATAGTTTGGTGTCAACGAGAACAGATTATGAACTATTCTCATTCCTGTATTGATGTTGAAACGCTTAAGCAAATCCTGAAAATCTGAAAGCGCCCTTCACTTGAGAAACTCTTTGAGTTTCCAAGGGCAAAAAAAATAATACACTTTTTTTTTTACCCGTGGAAATGTGCTTTACACTCCAAGCGGGGGGGGGGGGGGCGCTAGCGTTCTCAGGTTCTACTTTCACTTTGTGCTGTGAGTCACACGCTATGCGGTTTATACTTCCTTGTCGGCCTCGTAGTCAGAAACACTAGTATTTTTGTCAGAAATGCAAGGCATTTCCGTGTCTAGATTCTTTATATAACCTTTTAACCGTCTCACCCTGGTGCTAATTAATTTTCGAGTCTCATACTCTTGTGACAATCCAAGACGAATCTTCTCAACTGCACGGCACAGTGGAATAAATTCAGATACCTGATTTTCAGTTATCCCGGCAAGTGATCTGTAAACACGATCTTGCAAACCCTTAATGAACCTATAACGAGCAGGGAGATTGTTCTTCCCCAAGCGTGATAGCTCATTCAAGGATTCAAAATCTGACATAATTGTTTCAGTGTCTAGTAAAATATTAAAACCTCGCTGTTGTAATTCTTTAATTTCAACAAGTATGGTATTTATATTTTCGTGATTCATATTATTATATATTTTTATATTTTTAATAGAAACACTTTGCATGAGAAACGCTAGCTTTCCAAAACAAAACGAGACAGTCGGAAACATTTATCCCCTGCAAGGGCCTAGATCGTCAAATAACGTTCTAGAACCCCACGAGGACTGCTTCCGACATGACAATACAACATGTAACACGAAACACTTTATCCCCTGCAAGAGCCTCTAGATCGTCAAATAACGTTCTATAGGCTCAAGAAGACGTGTTTAGTGAATTGACAAGGACAAACATATAACACGTAACTTATCCTAAGGACGGACCCCTCTGACTGCCAAGTGACTCAGAGGCACATTTATTTACAAGACGAGACAGCCCTGGCTTCTAGGATCGAGTTCTCTAGCAGGCCCGGCAAACATTTATTTGACAACACAAACAACCTTTACCTCTGATTCGAGTATCACAGCAAGCAAAGGTACAATGAACATGTAATCTTATCCTAAGAGACGGTACAGAACAGACAACCTTTACCTCTGATTCGAGTATCACAGCAAGCAAAGGTACAATGAACATGTAATCTTATCCTAAGAGACGGTACAGAACAGACAACCTTTAACCTCTGATTCGAGTATGACAGCAAGTAAAGGCACAATGAACATGTAATCTTATCCTAACTTATCCTAAGACCTTATCCTATGACGACACAAACATACACAGGTGGGTCATTTTCTACGGTCAGCAGCAGAGCAAAACCATCCATTGAATCGACCATTGGATGGTGCACAAAAGACACCCGCCATTGGCGGATTAAATTTATGGTTTTGCTTGCGCGTGCTGACTTTCGATCGACCCAAAGGTCTTAGGGAGCGATTTCGTATATAACCCAACTGTTACTTGCGAGTTGGAAATTCGCTCTAGCAGTGGGCGGGACTTGTTTAAAATATTTTAATTGTATGTTTTCTTAAGCGCGGTCATATAACAAGCACAGAAGAGCAAAACAGTCGGATATATTCAGTAAAACGAGGATATTGTTTGTAAAAAAATATATATTCTACGGTAAATAAATGATTACATGTTATGAACTCGATAAAATATTTTATCAAGGTGGCTTTCTTAGGGGGAGCAAATCCTCTGACCAGCAACGACAACTCTGCAAAGCGTTACACACTCTCGGAGGAGTTATCGTCGTTTGTGTCAACGATAAGAGTTATATAACAGAATGAAATCTTCTGTTTGAGCTTCTTTGAAAATGCTGTTTTGTAGATCCCATCTGCGACATGCTGTACAGAAGGTGGACAAATACCGAAATACCTACCGGCTGCGCTCATTGATTGAAATATTATTTCTTCACGAGTCTCAACATTCACAGATTTCACTGCTCTTCTTATAGCTGTTTTACATTTAACTCTTCCTCGTATGGTATTCTTGCTCTGAGTGATCGCTTGAAGGTTTTCAATACTGTTATCAAGTCTGTTCCCGTTAATATGATCAATGACAAGGCCTTTAGGGATCTCTCCGTTAAAAACCTCATAGACGAAACGATGACATAAATACCTCCCTTTCCTAACAGTAAATCTTAAATAACCAGCATTATCAACTGTACCAACTTGTTTCCTCAGCCTGTAGTTTCTCACTATGCCATCTCGGTTTGCCTCATAATTTGGAATAGTTGGATGTCGGACGAATTCTTGATTCATTATACTATAAGCAAATCATTGTCTAATTCATAATTTGTCTGAAAACTTATTTATGTAATCACGCTCGCATTTGAGAGCGTTATCACAGTCTGGATTTTTTTTATCATAATACCGTTTTAGTTCTCGATAGCGTTTTCCACCACACGCTGAACATAATTGCGTTTTTCCTCGTACTCCAATGCCGCATCTGATACACGGTATCGGTCCTAGACTCCCACCGCGGACCTGTTGAGCATGTTGTCCACAGTATTCGCCTCTGCAGGGTTTGCTACACGGCGCTGATGAATTTAGTTTGATCCACTTGCATTGGTTCATCATATAATATATTTGTCTATTTAAATATTTGTCTTAATTATAATAATGGGTTTTGAAAGACTATCCAGAATAAAACCCATATCAGGTTCTAGATTCGATCTTGACCGGTTAACCGCTGATCCACGACGAAGAGAGTTAGCAGAGGTAATTGGTGTTATCAAGAATGCCAAAGAAGAGTTTCGTCGTGATGGTGCCGCACACACGTGGTCTTCGTATAAAATTATCCTCGGAAACGCGAGCGTTTCTCGGGAAATGCAAAGCATTTCTCGTGACCGTATCATTGATGCTACCATGAACGATACAATCGCGCGTAACATAATTGGGTATCTCGACGATAGAAGATATTTCGTACAGATAAAATTTATTGTTGGAGTCGGCGAGGGAACGTGGATTATCAGAGACAAACTAGACCCTGTTCTTGATGCCAGAGGCGTTCGTGGAAAAACCGTTCTGTTAAGTAAAGACTCAAAACCGGGAGTACTTGTTGGGATTGATATACCATATTATGCCAGAGCGTATCCTGTGACCGCAGTTGTTTATGGAATTTATCCGATGAAGAAACCACGCGTTGATAAACTCAAACCGATGAAGGTGTCGGTGTTGAATTGTGTAGCTGAGCGAGTAATGGAACATTTTAAAAATGCAATGCGAGGAAACGGCCTAACACCGCTAAGACAAACTAAAATAACAGCGTGGGCGACACGAGTAGCGGATAAAGGAGCGTCAATAAATGATGTTGCTGAGCTAGAGCGATTACTAAAATTTCCTATAACGGTTTCATCGTTAACCGGTGAGGTATTGTATGAGTGTAAATACAATTCCCGTGGAACACCAATAACTATTATCGATCATAACAGTCACGCCTGGACTGACTCGGTTAGGATATTTCCGCAAGACCGTGTTGTGAAGTATTATCCGGAATTGCAAAGCAATTCTGGGAGCATGTTTGATTTTATTTATCAGATAAGTAAAACCGATCCAGTGTCTGTGTGGTTATTCAGAAGTAGCGAAGATGGAGAATATGATCAGTTTGTGAGACCCAACGGGGAAATATACAGAACAATGGCGTTACAGCAGGAAATGAAAAAACTCGCAGAAAAATATCATGCTGGCAACACTGATACGTTACTGACACACTGTTTTACTGTCCCGGGTGTTGTCGCGCATGTAGCCCGGGAACGAAATTCATGGAGACCAACTCCGAAAAGTTTTCTTGCTGATATCCAGCAGAGCTGTGTCGAATACGGACACGGCGGTTTGTGGAATACTCAGTATGATCACCGTGGTATGATATCCGTGGACATGACGGCGTGTTATCCAGGAAGTTTCCTTGGGCGTGGAGAATGCAGCGAATATTTTAAACGGTTTGGCCACGCTGGCAATACCATGACAAGAGTAGCTGTCAACGGTGTTTTACCCGATTTTGACTTGACCGGATTTGCTTGTGTGTCGTCGTTTAAATTCGCTAAGGATTTACATCCTGTGTGTTATGTTTGGTTTGGCAGACATTTCGTTGAGAAGCGATGGGCACCGATAGTGTTATTGCGATACATGCTTGACAGTCGAATACTGTTGTCGCTGACGGTCAGCGAAGCGATTATATGTTATTGTCGTCAAACCGAAGTTTGGTTGCCAACTCCAACGCCGGTTACGTTAGAAGAAGTCATCGAAGATTGGTCACGAGAATATCCAGAAACTTCTATCGACGCTATCATCAAGAAAGCTCCTGAAGTACTTAAAAGCAAACTCAGAAATGATGAAAGCACAGCAAAAGATCTAGGACGAAGAATAATAGGGAAATTCACTCAAGGTGGAGCGTATGATCATAAACAACATCACAGTCGATTAATCATGGACAAGACTGAATTGGATCTTATTGTCGCTGATGCAGCCACGAACAACATGTTCTGTAACCGCAAAGATGTGTTTCTGTCAAACCGGGAAAAACTAGGGACTGTTTTTAGTTATATTGACGGAGAATCATCTCAGTACATACATTTGAGATCTTCGATGCTGGCTTATGTATCCATAAATTTGTTGTCGATGATCAATAGATTCCCTGTTGCCGCAGTGAGAGTTGCAACGGATTCATTTTATATTGATAAAAAACACTCAGCGCTGTTGGATAATGTTATATCGGATGATCCATCGTGGGGCTCGTGGAGAATAAAGAATGAAATGTTACACGGATATTGTAAATCGGCTGATGTTGAAATCGAGGATGAGTATCGCAGCGCAGAAATATCTTCGATGGTTTCGTCGGGGGCAACTTCGTTGTTGCCGCCGGTGCACGATCCTGTTACAAGACACAAAACAGTTTATCTGAACGGTCCTGGTGGTTCTGGTAAAACAACTCGAGCGATTGAATTATTTAGAAACTCTGACATGATTGTGCTAACACCCACACACAGACTTGCCAGGGAGATGAGACAACGGGATGTTAACGCGTGCACGTATCACAGTTTTTTCAAATACAGCGGCGGCACGTGGACACCTGAACGAATGGGAACGAAATATATTCCCGAGAAAATCATCTGGGATGAGATAGACACTGTGCCGTTGGATACATTAAAACAGTTTCTGGATTGGCTGCTAAAGAAAAATACCGCAGTGGTGATGTGCGGCGATCATGGTCAACCACCCCCATTTACAGGTGAATCTCCACACGAGTGGCTGAAAACTTTTGTAGATTATTATGAGGAAATAACTAACGATGTTAGAGCACTCGATGAAACGCTGAAAGAGTTTAAGGCACTGATCAGGCTACAAACCAATAAAGTCCAGTGTGAGATAATGCGTGAAATAATTCCAGAGACTTCGCTGAGCGACTTTTGGGAAACGTGGAAACCAGGTGATTTAATTGTGGCAAGTAGAAAGATAGTCAGGGACACACTTCAGCAGCGGTTATTTCAGTTACATCAGAAGAAATTTCCCATGTTGCCAGTGCCGTTGTGTTATAGACCAGCTGATACGCGATTGCAGAATATTGATGTTGATATTCCAGGGCGCCTGACTGCGTCGGGTCCGGAGAAACAGAATTTAGTATTAAATGATATTGTCACAGTTGATGTTGATGCTGTTGAACAGGCACTGAAAATGAGCAAATCCCCGTGGACGCTAGGATACGCTATGACCATCCACAGTTCGCAGGGACTAACTATTTCAGATACAACAGTTTGGATTGTTGATGATCGCATCGAGTGGTCAAATTTAGTTTATTTAGCCGTGTCAAGAGTAAGAAGGATAGGTCAGTTACGAAGAATTGTATTAGATGATGTTGTCAACGACAGCTCAATCGCTGATGACACAATAAGAAAGAAATTAGCCGGTTACAAACAGAGCGACAAAAAAAATGGTAGAGAGTTTGATCCCAAACAAAGTTTGGATGTTGAATTTGTAATACAATTACAACAACAGCAGAATAATCACTGTGCGAGTTGTAATTGTTTATTGCTGTGGCAGTATTCGAAAAACGACCCAAGGCAATTCACCGTAGATAGAATAGATAGCAGTCGCGGTCATACACGTGAAAATGTGATGTTGACCTGTCTTGAGTGTAACCGACGCAGAGGTGTTGCTGCAGTTATTTAAATGATTGAATCACTTCAGTGCGGATCACTTTAGTGATCGGGGTGGTAATTGTGTATCCTCGGGAATCACCTGAAGTTGCTCGCGTTTAAATCCGCGTTGAGGAGCAGTCGAATCTAATCTGTAGATTGCGTTTCTCCCAGTTGATCTGGTTATGCTGGATATCTTATGTGTAGTAACACTCCATGTGGGATCGGTTGCTCTTTTTTTTCCTCCTTCTAGTTCGCCTGGTTCGTATAAATACCTAACGGTGACATTACCCAGCAGTGGGGACGCTAGCGTCCCTGGCTGCGTTGAAACATTTTGTTGCTGTTGTCCGCGTTCACTGACGCGGGGTATATATTTTTTTGTGATTGCATTTACAGGTCTCATGTTTGTTGTTCTGGTAATTTCATTATTCAGTGCGGCTATCACGTTTGGCAGTCTTGCAACCCATTCACGAGATCTCGTATCGTAAATGAATTCCCTCGCGTACTGGTATCCGAATAATCTCTCAGCGAGTGTTCTATTAAATCGCTCAACAATTGCCTGATCCCGATGAATTTCAGTATGTCCTCGTCGTATGGTAACGTTATGCTGCTTTGTCAGTGATGACACCGCGCCCTGAAATTCCTTGCCAGGATCAACTTGTAATAATCGTGGCCAGTTTAGAGGTCCTCGTTGATAAATTCGTTTAAACGCAGAGGCGACTTCGGACGCTGTTTTAGTCGCTAACGGTTCTGCTTCTTTGTATCTACTGGCAACATCAACTACTGTTAGCGCGTATTTGTATATTTTTCTATGGACAGTATCATGAGGCAGGAATAGTATGTCAGCCTGATGAACTTCATTGGGCACACTAACATCAAAATGTGCAAAGTTGATTTGTCGAGGTGGTGGTAAGTAGATTTGCCATATTGCTTGTTTTGATAGCCAATTTTTGGCAACCTCGCGTGTTACTGATGCCGCGTTGGCGAGTTTATTAATTGCTGAGTTACCTCTCCAGTATCCGATTGGGGAATAATAAATCGCTTGCATTTTTATTTAATTATCCAGCGCCTAATACTAATTTAGATTTCATCGCTGATCTTACTAACCAATTAGCGAGTGACTCCTTAAATGATTTATTTTTTATGGCGCTTAGTGCATGAATTAATTTCACATCCGCGATATGCCTGTCTTGTAGATCTTTACTTCGATAAGCAACATCATGTATGTGACACGCTGCATCGATAGCGTTTATCGGATACTCTCCAGGTTTTGGTTTAGATTGTTCATCAAGTCTGATATCTAGTCGGGTCCCTGGACCGCAGTAATTGTATCCTGGGAGATGTTTTTCTCCGGGATACTTTGCCCAGGGAGTTCCGGGGAGCTTTCCAAGTTTGGCTGCAATGTCACCTCCGCTAAATTCTCGCTTTTTTTTTTAAATCTAAATTTTTTTGTGCCACATCGCGTACACTTACCAGAAAGTGCTTGTCTGTTATTTTTTGTTGTAATGGTTGTTAGATCATTCGTAGGGGTTCGTGCCTTACACTTCACACAATATAGATCCATAATTATTATTCTTTATATACAAATGGAAATTACAGATTTTTCTGCGACAAAAAAGAAAGAGCCAGTTAAGCATAATTCAGTGCTACCAAACTCTATCCGCGCGATTATAATTGGGCCATCCGGTTCAGGTAAAACACAGCTGTTGCTGAACTTGATAATGAAGTGGATGAAATGGGATAAACTGTATTTGATAGCTCCATCTGTAGATGATCAACGATGCTATAACGTTATAAAAGATTTTAATGAGAGTGCAAGCGCGCTGAGTAAAGACGGTGAGGATGTTGTTGAATTTATCACTGATATCGAAGAAGCCCCCAGCGTCGAGGATCTTGATGAATCAATTAACAACCTAGTAGTGTATGATGATGTTATGTTGGACAAGCAAAAAAATCCCGCAAGAATATTTTCCCGGGGATGTCACAAAAACACTGATGTGATTTATGTTACTCAGCGTTATACACAAATTCCTAAAGTAATCAGGGATAATTGTAATCTTCTTGCGATATTCAATGGAGTTGATACACATACACTGAGAAATATTCATCAAACCTGGTGTGGTGGTGATATGGATTTAAATAAATTTAAAAATTTCTTCAGTCATGCTCAAAGAAAACCTCACGGATTTGTGACAATAAATTTACACGATCCCAGAACAAGATACCGTATTGGACTTGATACACTATTTGCAACATAAAAATGTTTTTCCTTGGAAACTCATTTCCCAGAGCAGCAGAGGGGATGGACCCGACCCATGGATTTTTCAATAACGACCCCGCCACGGAAACTGTTTCAGATTTATTGAAGTAACCCAAGTTGTCAGTGCAAACTCAACGAGTTTGTCCCTGGAAACTCTTCGAGTTTTCGGGGGACATTTTTTTTTGTCCTGTATTCTGAATAGAAGGGTTTATTTCGTCGAAATAAGCCCTCTATCGAGGAATAGTTTCCTGGAGGGGTTTATTGTGCAAAAGGTTTCGGTCTGTACAGCCCCTCTGCTGCTATAATTATTGCAATGACAGACCATCATGCCAATAAATGTTATAAATGTAACTGACAACCTCATCATCAGCATTCATGCTATAAATACATATGACAGCATCATCATCAACAATTATGCTATACATGTATGTGTAACTTACAGCCCCTACCAGATTAAAATTGACATCTCCCACATACTTATTATCAGAAAATCTGATTTTAATCAGATTGCTGACAACCATTAGTTTGACTTCAATTCCATAAAGATAATGTTAGCTGCATGTTAACAACTAAGCAGGTATGTATCACTCTTGTTGAAATTTAAAATCAATTTATATTTTATGAAACATTAAAATTAGGTCAGAGATATATGTCTCTGATTAGAGAATAAGCAAATGCGTGAGAAAAATGATCAGTATAGGAGAAATTAACAAGCAAAGAAATCCTCATCTTGGCACAGCCTTGCTGAAGATAAATAAAGTACATTGGGATCTCCTTGTTCTCGTGTCCAATCTTTAGCAGATTTCATTACAAGCGCAACATACATTTAAACTTTTAATCAGGTTTCAAAAGTACCGGTATGTAGTTGTATTGCACAAAGCAGCTGAATATATGCTGTTATTTTAAAAAAAGGTGGGATTCTTTTTGTCAGGGCTCATTTACTTTATTTCTCCTATAAAATATAAAAATTCCAGTTGCATCTTAACAAACTTCACACATTTACTGAAACCTTATATAATATGCCCACAAACTGCCACAAAAGACAACATAATTACTGACTATTATTGTAAATTGCACTCCAAATACCAAAAAAGTGTGGGATCAGCTTCTTTATATGATGGCCAAAATGATTCAGGAAGGCGTAAATAATTAATCTGCCCTGAATGGCTAATTTCTGACACCAATAACTCAATATAATGCCAATTTTTCCCCTGGAGAAATTAGTGCAAATGTCTGAATGTTAAAATGTGTGATTAAAATTCTCTCATCCTTAAGTACCCAAATACACTAAACAGGTATGCAATCCACAGACACCAAAAGTAACCTCATGAATATAAAAAAATAGGTTATTCTGACCTGTCTTTTAGTTACAGTTAGTACAACCTAAGGTACATGCAAATACTAAAGCATTCTCCCATTATAATCCCTCCATAACAATACAGTTCCTGTTACTAGAGGAGTATGTCAAGGATCCCATTTCATTAGGTTGTAGTGAAATGATGCCCATTGTGTACCTAACCGTAAGGCAGTCTACTCTACGGTTTCCATGGACAGTGATATAATGAGTCTGCTCTGG
Source organism: Sinohyriopsis cumingii (assembly GCA_028554795.2). Taxonomy (NCBI): domain Eukaryota; kingdom Metazoa; phylum Mollusca; class Bivalvia; order Unionida; family Unionidae; genus Sinohyriopsis; species Sinohyriopsis cumingii. Next base: position 17,484,236 of record CM068839.1, on the reverse strand, counting down.
TTTCCATAGACAGAGTTATAATGATTCTATGATTTCTGTGGACAGTGTTGTGGTGGGTCTACTCCATGGTTTTCATGGACAGTGTTATAGTGAGTCAACTCCAGGGTTTCCATGGACAGTGATATAATGAGTCTGCTCTGGTTTCCATAGACAGAGTTATAATGAGTCTATGATTTCCATGGACAGTGTTATAATGAGTCTACTCCATGGTTTTCATGTTATAATGAGTGTACTCCAGGGTTTCCATGGACATTGTTATAATGAGAGAGTAATGTAAAAAAGAAAGTTAATGTACTTAAAAATCATAATACAACATGGTGGATGGTGTGCAGGGAATGGAAGTAATTTTTCCATGAAATGATATCATCAAGGACATTGGTTATATTTTTTAACACAATAATTCATACCAAATATGAATTGTCATGAATGGCAATATAAAGGGGTGAAGGCATTAACATCAACTGAACCAAATTGTATTGCAATTTATGCAAAATGTATTTTGTAAAATTACTGCCTTAAGGCATATATTTGAACAACTGCTGATATAACGGCTGATTGACTGATTGTGGATTTTATGGCTATATAGCACCATAAAAGTGTTATATGATATAAAAGAAGAATCAAAATGGTTTATTATCAGTCAGTGATACATGTACAAAAATGCAACAGTGATATACAACTTCAAATATGAAAATTATTTAAAGTAATCATTATTATCTTTGTTAACAATCCATAGCAATACAAATGTTGGTTACATTTCATGAATCCTGACTTGTCAAACTTAACAGTTATATAGGCATGTGAAACAGAGTTTTACTGACAAGTTTCTGAAGGAGCATCTGAAGACACAAACTAACTGAATATCCAACTTATCTTGCTTTTCACTGAGCATAAAAGTGTCCAAGAACCCAGATAATTCACTGCACATTAGCAGCATGGATTGGTGCCATGTTACATGGACACCCATGCTGTATTTGGTACTTAGACAGCCATTACATATTTTCTGTACAGCCATAGCTATCAGTTACAATGTCATACTTCTTTGAAGAGATGAATGAATACCAGCAGGTAACGTACTTTCACTAAAGTATTTTCTCATGGACTAATGGTTACATTTTTGGACATCAAAATGCAAAGCTACAATGAACTGATAGTAGGAGCAGTTTTTTTGAGGAAGTTATTCAACCTATGATTCTTGATTGGTTCTCCTTTTCATTGAACATCCAAGATAAATAAAGATCATTAACCATTGTTTATGATATGTTAGCATGATTTCTGCACACAAGAACTGGGCCTTGACAGTGACCATGTTAATCTTGTTACCTGGTAAAACATAAGTGAGGAAACAAATAGTTCCAAGTGGTAACAAAACATTGCTCTGTAATTATGGATAGGAACAATTATTCTCTATATCAAGATTTATCAGATATTGGTCAGTTATTCTGACCAGCTCTTGTCAGTGCGATATGTTTTGACTTGTAATTCAATCAAGGCAAGTTACAAAACTTTGGAACTGTTATATGACCATGCTATATAAAAAATCAATTATACTGAAGGCTGCTATAGTCACTGTTTTCTGTAAAATGTCTTAGTAAGCTGTGCATGCTAAAGTGTCTGATAGTACTACTAATAATAATATAGCCACTGGAGCAATGAACGTAGGTAACTGTTATCTATTTTGTTAAGAATGAATAGTTGTTCTCAAAGTAAATGCATCCACAAAGATTTCTAACTGTGTATGCCTGTAACAATTTTTTAAAAGTGGGATTAAATGAAACAGCTTCACAAGGTGTCCTAACTTGAAAATTTTGATCCCAATGAGCATTACTCATAATGAAACAGCCACTGAAAATGAAGCCACACATAAATGCAATGATTTGCATGGAAGTGTAAAGCATTCTCATCTTAATCATTGTTGCATGTCAGACACGATTATCTGAGATACAAGAATTAAGGCGAGGGTTGCAATGAGACTGTTGAAAATTTAAACCTGAGCTCTCCCATGAGTTAAAGACGGGACATCATCTTACCCACTAAGAACTGCAAGGAATAGATTGAGCATTTAGAAAGCATGAGTTAAAGATGGAGAAATCAGCTTACCCACTAAGAACTCCAAGGACTAGATTGAGCATGAAGAATGACCCTAAGATGATGAGTGGATAAAAATATATCCAGTTAAAATAAATTCCTTGGGCATCATTTGTCTGCAAAAAAAGATTTTAAAACATATAAGGAATTGTGTAAGATTGTACATGCTTTGAAAAACATGACAAGTTTGAAATGGTAATTAGCAGATATAATTGCATTGCATAGAAGCTGTATTGATCCTTTTGATTTAGTATGATATCTGACCTTGATACCTATTTGTCCATAACCAGGTTAGGATTTCCTTTAGCCTTTTCACCAGAAATATTTATTACAAATGTTAATTTACTGCATCTCTGACAAACATTATATTTACTAATATAGTTGCTCTATACCAATTTGATTTGATTATTAATATGAATTTTAGAAAATTGATTTCAAGTGAATTTTATATAGAGTTTTATATAGAGTAAAATTGCAATAAACTTAAAATTCAATGTTTTCAAAATTTTATAATCAGATTTACAAGCACAGTTATGATTAATATTAATACAAATACAATGCATTCATAGAACACAGCATAACCATGTTAATCCAGTTTCATTTTATCTGACTTTCAAGGGAATACACCTCTCATTTAATAATCTTATCTGTTTAATTAAGTTGCCTTAATCAAACATTTTTAGAGGAATAATTTTCAAAACAGTCAAAAGCTTTGTTTTGGTAGCAATATTGTCGTACAATACATATATATTTTCATGACATACTTTGTGCTATATTTCTATACAAGCAATTAATGGCTGGACAGTGATAGCTATAGCAGCTTCTGCACTGCAGCCACATGAATAAACCTAGAGAATTTCATTGTCAAAATGTATTATTAATTATTGTATTAAACATGAAAAGTACCTAGAGAAAGGTTTGCAAATCTAACAAACTAATTTACTTAAAAGTATCATATAGTTTTACAAAATTTACATAATCTGATCAATGTCTGATGTATAGTAACTAAATATATGTCTGATGAAGAGTAATTAGATGTAAGTCTGATGTAGAGTAATTAGATTGATGTCTAATGTAGAGTAATTAGATGTAAGTCTAATGTAGAGTAATTAGATTGATGTCTAATGTAGAGTAATTAGATTGATGTCTAATGTATAGTAATTAGATGTAAGTCTAATGTAGAGTAATTAGATTGATGTCTAATGTAGAGTAATTAGATGTAAGTCTGATGTAGAGTAATTAGATTGATGTCTAATGTAGAGTAATTAGATGTAAGTCTAAAGGAGAGTAATTAGATCTAAGTCTGATGTAGAGTGATTAGATGTATGTCTAATGTAGAGTAATTAGATGTAAGTCTAATGTAGAGTAATTAGATGTAAGTCTGATGTAGAGTGATTAGATGTAAGTCTAATGTAGAGTAATTAGATGTATGTCTAATGTAGAGTAATTAGATTGATGTCTAATGTAATTAGATGTAAGTCTAATGTAGAGTAATTAGATGTAAGTCTGATCTAGAGTAATTAGATTGATGTCTAATGTAGAGTAATTAGATGTAAGTCTAATGTAGAGTAATTAGATGTAAGTCTGATGTAGAGTGATTAGAGATGTATGTCTAATGTAGAGTAATTAGATGTAAGTCTAATGTAGAGTAATTAGATGTAAGTCTGATGTAGAGTGATTAGATGTAAGTCTAATGGAGAGTAATTAGATGTATGTCTAATGTAGAGTAATTAGATTGATGTCTAATGTAATTAGATGTAAGTCTAATGTAGAGTAATTAGATGTAAGTCTGATGCAGAGTAATTAGATTGATGTCTAATGTAGAGTAATTAGATGTAAGTCTAATGTAGAGTAATTAGATGTAAGTCTGATGTAGAGTGATTAGAGATGTATGTCTAATGTAGAGTAATTAGATGTTAGTCTAATGTAGAGTAATTAGATGTAAGTCTGATGTAGAGTGATTAGATGTAAGTCTAATGTAGAGTAATTAGATGTATGTCTAATGTAGAGTAATTAGATTGATGTCTAATGTAATTAGATGTAAGTCTAATGTAGAGTAATTAGATGTAAGTCTGCTCTAGAGTAATTAGATTGATGTCTAATGTAGAGTAATTAGATGTAAGTCTAATGTAGAGTAATTAGATGTAAGTCTGATGTAGAGTGATTAGAGATGTATGTCTAATGTAGAGTAATTAGATGTAAGTCTAATGTAGAGTAATTAGATGTAAGTCTGATGTAGAGTGATTAGATGTAAGTCTAATGTAGAGTAATTAGATGTAAGTCTAATGTAGAGTAATTAAATGTAAGTCTGATGTAGAGTAATTAGATGTATGTCTAATGTAGAGTAATTAGATGCATGGTATGTCTGATGTAGAGTAATTAGATGTATGTCTGATGTAGAGTAATTAGATGTATGTCTAATGTAGAGTAATTAAATGTAAGTCTGATGTAGTGTGATTAGATATATGTGTGATGTAGAGTGAATTAAAGATGTATGTCTGATGTAGAGTAATGTCTGATATAGAGTTTTCAGAAATATGTCTGATGTACAGTAATTTGATCTATGTCTGGTGTAGTAAGGTGCGATCTATATCTAATGTACAGTAATTAGATCTATGTCTGATGTACAGTAATGAGATATATGTCTGATGTAGAGTAATTAGATCTATGTCTCATGTAGAGTGATTAGATCTATGTCTGATGTACAGTAATTAGATATTTGTCTCATGTAGAGTGATTAGATCTATGTCTGATATTGAGTTTTTACATCTATGTCTGATTAACAGTAATTAGATCTATGTCTGATGTAGCAAGGTTAGATCTATGTCTGATGTATAGTTTTTAGATCTATGTCTGATGTACAGTAATCATATCTGTCTGATGTACAGTAATCAGATCTATGTCTGATGTACAGTAATCAGATCTATGTCTGATGTAGAGTAATCAGATCTATGTCTGATGTAGAGTTTTAGATCTATGCCTGATGTACAGTAATTAGACATATGTCTGATCTAGACTAATTAGATATATGTCTGAATGAGATCAATTAGAACTATGTCTGATTTAAAGTGATTAGATGTATGTCTGATGTAGATTATGTAGATTTATGTCTGATTTAGAGTGATTATATGTATGTGTATTTTAGAGTGATTAGATGTATGTCTAATATAGAGTGATTAGATGTATGTCTAATATAGAGTGATTAGATGTATGTCTAATATAGAGTGATTAGATCTATGTCTGATTTAGAGTAATTAGATCTATGTCTGATGTATAGTATTTAGATGTATGTCCGCTTTAGAGTGATTAGTTCTATGTCCTATGTAGAGTAATTAGATGTATGTCTGATATAGAGTGATTAGATCTATGTCTGATATAGAGTGATTAGATCTATGTCTGATGTAGCATGATTAGATCTATGTCTGATATAGAGTGATTAATTCTTTGTCTGATATAGAGTGATTAGATCTATGTCTGATATAGAGTGATTAGATCTGTCTGATGTAGACTAATTAGATCTATGTCTGATGTAGACTAATTAGACCTATGTCTGATGTAGAATGATTAGTTCTATGTCTGATGTAGAGTGATTAGTTCTATGTCTGATATAGAGTGATTAGATCCATGTCTGATATAGAGTGATTAGATCTGTGTCTGATATAGAGTGATTAGATCTATGTCTGATGTAGACTAATTAGATCTGTGTCTGATGTAGACTAATTAGACCTATGTCTGATGTAGAATGATTAGATCTATGTCTGATATGGAGTGGTTAGATCTATGTCTGATATGGAGTGATTAGTTCTATGTCTGACATAGAGCGATTAGATCTATGTCTGATATAGAGTGATTAGTTCTATGATGTAGAGTGATTAGTTCTATGTCTGATGTCGAGTGAATAGTTTTATGTATGATATAGAGTGATTAGATCTATGTCTGATATAGAGTGATTAGATCTATGTCTGATATAGAGTGATTCCTATGTCTGATGTAGAGTGATTAGTTCTATGTCTGACGTAGAGTGATTAGTTCTATGTCTGATGTAGACTAATTAGATCTATGTCTGATGTAGACTAATTAGATCTAATTAGATCTATGTCTGATGTAGACTAATTAGATCTATGTCTGATGTAGACTAATTAGACCTATGTTTGATGTAGAGTGATTAGTTCTATGTCTGACGTAGAGTGATTAGTTCTATGTCTGATGTAGACTAATTAGATCTATGTCTGATGTAGACTAATTAGATCTATGTCTGATGTAGACTAATTAGATCTGTCTGATGTAGACTAATTGGATCTATGTCTGATGTAGACTAATTAGACCTATTTCAGATGTAGAGTAATTAGATGTATGTCTAATATAGAGTGATTAGTTCTATGTCTAATATAGAGTGATTAGTTCTATGTCTGATGTAAAGTGATTAGTTCTATGTCTGATGTAGACTAATTGGATCTATGTCTGATGTAGGCTAATTAGACCTATTTCTGATGTAGAGTGATTAGATCTATGTCTGATATAGAGTGATTAGTTCTATATCTGATATAGAGTGATTAGTTCTATGTCTGATGTAGAGTGATTTGATCTGTGTCTGATGTCGAGTGATTAGTTCTATGTCTGACTTAGATTAATTAGATCTGTCTAATGTAGAGTGGTTAGATATATGTCTGACATAGAGGAAGTAGATCTATGTCTGATGTAGAGTAATTAGATACATGTCTGATGTACAGTAATTAGTGCTATGTCTAATGTATCATAATTAGGTCTAAGTTTTATGTATCCTAATTAGAACTATATCTAATTTATCATAGTTTGATCTATGTCTAATGTATTATAATTTGATCTATGTCTAAAGCATTCTAATTAAATCTATGTTAAATATTTCATAATTTGATCAATAGCTAATGAATCAACATTTGGTTTATGTCTAATGTATCCTAATTAGATATATGTCTAAGGTATCATTTTTAGATCTATGGCTAATATATCCTAATCAGATCTATGTCTAATGTACCAAAAATCAATTTTTATCTAATGAATCAATATTAGATCTATTTCTAATATATCATAATTAGATCTGTATCTAATTTATCATAACTTGATCTATATATAAAGCATTCTAATTAGATCTATATATGATGTTTCATAATTTGTTTTATAGCTAATGAATCAATATTAGGTTTATGTCTCATGTATTCCAATTAGATCTATATCTAATGTATCCTAATTAGATATATGTCTAATGTATCCTAATTAGATATATGTCTATTGTATCCTTATTAGATCTGTGATTAATATATCATAATCAGATCTATGTCTAATGTATCTTAATTAAATTTATATCTAATGAATCAAAACTAGGTCTGTGTCTAATATTGCCAAATTAGATATATGTCTAATGTATCCTCATTAGATCTATGTCTACTGTATCAAAATTAAATCTATATCTAGTGTATCCTAATTAGATCTATATCTAATGTATCATAATTAGATCTATGTCCACTGTATGATGCTCAGATCTGTCTAATGTATCCTAGTTAAATTTACATCTAAGGAATCAATATTAGGTCTATGTCTAATGTATCCTAATTAGATCTATGTCTACTGTATCATAATTAGATCTATGTCTACTGTATCATAATTAGATCTATGCCTAATGTATTATAATTAGGTCTATGTATAATGTATCCTAATCAGATACATTTATAATGTATCCTAATTAGATCTATGTATAAGGTATTCTAATTAGATCTATGTCTACTGTATCATAATTAGATCTATGTCTACTGTATCATAATTAAATCTATGCCTAATGTATTATAATTAGATCTATGTCTAATGTATCCTAATCAGATACATTTATAACGCATCCTAATTAGATCTATGTATAAGGTATTCTAATTAGATCTATGTCTAATGTATCCTAATTAGATCTATGTCTAATGTATCATAATTAGATCTATGTCTAATATATCCTAATTAGATCTATGTCTAATGTATCCTAATTAGATCTATGTCTAATGCATCATAATTAGATCTATGTATAATGTATCATAATTAGATCTATGTCTAATAAATCATACTAAGGAAGAGGCAATACTAAAGCTAACAGAGTAGAATCATCACTGTGTTGATCAATCTGTATAAAGGAATCAATGGGACATGATTGCTACTCACTTCAGAATTTAGACTGCAGTCCAACCTGCTTAAATTTAAAATCAGTGGAATTTTACATTGAGAAAATATTTTCAGCATAATCAAAAATAATTTAATGGCATATGACATATTAAAAGAACTCACATAATACAACACTGTGGTCCAACCTTCCATGGTAACACACTGGAATACTGTTAACATTGCATAACCAATGTTATCAAAGCTTGTAATGCCATAGTTTGGGCCTTTCCAAGGTGATCTACAACTTGATATATTTTCCCTACAACGGAAACCACCTAACTGGTAACCACTACCAATGTTTTTAGGACTACAAGGCCTGATATCTACTTCATCACCTAAGTCTATATCATCTGAAAAATAAAAAGTAAGGAAAACACTGTTAGCATGTAAATTCTGAAATTTAAAAAATGGTTACATTTATGACTTTTACCAATGATAATATAAAATTCAGTAAAACCTGTGTAAGAAACACATCTTTATAATCCCTCCAACCCCACCCAACACCTGCTTATCAAGAAGAAGAATTAGGAACCCATTTGCTTCATAGCTTTTACATGCTGAACCTACATAAAGATCGTGTGCTCATAAAAGTCAAAGTTTACAATCTCTAAACCTTCCTCCACAAACTTCACTGTATACAGGTTAACCTCTCAGTCACTGCTATAGATGTAACTGAGAAAAGTCATTTAAACTGGCAAGCAGTCTGAATTCAAAGGACAAATTTGCTATTATAAAAATGTCAATGGGTCCAAGTTTTGCTAGTGGATGTATTCTAAGGGCGATTGCAAGAAACATTTGATTAATATTTTTAACAAAGATCAAATTTAAATTTGTTTTCTTCTTAAGGATCCTGGGACAAACAAATACATACAACTAATTGTTGTATAAATATATTGTTACCAATACAGAGATGAAAGTCAAGGACTCTGTCTAAATTTAGCATAACCTACTTAGATAGGACAATAAGAGACTTCCAAAATATTGTGTAACATACATAGATAGGACAATAAGAGATTGCTACATTATTGTGCAATATACATCAACAGGACAATAAGAGACTGCCTAGATATTGTGTAACATACATTGATAGGACAAAAGGAGAACTGCCAAAATATTGTGTTACATACATAGATAGGACAATAAGAGACTGCTGAAATATTGTGTAACATACATAGATAGGACAGTAATGGACTTTGTTTTAACAAAGAATAACCTGAAGAGACAGGATAGTCAAGAACTTTGTCAAAACATAGTGTAGGCTGTAAAGATAGGACAGACAGGGACAAAATATAGTGTGACCTGTGTAGATAGGACAGTCAGGGACTTTATCAAAATATAGTGTGACCTGTAAAAATGTGACAGTCAAGGGCTGTCTTTTATAAAAAGCCTCATTTATTTGGAGAAATATCCAGAAGTCTATCTTGATGTCAAGGTCATTCACATGAATATTTAATTTGCTTTCAATGAATCTTTTTATCCAGATTATTTAGTACAATTTTAATGAACTTAATAAAACATATATTCTAAATAAAATCTGTTTAAAACAAAAATGGGAAAACCTGCATGCATGCTGTCATATTTTTAACTGAAGAACTTGAACTCAGTATATTGCATGAAAAATAAAGTGCCTTGTATAACAGATGGAATATTTGGGACATAAAACTGTGTCCTTTGTCCATTTTAGACATATATCTTGAATGAATATTAAATATAATAAAAATATATTTTGAGGATGTCCTAACTATAGTGGTGTCCAATGCATAACGAAGTCTTTTAAGACAGGTTTGGCTCTGTTGTACACAGGAAACGTATTTGCATACAATGAAGACCAAGTAACAGACAAATTGCATAGCAACAAGTTTAATCAGCTGGTTTGCATGATTCTTTTGCAATCACAAACAATGGAAAAATTGCACGCCAAACTTATGTAATGATTCTGAATAGAGGAGAAAAAGTGAGACTGATGACAAATTCTTGTTATTTATTGATTATGGTGAACCATTCCATTCTCAGTCGTTGCTTCAAGTTAAACAAGTTTCCGTAGTGCATTCAGTAATGTTTTCATGACAAAACTGAAATTAATAGAAAATACAAATAAAAAATTATTTTTGTTCCCCATCTTTTATTATGATCACCATCTTTAACTACAGATGAGCAATCAACTCATGTCTCTTATTTTAATACATAATTTTGCTCTTTTTTAATGTACCTCTGATTGCAAACCCCTAATATTCCAGTCCATTATGTGACTGTAGTTCTGGAGTTTTACTGTTCACAGGTGCATGCAGATTTTATACCTATGAATACAGAAATAATTTATACAACATTATGACTACTGCATTTTTGCATTGACCTGCTTTTAAGCATTGACCTGCATGTTTGCATTTCCTTTGAATAGTCCAAAACATCTCTTACACATGATTGAGAACATGAGACAGCCTAAATAAAACCTTTGTTTTGATGAGACATTAAAATGACAAGTCAGGTGATTGGTTTATCTCATTCAAAAGTTCTTGCCATCTATAAATTATCAAGGTTTTCACCTGATTTCAAGCCCATTATACTTATTGATCCAGTACATTACCACACACTGGTAGCTATGCAACTGGAAAATATGATTTTGCACATGTCTGCACAGCATGTTGGTATAATTGAGTCATGTATTTCTGTGGTGCTAAGCCAAAATACAATATTTCATTGTTACAGCCAAGAATCTAAATTTCACTGGGGAATCAGTGATGCAACAACAATTTTAGATTTAAAAAGTAGGGATTATGAGCACTGTTTGTTTGTAAATGTGCCTGAAAGTGACCAACCATTTAATGGGGAGGAGGGTGGATGTATTTCTTGTCAAAATTTTTGTTTCAATTTACCACAAGAAAATTTATTTTAAATTAATATAATGGATATAACAGGTTCATTTTTTATACAAATCAGAGTAAGAGTTTGTTTTATATAAAACTATTTGAGAAGGCTTATTTTTTTATTTTTAAATTGCTCCCTCATCCACCTTGGGAAATTATACCTACTGTTTTGGTCAACTGGAGCATGGGGCCCTGAAGGCATATGACCCAAGGCAACTGCCTAGTTCACCTTGCTCAAAGGCTGGTCATGTGTAACCCTAATTTAACAAGGAATCAAGATCATCATGAATGCTCTCCCTTTTCTTTCATTACTCATTTAACATTTGCTATATATTTGATAGATGGACATACCTTAAGTTTTATTTTTTCCTTTATTTCAGGAAGATTTAAAAAAAAATATGTGCAGTAAAAAAAATATGATAACAAATTTTGACTAGTCTCGCTGTTTTAGCACAACTTTAGTCAGAATAAGACAGCCTCCCTCAGAGGTATGTGATGTGACCTACATTTTATCTGTGCTAACTTTGGGTGGGGTCAAAAGGTTAAAATAATGACATAGATGAGTTATTTGCCAAATGTTTGATTAAGATGCTTTTGTTGCTGATGATGACAATTATAAGAAGAATAAGAAGAACAAGGACAAAGACAAAAACAAAAATAACTTGCTTTTGTTGCTGCTGCTGAAAATAATAATGATGACAACATTGACAATGATGAATATAATTAATGCTGTGCAGATGATGACTATGATTAAGCTGACAACATTTATCATTATTATTATTGTACTTTTTGTTGCTTTCAGGTTGCTGTTGCAAACAATATCTCACCTTCATTAGAACCCACTGTTCCATTTCTGAAACATGCATTGTGGAATGCACCATTATAAAATTCAAGCCCAATAATGGCAAACATGGTGATTGCAAATAAAACTAATAGACACACTTGTAACAAGGGTGCCATAGCTCGAATGATGGACTTCAAAACTACTTGCAAACCTGGAATATAAAATAAAGCATATTATCAACAAATATTTCATTCATGAAATTATCTTGTTCCTAAGATTTGTTATAATATGAGAAAGATATTGACTCAAACACATTGGACAGTGTACAGCACGATTTGACAGAATAAGATTGGGAAGTTTACATGATGATTCCCCCATAATTTGTCTTATAAATTTAGGAAATATTAAGGTAAAGAATGGAAGGAAGAGGCTACTCTAATTCTTCAAGTTCCTTGCAATACTTTAAATGGATAGACACTCTAATTCTTCAAGTTCCTTGCAATACTTTAAATGGATAGACAAGGTTACTTTAATTCTTCAAGTCCCTTGCCATATAAAGAATGGATAGACAAGGTTACTATAAATCTTCAAATCCCTTGCCATCTTTAGAATGGATAGATGAGGTTATCGTAATTCTTATGTCCTTTGCCATATTTAGAATGGATAGATGGGGCTACTTTTTATTCTTCAAGTCCCTTGCAATATTTAGAATGAATATTTGAGATTACCTTAATATTTTAAGTGCCTTACCATATACAGAAAGAATAGATGAGGTTACCTTAATTCTTCAAGTCCCTTGTCATATTTAGAGTGTATAGATGAGGTTACCTAAACATTTTAAGTGCCTTGCCAAATATAGAAAGAATAGATGAGGTTACCCTAAATTCTTCAAGTTCCTTGCAATATTTTGAATGGATAGACAAGGTTGCTATAATTCTTCAAGTCCCTTGCCATCTTTTGAATTGATAGATGAGGTTACCATAATTCTTTAGGTCCTTTGCCATATTTAGAATGGATAGATGGGGCTACTTTTTATTCCTCAAGTACCTTACAATATTTAGAATGAACAGGTGAGGTTACCTTAATTCTTCAAGTCCCTTGTCTTATTTAGAATGTATAGATGACCTTTCCTAAATTTTTAAGTGCCTTGTATTTTTAGAATGTATAGATGAGGCTACCTACAAAATTTTAAGTACCTTGCCAAATACAGAAAGAATAGATGAGGTTACCTTAATTCTTCAAGTCCATTGTCATATTTAGAATGAATAGATGAGGTTACCTAAACTTTTAAGTGCCTTGCCATATCTAGAATGTATAGATGATCTTACCTAAATTTTTAAGTGCCTTGCCATATTTAGAATGTATAGATGAGGCTACCTAAAATTTTTAAGTGCCTTGCAAACACAGAAAGAATACATGAGGTTACCTTAATTTTTAAGTGCCTTGCCATATTTAGAATGTATAGATGAGGCTACCTAAAAATTTTAAGTGCCTTGCCAAATCTAGAATGTATAGATGAACGTACCTAAATTTTAAGTGCCTTGCCATATCTAGAATGTATAGATGAACGTACCTAAATTTTTAAGTGCCTTGCCAAATACAGAATGAATAGATGAGGTTACCTTAATTCTTCAAGACCCTTGTCATATTTAGAAAGAAGAGATGAGGCTACCTAAAAATTTTAAGTGACTTGCCAAATACGGAATGTACAGATGAGGTTATCTTAATTCTGCAAGGCCCTTGTCATATTAAGAATGTATAGATGATGTTACCTAAACATTTTAAGTGCCTTGCCAAATACAGAAAGAATAGATGAAGTTGCCTTAATTCTTCAAGTCCCTTGTCATATTCAGAAAGAATATATGAGGTTACCTAAAATTTTAAGTGCCTTGCCATATCTAGAATATATAGATGATCTTACCTAAATTTTAAGTGCCTTGCCATATTTAGAATGTATAGATGAGGCTACCTAAAAAATGTACGTGCCTGCCAAATACAGAAAGAATAGATGAGGTTACCTTAATTTTTAAGTGCCTTGCCATATTTAGAATGTATAGATGAGGCTACCTAAAATTTGTAAGTGCCTTACCAAATACAGAATGAATAGATGAGGTTACCTTGGTTCTTCAAGTCCCTTGTCATATTTAGAAAGAATAGATGAGGTTACCTTAATTTTTAAGTGCCTTGCCATATTTAGAATGAATAGATGAGGTTACCTTGGCTCTTCAAGTCACTTGTCATATTTAGAAAGAACAGATGAGGTTACGTTAGTTGTTCAAGTTCCTTGTCATATTTAGAATGTATAGATGAGGCTACCTAAAAAATTTAAGTGCCTTGCCATATATAGAAAGAATAGATGAGGTTACCCTAATTCTTCAAGTTCTTGGCCTTATTTAGTGATGACATGCTTAAGAGCTCTAAGGGAGTAACCATTTAGTACATGGGGAGGGGGGTTTCTTTTGAACAAGGACATTTTGTTTCTTCTTTTATCTCAAGATAATTGTTTTCAGCTAATGTAATGAATATAATAATATCCCCCGACCCAACATTTAAGTGGTCGATCCATAAATCCTATGCCACCACCATCACTAAGTATGACAAGTAGAAAGTTGTTGAATTATTAATACATCAATTTCAATAGGCTATTATCTAGCAATGAAATAAAGTGATTCAATTCAACAAGTAAGTACAAGACTTATAGAAGAAAAAATATATTTTCCCTTCTTAAAAAGAAATTTCAAAACCCGTCGGCTGGTTGACTTTAAAGATTTAATAAAATGAGAACAGAGCAGCTCAGTTAATGAAATAAATAATACAGTAATACTTGTTTTAAGCTGAAGTGAGTTGAAAACTATAACAATATGCATTGCCTCACACCATACATGCATTTCTTGCACCATAAAATATAGAAAATACAGGACAGAAAAAATGTGAATTGTTATAGAAACTTACTAGGGATCCCCGAAACCAGCTTTAAGGGTCGAAGAACTCTTACTGCCCTTAGGGTCCGCAGATCTAGTATACTAGAGGCAGAAATGGTGATAAACCTTGGAAAAGGGAAGAAGAAAATTCATGCTTAAGGTTACCTCTGGGATGTAGAAGAAAGAATATAGAAATAGAATTAGCAAACTTAATAATGGTACACATATATAATCAACAAAATTCCATGACCATATATAGAAAACTTTTGAATCATATAAGTCACATTTGTTATAACCTGCTTAATAGTTGAATGTTATAATTCACATATGTTATAACTTGTTTAATAGTTGAATGCTATAATTCACATTTGTTAAAACTTGTTTAATAGTTGAATGCTATAATTCACATATTATATACTGTTTAATAGTTGAATGCGATAATTCACATATGTTATAACCTGTTTAGTAGTTGAAAATCAACATTAATTTGTAGTTGAATTTTTGTGTGAATAATTGGATTATATAGTTTCGCTATGTGAAAAAGTTCGCAGAAATTTGAGGGAAAACTGAGAGCCCGAAGATTAAGTCCAAGGTTTACAATTGAACTTACTTTTGTATCAATAATTGTTACTCATACCAATTACTCATGAAAAAATTAATTCAATAGACGCACGTAATTTTGATGGTTGAGAACCACTCACAAAACTAAATGACATGCAGTGGCGTCACTGGATGGGGGGGGGGGGAGGGGTTGCGGACCGCACTTAGTGACACCATCGGAGGGAGTGACACCAAAATGACATTACGAAGGATTATGTATGGTATGTTGCGGAAGGAGGTCCATGCGTGGGTGACACCCTGAGTTACTACACTGGAAACCAACGCTAGTGACGCCACTGAGGACATGCACCAAATTATCTAGTACCAGTATGGTATAGAATAAAATGTACTACTTTCCAAAGGTTTTTTGTCTTTCATACCCGCTACCGCTGAATAGGGCCAAATATAATTTGATGGACTGTTCACCTAATAACTACAGATACACATACTATCTTAATCTGACTCTGCACATCTGAACATTAGTGAAGGTCATTTTGTAATAACATTTTATGTCTTTGCAAAATATCACGTATGATCTTGTCTGAATTGATTCTAAATGCAATTTATACTTCACAGAGTTTATGCTTTCGCCCAGAATCAGTTGTGTATATGTGGGAAGTTCGTAAGGAAAGTTGGCAACATGTATCAGTTGAAACACCATGACGTAAGGAATATATAAAACAGCGTTGACGTTTTCATCCCAAAAGGTCAAGGTCACATTTCAAGGTCAACTGTTAAACCCCTAACTCAGTGAAAAATCTGCAAGTATCTTCAGAAATACCTCACGCTATAAATTTCCATTAAATCATCACGATCTTTCTGCCTGACATTACAATTGGATATTACTGGCCGCCATGTATAGCCTATCTTGTGCTGAAAAGTGGCGTTAAACCCTACAACAACAACAATTGGATGTATTAGAGATTGAGAAGCCTTTTTCATCATGGGAATGGCGAATAAAAGTTTATTAGAGATTGAGAAGCCTATTGCATCATGGGAATGGCGAATAAAAGTTAAGGTCAATATTTAAACTCGAATAAAATAATTGGCCATGAAGTTAATTAATTATTGCTTGAGAAAATGGCATCATATTGACAAATATATACAAAGCACAAAAGAACATCGTCATTCATGGCGACCGTGAATTGCCATTTAGATTCACACTCTAGTCTTGAACATCTAAGTGTTACAGGTGACGTCAGACCAATTTACACTATTTAGTGTGTTGGTTGATTTTAATTGATTTACAACCAATGAAGTTACAACAAGCTCCAAGTCCTTTGGGAAATATAAGCTTCTGCACGTGGTATTCCAAAAAAATTGGCTTAGTAGATCCAACCTAAGATTGTGGTGTTAAGGGCAATTTAAACCAGGTGAGTGTAATACAGTCACTGTAAACATTAAACACAAATAAATGTCACTGAACCACACTCATATGAACTGCATTAGCAAAGCATACCGTGTCCAGTACATGTTTGTGTACTGTGAGTTTGCCTTTTAAGAAAACTGTAATCACCTACTTATGTAGATGAAAAGTGAAGCAGCAAAATTGTGTGAAGATGTTATTAGTGAAGAACTGATCCATCCAAAAAAAACAAAAAAAAAAAAACAAAAAAAAAAACAACGGAGTCCTGGCAAAAATATTAAGCTGTATTACTGAGTATTCAGTTTAATTCACTAATAATTGATTTTTATGGAATCAGCCTGATTTATTACAGTATCAAACTCAATCAACTAGTATTTAGTGTATGTGGTCTGAACTGAGACTTGTAATTATCGCACAGCATAAAGAAAACAATCAGAAGGTGGACACAGAAACGGTGTTATCCGTCACATAATGATAGTCATAGATAACTGGTTAGTGAATTGTGGAAAGATGTGTGCAAAAAGTATACCAGTTTTTTTTTAAAGGTTTTCTTTACATTTACTGTATTGTTTGTTGGTTTTTCTCTATTATTACATGTTATAGATATCTGTAACTTGTATTTGACCTTTATTCGAAATCAGTTTAACTGGTGCACCTGACCAGTGACATTTTATTTATTACATAGTTAATATTTTTATATGCGTATAAATGAAATATTTATATCATTATTAATTGTAAACACGTTTACGTCAGTTTGAGAATACAGTCTCGATTCTGACAGGAAATTTTCCATAAAGTCATCAGAGCATTTCCAGAAAATGGTAAATGCGACCTATGTCAAGTGGAGGGTTATATCAATTTGTTTACAATGGAATTATTCGCACTTGCCTTAACATCCAAAGTGGATTCAGTCTTATTGTTTGATGAGTTTTTACTTTGGCTGGATTTATTTAGTCATGTTATTATTCTCTTAAATTGCAAAGTGCTCAATCATAATCTTGGACTAAAACATTAATTTGAAATTATAGTTAATTCAGAAAAGGACCTTTTGGTTTATATTATTGTGATACATGAAAAGACTGTTAACACGTCACCATATTCCAGGCCATTGGCACATTAGCATACTTGAGACTAAAGGCACATCAACACATTCAATATAGAAATTTATTTGGAACACAGGCGGGATTGTATTGGAACATATGGACTTGTGATAGAACTTTTTGGACTATTTGGAATTTAATTCACAATACTGTACGTCGTTTTTAAATTTTCACTTAATTGACACTTTGGAAATAAATTATTTGTTAAATTATACAGAACTTGTTGGTTTTCGCTCTTTTCCGTTGCTTAGTTTAAGACCATTGTGTCGTAACACGAGTCAATAAAAAAACCCGGAGTTTCGTTATTTAATGTTCTTTATTTTTCTTTCAGTCAAACATAAACTCACATTTAAATTTTTAGACCATTGCAAATAATAGCATTTGTGTCATCTTTTAAAGAGCTAATACAAAAACCTAGCATTTTCCTTTCTTTCAGAGCCCCAAAAACTAATGGCATTTCGGTTTTATTAACGCCGAAATATATATCAGCATTCCTGTTTAGTTGCCAAAAATGCTATGGATAAAGTAAATACATCCTGCCATTTATTGGCATAAATGGAAAACTACAACATTACAGATAAGCGGTACGGAAACGAAAACAACCTGACACTGAGTACCAAATGATGATGGAGCTATGACAGTTGTCATTTGTTCGAGTCAACATATATGACGCATAGAATTTTCACATTCCGTGTCTTAACTAAATGACTACAGAACTATGCCATTTGTCATTTATTAAGGTCAACATAGATGGTAGGTACTTTTCATATTCCACATCATAAAAGAGTGGGACTGAAATTGTTCACTATTCAAGCAAGATCGCTTTCCATATTGCAAAAACTGCTGATCCACACATTGTCCAGCAACTCAGACATGACAGATTGGTTTTTAATATTTTAAGTATCGTGTTAATGCAGTGAGTACATGGTAAAGAATACGTGGAAAGATGGACATACTGTTTTAATGACCTATCTTAAATCACTTTCAATCTCATAGTGCGAACCCGATTTTCTTTTATCAATACCTTGGGTTTTGATCCTAAGTCACTTTCAGAAGCACATTAAGTCCGTAGAATGTATGTACATATAAAAACTATGAATGTGAATATGGCATATTATGACAAGTGTGATAGCTAAACTACAAAATTGATTGACGACACTGATATCGTATCAAAAGTTAGGTCTTTGGGTTAAACATTTTACATTTATTTAGAAGAAAAAGATAAATCTCAGAACGGACCTTAATTTTAACTTTTTTTTAGACTGAAGCAGCACTGACCATACACTGACCATAGGCGTTCGAGCTTGGAATAGTGTAGGTCTTTTGCATCTTTTGGGGAAAATACCTCACACAATCGTATCTTTGAAGCAATGCTAGAACCCATATGACTGCTTCATGCTCTGATGGCCTTGGCCTGTCAGCTTTTTTTTTCTACCTATATGCAACATACTTGTAACTTTCCATGCACAATATGCCAGTACTTAAGAAGCCATGTTGAAACTGTTTTCTTCATACTGGTACATTGCATCTTTGCCCTGTTACATTTTCACATTGAAATAGAAAAACCTGGTTTCTACGTACATGAGCATCATATATCTAAGGGGAAAAGAAACAGGAGACAGCTAACGTCGATGCATATAACAGAAATCAAGTTCGCAGGTCATATAATAATGACCTTGACCTTTAAACTATTAACTTTAAAATCAGAAGGCCTCTTTATTTTATGCGAAATGTAAAGGTACTTGAGTAGAATTTAGGTCATTGCAGTGAAACTAATAACTGCTACCAAGGCTAAGGGATACATCCTTACCATGATACGTTCCACCTGATACAGGTGAATGAAAATTCAAACATATTATTTGTTTCATTTTCTCTTAAATTTCTAATTACCTTGAGGAAAAATCAATGTTCTGAACGTCTAGATTCGTGTACGCCTACATGAGTGTTTCTGATGTTGAGTGTATAAAATTGAGAGTTTAGCTTGAACTTTGACTTAAAATGAGACCTTGTCCTTTAACAGGAAAAAGGTGAACATTGTTTTATTCCTCATGCTTTTGACTTTAAGATGACGTATGTTATCGACTTTCTAAGTCCGACAGTTAGGTTTATGCACGACAAATCTGATGGTCAGAAATTTCTTGTTTTATTACTGATTTTATTTTGCATCAGGCCATTATGATAACTGTTAGTGACCGATCATTATTTGTCGGGGGAAGTGGGAGATTTTTATTTCGAGTCATATATCTTTTATCTCGAGACAATTTTTTTCTTTGAGTAATGTAATGGATGTGATCTTTATTTTCTTAAAATAATTAAAAAGAGCTGTATTTATGTTTAAATTCCAGAAATTAAAATAGTCAGTCCATACTTTATCTGGGCTTGTAGCGAATACCTGGAGCATCTTATTGACTATGACGATACTAACATTTCATTCATTTTTTCCAGACTGGGTGTCTTGTATTTCCACTCGAGTGTAGTGAGATCATTCGTGTTGAAAGGTAATGGATGTCATAAATAATTGAAACCAGTCTCAAAAGATCGATATTGTCCCTTACAATCTGCTTGTTCTTTGAACTTTTGAATAGATCTAAAACAAAATTATCCATAAATTTCGAACAGGTTAATTGAAATCACCGGAGAAGGGGGAGGGACACCCCTTTTTCGATATGAACTCATCATTTTCTTCAAGACTATACAGAAGAAGAGATGCTTAAACATAAGCTTTGAACAGTGGTTCTCAACCTTTTTTGGCCGCGACGCTAAATATATATATATATATATATATATATATATATATATATATATATATATATATATATATATATATATATATATATATATTAGTCTCATAAATCCGTGTTCACATTTTTGATAAGATTTGCCAGCCTCCAAAAATAAATCCTGACGACCTAATAGAACGTTCCCGCGACACTGGGCTGGGTCGCGATCCGGGGGTTACCTCAGAAGTTACATTTACGAAGCTTTCCCAAGTTCAAGCTAAAGCGTAGAGAACATACTTTGGGTTGTCTGCCACCTGACCAAGCACATGATAAATCTACGGTCAAAGTTTAGGTGAAACAAACGATGGCTGACTTACGTTTGACCCTAGTTAAAAGTTTTATAGGTCGAAGCACTCTCATGAACCTTACCGCCGGTTCATCGAAATTAGGAAGCACGCTATCGATGACCCTGATAATTTTAAATGAAAAGCTGAAGCTGTGTCTTAATTTAGAATTAAAATCCACATACATACGTTTATTAGCATCGGATACAGTACACTGACCAGAATACATTTATGTAGATAACAATATAGATAAGTCACAATGAATTATCCATCCATCCATATCTATCTATCTATCTATCCCTCTTTATATAGCTGTATGATATCTGCAAATCGTTCACCTTTGGAGTGGGAAGAAGAGCTGTCGACTTGGGTTCAGGTACAGGAGAGTGAGATCCAATATTTGGCATTAAGTCTGCATGCAACGTGTTTGTAATCGATTAATATTTTATTCAGTTAATCAGTCGGGATATGATTGTGGGTATAATACACTGTGAAATCTATATTTAATGAAGGAAACGATCCACACTAGAACCAACATGTATGCCATTATATAAAATCAATATAAAATTTAGCTGAAATAGTCTAACATAAGTACGCAGTGGGAATGCATAAATCATTGCATTAAATCAATCGATTAAAAAGCATACCCGTTTGAGAGGTTATACGTGTACACGCTTATTTCTTTAGTGTAAATGCATGAACTGTTTTTAGACAATAAAAAACAAACCCCATAAACATAATTTGAGAAAGTTACTATGGAAATAAATAAATATTTGTATGATCTTAAAATTAAATATATTTGAAGAAATTTAAATCAGAGAAGATGGTACTTACCCTGTAACTACTACAACAAAATCCAATATATTCCACACATTACGAAGATACGATCCTTTGTGTAATATGAATCCAAGAGCTACTATTTTCAAAAGTGCTTCTACACAAAATATTCCTAAAAAATACACCTCCGTCGCGTCCTGAAAACAAAATGCATGATTAGATATTTCAAATATAAATAAACGAGTAATCAAAGGAAGAAACGAAGGGATAGTTGAATGGACTAAGATATGTCAAACAAGCGAAAAACAAGAATTACAAAAAAAAGAAAAAAAAAAATTTTTTTTTAAATTGATTAAAAAGAAATGATGATAATTATTGTGAACGATGCGCATCTTGACAGTGATCAAATAAAGAGAAATATGGTAAAATTTAAAACAAATCTTAAATATTTTATATAAAGACTTAAATGATTCGAATGTACGTAAAATGTTATGACTTGCATCGATTATTATGGTCATAAGCGTGACACAAAAGTTTTTTTAAAGAACTTAGAATCTCTGTTCCTTTTAACAAAGATGATGTAGGAGTTGATTGGCAAACGAAGTAAGTGTATGTATGTATGTATGTATGTATCTATCTATATATATATATATATATATATATATATATATATATATATATATATATATATATATATATATATATATATATATATATATTGGCATCTGCAAAATGACACTTGAAATATGTCAGTTGTTTAAAATCTGGCATCGCTTTCATAGCTCATGTGGTAGAGCGTCGGAGCGTCGGACTCCTCATATAAGAACTGCGGGTTCGACACCCGTGTTAAATCAACTGCCTCTGTGTGGAAAGTTACTTGGTTCACATTGCCATGCTATGATATCGTTAATATTGCACTCAAATGGTCGTTCAAATCAAACGACCATACTTTTCATAAAAATAATTATTCGGACCCAACTCATAATTATCTTTCTCTGTAATAATTCTGAAGTCAAATTTAAGGAACGTATGTCAGCCTAAGAAGTAAACTCGTTTAAAACTTAACGTTTAATACAAATTCAAATTTTTTTTTTTTAAAAATCTATTATAGTTTTTAAATGATAAGTGGGCATACCTTGAGCTCAGATTTTATACAACTTTGATCCGTTTTATGAAAGCCAAACCAGATGCATTTAGAAGATGGCTGTATAGGAAAGCATTGAATCTCTGCAGCAACCATGCTAAGAAAGGAATACAAGAAATAGGGCTATACGGGTGACTTAAAATAGATTGGGAATATGTTTGGAAACAAAGTATATGGCTGGCCACTAAATGCATCTGGTTGTTTAATGGAGTGAAAGGTAAAGGACCTACACTGTACTCATCATAATTTTTCGGGTTTATTTCAGTTCCTGTTTCTCAACGAGTGTATCGTGTCATTATGGATGCATTGCTTACGGTGTAACATTTCGTAAAAGTTTATCAGTTGTTTGAATTTTTCTGCGCATGCCCTGGAAAAGACCGATATATCATTTTGCAAGTAAATAAACTGCTCGGAAAGTAAATGAACCGTTTAGCAGATGCGACGCACAGGTAGGTCGTTACTGAAAAGAATACATTTCGTAGGACAAGCCAATGCACGGAGAACAACGCCGTAATTGACTATTGGCAATAACCGTGTGTGTGTGTGTGTGTGTGTGTGTGTGTGTGCTTGCGTGCGTGTATTAAATTCCTCACCTAAACGGAGTAACATGTACGAAGTTTTGGCGATAACCATTGTTATAAAATTTTATTTTCTTTAAAACTAACATTGCCTTATTTTCTAAGTTTGTCCCGACGTGCATCGTGCGAAACCATGACTTATATTAGAATCCATGCTGTCTAATCTCACCAAACTTAAGGCTGTGAATTGAGCAACTATATATGTCACCGACACAAAATAGGAACATAACCCATCTACACTATAACAAATCTCTCCAACAATCCAAGGTACTCTGATATCTGAGGTATAATACTTACCAGCTGCATGGCAAGCGGTGTCTTGTCGTCCTCGGGAAGGTGTTCCTCAAGCGCCAAAACCACACAGTTGGCAATAATCGTCAGCAACACCATGTACTCAAAAGGCGTGGGGCAGATGTTAAGGGAAATATTTTGTATGCCGACTGTTAAATTTATACAACTACATTTAACTTTACAAAAATCAAAATTTCTCTCTATCATCCTCTCACCCATAGCCATTCATTCACGTGACGTTCTTTCATATCAGGAAATGTACATCTAACGGTATGTATGTATGTATGTATGTATGTATGTATGTATGTATATATATATATATATATATATATATATATATATATATATATATATATATATATACATATATATATGAATGCAATCAACTGACAGCGAACAGTGCGAAACTAGTATCTAACTAGCATGAGCGCTTTCGACTCTTTAATGAGTCTTTTTCAAAGGCAAATACAAAACAGACATGGCAAACGAATAAAACAGAAAAACGGTTATATTTGCGAAACATCCCTGTAAAGTTTAAGGCTAATTAGATACTAGTTTCGCACTGTTCGTTGTCACTTTATTACATTTATCTTAATCAATCCCTGACACACGTGATCCTTTGCTTTATCCAGTGCACTTGAAAGGGATTGTTATTCGCCAGATGATATGTATTCTTTATATATGTACGAGAAAAGTTTAAAGATTGCAATTATAATGTCATAACGAATACCAGCAGTGCGGTGTGAACATGGATGTCTAATAAGGTAAAGCAAATAGACGGATGGCATTGAGTTAACACCATGCATGTATACGAACCTACATATAGGAACGGTATATAATTCTACGGAAATTTTGTTGCCATTGATTTGATATATTAAAAAATATTATAAACATTTTAGTGTAAATGTGACACTTTGGACATTGCTATACACTACAGGCAAAGCTGATTTAAATTATTCAAGTTTATTGCTTTAGTTTCTGTCGAATTTTAAACGATACTTTATGGACTCTATGAGAGAGAGAGAGAGAGAGAGAGAGAGAGAGAGAGAGAGAGAGAAATGAAGTCATAAAATATAGTGAAGACACCACAGGCTGACAGGAAAACAATTTGTAATAAATCCTTAAGAATTTAGATCTAAATGTGACAAAGTCCAGGCGATAAAAGCTTTAACATCTTGATAAAGTCTAGGCGATGAAAACCGAAAGCTATACCATCTTGAAAAGTCTAGGCGGTGAAAACCGAAAGCTATACCATCTTGAAAAGTATAGGCAATGAAAACCGAAAGTTATAGCATCCTTGAACGAGACAGGAGTATTTAGCATAGGGTCCAGTCAGAATGTTCTCAGTCTTTTATATGAAATCCCGTCATGCTTGTCTTGTTTCTAAAATAAAGTAATTACAAAGCAAAAATAACTGAGACGAATAAGATATATCAGCAAAAACGGTCACTATAATGTAATTCTATTAGTTCACTTTTCACAAGGTGCATGTAAACTTCAAAAAGTTGACAGATATAAATGGAATTGATCGCAATGAACTCTGAGAGAGACTGGATATTCCCCATGATATACGCAGACGGGTGGATTCGACGATGTTTTAGTAGAATTTTAAAGTTATGAGACACGAACTCTGGTGCAAAATATGACTAACAAGGAACAATACGGCTGCTATATCTCAATATTCTACTCCTTGATAACGTTTAAGGAGATAGTCTTATCCGATTTTAAATAGTTGTGTTTAAAAAGCACGTTTACACAATTTAAATATGAAAATAGTTTACAAAATAAATGTATGGTTACGGAGATATTACCGTTTGAACTTTGAAAGAATAACCATCACAGCTCATTTCCCTAAAAAGGGTATCGTTTTACAATTAAGCCCACGACATGTGTGCGTGATACAGGGAACATATGTAAAAACAGTCACACAAACATAATTACTAATTTTGACGTGAGAAATCTTCTCAGTATTAATCTTTGCATTTGAAAGCAATACTCTCGTTTCATGTATCAACACAAACCCGGCAACCTTTTGTTTGACAGAGCATATTCGTTTAAAAATAAGCATCTTCCATGTTCGTCTCAAGGTATGTACATTATTTGTAAAGTTGTGTGCAGTACTTAAGTTATGCCTAAGAAAAATTAAATTAATCTTCAATTATAATAAAGATTGTACAATCAATTATAAAGTTGAGTTCCATAAGAACTCATCGACCACTAGCTTGAATGATTACGTGTAAGATTGAGCCGAATGGCAAGACCGTTCCAATTACTTTTTATTACGAGTGATACGTTCACTGTAATAATGAAATGACCACAAAGATATTATTTGGCAAATTCAAATTGAACAGTTGTAATATTGCAGGTATATAAACTCCCCCCCCCCCATCCCTAGCCTCTACTAACTCTAAAAAACTGGCAACAATAGTTTCAACCAAAGCAACAGCGACAACCCAAACACAGTCATTAACCTTCCTTAAAACAAATTGATTTCCTAAGCAGGTAACATTCGAGACATTTAAACGGAAGAGTTGCATAACAGAATGAAGATAATTAAATAACATTACGCTGAAACAAAAATCACAGAAAAAATATACGGATCGATCCACCACTCTATCCCACCCAAGGTGCACGTGTTGCCCACTGCACTTACGCCCTCTGTGAGAATCGAACGGGCACACTATGAGGGTCATTCCAGTCGACGCAGAGTATAACCCCTTTTCGTTGCATCACTTTACTGTTTATAAAGTTTTTCATGAAATTGGATGGAGAGTTTCGACGAATATTGAAGTTGTTCGATATCCTATTTTTAACTAATATAGCTGTGATTAAATAATAAAGTGTGGGCAGTCGCGCTTGACCATAGAAGGGCGAACATATTACAGAAATGACAATCACGTGTATGACTCCACTTGCTTGTGATCTACATAGAAACAATACACAAACGGTTCCATGACATACTTGATCTAGAGGAAAGATAGTTTCCTGATCCGTATGTTAAAATATTTAGAGTACAGACTAGCACGCAATGCTGGTATTCTGATTTTATTAACTAGATAATTATTATGTTTAGTTAATCTTTATTATTTGGTTAACTTTTGTGCATGATTGTCAGCTTTAAAAAGAATGTTAACATATATAATTTTTGTCCATGAATGTAAGTTATAAACAGTGTTTACACACCACTTGAGTTGAGAACATTCTTTGCCCAGTCCTTTTTTTACAATTAGATTGGCATTTTCCGTTGGAATGATTCACATTGATGTCAAGTGAAAATGTGCATAAATAGGGATTTCATAAAAAATTAATTAATTCCTCTCTTAAGTCAGGATGTGGGAGTCCTTTTAATCAGGGTTTACAGCTGTGCTCATATATAATTCGAGAGGAATACTTTATTTAAATATTCACTGGAATTACTAAAGTTCTCGTTTACATTAGGATTTATACACTTTACTTTGAATTATTGTGACCTCACTCAAAGGCATTCTGGATCGCATCATTGTGCTATAACAGGACATTCAAGACTGTTGGACTTCATTCAAAACATTCTAAACATTAGACTTGTGATAGGACATTTAGGATTAGGGGGGATTTATTTCACAACTCTGTGTCTCTTTAATTTTCACTTTGCGTTGTAGAGAAGTAAAGTGTTTGTTGTTTTTACTTGAAATTGTTGGTTTCATTTTCTTTCTGTTACATAATTTAAGACCTAGACTTGTAACAATGGGCGCTTTAGGAAAAGATGGCCTTTATGTCACAAGTTTACATTGCTAGATGTACAGTCTGGTCATTCTTGCAAGAAGACGCACTTATCAATGACACTATACACAATCGTACACCTATCTTGTGCAATAGGAACATGTACATAATACAAATACAGACGATCGGAGGGTGTTCAGTTTTCAATATTAAGAGTATTTCTGATGAAGAGTAAACAAAATGTGCGGAAAAGGAAGATCGTATCTTTGCACGCATGTCATGTCAATGGACGATTTTCACGACGTTGTCATCAGCAGCAGACGTTATGAAAATGGAGATGAAATAAATTTGCAGACGATTATTCGGAAATTGGCAATGAAATCGTGTGGCCACATGCCAGTTCAACTCGGAGATTTATTTATCCGATGCTAGCTTTATTTTACGAATGAAAATTAATATCTTCTTGTTTCAACCCTTAACCCGTAAAGCTAACCAACATATTTCAAAAATCGCCAGATAGCTTACAAACGAAACCGGCAAATCTAAGTGCAACCCTTTCTAAATCACTAGTCAAACTGACAAGTTGACAAGAATGACATTAGACGTATATTGTTTCTATTTAATCTCCATATAGTATTAGCCTATGCAAAGGAATACGTGTATACTCAGTTATGACTAAGTACCGAGAGTTAGGGACCGACTATTTTATAAACTGACGAAGATCGTGTTTTCTCTTTATCTCAAAAGTAAAATTCCAACATAATAAGACGGATTAAGATTTGTACGAAATTAGAGCAAGAGTAATTCTCTCAAGCTATTGAGGGTCTCGTTTTCCACAAAAACATGTAAAGTCCTAAGTACAGTAAATGCCCGGTCCCTGACATAACCGATATTCTGCTTCAGCAACATCATTATGGTTATGACGACGATAATAATGACGATGGCAGCAAAATCGAAAATTATTATCATGTTGTGCTGATTACTCTGTCGACTCGTCCTTCAGTACTTTCGCAGCGTAGTAACTTACTCGCTGCTTGTTGGTCTGCACATTTGGGGGATACTAGAACGTAACGCAATGACTTCACGACAATTTTTTCTCAAGCGCCCAGTGTGAAAGAACATCAAGTACTTGACCCCATCCCACTGCTATTCTCTACTCAAGCCTATCTGATCTTACCCCTTTTGCACGCAACAACTGTATACATACATCGTCATTATCAATATCATTGGATGTCAGAATCGGCGTTATCTTTCTCTGGTTTCGACTCTCAGATGTAGTTTGTATCGATCTCGGCCATCATAACATAGTATAGGGTTATATATATTGGTGAAAAGATAAAATCGACCATCTACCGTTAAGTCCATACAAGTTTCTGAACATCCAGTTTCGTTCTTAATGTCAAAAGGTACATTTGATATACCTTTAGCCTTTTCGTCAACGAATATACGCTGAATGGATTATTGGGTTCTGCATAGCCTGGCTAGATAACTGTGTTGCCTGGCTTAAGTAGCCATGCCATTGGAACATGGGTACCATGGGATCCGCTACGAATATTTCGGATCCGACATTAACAACTCGGAAAAAATGGATACTCTGGGATCCAATAAGAGTAAGTCGCAAAAATGGCTACCCAAGGATCCGATACGAATAACTCGAAAAATATATTGGCGATTTGTACACTACTTCACTAAGTTGTAAAGAATGTCAAACAATGGTTATGAGATAAATGTTTGTTTTTCTCATGCATGTATGTATGTATGTATGTATGTATGTATGCATGCATGCATGCATGCATGCATGTATGTATGTATGTATGTATGTATGAGCGTTCAATGACATCTCAGCACAATAATAGATGCATGCTGTCAATTAAAGATAAAATTCCAAATATGAAAAAATGGAGAATTACGAAAAAACTTTAGGAAGACAAAGCCTTCCAAACAAATAAAAACATAACAATAAGCGATAAATACAATATGTTTTAATATTCTTTAAACAGAATAATAAATAAGATCATATATATATATATATATACATTGAGAATTTTCTTTTTAGTAACAATCTGCATTTGTATATGTGCACAGTCTATTAACTTGACTGTACGTTCTTCCGGAAAGTGTGATATCTCCCGCGAGGCTGTCTTATTGCATTGGTCGATCCTAAATAATTCACAAATCCAATATACGTCGTCGCTGGGAAGGCATATAATCGTTTTGGCGTTTTCTTAGCATTGTCTTGGAAACCGTGGCTATACATCAACAACTTGCGAAGAAATTTACAACGTATCCATAGAGTCTAATATAAACTGTAATATATTTAACACTCTATAAAGAACCGCATATGACAAATTCGACTTAAAAATCTTCCCAAAAGCATACAGCTACGTGTTCACCGTAATGTGTTTTTGGTGGTGGTGGTGGTGGTGGTGATATAGTGCTAATGATATTATAAAAAAGTGAAGTTTAAAAATATGTCAAGACTCTAAAAGGTATCTGTCCTTTCAGTAACACTTTGTTTCTTTAATTTCTGTTTTAATTATTGTAATTATTATTATTGTTGTTGTTGTTGTTATTGTTGTTGTTGTTGTTATTATTATTATTATTATTATTATTATTATTATTATTATTATTACTATTATCATCACGGTAGAAGTCTTCTCTCCATGTGAGTTGGAGTCTCGGTCAGCGTGAGAAAGTTTGGAAGTAGCTCTCAGTGTCGTTGGTACTTTCTCCTCCAAATATGCTGGCCGACATGTGCTGACAAATTGCATTAAAACCAACAAAGCCCGTCTTCACTTCCCAAAGTTCTACAGATAGGGCTAATATATCGGAACCTTGAATAGCGAAGATGCACAAAAACACACAACGAACTTCTATAACTGGATTATATATATATATATATATATATATATATATATATATATATATATATATATATATATATATATATATATATATATATCTTTCTCTCTCTCTCATGTTTGAATGAATGATCAAATTCGGTGTCTTTCCTTTATTCTTTTCATCTCCGTACGGCCTATCATTGAAATAATGAATAAAATCAAGCTACGTCATTATCAATACGAAATTGCGGTCATATCAACTCTGTATCTGACCGGAAAAGTGATCAATTGACACTGATATTATGGTCAAAATTTAGGTTCCTTATCACATTAGGTTCGGATAGCCATATATATCCCCTGGCTATGGATTTGGTTATCCGTAATTATACCTTTTGAGTTTTATTTGAGGTAGTTATCCTATTCCACAATAATCGAAAGCCTCGCAACCCTATTCCAGTTCAGAACCCCCTAGCGAGTTTTCGCTACTTGGACACCGATGGACATTCTAACTACCACACGTAATATTAACATGTCCTCACTGGCTATGAATCAATATGTTTACACCGTAATTTGAAGCGGATACGTAAAGCAACAGATCTGATTTCACATTCGTCGTTATTTGATATAATTTGATCAAATTTATTCTAAAACAGATGGTGTTTGTTTTTTGCTTTAGAAATGTGATATATTTGGAATACCATGTTCATATTAAATCTCCGCAATTTTGTTTGCAGAACAATTGAAACAGCATAATCACTTGTACAAACGGTCTTATTATCACGATTATTTTACGAATAGTGATGCAGTTTTCATACAAGTTGCAACCCGACGGACGTACAGGCAATACTATTAGCATATTCCCCAAACACTATCGCTCAAAACAATTTCTAAGAAAATAGGGCTTTTTCATATGATCACAATTTGTATTGCCAAATTTCATAAAGTGAAATTCTGAACATTTTCTTTACCATCCTTTCTGACATGAAACTGACCTATGCGATTCACGGGTGCGCTTGAGAGAAGGAGAGATGACGATCTTAAAAGTTACATTATGGACTTTGCTGGTCATCACATTCGCCAGAATGATATTAAACCTATGAGAGTCTAATTTTACCTGAGCAGGATGTTTTGTCAGGATTGTGTAAGACAGAATGATTATTTGAAACTGAACAAATTGCTTGAAATTACTTTGTCCTGGATGTAATGACTTTAAAATATTCCCAGGACTTATGAAACCATTTTTTATATACAAGATTATAGTAATATTATCTTGGTCAGATACGTATTGAATTAACAAGAATACTAGATATTTCCATGTTTGTCTTGTTCACAAGAAATATTATTAAATATCATGATAAAATCTCTGCTTTAAATATAAGCGGTAATTAAATTCTAACGTTTTTTCCTAAGCTAGGGGATATTGGTACAAATTCCACAAATAGTCAGTTGTCAATGTTTAAAATATGACATTAAACTTGGAATGAAAGTGCATTATCTGGGAAGGTCCATACCATTTGTCAAATGCATACTGTCTGACGATCCTAAACAATGTGGTGGCGATGAACTTAACCTACAAATTATGCCAGAGTACGCTAGGGAAACTACAATATGTATGAACAGTTTGGATTATAATAAGGTGCTAAACACATTTTTTAGTAAGTTTTTTTCTTCTCCGATTAAGACAAGCTATCTTTGGAAAACTCTAAACTACCGGTAGGCTAATGTATCACTTACAAATCATTTATTTGAAATAAAAAAACGGAAAGCTTGGGTCTTAGATGCATTTAAAATATATTTGTTTTTAACAAAGTGATTACATTAATAGCAAAACTTTGTCAAAATAAATCTGTACTGACTTTTGAGGTGTTATTATGCGGATGTGCTGTATTAATATGCGGATATAGTGTATTAATATGCAAATATGGGGCGTTAATATCCGGATAGATGATGTGAATAATCATCGGTATTGCACATAGTTATGACATGTACGGCGCCATATTTGTTTCAATTAACATTTCTGACTGCGAGGTGGCGCGGAACTGGAATGTGACGAATATCTATGATCAGTACAAACGCCACCAGCCGTTGCTTGGACCGAGTGATCTCGCAGTCTCAATATGGGTAAACGTAGAAACAAAACAAAAGAAATGGCGAAGTCCCAGAAAGTGGTCTTAAGGATGAAAAATATGTATATCGTAAATTTGAGCCTTGATAACTCCAAAAGTATTGATTGCATATAGAGCGTCTTCTGAAGTTGGCATAGGTTTAAAAAAAAAAAAATTTCAGAGCTGAATACAACGAGAAAGCATATGTTCTTATTAAAGGCAGTAAGTCTGTAAAATATAATTTTTTGAGAAGAAAAAAAAGAATTTCCTATATAAATGGGGGATGGCATAGGGTTTAGGTTTAATAGTGAAACTATTAAGTAACCTTCTAGGTCTAACATAAATGTTGGCGTGTTACCTAGGGAGCAGGGAACAAATCCCCAGGAACTTCATGCATTTTCATGCACGTTGTTATCATATGCAGGGTAGTGATGGGGAGATACAGTGTTCCACTATTGGAAACCATTGAATATTTTTGATAAATGTTATATTCCTTCATCTATCTATTTACCTGAAGTAGAAATCATGCCTAATTAATTTCCATTCTAATAATTTAATCTACGTCATACCTGTTTACCTGAAGTAGAATCATGCCTAATCAGTTTCCATTCTAATAATTTAATCTACGTCATGGCTATTTATCTGAAGTAGAATCATGCCTAATCAATTTCCATTCTAATAATAATTTGATCTACGTCATACCTATTTACCTGAAGTCGAATCATGCCTAATCAATTTCCATTCTAATAATAATTTGATCTGCGTCATACCTATTTACCTGAAGTGGAATCATGCATCATCAATTTCCATTCTAATAATAATTTGATCTGCGTCATACCTATTTACCTGAAGTCGAATCATGCCTAATCATTTTCCATTTTAAAAATAATTTAATCTACGTCATACCTATTTACCTGAAGCAGAATCATGCATCATCAATTTCCATTCTAATAATTTAATCTACGTCATACCTTATTACTTGAAGTAGAATCATGCCTAATCAATTTCCATTCTAATAATTTAATCTACGTCATACCTATTTACCTGAAGTAGAATCACACCTAATCAATTTCCATTTTAATGATAATTTAATCTACGACATACCAATTAGCTGGGATGAATTAATGCACAGTCGAATTTCATTCAAATAATAATTTAATGTACGTCATACCTATTTATCTGTAGAAGATTCATGCATAGTTAATTTCCATTTTAATAATATTTTGATCTCCATCGTACCTATTTACTTGGAGTAGATTCAGGCATAGTCAGTTTCTATTCCAATAATAAGTTGATCTCTATCGTACCTATTTATCTGTAGAAGATTCATGCATACTCAATTTCCATTCCAATAATAATTTGATCTCCATCGTACCTATTTACCTGGACTGGATTCATGGATAGTCGATTTCCATTCCAATAATAAGTTGATCTGCATCATACCTTTCGACCTGGACTGGATTCATGCACAGTAAATTCCCGTTCTAATAATAATTTTACCTCCATCATACCACCTGGAGGAGATTCATGCGTAGTCAATTTCCATTCCAATAATACTAAATTGATCTACGTCACGCCTATTTACTAGGTATGGATTCATGCATAGTCAATTTCCATTCTAAAATTTGATCTACGTCACGCCTATTTACTAGGTGTGGAGTCATGCATAGTCATTTTCCATTTCAATAAATTTAATCTATATAGTCAAAAGTACAAGACTTCATCAATAAACGAATGTGTTCCGTGTTGGGTTTCTTAGATGAGCATCGGCTAAATTCAAAGCGACGTGTGCGTGTCAGCAAAACATTTCATGTTCATCATTGATCATGAAATGTTGCTAAGTCAGGACCACGTTTCATGGTATATCAAGAATCTCTTTTGGTGCAAAGAGAACAAATGCCATCATACAGTTTGAAGGATAACATTTCTAAACAAAAATGCCATTATTTCCTGTAAATTTACAGTTTTAAAGATGACGGATATTTTTTTTTTTTTTAAATTTTGTTCCAAACTGCATATCACACACACACACATACACACACACACACACACACACACACACACACACACATATGTTTATATCGTTACATTCAGTAAGTTCCGTTCGATAGGGCATAAATGCCACAAAGAGCATTATTTCCGTTGGTATCAAATCAGATGTACTATAATGAATTGATTAAAACCAGACACATTTCTTATCTCTTCAAATCATTGTTCATAGATCCATTGCAGATGATGCTAGAATTGCCTGCTGCTAGTAGCCACATTGTATTTGGTAGAAGTAACAGGCCTAGAGCTAACATGGCGTGACAGCCAGTATTTCTACAATTACGACAACAATTCGTGCGTCATTAATTATCATGATTAGCCACTGCAACTGAGCCCTCGTGTAAAATGCATGCAGTCCATTTTTTGATACATACTCATCCATATGTACAATGCACAGTTAACCTGTTGAGCGTAAACCATCACGATAAACATAACATGCTTGTTAATTTTCTTTGGTTTCATGAATGTAGTTCTAAGAGATGCACCCGATTATCAGGTTCCATGATTCGAACAGTAACAGCACAGGAGAAGAACTTGCAACACAATAGGCCAGCAAAGTTACTGAAGTCAAAACACATCTTTTTGCCAGCAAGATGCATTTCATTAACAGATTTCACCATCCTAGGTAGGATAATATGCAAATAAGATGCCACAAAGACCACGTGGGCAGAAGTTAAACGCAATTACTTAACCAAAGCAAGTAAAAAGATAAACATATGCTACAGCTGAGTTTCTTTGTTGTAAAGGTATGGTAATTACAGAGATGCATACCATTTTCAAGTTTGAGTGTGTGTGTGTATGATTTTGATTTTTAACGTCGCTTTAACAATTTTTCAGTCATATCGCTACGATGTGTGAGTGTGGTAGTTTATAGCGATGTCAAGCACTGTGGCATCATGTCGCAGACATGTAGCGTGATGTCCCACTCAGTCACATTATCCTGACATCAGGCCGACCAGTCCTAACACTAACCTCGTAATGCTGAGCGCCATGCGAGGCAGCTATTAGTACCACTTTTGTAAGTCTTTGGTATGACTCGGCCGAGGATCGAACCAACGACCTCCCGCATCCGAGGCGGACGCTCTAACCACTAGGCCACCGGAGCAGTACTTATCAAGTTTCACAAAAGAGTCTGAGGAATGAACTTAAAAAACACAAAATTAAAAAAAAATAATGATCAAACTAAAGTGTGTGTGTGTGTGTGTGTGTGTGATCTGGATTTTTAACGTAGCTTTAACAATTTTTCAGTCATTTCTCTACGATGTCTGCATTGTGACAGTTTATAGTGATGTCTAGCACTGGGTCATCATGCCGCAGACATGTAGCATAATGTCCCACCCAGTGACATTATCTTGACACCAGGCCGACCAGTCCTAACACTAACCTCTCAATGCTGAGCGCCATACAAGGCATCTGTTAGTACCATTTTTGTAAGTCTTTGATATGATTCGGCCTGGGATTGAATCCACGACCTACCGCATCCGAGGCGGATGCTCTAACCACTAGGTCACCGGAGCGGTCATCTAACTAAAGAATGAATATTAATGATCTGATTTTGAAATGAGGGTTTAGTACTCCTCCAGATGCATTTCCTCACCGAGATTCATTATTCTATGTATCACAGTGTGGATTTCATTTCCTCACTGAGATTCATTGTTCTATGTATCACGGTCTGGACTGCATTTCCTCACCGAGATTAATTATTCTATGTATCACAGTGTGGATTTCATTTCCTCACCGAGATTCATTATTCTATGTATCATAGTGTGGATTTCATTTCCTCACTGAGATTCATTGTTCTGTGTATCACGGTCTGGATTGCATTTCCTCACCGAGATTTATTATTCTATGTATCACAGAATGGATTTCATGTCCTCACCGAGATTCATTGTTTTATGTATTACAGTGTGTATTGCATTCCCTCGCCGAGATTCATTGTTTTATGTATCACAGTGTGTATTGCATTCTCTCACCGAGATTAATTATCTTATGTATCACAGTGTGGATTGCATTTCCTCACCGAGATTCATTGTTCTGTGTGTCACGGTTTGGATTGCAGGTATCAAAAACCCAAATGTGGTGATGAGCTAAACAAAAAAGCATTTTGTTTAGCTGATAAGCTGTATAATGAAAGTCACAGTGACCTTCTTTTACTTCGTTTTCTGGGTTACTCCTTCATGAATTATACTGGCCTCCACGTATTACCTGTCATATACTGAAAAATGACGTTATACACACAACAACTTGCAACCTCTAAGGATATGGTACTAATAGTGATGCATAAATCCTTTATTCTAACATAAAAAGAAATAAACGTAAAACACAAATTTAACGAAGGCAGTGATGTCTGAAATATGGGTCACAGCATGTAACTTCTTTAATATGCATGTCCTTACAACATTTCCTTCAAAATAATGTATGCATGCATGCATGCATGTATGTGTGTGTGTGTGTGTGTGTGTGTGTGTGTGTGTATGAATGTATGTATGACGTCAACGTACACCGGTAAGCCGTGCCCAAAATATTGTTCATACCTGTCCAAATGCTAAAATATCACACACCAAAGATATACATATTTTGAATTATTGTTATTCGACAGGTCATCTTTTTTCAGACTATTCAATGAGCAAGTGAAGTTCTTGATAATCTGTTACGGTCGTCTGCTTTCTTGGAGACTATCCAATCTAGAAGAGGCATTCTTGATGTTCATTGTAGTTTTAGCATTCCTGGAGACAGCTAATAGAGCTCTCTCGCCATCAGTCTAGTTCTCAGCTAAATATATGCATGTCAGTTTGATCAACATCCTCAGATATATATATATATATATATATATATATATATATATATATATATATATATATATATATATATATATATATATATATATATATATATATTGAGTGAAGCAACTGCAGTAATGACCTCACCCTAAACAAGTAACCAAGCCAGATAAATGTGAAATATATATCACAGATCCATGAGCTAATTTTATGATAAGTGGGGAATATTCATTAAACTATATCGGCTCATTAAGTATCCTGATCGAGGCGCAACAGTATGTATACAAGGTACTAAAGATCACATATGGTAATGAATTAAACATAAAAACGTACAAATAATGTACACGCGCAAAGTTAACATCATGGACCATTTCCCAAGGGATTATGTGCTATTAAACAATCCAAAATGTTGCCTCGAGCGTAGGAAAACAGAATGACAGGCAAGAAGACTACACGTATGTATATTCTTCTATATATACAGACGTTGACGCCGGCTTCAGAGGTAGTACAATAATCCTACTTCACTTCGTAGAGAACGAACTAAGAATATTGTAAAATGGATCGGTAGACTTTGAGTCAATTTTCAGGAAACCGGTGAGTCGTGCCCAAAATACTCTTCATCCCTGTCCAAATGCTAAAATATCACACACCAAAGATATACATATTTTGAATTATTGTTATTCTACAGGTCATCCGTTTTGAGACTATTCAATGAGTAAGTGAAGTTCTTGATAATCTTGTACAGTCTTCTGCCTTCTTGGATACTATCCAATCATCTCGTGGGTCGGTGGTTCTTCCCGGGGGTTTCCCGGGTTCTTCCTCCACCATTTATACTGGCCGCCATGTATAGCCTATCGTGTGCTGAAAAATGGCGTTAAACCCCACAACAACAACAACAACAACTATCCAATCAAGAAGAGACATTCTTGATGCTCATTGTAGTTTTAGCATTCCTTGTGACAGCTAACAGAGCTCTCTCGCCATTAGTCTAGTTCTCAGCTAAATTTATGCATGTCAATTTGATCAACATCCTCAGAATGAATGTACGTAACATAACCGGAGCACGTGATTTTCTTCACTTAATTTACATAGGACAGTATTTTCAACTATCTATGATTAAACAATAACCGTCCCTCGCCTTGACCCTGGCTAATTCTTTCTTTTCTTTGTTTTATTTTTCTAAGTAAGATTGATAAACTCAAACTATGTCCATGTTACATTCCGACCTATGTTTCTACTTTATAAAACTTTTTCGGCTCCTGAACTGTCAATTAGAATTCTTGGTAACTTTGTCCTGCACTGGTTCTCTAGCAGCCACGTGGCTGAGGGATAATTTCTCGGCAAAATAACCCTGTGTCTTCTCAGCGACAGCGACTGGATGTTGAAAATACGAAATTCATCACCTTACCGGACTGCCAGATACCTTTGTAAGACTACTTTCCGGTGAGCAAATGCAGACGTGTCATCCAAAATACCTGAGCACGATGTTGTTTGACATTTATCATTGATGGCGTGACATGACAATTTTGGGATGAAGACAGTGAAGCACAGGACCATAGAATACCGACCATATAATTTTCCAGGGGATTATGGTGGATGAGATTTCTTTGCAAAATAATGCATGCCCCCCCCCTCCCCCGTGGACTGAACAAATATAATTGATCTGATCTTAGAGACAAAAGCTAAACTAGATCCGTTATATATACTATTAATGAGGATTTTGTATAGCGCCTAATCTTTAGAAGCTCTAAGAGCTTTACAACATTAGTCAACACTTATAAGATAAAAAAACATATACTGATATGATTACAAAAAACAAACACCATGAAATTAGAAAACATAAAAGAACATTAGATTTTTAAGTTTGTTCTTGCAGTCCAAATAAGTGAGTTTTAAGAGGATTCTTGAATGGGATAACTGTGTCTTTGTGTCTAAGTTCAGTGGGTAATTCATTCCACGTTGCTGGGCCCTGGTATGCAAAAGAACGTTGTCCATATGACTTTGTTTTCATAGTGGGAATAATGAGTATACGATTGTCAGAAGAGGAGCGTAAGTATCTTGCTGGTGTGTACACATTGGTGAGGTCGGATAGGTATGTTGGACTGGAGTCCGTCATTGAAACGTAGCACAGAGAACAAATTTTGTGTTTGATTCTCGATCGAATGGATAGCCAGTGTAGGGTACAGAGCATCAGGAAGGTCTGCTCTGATCGTGGTACTCTAAGTATGATCCGAGCAGCTGTGTTTTGAACTTGTTGAAGTTTCTGGAGTAGATATTGAGATGAACCAGAGAGAACTGAGTTACAATAGTCCAGTCCTGAAAGTACTAATGAACACACAAGTGTGTTAGTGGCGTCAACTGAAAGATATTTGCGAAATGAGCTGATGTGTCTCAGCTCATGATATGCAGCCTTGCATAATGTTCATGACATGTTGGTGCAATGTGAGAGTACTCTCCAGAGTAACACCTAGGTTTCGTACTGACTGTGTGAATTTAATGTTGGTGTTGCTGATATTTATTGTTTGAGGTAAAGCATGTGAATGAGAAAGTCCTTGTGTTGTGATCAGAATGTCCTCAGTTTTATCACCATTCGTCTACAGTTTGTTACAAATCATCCATAATTTTACATCAGATATGCACCTGTCTCCACCTTGGATGATAGCATCAACCTTAGTTGGGTGCCTAGATTTGTATAGTTGGGTGTCATCAGCGTACAATTGGTGAGACAATGGATGATGATCTATGACACTAGAGAGCGGCTGAGTGTATATAACGAAGACAACAGGTCCAAGAACAGACCCCTGTGGAACACTACACCTTAGATTAACTCGGTTGGATTGTATTCCATTTGCAGACACAATTTGTGTCCTGTTGACCAAGTAGGACTTGAACCACATTAAGGCTGTATCATGAATGCCAAATATATGCTGGAGACGATGAAGCAATATATCATGGTCTGTTGTGTCAAATGCTGCAGACAAATCAAGGAGGATGAGGACTGTAATATTTCCGCTATCTAAAGCAGAGAGAATGTCATTAACTACTTTCAGAAGAGTAGCTTCGGTCCTGTGACAAGGTCGATATGCAGATGGTACATTGCTAAAAAGACTGTTTGAATTCAGATGAGATACAAGCTGGGATAGAACAACTAAGATTTTTGCTATGAATGGGAGATTAGAAAGTGGGCGGTAGTTCTATAAATCGTTATGGTCTATTGTTGGTTTCTTCAGCAGAGACTTTACAATGGCAGTTTTGAAAAATGATGGGAATTTCCCGGATGAGAAAGAGGTATTAATAACATCAGTTAGTGAAGGCAATACCGGATCTAAGCACTCAAGCAGCAGTGATGTTGGAATTGGATCATATATACATACAAACACACGAGTGCATGTAACACCGAATAAATAGGAGCAATTTTAGCGATATGTGTTTAGTCGTGACGGAATATGGGCTCGTGTGTGTAGGCGAGGCAATGGGTGCCGTTTACCCGCGGACCTTTGTTCGAATCTCCGTAGAGTATGAACTGAAAATTATCTAACCTGAATGATATTATTATTCGTGTTAAATATTAATTCTGCCTACTATGATCAAGCATTATTCTATAGAATCCAGGGATAGAACTTTCCGTTCTGTCTGGTGTATATTTATAATTCTCTCTCTGTTTCTCTCTCTCTCTGCTCTACACGCACACACTATATAACATTTCTACAAATTAGATCTTTCGGAATTCAGGAAAAAATGGAGGAACTGCAAATATTATCTGTTGTACAGCGTCAATCAAAAATGCTGGGAAGAACCAATACTTACGCAGAGTCGTAACTTCGAAACACAGGAAGGCCAAAATTAACATACATTCACCAGATCTTACCATGCTATAGTTCAACGCAAGACTGGCCCATTATGGTGCTAGCACCAAGTAGATGCAGGTCACTTGCCTACATAATCTTTTGTATTGTGAGTGACTGATTTAGGTATTTGTTGTTTGCACCAGTCTCACTTCAATTATATAATTTCAGATTTTAAACGGACACGTCCTCTTCAGCTCAAATTCATGTATGTATTTTTTCCTAGCAACTGTATCTATTGTAATGGTGTTCAGGATCGGATGAAGGAGTGGGTGGGTTCCATTGTTTCCAGGCCCCCCTCCCGCTAATGAAAAACGTACACACACAAACGTACAATCAATTGGCGCTTGAACTTTGACCATCGTTTTATTCTTGCGCAAGTTTTATGGGTATTATGAACACTTTGAATAAATAAAGACATAAACTTTAGCTTTGGTGCCCTATAGAGAAAAGCCCCTTTTTAAATTTTGGAAACA
Source organism: Sinohyriopsis cumingii (assembly GCA_028554795.2). Taxonomy (NCBI): domain Eukaryota; kingdom Metazoa; phylum Mollusca; class Bivalvia; order Unionida; family Unionidae; genus Sinohyriopsis; species Sinohyriopsis cumingii. The sequence goes on along the minus strand of CM068839.1, from coordinate 17,442,685 downwards.
ACCCCCTCCCCCAACATTTGATCAGATCCGGCCCTGGTATTATTCTAGTGTATTTGTCTGTTATATTCATAAAATTTAGAACCAAAGTACTGGACGAATATTTCCTTAAGTATCACCTATTCCGATCGCGAGAACTTCCGCAGAAATTCGATAGTTCTTTTCTGAAGCTTTTCTTTACGTCACAATATTAACGAGCAGACTGCAAACCTTGACATATTTAATGGCCTCCATAGTGATACCAGTCTAACTTCCGGCCCCAGTTGTAGCTACTTCCGACCCCAGTTGTAGCTAAGGCAACAGTTTGTGTGATATCTTTACATTGTATACATCTGTGAGAAGAACATGGAACTGGCGATGCTAATCACATCAAACGACAATGATGTCAAACCTGATTTTGAAACGATACAGAAAAGCTCAATTTTAAAGGATCGTGGGAAACGATGCCACTGTTTCTGCGTACGATGATATTGATGATGACGAAGACAACGACTAAGACGACAACCTTGCTAATGAAACAAATCAACCGCGACAATTGTTGGCAGTGACAAATTTTGGTTATGTTCATCAAAGATGTTGATCGCGAGCCAAAATAATAAAAAAACAGATTCGGTGTCAACCAATGATGAAAATATTTGCTTTCGTTTCTTTTTTACTTTATTTTTCTTTTACTTTAACTATTTATTATATAAAATTCTTAAGTATCGTTTTAGTCACTGTACCTGTGAATGAATAACAATTTCTCTTATACCTGTTATCACAAGTAAAAATGTCGAGTAAATCGTTTTTTTTTTGTTGTCTAATTGACAATTATGTCCACTTTTATGAGTTCTTGTTTTTAAATAATATCGATAACATTTCTAGAAAACGATTTTTATTTCAGTAAAAGCTATTTGCCTGTAAATATTTCAGAGAAATGTTACTAAAATCAGTTTAGAATATATTTAAACAAAGATTCATTGTTGGAATACGGAAAGAACGAATTGCAAATTCGACCAGAAGGGTTGTTCAAGGAATCCTTTAGAGGTCGCATAACACACTTTAAAAGCATGGAAGGGTCTAACTGTTTGTATCTAAAGTTTAATCATATACATATAAACATAAAATCTAAGTCACTACGATTCGATCGGCATGCACATGCATCATAAAATTACCCATAATACATAGTTCGAAGGTCTGCCAGTTCAATGTTTGCGATCATCAATATTTACATTTCACTGAACCTGAATGCACTATCAAAGCTGCGCAATGTTGAACGTCAGAAGTATATAAATGCATATTACTCACTGACATAATTTTTGATGATGTTTTGTCATTTATATAAAATAAAATGTACACGTCTATACACGTGTATCACACACTCCTTTTGTAATATTCATCGCCTTTTAATGACAATGAAACAAACATTACAACGAAAACGGACACAACAAATATGCGACGGAATTTTTTCAGCCTAAACCTGCAGATCCTATGCTATGGCTGGTTACTGCAAATTTTATGCGTGTATTATTCTCTCGCTATTTACCAGCTTATGTGAACGAGTTGAATCAGTTTCACTCGCAAATCAATAAACATTGCTTCTCTGATATTCGCGGTAGCCCAGTTCGTAGAGCATTGGACACGATATCCAAAGGTCGCCGGGTTAGCTGCCTCGGCGTGTCCTTGTAAATTGCATTTCGCTCCTCTTTCCTCGGCATGACAGAGCAAATAAAGAGCTAAAAATGCCCCTAGACATTCTCACCATTAATTAAATTGGTTGCACTTTTTGTTTAAACCTAATTATATCATTAATGTTTTTCCTGAAACACTTCTTTGTTTGCTTATTACACAGTACTCTTGATAAAGACAACAGGGAGATATATTCCGCTATTTCAAAGTCGAGATTTTTCATATCTTGGTGATTTATGATTTGTTTGTTTGGTGTTTAAATGCACATTAACACAAAAACACTATTCAGTGCCGAGATAATGGGGGTACAGAATCTTGTCCAGACAAGCAGCAGCCAACCTCAGCAGATCATGACAGGATTCGAATGTGCAACTTTTGCATAACGAGCCAGGCACACTAACCCACTGATCCGCAGTCGCACACAAAGTTTCTAAATGCAGGAAAGTAGTCCGGTCACCGACATTTATTTTGCACCAAAGACTCACGCTGTCAGTAATGTGAAGTAAAACGACGTCAATTGTCGCCAATCTGACGACCCTATTTTCATAAATTATACATAATGGACGACTTTGATCCAATGAAATTTAGCGTATTGTCTGCGCTTACTCACAAGCTTACATGATTTTCCATACAGAATTCTTAGATATGCTATACTGAAAATTAATTGACGTCCCATGTGATGATAAAGGGTACAATTTGTGTCCGCCAAATTAACTTTATAAGGGCGTATTTTAAAGAGATCTTAAACTATGACGTCATACGGCGATGCATAATAACCGGCCTCAAGACGAAAAACCCATTTTCTAGTCGGAAGTAGGTCTTTTAACACTGGTTATCGATTTTTTTAGTCTAAAAATAGATTTTTATGATACAAAATTCAATATTGTAAAGTTAAGTCGGACGCCAGATTTTTCTTTTTTTTTACTTTTCTTTTTTCTTTTTCTACAATAAAATAAATCCTTTAAGGAAGAAAGAGTTATGTCCCCATTCCTCGCTGGGATAGAGAAGGATGCATTATCCTTATCCAACAATTTCCTGAAGGAGCACGATGAGGGCGGGGCTGGATGGAGGTGGGTTGGAACCATATAATGAAAATAATTCAAAAGATTAAAATTAAAATTAAAGCTAAATTATAATAAAAAACATAAATAAAACAAAATAAATAATTAAAAAGAAAATAAAATTAAAGTACAATTAAAATAAGCACAAATAAATTAAAATTATATAAAAATATAAGTTAATTATATAAAATAGTTGACTGATGATTTTTTCCCACTCAACGAGTCTGACGTGCTTGGGCGAACAAATCGCAAATATGATATCAGACAGTCATTAAATAAATAAATAAAATAAATGAATAAATATAAATTACATTTTTTTTTAAAAAAACCCCATACTTTCTCCACTTCCATCCAATGGGAAGAGAGGATCCCATCCCATCCCCTTTTACCCCTAGAATTAATGTTATTTAGAGGTAAACTCGAAATATTTACATGCATTTTCCTGCCTGGAATATATCATTGTGAGACGACAAGGCTGTTTGGCACATCAGCACATCCAAGAATATAGACACATCAGTACATTCAATGCTGGATTTCAGTCGGAACATTATACTTTTGGACTTGTGATAGAACGTTTAAGACTATATGGAATTTAAATAGAAACACTGTAGTTCCTTTAAAATATTCGCTTTGTATTCAGGGAAATAAATTATTTGTTTAAATTTACTAAAATTGTTGGATTCATTTTTCTTACATAATTTGAGACCATAGATCGTAATAAAATAGTTATACTTACAAATCGACAGACTCTCTTCATTTAATTCAGAAAGGTACGATGATATTTGGAAATCGGAGTGACTAGTTAAAAAGATCAGAACTAAAACGTAAAAGGAAAAATAGTATAAAATGGGGCCAATTTCTGCAAAAAAAGAAACAGAACAAAATCTAAAAAGAAGCAGACAAAGAAAAATTAAATAAAATACTAATTATAAAGGAAGACAAAAGAAGATATATGCAGCGACTAAATTCAGACACTTATTTATTGTAAAAATGGCGTTCTTTCACAATACTTGTGAAATATGTGTATTACGAAAAGAATTGGACCTATTTTCAAGAATCAAGAATTGTCTTAGTGCCCAGTCTTTTTAATCTGAATATGTGTCACCCTAAGCTCAGCTAATATTTAGACTGATTGTATTTTAAATATTAAAAATTCTGATAAATACATTTCTTTTTATTTCAACACTTTAAAATGAGAATTACTAGACCAAAAGGTAGTGATATCTGGTACAGAGTAGTTACTGTTATAATGTATTACATTCTTGTATTAAACAAATTGGAAGTTTTTTTAAACTATACCTTAGTCAGTATTACAATAGAATGTATCACATCAATCAGTTGATGAAATGCTGATGCACCCAATGATAAGGTCCGTATGATTCATAATAATGGACTATCTCAATTAGATACAACAATAAAAGGATTGAAACTGCAATTTTACCAGACATTTCTTATTAATGTTGTGGATATTCATTTTAAGATACACTTTAAGATACACTTTAATAATCATAAATTTATTTTAAATGGAAAACAAAAACAGGAACTCCAGAATCCTGCATGTGAAATCTTGGTTATGAAACATTATCCAAGACTGGAAGCAATAATAATGCTGTCACGTGATACACATTCACGTCTTATTTTTGAATAATAAACGTTTTGATGGATCTTCCATTTCCTTGACACGGAAAAAGCTTTATTAATAATCATATACCACCTACATTTTGTTTTATTTTTATTCTACAAGCAGCATTCAACAGCAGTTATCACGAAACCCCCTTGTATTTTCCAACTGTATCAATTACATCATTTAGTGTCCATCACAATAACCCTTTGTATTTTCCAAATGTATCAATTACACAGTTTAATGTCTGTCACAAAACCCCACGTACTTTCCAAATCTATCAATGACACCATTTAATGTCTACCACGAAAATTCGTTGTATTTTCCAATGTTTCAATTACATCAGTTAATGTCTATCGCGAAGACCCGTTTTACTTTTCAAACCTATCAATTGCATCATTTAATGTCTAATCAAATCTGTTTTATTTTTTTTAAAGCAACGAAACTATAATTACAAATAATGTAAATTCTACAAAAATATAAACGTTATGAGTCTAAAGAAAGTATTAGAGAACATGAAAGAGAATTATCGACACTATTTGTAGAGTTTAGACTAAAAAAATGTTTTGCTGTAAAATTGACACAGCGATTTATTTTACTTAAAACTGGAAATTTTCCTTGTAGTACAGATTGCATTAGCTTATATTTCACAAAGTTCTTGCTAAGTGACTTACGAAGATTCAGCAGATAAAAATGGAGGGCGGGGAATAAACGAATAGTCTAAATTCTGAAAGTGCCATCCGACAATGTCTATGTCCACAAGAATCAGACCAGTGAATGGTCGACTATTGGGTGTTACAATTACAGCTCCAATCTTGCCTCCATCTTTCGAACCGTCTGTATGCACAGGCGCAGGACTCCGATTGGAGGTCCCGATGTCATTGGATTTCCTCTGAAAAAGCACAGAATTTGTTGAGGAGTTTGAATTAGCAAAGGTCAGATATTATTTTTGAAAGGAGTTGATACCAGTTGTGGTGAATAGGGAATATAGAAGTTTGCAATATTAGGGTTTTACTGTTTTAAGTGCGGATAAATTCACATGTCCAAATGTGGAAAGAAACTTCGGTTTTAAGCGTATATGGTTGGTATTTAGGCATAAACACTACATTATGGAGTTTTATGGATTAGAAGATAGTTTTGGTAAAGCACTGAAAACCAGTTTCCTCGTCTGAGATATAGTGATGCTTGATTTGTCTTGGCATAAAGGCTTTCTGAAAGGGAAGTTCTAAATGCAGCCAGACAGAGTCTAAGTCCCCGACTGTGTATCGGATCAAGCATTTGCAGCTATGATTAATAATCTGATCCCGACACATTCTAGCCATTCTGAAATTTCGATCTAACTAATGACCCAATTAACCTGAGCGTAAACAAATGAGCGTTCGGTTCTTGAACAATAAATTCAAGATGGCTGCTTGGAACTGCAGACGTTTAACACATTCTTCTTAATATTATGAAAACAGTTATCTTTTAACAAATATTATAATAAAAATTACGTTATTTTAGTCTGGAGTTAATATCTTCCTTTATCAGTAATACACGTTCTATTGCATGTCAAGCGAGAATTATTACAAAAAATCCTACAAAACTATTAGGTTCTTGAATGAGAAAATTCAAGTTGACTATTTGGAAAAAAATGGAGAAGATAAATGCATTATCTTTATTTATTCTTCGACGATGTAATGTTTTATTCCTTTCATCCCTTAAGATAGTTTTATTTTAGTTGTTTATAACTATTATTTTTTATTTATTACATTTTGTCTTTAGATTTTTAGTTTTATTATTTCAGTTTTTATGTGAATAATTTGTTAGCTTTCATTAATATTTTAATTTTTATCAATTTCTTTTAAATTATGTCATTGAATTGTATTTAATCTTAATTGTAATTTGTAACTTTTGTTTTATTTTAGTTTATGGTTGCACTCGCCTCCGCCCTCCAACTTCCCCACCGACTTCATGGTAGGGTAGATAGGGTCTTCTTTATACCTACAACTGAAGTGGAGGTAACTCGTTTATTAATCGAAACCAAAATTCGTTTTATTGTACAAAATTGAACTGAAAATAAGAAATATAGCATGTTTTGTATCTTTGATTTTTGTATATACCCTCCCCCCAAATAAAAAAAATAATAAAAAAATACAATCTGGCGTCCAGCGACCTAACACTGAAATTATAGTATTATCAATTTTAGGTCATAAGGTCCACAACCAATCAGTTTACTTCCGGTCATAAACTAGTCTGTCAGTCTTGACTAAAACTAGTGCCCTGTCGTACTTCTACATTAAATTACGACTGATATGGGACCGCTCCGGTGGTCTAGTGGTCACAGTGTCCGCCTCGGATGCGGGAGGTCGTGGGTTCGATCCCCGGCCGAGTCATACCAAATGCTTAAAAAAAATGGTACTAACAGCTGCCTCGCTTGGCGCTCAGCATTAAGAGGTTAGTGTTAGGACTGGTCCGCTTGGTGTCAGTATAATGTGACTCTGTGGGATATCATGCTACATGTCAGCGATATGATGTGCTAGTGCTAGGCATCACTAGAAACTGTCACACCGCAGACGTCGTAGCGATATGACTGAAAAATTGTTAAAGGTACGTTAAAAGTCCAAAATCACACACACATACGACTGGTATGAGCATTGTTATTTCTTAAAACAAAATAGCCGATGCGGCGCAGACGATTTTGGAATTTCTATATACTTACATAATCCAAATACATACGGACATCATAATGATAAATGAAAATTTTGATATAATGTTCCATCCTTTCGTCTTTAAACTTTTTACTGAGGGAATGTGTTTAAAAGGGCATTTAGCTCGTAGAGACAACTGCTACAAGAATTGACGCTTAGGATGAGAATATATTTATCTACTGAGAATATTTAGCTCACACGATGAAATTGGTACATTTCTGCTCTTCTTTATTGCAGCAAAAATATGTTTAACTTACCAGTAATTTTCTTTTGTTTTTTTGCATTCACCACCATTCCTAGCCCAATTTAGAAACAATGATTTTTTTTTTACGAAGAGATTCACATTCACAGTCATCTAGACACAAACAGATCAAGGGGAAAAAAAAGAGATGCTTTACACATCCTTTGTTGTCGTTATATTTGTATAGTTGGGTATGTTACAAACGTTCTTTGATGCAGTTCATTACTGTAGTTGTGCCCTGTACACCCAGCCTAGTGAAGTGGTCTATTTGAACAAAATTCTAAAGACATCAAAAAGTCCACTATACTTAAAATGAAAAAAAAAATTTGTTTTTGCCTCTGATGACAAGAGATAGAAACAACATTAATTCTTTTTCAGTTTCTTGCAATTGTTATGAATATCTATATCTTGTGTAATCCTGTACATGATTTTATCTAATTTTTATGATTTGTATTCCGGGATATAATTGGTACAGAATATCTTGAGTTAGTTTTGCCTACGCGACCTGAATCTGTTAAGAGCAAAATAATGCTTAGGATCTATAAACAGATGCTTACGAATGTGTTGAAAATTACTAAAAATAATCTTAATAATAAAACTTCTAGAAGGTTTCAGTAACTTCTCATTTGTTGGGCTAGGTCACATGAATAAGCAAGTTTGACGCAAAATGAATAGTGTATTCTCTCACGTGGGGTCTTTTGCGAAATCCATTTGTAACAGACAGAGTAAAGAAAGAAATTACCGACACAATCGGTTTCATTCCGATTTTAGAGTCATTCAGATTTCTTGTGTTCCTGTTGTAAGTCTGCAGAAGTCTTTTATGTTGAATTTAGAAAATTGCTCGAGAGGAAAACCATTTGTTTGGACTGTTCAGTGGAAATTGAAAGTGCTCATTATTTGGACCATAATATTATTCTGGAATTGTTATAAATTATTCGAAGGGATTCTGGACAACGCCATCTTGACAACGTCAGTTTTCTTAGAGGACAGGGATATTTCCGGTTTTTAAATCAATAAGAACCTTTTACATTCATTTAGGACTTTCATAGACTAAGTTTTTCTCATATCTTTTTTATAACCTTGATAATTAAATTGTTGGTTAAGCTTTACAAAACTTGTTGGTTTCGCTTCTTGTATGTTACTATGTTTCTGACCGTAGAGCCCTAATACAGTAATTGTCAGTATAATTGTGCTGATTGACTACGATATGAGAATAATCACTGATTATAATACAAGCTATTGGGCAACGTATGTCACAGTGACTTATTATGTACATTATGATGCGTTCCGCTTTAGACTCGATCTCTCATCAAGTTTCTTCAGTATGCAAACTTAGACGATTTAAAACGAAGAGTTCCATCAGTGCAAGTTAGTAAAGGTAACTTGCATGGATTATTGGGATATTGATTTGAAGATGAAGCTTTAGACATTTTATTTTATACCCCAATAGTGAAAGCATCTACAAAAGTTATACAATGGGAGCTTGAAATAATTACAAATTTGAAAAGGTAGGTCCAAGTGATTAAAATTTCTTTATAGATGTCTCAGACTGTAAACAGTCATTGGGCGTCTTTAATTTGATGCTGCTAACACCAAAATATAGACATGCAATTGACACATGAAATGTAGTCCATAGTGATGGTGTATTTGTATTCCCTATGAAGGGGAAATCATATTACATTGTAACAGCATTCTCTTCAAGCGTTACACAGTCATATGGGCATGAGAAGTCACTGCTACTATCGGTGTAGAAACACAACCATAGACCCTGATGATCATACAGTTGTATTCCCTGGGAAGGGGGGGGGGGATAGCATTATAATGAACCAACACTTTGTTCAAACCTAGTAAAGTGACAAGGGCGTAAGGTGAACGCACTCTTAAGTTGTAAAAACAGTAGTCTCAAAAAGTTTCCTACCAATCAATTAAACATATCCAGATAATAGGAGATAGGTATTTCTTTGGCTGGATGTATGTGCATTTATGGAAAGTGACTACATATACAAGCCAACTGGATGAAGAGAAATCTAAATATGTAAAATCAAGATTATGTTAATCAAGAACTTGATATGCTTTGGAACAAATTCGTCTGGCGGAGCAATTTTTGCATAGTACTTACACTTTTGTAAATTAGTAGGGATTTGCTCATGAAGGTCAAGGTATATATGCACGATCCCCACCATTCTAAGATCATTCTGCTATATTGGAACTTAATATATGGAAAGGAAAAATCAAGCAAAATATAGTCGAGGGAATAACGTTATAAGTGTGCCATACAGTTCAGGTCAAAGGAGAGCATTTTGTGCCTAGAAATAGTTAGTGAAATCTGCCATAAAAAACATGCTCTTCAGCATGTAAACATTGCAAATTTTTATTATTTCTAAATTTTCTAAGAATGTTTAGGTTCAAACAACACCATGTTCAAAATATCCAAAACTCAAAAACAAAACATGAAAGTCAAATGCTACTATGTTTCGATTATAGTTTCCTGTAACTGTTACGTAATATAGATCAGTATATACCGGGGATGGAGGTGGAAGAGGGAATCTTTAAAAGGAGCTCTGTTTTGCTAATCATTGTTGAAATTTAGCACCATACAGTAAATATAATAACGACAGGCAGTGGATTGAATACTGGTTCACAAAAGGATGGACTGTAATTAGGGCAAAAATTGGTTAAGTTATTATATGAAGTGATACCCAGCTGCATATGCTGAAGGCACGTCAGCATGTTGTTCATAAAAGAAATAAGGAGAAACTCATCACTTAAGAGCAATCAGACATAATGAGCTTCGATTAATTTATATCATCTGATTGCAACAGGTATCCAATTATTAAATGTAACAATAGACGTATTAACATTTCAAGTGTTACCGACATATACTTTTCATCACAGTGTATCGTTTTGTGTACGAAAATGACCCGAATACAATGAATAAGCTTTGTTAACTAAATATCCCTATAACTTGGTTGGATCTATATCTGAAACAACCCAAAAAGTATTAAAAAGAACGAATGGATGAGTGACACTTACTCTCTTCCAAAAGCTGAGTAAAGGTGATAATGGGATGCATATGTATATATATATATATATATATATATATATATATATATATATATATATATATATATATATATATATATATAAGATAACATCACAGTGTGGCAAGACTGGACTCAATACAGAACTTGATGATCTCAAAGTACTGTATGGTCGTATAATGTGATGTCCACTCATCAACATTAAACAAAGGCTGATGCCGAACGTATAAAAATAATGGTCGATACGTTTGCTTTTTTAAAATGCGATTGGGCAAGACTGTGTTGAACAAAGACAGTTGGAAATATTTGAATGAAAGTGAAATCAATTCACGGGACAGTTCAGGTTGGCGTGGGTAATTGGTGATAAAGTGCTACCCATTTGACATCATAGAAATAGATTTTCAGCCTTGATGCCTATTTAAAATTAGCTTATTCTTGACGCCGAGTATAAAACTTAATGGTAATGACCGAGGATTCTGAATAATAAACGACGATTCCGAAGAGTATAAAACTTAATGGTAATGACCGAGGATTCTGAATAATAAACGACGATTCCGAAGAGTATAAAACTTAATGGTAATGACTGAGGATTCTGAATAATAAACGACGATTCCGAAGAGTCACGATTTAATCCAAAATGTCCACTTCTGGTTATGACGTCAAATTCTGGTATCAACTTCAACTTCTGGTCCATATATACACCATGGTAATCGTGGTTTTCCGATTAAAAGTAGGCAAATATTATTCTAATGATACATTTGGTTTTCTCGGTTATCTATTTTCTCAGGGTGTTGCTTTTAATAACCCACCAAGAACTCCCCATGGCTAAACATAACGTTAATATAGAAAACAAAATAAAAGCATGCAATGACTGGTTTTTGCCACCTATAAATAAAAGAAAGCAAATCCTGATAATTTATGCAATTATATCGAAGAAAACGAAACTCGGCTATTATAATAGCGGGAGAGTTCAGTGCCCGAAAAAGAGTGCATCACCCCATATTATTTATTTTAATATTAGCACAGAATGAACGTAATAATCCCATGAAGAGAAAATGCATTTTTTATACAGTAAATGGATTTGGAGTCTGTCTTACTCAAACACACGGAGTATACCTGATAAGTGCAGTTCTTAATCTACCATTGTCAAATGATAGCATGCGAAGCAAGAACGCTTGTCTAAGGAAATCGAATGGTATGAATAATAACCACCAAATACGGTAATGACTGCTTTCTTAGGAAGATTGGAACTCACGCACAAATTATTCCCCAAGAAGGCATTATCCTATCGACCGTTTTGTTTTCTGTTCGTCTAAAGCAGAAAACCATTCCAGAAATCTTATTGAACAACCATGCCATCTAGCGACTCACGCGATCCTGTTGAACACTCGTGCCATCTAGCGACTGACAAGAGTTAACAGTGAACTGGTTTACACGTCTTTATGAGACTGAAGTTTAAATGATAAACATGAAATATTTATGAAGTGCGGGACACGAGACATTTGTCCAGGTTTTTTGTCGGTACAGATGGTTCATTCGGTAATACAAATATTTCACAGGTTATCTGTAAATTTAACAAAAATCATGAGTTTCATAAATTTCCTCAAAATAGCAATTTTCTTTTGCAAGTGATCAATGTTTACTGTCACCAAACTTTCATAATATGACAAGCCCGTTGATATGAATTAATAGTTTAGCATAAACCCCAGACCATGAGATCATTTTTACCTTGTATATCGAACTCATCTCTTGCAGTAGTGACATCATCGGTTGGTTTTATATAGTTTAAACATATTGTATAGGATCGCAAATAAGGATACAGGGTAAGAGGACGAGAAACAAGCCTTTCAACTCTAAAGTTCGTTTCCATTTCAGAATGTAATACTTAATTAACGATTATGCAGGCAAGAGTTCTGGAAAAATACATAGGTGACGTATATGCAAATAATGCAACGAGAGGGATGACAGAAGGATGCGAGCCGAGGGACACTGGTTAATGTGGTTTGGTACGTACAATTTTTACTGGTCATAATGGAGCAGAAAGTAATCATATGTTTGTGAATCATTCTGTTTTAATACAAAAATTGTTGCATTTACTTTTGTATCAAAATGTTTAATTCTGATATTTAAAGTTGTCGTGAAATCAAAATTTATTAATATCATTATTAATATTCATAATGATAATCCTGGATGTAGCTCATTTGGTACCCTATTAAAGAGTCTTCAATTAAAAAGAAAATGGTGGCCATTTGTCAACGTCGTTTGCATGTAGTTCTGAGACAGGATATAAAGCAAACTTTGGATATTCTTGGATAATTAATTGCTAGAATTAGTTGGGTGCTAAATATAGCACCATGCTTGAGACGAAAGTTACGTCTGACTTGAATATCAAAGAAAAGGGAACGAGAAAAGAAAATGAAAGCACGATAAAAACTAGTAAACATACAAACAAAATTATAAAGGACCTCTTACCTTGGATAAAAGCATCATTATCAGGTATCCAATAGGAAACTTTTTTATGACCGTCACTAACATTTAACATTCAAATCTCCCCTTTTCTACACGTTCACACATAATACCCATTCCTCGAGAATAAAAATCCCGTTTCTGTGATTATTTCAAATACAGGCCACCCTGGTGCGAAGTAGTAACTACAAAAAGGATATCCCCATTCGATGATGATTTTTGCGTATTTCCGGATGAAATTTTCCTCACTGAATATGAAGAGGGAGCGTGTATTTTGCTGGCTTAAGCCTGGAAGACTTAATTGGGCGGCCTTTTTCGCCACCTGTCCCAGTGTCCCATCATACGTCCCTGACGCATCACCGTCCCTCTGTCCGCCCGCTGAGATGAAGGACGCCATTCTGAAAGAAAAAGAAACAACATATACAGAAAGATATTAAGCACTATTATAAACTACGGTAGAGGTTCAGATAGAACAATGGTAATATATTCACTATAAATCTCTGCGGTTCTGGGCTGGATCCCCTATCAGACCTGTGCAAAGAGTAATGTTCCTCTCGCCTTCATCCCGGCTATCAATATTTTTTCACTTGATGGAGCATCCAACGCCATCGCCAATTACCAATGCATTGACGGATTTTTACACAAACTTGTAAAACATTTTCAAAACAGACGTAAATATTACACAGTATTACACAATATTTAACGGTACATATTTAGCAGATGACAACTGGCAGGTTGTATTGGAGAAAATAAAAAATAATATAAAGAGAATTAAATAATTTGATTAAAACCAACCCTGTCTTCGTCTTGGGTATTACGGCGACGCATGCGCATAGCAAGATAAAGTTAGGTACAAGCGGTGACTTCCACCTCTTTTTTTTAAGTTCGCGTGTTAACGTATGCTAATATAAAACATTTGCTGATAGGTAATTTTAGGATATACTAATATGGGCCATTTCTAACGTATCATACTCAATATTATATTTTTTTTCTTTCATTCATTTTGGGAAATTTTGTTTTTAGACGTATATTAGAAAACTTTAACTGCTTTGACGGAGGTGTACAGACAACTAAACTATTCATCTAAATATAGACAGGATCACCCTATATACTACAAACGTTTCCCTTTCCAACTTAAACAAGATTGATCACCTTTTTCACTAGAGATATGGGTCTTTCAACTTCTGTATCGGGATTGTGAAATAAATGGCTTTTCTTTCGTTTCTGATCATTTCGTGGTTCAACAGAGAAATTTCTGTCTGAATCATTTTAAATTTAGATGCCCGTGCCAATGAAGAGCAGATCCGGAATGTGGGCGCAGTTGAAAAGAGACTTACCAATATTAATGGAAGAGGGTGTAAACTGTAATCTTAGTATTACACTAACTTCGCACTATTTGTATATATTAAATTATTTATGTAATTTTGTTGTTCTTTTATTTAAACGCACTTGTTTGACAGCTGTCGATAATGGGAGTACATCGAAATCTAGTTGTCCATGAAAAATAACTGTGAATCGGAAAATGAAAAACATAATCACTTCAGCAGTAGGTGGAAAATCAGTATGGCTGCTGTTGAATTGCCTTCAGATCTCACTTGTTAATTTCGTATTTGGAATCATCCCCCAACACCATCCCCCCATCCCCACCCTATTGTTTGAGATAAAAGGAATGACCCTGATAAATACGAGCCGTGTCTTTTAAAATTCATACAGGAACCAAATATGTAATTTGATTTACATTTACACCCGATAGTCTTGAAAATGAATTGGTTTGTTTAGTGCCTACCATTTACAGTTAGACCGTCAGAGGAAATCAATGCTTGGCTGGCTTGTGTATCTCTGCTTCTCTGCCACAGCTGTAAATATCTAAAAATCGAGATGGTTGAGTGATAATGAAAAGCATTACAACAGTGAACTTGAATCATGCATAGCGCCCATATTACGTCTGAGCCGCTTTGACTGAACAAAGTATTAAAACAATCATTCTCTGTCGAAATGAATAAATATAAAAGAGGGCTTGGGCAGTGTCGGTTTAGTGTAAACGCTTTCAGATACACAAGGAATGAACTGGAATGCGTTAATACAAATCTTATAAATATTCTTTCTACAAAAAATAATTGATAGCTTTTATTTTTATCTTTAATGCTGAATTATTCTCACTTTTCTGCAATTTGTCATCGTCCGATGAAGCTTCACCAAAAGGAAAACAACTATCCACTGAGACCTTCAAACTTAGACCTCTCTGATTACAATGAAGACCTTTTCTCAGATCATGAATCTGGATTGTCGACTCCATGCTCTAGCAGGAATGAGTACTTGTTGGAAATTGAAATAAGATAGCAACGCTTTGCTGACCTAAGGTCTCACTGGATAGTTTCGTAGTTTGACACCTCCCTAATTTTAAAGGTAGAAGGAAGGAACCTAATTATCATAAGCCTAGCATTTATAAGTTCACTCAGAAGCTAAATCTTTATTGTGGTTTAGATATCCTTTGAGTTAGGCTTGAAAATGCGTTGGCTTGTTTGGTGATTGCCTGTCACAGTTAGACCAACACTGGAGATCAAATACGTAACTTGGGCTGCAAGTGAACAACCGACTTGGCTTACTTATTTACGTACGTCTGCTACAGAGGTAAATATCTAAAAACTGATACGGTTGAGGGGTGATGAAAAGTATGCTAATTTGTTATAGTACTAATGAACTTTATTCATGCATAAGGCACATACGTATTCGTTTAGCTGCCTTGTCATAGGAAAATATTCAAAATGGCTCTTTGCTGTCAAAAATGAATGTAACAAAGAGGGGTTAGTGGCAGTGTTGGTTCAGTATAAAAGCCACCAGTTGTATCAGGAATTAACCTGACTGTCACAGTCAAAATCTCACATGCATACTTTCTACCAAAATCAATAGTTTTTTGTATCATCAGTGCAACATTATTTTCATGTTTCTGTAATATGTCATTGTGGGATGAAAATTCACCAGATAAGCTGTCCAGGGAGACATAAAGAACAAACACACGAGATGCCATGTTTGAATGATAAGCCATAAAACCCTTCACAGAGACGGTTATTTTGTTAATGAAACGGCTTGTAAACAAACGCCTCTGGCTGGAAAGTGGTTTCTGACATTTTGTAAACAAGTATTGCCTTAAATTCATTTTGTGTTTTGCCATGTATTATTCATATCATCTAGAAATTCACCGCAGTGCAACGAATACGATGTTTACCATTTTGGTTGATTGACTTGGAACATAAACTTGTAAATAAAATTCACATAAAACAAGAGTATAAGATAATCCAGAAGCTGCAGTGTTGTCGATATTGGGAATACATCAAAATGTATTTATCCATTTCAGTTAACTGTGAATTGGAAAATGAAAAACATAATCGCTGCAGCAGTAGGCGGAGAATCGATATGACCGCTGTGGGATTGCCTTCAGGTATCACTGGATAATTTAGGACTTGGAACCGACCCCCACCAGCCCTATCCCAATGTTTGAGGTAGAAGGCATGAGCCTAAGAAATATGAGCCTTTTGTTTATAAATTCACAGATGAACTAAATCTATAATTTGCTTTATATTTACATCGAGACAGGCGTGAAACTGTAATCGTTTTTTTGTTTGTTAAAAAGCACTGACAGGTAGACATCACAGGAGATCAAGTGCTTGGTTTACTTGCTTATGTACGTCTGCCACAGAGTTTAATACCTAAACATCGATATTGTTGAAGGTAGTGCTACTCATTCCAATTTAATCTAACAGCAGTGAGCTTAAGTTATGCATTTAGTCCATATCATGTTTGGGCCATATTGACGGAAGAATTAATTTCAATATCTATATCAAAATCTTAGGGATATGTTTCCAAAATACTTCTATAGCTTTTATGGATCATAAGTCTAGACTGTCGACTCCATGCTCTTGCAATAAACTTAAATTAGCAGATTGCATACTTATCTAAAATAATATTTATCGCGATCAGCTCTTTCAATAATGCTAAATATAATTGGAACGAGTAATTGTTTGAAACTGAAATAATATAGCAACGCTTGGTTGACTTAAAGAACAAACACATTAGATGCCATCTTTGACTGGAAAGCCATTCTCAGATATATATTCAACATTTCCCGAAACTACTATAGATTCTATTTTGATTGAAATAGCTTGTGAACACACGTCCCAAATTGGAAAGTGTTTTCAGATACATTGAAATCATATAGGCTCGTACATTCTGCCTAAGGTATTGGGTTTCACTATATATTATTCGTGTCCTCTAAATAGGAATAAGAACTGTACCATTTAGAGCGATTATTTGGATTGTATAAACTCTAAAATTTTCATAATAACATAAGATAATCCAAAGCTGTAAAGCAGTTAAAGAAACCCGTGTCAGCACATCTTTTATAAACCGTATCCATCTGCCAGTTGCCAAGCTACAGTATTGATAGTTAACACATTCTTAACAATCGCACTGCTTTAACGCTGAAATGTGGTTTGATAAGATAAATGTTTAAATTTCAATTCTTTAACTGAAAACTATATGACTAGGAGTCGAGTGATGAATTATCTACAGCCATGTAATTTATTAAGCTAGATTCATGTACAATTCCAAGGAAGGTTCGGCTTGTGTAATAGAACCTCTCAAATATACATCGAATACGTAGAGGAATAGCCTGATTTGTAATGTTTCATTGAATACGTAAAGGAACAGAATGTTTGGTAATGTTTCATCAAATACGTAAAGGAACATAATGTGTGGTAATGTTTCATCAAATACGTAAAGGAACAGAATGTGTAGTAATGTTTCATCAAATACGTAAAGGTACATCATGTGTGGTAATGTTTCATCAAATACGTAAAGGTACATCATGTGTGGTAATGTTTCATCAAATACGTAAAGGAACATAATGTGTGAAAATGTTTCATCAAATACGTAAAGGTACATCATGTGTGGTAATGTTTCATCAAATACGTAAAGGAACATAATGTGTGAAAATGTTTCATCAAATACGTAAAGGTACATCATGTGTGGTAATGTTTCATCAAATACGTAAAGGAACATAATGTGTGGTAATGTTTCATCAAATACGTAAAGGTACATCATGTGTGGTAATGTTTCATCAAATACGTAAAGGAACAGAATGTGTGAAAATGTTTCATCAAATACGTAAAGGTACATCATGTGTGGTAATGTTTCATCAAATACGTAAAGGAACATAATGTGTGGTAATGTTTCATCAAATACGTAAAGGAACAGAATGTGTGAAAATGCTTCATCAAATACGCAAAGGTACATCATGTGTGACAATGTTTCATCAAATACGTAAAGGAACAGAATGTGTGATAATGTCTCATCAAATACGTAAAGGTACATCATGTGTGGTAATGTTTCATCAAATACGTAAAGGAACAGAATGTGTGAAAATGTTTCATCAAATACGTAAAGGTACATCATGTGTGGTAATGTTTCATCAAATACGTAAAGGAACATAATGTGTGGTAATGTTTCATCAAATACGTAAAGGAACAGAATGTGTGAAAATGCTTCATCAAATACGTAAAGGTACATCATGTGTGGTAATGTTTCATCAAATACGTAAAGGAACAGAATGTGTGAAAATGCTTCATCAAATACGTAAAGGTACATCATGTGTGGTAATGTTTCATCAAATACGTAAAGGAACAGAATGTGTGATAATGTCTCATCAAATACTTAAAGGAACATAATGTCTGGTAATGTTTCATCAAACACGTAAAGAAACAGAATGTGTGGTAATGTTTCATCAAATAAGTAAAGGAACAGAATGTGTGGTAATGTTTCATCAAATACGTAAAGAAACAGAATGTGTAGTAATGTTTCATCAAATAGGAGAAGGAACAGAATGTGTGGTAATGTTTCATCGAATAGGTAAAGGAACATAATGTGTGGTAATGTTTCATCAAACACGTAAAGAAACAGAATGTGTGGTAATGTTTCATCAAATAAGTAAAGGAACAGAATGTGTGGTAATGTTTCATCAAATACGTAAAGAAACAGAATGTGTAGTAATGTTTCATCAAATAGGAAAAGGAACAGAATGTGTGGTAATGTTTTATCGAATAGGTAAAGGAACATAATGTGTGGTAATGTTTCATCAAATAGATAAAGGAACAGAATGCGTGGTAACGTTTCATAAATACGTAAAGGAACAGAATGTGTGGTAGTGTTTCATCAAATATGTAAAGAAGCAGAATGTGTGGTAATGTTTCATTGAATACGTGAAGGAATAACCTAGACAAACGATTGCTATATATTTTAAACATAGCTTGACCTTGATAATATACACAGTTGATCTAAGGTTGGCGATGTTGACGTGGTCCACTAGCAAATACCTTTTGTCGTTAAAAATGACACTAAATTACTAAATCACGTGGGACTGACCATTTAATTTTAAGAGGGTGGGGAGGGGCCTGGAATATTATTTGCGGAATTAAAATCAAATAGCTTTAAAATTATTCTTGCTCCGATTTATGTAAAAAGGAACCGCAAAAAGAAAAACAGTACTTTGAAACCATATAAGTATTCTTAAGCTTATTGATAAACGAAGACTTGTAAAAGTATTATTTTTTTTTCTTTTATTAATAACTTCTATCATTTACTAAGTTTAGAAAACATGGCTGACAGATTTCTTCCAGTGCTGCTGATTGCGTATGTTATATTATACTTTGGTTACGTGTTTCACAGCAGAGCCTGGCAAGTATGTTATTTTAGTATCGATGCAATGGCAGTAAAGTACTTTGGCCATGGCCATATATCGATAGCTGACCCGGAATGATTTGATGGTAGGATTTGAACCTGTAATGCTCATGTGTAACATATGAAGTAATATGGCATTTCAGTCATAGTGCAGACAGATCCATACTCTAACACTTTACAAGATACATTTCAAAATGGCAGCCTAATGTTAAATTACCGTTAGATGCTATACATTTTTGATACGGTTTAAAACAGGACACCACTTGACCCTCAAGTGTTGTATATTAATAATAGATGTTATATTTGACAGGAAATTTATATAATTGGTTACAAATAATAAAAGCCCTCAATGCCAGGATGCTTTCTGACAAATTTGGTCAAATGTGTGTCTATTTTAGTAATGACAGCAATAGTGAAGACAGTTTGACATCCAGTGAATATATTTGAAAGCCTTGGTGTCAGGACGTTCCCTGTAAAATCGTGTGCAAATCCATCAAGTGGATTTTGAGAAGAAGCTGTAAATAACAAGTGTTGATAGATAACAATTATAAACGGACCATGTACAACGAACGGTTGATAAACGGATGTGCACAATAAGCCCGCTGGGCCATACAAGCACGCGAGCTAATTAATTTGAAATCTTTCAGAATGCTTTATTCTCTGTGTTGTAATCAGCTTTTCGGCTCTGGATAGAGAGGAGATCACACGTAGGACAAACATATATTCTTTGCGTCTTTGCACCTTTTGCGGTACCGAGTTCGATGCTAAGTTCAAACACGTACAAGGTGCGTAGTCACTCATCCAATGTCAGCAGTTTCCTCCAAGCTATTGATGCATCTAATTCGGAGACCACATATAACTTATATCTGTTCGATTGACAGTGTATTGTACAAGTTGCACGGAACTTCCATGCAATCGACGTAAAATACAGCTTAAACTTTTCAATAACGAGCCTGACGTAAATCGATTTGAAGACAACATTTTCAAGTCGTGCTCATGGAATAATAAATAATATAACAATTAATATAATATGTCATTGTCTCCTAAACAGATATCCCCGTTCGACGGCATTGAAATTGGAGTGAGTAACGTTTTAAAAAATATTCGTTAAAAAAGTACAAGTCAGACATGTTTATCACATAAACGAGCCGAAATTGACAAGTTTTCAGTCTCAATGACAGATTCAATTCCATCTGCAAAGTGTTCCTCTAAATCGAAAACCAATCCAAAATTTACAAAGTAAACCCACACCATACTATACCAATTAAAAGAGATAAATACAATTGTTGGTCTACTGAAAACCTCGAGGGAGATGAACCAGATTACATTTACAAATGGCAGTGGTTTCCATTTAGGGGTCATGAATTGGCATACAATATAAACTCGTTTATGAGGCGAGTCAAACTGCAACCAATAAAGATCCTGATGGGCGAGCGTAATGCGCCTGCAGATCAGGGCCTATTTTGTTTGTTCTGCTAATTACTCCTGAGAAACTACACAGACCCAGATCTGGCAAATCATTATGCGACGATATATCTGGGTCTTTGTAGTTTGCTACTGGTCTAGTCTTATAAGACAGTATATTAAAAAAATGTTATAAGAAGAGCGAAATCAGCCACAGTGTCATTGTAACCTATTTATTGCAGTCTCTGTAACGCATGCGATTCCATCCCTGACATATGATTCATATTTAAGTAATTAGAGCAACAGAACCCGATGGCGATACATTCCTCAGTTATACAGATTCGAGTATCTGTTAGTGTCCAAAACATAAATGATTGCATTTATAAAAACATCTTCAATTGTTTGTCGTCGTATTCAAAAGTCCAAAATCAATATCCGCTCTAGCTAATCTAAAATTCAAGTAACATAGTGAAATCGGAGTTTAGGATTGTCTAAAGAATCAGCACACCATGTAGATTCAGTAGATAACGTTCCACTAGCCAGGAAGGCAGCCAATATTGAAATCAATAGACACTGCTGTTTTGCCTATCCCTTTTTGAAATTAGATTTGAAATGTCATCCATCAATGTTTCTCGCGTTCCGTTGAATTTTTTTCTTTCTTGAAACAAGTTGAAACTGCAGACCCCTTGAGATGAATACTGATGTCATTTGGAAACAAAAAAGTCCTTCTGAGAATGGTCTTTAGAGGTTTCGTTCAGTGCGATAATAAACACAATGTCAACTAGAATTTTCCGTTATAGAAGGTTCAAGACAAGCTCACTTTGTTCCGCTTTGGAGGCGACTACGAGATGGGAAAGGAGAGAAAAGTATATGAACTTGCAAGAAATTGCACAGAAAGAGCACGAGCACTAAAGAAGAAGCACCCGACATATGTGCTCTCTAGCACATTGGATCAAAAATAGCGGTACTTGATAGCTATTATTTATAGACACGTTTCGTGGGATACAACAAGCATTCCCGCGCAAAACTACACGATGAAAAAGTATTCATACCTTACCCCGCGTGTTTTTTAAAACTTGGGGTTGTTGGTTTAGCACGCACTGAAAATTTGGAAAATAAGTTTTACCAGGCAAGTACACTGATGTGTATTTGTTTCACTTTCGAAGTTGATTTTAAGCTGCTAATATGTCTTCCCATCAACTAAAAGTAAGCATCAGCTACCGTATTTAATAAACGTAACATTTCAACTTACGTGGTACTTATGTTGAAAGGAAGTATACGATCCTCTAAAACATACGCCAACTGAAATTTGTATATTTTTAATGCACTTTATTATTAAATATTTATACACAATACTCCAAGAGATTATTTTGGCATGTCATATTTATAAACTTTGCGTTGTATTGATACTCAATATCAATCTATGTGAACGCATCGAAAATATATGAACACCAAAATAATTGAAGGCATTCTCCAACTCACAAGTCAAATTCATTACATGTCCCAGCTAGATCATAATTTGTGTCTCTTCATTACGTACTTATCATACGAACAAGTTAACCATAACCCCCGCTCATTATCTCGTAGCTGGATACTTTTGAATGCCTCAGTTAGCACTTGGTTGCCTCCTCAAGAGAGACATACGTTGGATTATTGATCAAACAGCACCTAAACGGAACATACATGAGTCAAAACATGTTGGAAAACAAACGCAAAGACGTGTGCTCGTCGATTTGTAAGATCATCTATACAATCATGAAATCATGCTTAAAGTCGGTTCATGTGTTACCTAACTCACATATGACATAACGCTTCAAGTCGGTTACCTCTGTTACCAAACTCACACATGTATTATATTGGCAAAGTAATATCTCTGGTACTGTTTTTCACTACTTCGTTTTCTGTCATTTCTTGGTTTTAATGACTTCGATATAAAAAAAAATTCAGTTACTTAAAGTTTATTCTTGGGACATAAATTTGTGTGGTCCTCCTGGATGGTACAAACCACGAATTGTAGTATCCGAAATCACCTCAGCTCTGAGCGCAGATCTTTGTGTTCTTGTTACTGACGTTCG
Source organism: Sinohyriopsis cumingii (assembly GCA_028554795.2). Taxonomy (NCBI): domain Eukaryota; kingdom Metazoa; phylum Mollusca; class Bivalvia; order Unionida; family Unionidae; genus Sinohyriopsis; species Sinohyriopsis cumingii. Next base: position 17,419,689 of record CM068839.1, on the reverse strand, counting down.
TCAATAGTTTCTACGCAAATAATTGTGTTTAAAACCGCCTAGATCCCTGATAGATTATATTTTCAACAGCTGGATAGACCTGCATTTCAAGAATTATTTACTCTACCTGTCGAATTTTGCATTGATGAATTAGGCACGGATTTAACAGTTTTGCATGGTACATATCTCAGACCCATGCCTTCTTGGGCATACATTCTAAGAAATAACTGGAGAACATAGTCATGAAGATTCTTGGTGACGCGTGATATTTTAATGATTATATCCTGTCAGAAACTTCCAGATCATAGCGATCTTAGAATCCAGTATGATTTTGTAATGTATGTCATATAACACTAACGTTTAATCAAGAAGTTGAAGAGAGGCGTTAAGAACTAACACGTTCTCAGCTAGCCATTAAGGAAATAGGTCTCCTCTTTCGCTGAGTTGAACATCCATGTATATACGTAAAAAAGAGAACGTCATTATCTGCAAAAGCACAAAAACTGATATCCATACAAATAAAGTGCTTTTGGAGTATACGCGATGATCAGCCAAGAAATCACTAGATTGTAATGGTTGCTCAGACTTCATGGTCACTTTAAATTGTCAAAAGATGTTGAAGAAGTAAAATAACTTAACAAAGATCACTTCAACTGGCTGGCCGATGCACATTTTAAATGTCTAAGAGGCAAATAAATGCAGAGTGATGGTACAAGAAGTACAAAACAGCATTGACTGGGAACGATTCCCGGTAGACCACACCGAATAGAATCACTAGGACATTAGTGTACAAGTGTAAATAACAAACACTGGATGATTTAAAATACAGACAGTGATGCATGACATAGGTGTTTTCAAGCAAAATCCAAAAACTGGATGAATCGAGATACAAGGAAAGAAAAAGTACAGTTGTTGTAGAAAATAAGATACGATCAAGTGTTGTAAGAAATCTCCGAAACATTTATTGGAAAATTGTGAAAGCATCTTTATGGTCACATGCAGTTTGATGTCAAGACTAACGTTGGTCGGAACAGAAGAATTTGTCAGAATGAACACTTTTGTAATAAAATACGGTAAAAAGCATGACAAATGCATTTCGAACTGTCCAAAAGTTCTACGAATGGTTTTGTATCCATAACAGATTTTTGTTAAACCCGTGTTTGACGAGACAAAGGTATCCTGTTTCCAACAGCAACGGTGTTAACATTATTAAAGTGTTTTGCTTAAGTAGTTTGAAAGTCACGTTCGTTCTACATCACTTGTTCGGATCTACATAAACTTTGAGATAATATCACAGGGTGTATAATTGTCGTATCTTGAAATGCCAGCATTTCCTATAATACCTGCATAACAAAACAGGTATCGGTGTTCCGATCTTATCCGCGTAAGCAAACAGTGCAAGGAGTTCCCATCATCGTTTCTGTGTAAGCAAACTTGTTTCATTGTAGCTAGCAATGTCAAAGTTTAGTGTTAGTTAGATATTAGGTTTTGTAATAAAAACGACTTGTGAACTTTAGCATAGGCATTTTATTTTATGCATACAAGTGAGAATGAAGGAAAACATCTTGCAAGCAGAACCCATAACTTAATCAAGGCAATTAATTTGATAAATGGTCTTTATCACATACTTTCTTGTGTTCAATATCACCAATAACATGCTGGAGTTATTGTATATTTTATTATGTATCCTTTCTACCGCAAATTAATCCATTCACATCCCCTTCACCAGTTTTGTTTCTCATTATCTATTTTCTATTTAAGACATGAAGGCATATCAATTGTATCGATTTTAATGTCAAATTAGGATCTGTTGAGTTCCCAATTTCCTCCCAGCAGCACCATCTTCGAAAAACTATCAAAGCAACAGACCCTGTTGAGACCCACCGCGGTATTACAGTTAATGTGTGTTTCATCCACCCACACTATTACGCAACAGATTGATTCATGTACATGGTTACTGACATTCTTCCCTGACTTTATTAGTAGTCCAGATAAAATCAATATATATCGATCTGCTTTTAGAGTCTACTACGCGCACTCTGGAAAACTGTACATTTACGTCTCAAATGTGAATTATGTCCTGATTATAAAGCAAGATCAAACTACCGTCACTTAAAGCAATAGCAGAGTCTTTCGTGAACAAGTTGACGTGGTAAATGTTGCCGCAATATTATTTTGTGTTTTTCAAGAATTTCGATACTAAATTAATTTGTTTGATCCTATATTAACGATAGACATTGGAAATCAGCTATCTGCGAAGCACGCAAGGATAGGCAAACATGTCAGTTTGATATTTCTTGCTCAAGGGAAACTATTATTTCGTAGATGAAAATCTAGAATCAAGTTTTCCTGTAATTGAAACTTCATTATAATTTGCTTGGAGAAAACAAAACTCATCTAAAAGCATAACATGACAACAAAAGGTCATCGAAAATAGGAATAAGTATACTACATGAAACAAACATGATGTTGCAGGCAATCGGCCAGACATATATATATATATATATATATATATATATATATATATATATATATATATATATATATATATATATTACGGTTGAAAGGTATGAATAACAAATTAGGCGAAGCGGTTTAAACATATTTTGTTTGAAGGACTACATTATTAATTTATGTTTGATTATTATTTTAGCTTAACTATCAACGTTAAACCAAACTTGCATAGTCTTTCGTAAAATATGGCTTTTCATTCATTTCCCCATGTTCTTAAATAATGAGGTTTATTTCATCTTAGGTTATTGTAGTTGCCTAGTCAATATCTAATGCAAAATTCCAATCATTTCCTCTAACGTGTCTCAACAATTCTTTTTTTAAATTACATAGTTCGAGCATGTATAATCTACCCTAATTTTAAGTGACAGGGTTTTCAAGGAATTAGACTGGTTTTTAAGAAGCAACTACTATATATTATCCGACTACTACATGTAGACTGGTTCATGTGCCAAATAACGAGAGTAAATTCACCGAGAATGACGTCAAAGATACCATAATTGCCTCAGGGTGACAGCCTTACGTCTATCGTCCAAGGGAATATATATATATATATATATATATATATATATATATATATATATATATATATATATATATATATATATATATATATATGGACCGTTAATCTAAATCTTAATTCTTCTCATTATCTGCATTTTTCAGCCAGTTATTTTTCAGAAGTAGAACCTGTCAGTTAATCGATATTGTTAGTCAGAGATAATGCAATGCTATGATACAAATAAATGAAAATGAGTCTAGCGTTTCCGAGGTCTTTCTAGATTTATAGAAAACGTTTTATATGTACAAACACTTGAAGGAAACTGGAAAATCTGAAAAGTAGTAAAGATATGATAGTGGTGTTCTCATGTGTTGATCGAGTGCGCCCTTTTCCCTTTTTAAGTAGATAGGTTACCAAAAATTCCCATATAACTTTGTGCATATACTGGACTGATTTACACTCCCGGACTATTTTCAGGGTTACGGTAAACCAGTGGTGGAAAAAGGCTGTGAAATACGAAAAAATGTCGCTGAAGGTGAAATTATTCTACCGTCTGGAAAAGCATAAAGCCAAAAGCGGTAAAATAGTTACCAATCTTTATGAATAAAATAATGCTAAAATGACTTTTTTACAATGCAATTTCAGCAGCGCCTATTGTAAGCGGAATGATGAGCATTTCGATACAAGGTCGCTATCCAGACAACTTAAATGGAGACGTCCACACTTTGAGGAATTCAAGAACATATAACGTAAGAAACGCCATGTACCAGTCTATACAGTTAAAGGAGGAGAGTGCGTCCAAGAAACACACGAGAAGACTCAACAATAGATTGAGCCAAGAAGACAATGTCTACGAATATATTTGATAACAGGCATACGAAAATATTCTTTGGTCGAGTGCAAGCCGGTAGTTGAGATTACATACATTTTTAAAACCTAAGCTGAAACTAAAGTCAAAGATTTGAAATTAGATAATCAGAAACCCGATTGGTCAGTTATTTGACATATGCTAATCATACGTCAGATTGGTCAACGTTTTTATGCTAGCCATTTCAGAATATTTAGCTGATAAGTGTGAATAATTGTTACACCTGCATTACGCCAACACAGATTATATATAGACTTCAGCATATATTCCAGCGACCTGATTGGCTGAAATTGGAGTCTGGCCTAATATTGACCAGTACAATATTTTCTAAATTTCTTTATGAAAATTAGTTGAAAGAAAATGAGCCCAAATCATGTTGCTAATAGTTCCTTTAACCAAAAAGTTAAAATTAGAAAAGGTCAACATCGTGATATAGAAACAGAGATTTGTGAAGATCAATTGTCTTTTATCAGTAAATGATAATTGCCAATTTAGTCTCGCATAAAATCTCTGTCATATAGCTGCTGTTAAAGATGCTATTTTTCAAAATATTAACCTCCTATAAAATTGAATGTTTATATAGCCATGACCTCCACCCTTCTTTCCAGGAAATGTTGATACACGAAAAACTGTAACAAGCTTTTGTATTTAGTTTTGACTCGAACAATGAACGACGTTACTATCCGAGTAATAAATAACGAGTCCACGTTGCACTATAACTTCGAAAATGGAAAACACAAAACATTGACTCTGCCTACCTCTAGTCTAAACACGCACAATGAAAGCACGTCCAACTCCCCACAGCACGACCAAAACCTGGCTATGCTAGATCACACAATATCATTGATTTGTAGCATATTTCACTGGATGCAAATATTCTCTCCGACCGTCACAGTAGCTATTAGTTATTATGGGATTGTCAATTATTCATCAGTAAATCTGAACCCAGCCTCCTTTATTAATTCATTGTCTGTATACAACTGCAGATATCCAGGTACTACATCTTAAATGGTTACCATGTAAAGAAGCTAAACGCTATTGTACAAAAAGATACCTATATCATTTAATACGTCTCTGTCGTAACATGTAACGTCCTAGGACTGATACTTATGTGACATAAACCATAAAAATATATTAGTTGATTAATTTCTTTTTGTAATTGCTTCTATTTATATTTCAATACAGACACATCTAACCGGGTCTCATTCGTTCAGAAACTTTACTAACCAAATCCTAGGTATGTCGCTTGGGGTCAAGTTTCGGTATAACCCGATTTCGTATATCCTTAATCCCCATATTTTTCGAAACCGACAAATGTTAAACAATTGGGAATCCAATACGATCATTTAAAGATCGGTTCTTTACAGATGATATGGTTGTAAATTTTACTTTCTTTTTGTTACTGTCTGTAAATATCTGTCTCTTTGTTCCAGATACAATTTTATGTATATGTTGAGTACATATAGGTTAAGGTCATGAATGTCGGTGATCAATAAACTAAAATTAATTGTAAATTCCACATAAAAGATAGCGTTAACATGGAACATGTGTGTATAATTTGCATGTTCGAATGTCAAGGTGTGATGTACATAAACCAGAGGTTGATTTCGCGAAGAGAACTTAAGTCTTGATTTTGTACTTAAGTCCGGGTTTTGTACTAAGTTCCATAATCAAGCTATCTGAAATCGTATGTATGCTTGAACCATAAGCCTGATGTTCAATTGACTAACAATTCTTGAAAGCCAATATTTAAGTATAAGAATGATATTGTAAAAGCTGTGGTCTGGTATTTCTTTGGAGATTCATGGCCATTATCAACACTTGACTCTTTTACGATGTTCACAAATATTTCTCTACTAAGTAAAATGAAATAATAATAATAATAATAACAATAATACTAATAATGTTTATAATAGAGGCCACTGGCCCATGATACAAATCCATACATCATGTGGTACAAAAGGATATTTATAGTGCGTAACAAATAACAAACAACATTGTATATATTGGAAGTGATATACATGAAAGTAATCATTACTGCATTTGTCGAATAGGATGACATACAATTACATTTTACACAGTAATCACACAAACGAATTTAAGAAAAACCATAAAACCTGTATAGAGAAAGTATTGTGATATTTATCTAGAGTTTTATTTAACAGGAGTCTTTGATAAAAGGGTTTATCCAATCTGTACCGTTTTTATTGTAAACATTGCTACATTTGTCATCAGGACTTTACTAGTATCGTTTTGTAAAAAAAGACCTAAATTGTTCTAAAGTTGGATTTTTGTATACAATGCTGGGTAAATATTTTCTTCGTATTTCCCCATAAAGCGAAGAAGCAGTAATAAAGCTGAATTCATTTCTGATGTTAACGTTACAAATTTGACACAATCTTTGCTAATAGAAAATACTTTCATATCTTCCCTGTAACTTCTGAATTGCAAGTTGCCCACTCTAAGTATGATGATTTTATAAAAATAATCGCTATCTCGCAACAGTTCTAGAGATCGTTGTCAAGTGAATTCTACTCCCAAAGACCTCGAGTCATGCGCAGTCTTTCCATCGACTTAATAACACTGGACAACAAATTTTTACAAAAGTCATGTTACTGAAATAAAATTAGTCAATTCTTATCAATTTTTATGTGCTGAACACGAATATGACAGTCAAATTGCAAAATTGGCTCTAGTTTTTTTGTAATCTGCAAGAAATTAATGTTTACATAACGAAATGCATTCCAATAGTAAAAGGTCAACTGTAATAGCCTACCTATAAAAAATCAAGTCATTGACTACATCTTAGATTTCTTCGCCTGTCTCTTGTACAGCTGTTCGGGAGCATCTCTGAGGAGTGTCCAGCAGTAGTCAGCCAGCATTGTAGTGGACCATTTTCCCTGGTATCTTTGTTCCATTGTTGCGATATCTTGATGAAAACGTTCGCCGTGTTCATCACTAACAATAGCACAGTTGCTAGGAAAGAAATCCAAATGGGAATGAAGGAAGTGAATCTTTAGAGACATATTGCAGCCAAGTTTCTTATACTTCATCAACATGTCTTCTACTAGTTCCTTATAGTTTTCTGCCCTAACATTTCCGAGGAAGTTTGTAGAAACTAGGCGAAAAGCATTCCATGCTTGTTTCGCGTCACCTTCCAGCAAGTTGTTGAACCGGTCATCTTCGAAAAGCTCTCGAATCTGAGGACCCACAAAAACTCCCTCTTTAATCTTTGCTTCGCTGAGTCGAGGGAATTTTTCATGCAGGTATCGGAATGCTGGCAAAGTCCGGTCAATGGCTTTCACGAAGTTCTTCATCAAACCTAGTTTGATGTGAAGGGGTGGTAGCAAGATTTTCTGAGCCTCAACCAGAGCTGGGTGTTGGATATTCTTCTCTCCAATGGCTACATTCTGCCTGTGAGTCCATTCCTTCCTCATGTAGTGCATTTCCCTTGCTCGGCTATCCCACTCGCATAAGAAACACATGTATTTTGTATATCCTTGCTGCAGTCCCATTAAAAGGGCAACTACCTTCAAATCACCACAGAGGTGCCAGCTGTACTTGTTATACTCAATGGAATTCAGTAGCTGCCTTAAGTTATCGTATGTCTCTTTCATGTGGACAGCATACGCTACTGGAATAGATGGAAGAATGTTTCCATTGTGCAAAAGCACAGCCTTGAGACTCAGTTTCGAAGAGTCCACAAATAGTCTCCATTCTTGTGGGTCATGAGTGATTTTTAAAGCATTCATGAGGCCCTCAATATCGGAACAGAATATCAGATTACTTTCCTTTCTGAAGAAAGGCTCCAATTGCTGGTGGCGCTTTCGATATGCAGTAATTGTGACATCTTCTTCTAGAAGATTCCATTGTTGGAGTCTTGATCCTAGCAATTCTGCCTTGTTCTTTGATAAGTCCAAATTACGAATCAGGTCATTTAGTTCTTCCTGTGTTATTCTGTGTGGGGTTGATGATGCACCACAGTGAAAATCTGGATCACTGCATGCTGATGGACCAGGAGAAGAACAGGTCGACTCACCTTTGTCTTCGTCAGATGAATCAAGAGAATATTCTGCTGGAGGTTCTGGAATAGGAAGTCCCTCACCATGTGGAACTGGTCTCAATGCAGACGGAATAGACTATTCTCGACTTCTTTCGCTTCGTTATTCCGCCGGAAAGAGGAGGAACCAAGCAGAAGTAACAGTCATTTAGGTGGTTGCTTGGCTCTCTCCACACCATTGGGACTGCAAACGGCATTGATGACCTTTTGCAATTCAACCACTGTGAAAGCTGTGTTGTACATGTAGCACAGCATATATGCGGAGCCCAAGGCTTGTCTTGGTCACCAACCTTGCATCCGAAGTAAAGATGATATGCCTTCTTCACTTGAGAATTGATACTTTTCTTCTGGTTGGCAAATGTCACTTCCCCACAAATATAGCAAAAATTGTCCGCGGTATTAACACACTTTCGAGGCATTACTGTTCTTTATTGTACGTAAATGGATAAAATAATAAGTTTTATGTAACAGTAGCTTGAACTGTCTCGCACAACGTCTAAAATATTTTAAATGCTGAACCTATCTGATTGGGCTTTATATAGTACACTGCTTACGTCAGCTTCAGCAGCCGCCTGGCATTAGTATAATAGGCCTACACATGTATAGTACACTGCTGACGTCAACTTACTTCAGCAGCCGCATGGCATTAGTATTGTATTGCATCAGAAAATGATGCAATCAACTGTGGATGATGTGAGCATGATGGTATTATGCAATGTTACATCATTATTCCGGATGTTGCTGCAGTCCTACTGGAGAAATTTACACAGTGAAACATAGAAAATGAGGTATATGAATATCTTCAAAACGAGAGCCAATACAAATTTTTCACGGTTATATTCGTGTTCGGCACACCAAAATACTACAGATTAGGGCCTTTTCAAGTCAGTAATGATTTCACTGTTGACCAGTGTAATCTGGTGCTGCATTACATTTCTGGCTGAACAATGTAAAAAATGTATTTTCATCATTTACGCCATGAGTACACCAAAATATTGCCAAATCCAAATGTCAATAGAAGCTTTTCAACATAGTTAATCCTACAATCACGATCGTCCCCAAAACATCTCAACTGTAAATCGTAGCGTTGTTTAGGATATCCGTCCTCTGGCATTTTTAGAATTATTAGCTAATATTTCAAAATACGTTTATATCTTAAAACTCTGCATACTAATTATTCCCAATTCGTAATATATGAATGCATTTGGATTAGACTTAAGTGTTCCAAGAATATATTCACAAAATGACAAATTAATTTTCTCAATATCATTGGCAACGTATACCCCCCAAACATCTGCTCTATAGTTAAGGATGGTAGCTATCATTGCATCAATTAGACGAAGGAGTCCAGTTACGGGTAATCTGCCAAATTTTGAAGACTTTGCTTCAATGCATGCATAGCCTTCAGGATAGAGTCTTCTGGCACATATACCAAGAGTTTTTTGAAGCAATTATGAATCCTAAATACTTATGATATGATTTAATCTTTAACTCTGTATGGCCATAGTACAACTATTCGTAACTTCTGAGCCACCTCTGCGAAATACAACAACTCTTGTTTTTCAAAAATTGACTTTTAATTTCCCCATTAGGCATTATGTATGCAACTATTGAGCATATTTTGCATCTGGTGAGCAGTGGTAGCAAAGACAAATAAATCTTCTGCACACAGCAAAAAAAATGGTTCTAAGGCTTCAACTAACACTCCCCTGTTTCATTTAGCTAAAGAAGATTTCATATCGTTAAAGAATAAAGAAAAGAGTAAAGGTGATAAAAAAGAAAACATTGGCATACGCCCAAGGGCAACTAATTACATATGTAATAAGATTGTTGGACTTAACACGTGCTTTACATCATTATAAATAGCCATAATGATATTTAACATTTTTCCACTAATCTATTCACTAACTATACTTTTGGTACAGTAAGGCTTTTTCACAGTAAATAAAAACTACATAGAATCTACATTTTCTTAAATATTTACAAATGAATGTACATAATATAAATATATTATCTGCGGTAGAATACCCCGCTCTAGATCCTGGTTGCTCGTCGCCCATTGATCCTATTATTTAAAATCGATGCAAACACATTGCTTAATACAGGTAGTAGACTAACGCATCTGTAATTTGAATGTTCATTTGCATCCCCTTTCTTCAAAATTGGTATGATGAAGGCCGTTGACCAATAAAGCATCTATTCCCTCAGCTTTGTAATGTTTCAGTTTACTCAATGTTAAGCGTACCTCCACTTCAGTGATTGTTCTATCTGAAGTCTCATGAATTCGTTGAACATTTTCATTTTTCTGTATCTGGTCCACATAACTGGAAAAATTAAATAATTCTGAAAGATATTCAAACCATGTTGCAGACGTGATACTGCTTTGCATACAAGTACGTGGATTCTTTATAAGACGCCACAAAAGTTGTGTATTATTACAGTATAATGCAGATAAGAGTCTACTTTTATAAATTTTAATTCATACTGCTTTTGCTTGTTTCTTTTAAGAGATTTTTAATATTTCTATAGAATTTATAAACTTCAAGTGAATCACTTGTGCCTTTTAATCTGAACTGTCTTATATATCGTAAGGCTTTGCTTTTGGCGGTTGTGCAATATGTGTCAAACCAAGGCTGACATGTAACGATTCTTTTTGGAGATGTCACAGCTACGGTTTGTTTTATATTGACTGTCTTCATTGTGCTGGCTGCATCAGGGTAACTATCAGTAATTGTTTCATCGAATTCATTAGGTTTGTTATTGTTTATATCATTTAAACCCTATCCATATTTTGAGATAATGGATCTTTTCAATTTTGGATAAAAGATTTACCTTCTTCTTTGTTCCATATGTATTTATTTATTTCCTTACTCCCAGAAACACTTACAGTCTTCTGCTCTAGTTTACCCATGTAGACAAGGGAAAAACAATGGGCATATATATTGATTCTAATCTATTACCTATGTCGAAGGGTGATATATTTTTTAAATGACACACGTCCGCTAAAGCATAATCTATTGTCGCCATGGATACATATAAATTTCCCGATATTTTTATCTGATCCACATCTACCATTGGCGATTCTCAATCCAGTCATTTGGCATAGTTGATTAGCCCGATCATACATTTCTTCGTCTTCCGTAGAATTAAATTCTTGAATTAGGTCAATAATACTATCATATTTGATAACATCTGGCTCTGTTCCAGTTTAGGCATTAAAATAACCTACAATAATTACTTTATAGTCAGCATATTTTTAGGTGAGCTAACTAATTTTCTACCATTGCCCATACATTGTCTTCGGAATGAACAGAGGGGCATTCAGGTGACAAATATACAAAACCAAAAATTAAGTTCCACTTGAGTATCCTAGCCTCAGATGAAACAACCAAAACAATATTGTTTCAGGCACCTTTTCTCTAGATATATTGAAATACTTGAACAGGGGTTGACGAACAAACCCCGATATCACACCATCCAACCCCAATTGATTTTAGCTGATTGTGATTTAATTCTTACGATATCAGTGTTTTTGTAATCGTTAATCGAAACTGATCGATAGTTTCTGCCCACGTTTCAACACAGCTCAGTATGTACAATTTTTCAACATAGTCAATAAAATCAGAACTCTTTTCTCGAGAAAGTTTATCACTTATGCTGATATATTCCATACCAAGCAACCTAATACTGAAGTAGAACCGCTCTCCTCATGCCTCATCCGGAGTCCTATCTTTTGTTTACATGAATAGAATCATCTCGAACCTCATCAAATATATTATTGCAATCGTCTATTATTAGCTTGTCATATTTGTAGAAAGCATTTTTCCTTGATCTATGGCTTTTTGCAACGTCGGGTAGAGGTTGGAACGACCTTTTCTCACTCTGAACGGAAAATCTTCAGCAACACGTACGTTAACTAGTCTTCTATCTGCCGTTGCATCTTCCTTCTCAGACGTGGTCCTCTTGGCTGCTTCACAAGGTTCTTTCCATGCTTTTCTATTGCCTCTCAACACTTTCACATTGTCGTTATAATTTGAAAGTTTGATAATCAAGAGTCATGGGTTTTCTTTTGATCTCAGCCGATGGGCTCTTTCAACCTCTGTCCTCTCTGAATCCCTCAAATACACTTTATATGATTGTCCCATATCATCCCACGTCTTTTCGCCGATTTTGGGCACACCATAAAACACTAGGTTCTTTCGACGGTAATAAGCCTTCTGCTGCTCAAGCAGGAGGAATGTAATGTTGTTCGTTCGCCTACAGCTGTTTTTCTAATTCCTTAAATTTGTCCGTCAGACTCTCAATCTTCTTGCACAGACCATTTTCTGATTTGCCAGCAATTCATTTTTATTTGTCAGCTCATCTAGGGAACATTTAATAGATACAAATCTTCATTAAGGTTCCTTACTTCATTTCTTATTTCTATCATTACATTTCTCAAGCCTGTATCCATTGTTTCTGCCGACTCGATAAATTATCATCTATCATATCTTCTCTTTCTGTCATACTATTTGCAGAGGCATAGGAGTTCTGCGCTTGAACTTAAACACTAGCCCGAACTGGACTTGTCAGGTTAGGCTTACTCGTCCAAGTAAATAATATGTTTCGAGTTTTCGACCTGTTCCTCGGTGAGATGACGTGGTCTGGTATTACTGAGAGTGATATATGTCGTTTGTGTCCCTCGTGGATGTGTTCTGTCATCTCGACTAGTTTTTGGGGATCGCCCCCTAGGCCCAGGACATGAATTAGTTTTCACACCTTGCAAAAATAACAGGAAAAACAATACACATTTCACTTCCAGAGATAAACCACTGATTTTCTTTGTTGTGATTGATGTAGATTACAGATATTTGTTTTGCTGAATGAAACATCCAATCATGCACCTCCACTGCTCCAAAACAATGCCCAACTTAAAACTTAACAGATGGCGAACAGTATACTTCAGCTACGTCTAGTGTGACCCGAAGCCACTTCTGCACGGTTTTATACATGTGTCTGACCTTCTTTGTTCACACTTTCTTTCTAAATAGAGTCACTTTTTTAACAGCCATGTTATTGTCTTTGTATATTTAACATGATAAAGTTGTTAATATTTACACTTAGGAAAACTCAGCCATGGATTATAATTATCGATAAATATATCATAAAATTTGGGAATTCTTGTGAGAACAATTATTGTGACTGTCACTTCTTGCGTACCGGAAATCCAATAATAATAATAATAATAATAATAATAATAATAATAATAACCTTTCTTTAATAAGGATAACCCATTTGGTCACGAAAGACCAATCTATTTTGTGGTCCTCAAGTTTTGTAAAATGTTTGTTTAAAAACGGTACTTACACGTTCTAAAGTATCCTCGCAAACGTAGTCACACAAATTTAAAATGAATTCGTATGTGTAACGATAGTGGTTAACAGATACATATATCAACAATATACTTTATTTATAGGTTACTGTATTTGCATGGGAAAATATGAACGAGTTTTTCGAATGGAAATACTGCACGATATTGGGAGCGAAGTATATCCATCCGACAAAAGGAGCTCATACAAATTCAGTAACCTGTTTGTTATATGCTCATTTTTTTAAATTCTACCTAATGCTTAATTATTTTAACAAAATACACTACAAGAAACAAAATAACTGAATGTATGCCGTATTCCAAACTAAATACACAAGCGCAGATTCATCATTACACAACAACAACATTATTACTACGCACATAACTCCGCCCAGATAAATTTAAACTTAGTCGCACACTCGACAAAACTTTCGAAATAAATTCCTTGTCTAGTTAAAATTGAAATTTGGAGTCATATTGTGAATGAATGCGCATTGCAACAACTTTTCCATTTGATCTGGAATGAATAGATTTTGGTATTTGTTTCGATTCTACGAAATTTCGTGATTATGGACATGATTTATATTTGACAATTCCAATGAAATACGTCGGATTGAAGAAGCGAGAGACAAGCGTGTTGACATCTGCAAATGTGTTTCTGTTTCTGTCATTGAATGTTTGAAATTATAATGTTGGAAAAATATGAAGTCTTTCAATTGCGATTATCAAAAAGACGCTATGGAATTTAATGTATCTTTCATTTTGAGTGCAGTAAGGAAGATGTAATCGCACTTATATTCGAAATTACAGTAGAAATTCAAAATGTGTAATGAAGCTTGAGAACCTGTGACATGGGTCATGTAATTCGGATTTGCAGAACTAAGAAAATACATTATGAGAAAATTCAGGATGTAAAATTAAGTATTTTTTGCCATTCTTATCACCAGCTAAAGAAGACTGCATATGCCTTGTCACTTGTATGTTATTTGTAAGGACCTTTCTTGCGTCTTTGTATAGCTAGCCTAAATCCGAATCACTGTATCAAAAAAGTTAACGCGGAATGTGCCAAAGCAGCTGGTATGTAGCAGTCCACGAAACATATGCTTTACTTCATTCAGAAACAAATTTAAACAACCACAATGTAAAGCGCCTACTACGCGAGCGTACATGATTTGTTTACAAATCAAAAGTGCTGGCGCCTGCGTCCATTGTTCTTTTACAATAGAAAGTAGTTCCTTTATGCACGTGAATGCAATATGTATACTTGCACGCGAGTTCAGTATCGCTTAATATTGCACGATTCTGACAATGTAAAGAAAATAATGAGCATATATTAAATAGGTTTATTATATGCTCATTTTTTTCTTCATTAACTTTACATTGTCAGAATCGTTCAGTGTTTATAGGTTACTGCATTTGTATGGGAAAATATGAACGAGTTTTCGGAATGAATACTGCACGAACTTTATTATATGCTCATTTTTTATTCTACCTAAGGTTTAATTATATAAACAACATACACAACAAGAAACAACGTAAATGAATGAATGCCATATTCCAAACTAAATACACAAGCGCAGAGTTGACATTACAAAATGACATCATTATTAATGCGCACATAGCTCCGCCCAGATAAATTTGAACTTCGTCGCGCGGTCGATAAAACTTTCGAAAGAAAATGGCGTATCTAGTTAAAATTGAAATTTGCAGTCATATTGTGAATGAATGCGCATTGCAGCAACTTTTCCATTTGATCTGGAGTGAATGTATTTTGGTATTTTGTTTCGATTCGACGAAACTTTGTGATTTTGGACTGGATTCATCTGTACAAATTATACATGAAATACATCGGATTGAAGTGGCGCGGGAGAAGCTTGTTTACGTCTGCAAATGTGTTTCTGTTTCTGTCACTGAATGTTTGAAATCATAACGTGGGAAAAATATGAAGTCTTTCAAGTGCAATTTTCAAAAAGACGCTATGGAATTTAATGTGCATTTCATTTTGAGTGTAGTAAGGAGGATGCAGTTGCACTTATCATCGAAATTACAGCACACTTTCGAAATGTGTAATCTAGATTGAAAACCTATGACATGGCTCATGTAATTCGGATTTGCAGAATTAAGAAAAAACATTTTGAGGAAATTCAGGATGTAAAACTGTAAGTATATTTTATTTCGCCATTCTTATCACCAGCTAAAGAAAACAGTTATAACAGTGCCTTGTTATTTGTAAGGACCTAATCCGTCATTTATATAAGGTAGCTAGCCTAAATCCGTAACATTGCATCAACGCAAAATGTCAAGACAGCTGGGTTTTTTTGCAGCCCACGAAACATGTTTTAGTTCATTCAGAAACAAATTTAAACAACCACAACGTAAAGAGCCTCTTACGCGAGTGTACGTGATTTGTTTACAAATCAAAAGTGCTGGCGTCTGAGTCCATTGTTTATTTACAAAAGAAAGTAGTTCCTTTATTCACGTGAATGCTATATGTGTATTGTCGCGCGCGTTCAGTATCGGGGAATATTTAACGATTCTCACAATGTAAAGTTAACGGGGAAAAAAATGAGCATATAATAATTTACGATATTGCATACCTTCGTATTGCACTCACTTGCAGGACACGTGTAGCCAACAGTGTATTAGGAACTACTTTGCAAACAAATCATGTACACTCGTGTAGCAGACGCTTTACCTTTTGGCTGATTAAATTTGTTTCTTAATGAACTAAAGCAGATGTTTCGTGGACTGCCACATACCAGCTGATTTGCTACATTCCTCGTTAACCTTTTTGATCCAATGCTTCGGATTTTGGCGATAGACGCCAGATTTCATACAATTGCTTGATACCTACAAATAACACGCAAGTTACAAGTCATAAACTGTCTCCTTTAGCTGGTAATAAGAATGGCAAAAAATATGCTTACATTTTTACATCCTGCATTTCCCTCAAAATGTACTTTCTTAGTTCTGCAAATCCGAATTACATGAGCCATGTCATGTGTTCTGAAGCTTGATTACACATTTCGAAACTGTATTGCAACTTCGACTATATTCCAAGTGCAATTATATCCTCCTTACTGCACTCAGAGTGAAATATACATTATATTCCATAGCGTCTTTTTGATAATTGCAATTGAAAGACTTAATATTTTCCCCCATTATGATTTCAAATAGTCAATGACAGAACAAACACACTTGAAGATATCAACACGCTTCTCCCTCGCTGCTTTCAATCCGATGTATTTCATGTCCAGTTTGCATAGATGAATCCAGTCCATAATCACGAAATTTCTTAGAATCTAAAATAGTACCGAAATCTATTCATTCTAGATCAAATGGAAAAGTTGTTGCAATGCGCATTCATTCACAATGTGACTCCAAATTTCAATTTTAAGTAGACACAAACGCCATTTTCTTTCGAAAGTTATGTCTAGCGCGCGACTAAGTTCAGATTTATCTGGGTGGAGTCATGTGCGCAGTAATAATGGTGTTGTTGTGTAATGATGAATCTGCGCTTGTGTAATTAGTTTGGAATACGGCATACATTCAGTTATTTTGTTGCTTCATTTGTATGGGAAAATATGAACTCGTTTTATCGAATTTATATACTCCACTCCCAAGGTCGTGCAGTATTCCATTCGAAAAACTCATTCATTAATTCTCATACAAATGCAGTAGCCTATAAATACAGATTTCAGCATGTCAGAAGTTATATATAGATACGTGGAATAAAACATGCACATATTATTTATGGATACAATGATAAAATTCTGTATTGGGAAGTTTTAATATATCATTTCATCTGGCCATGGCTATCATTTGCTCATATCAACATATAGACACAAAAATAACTAGATTCAAATACTGTTGGCCAGGGCGTCTGTCCTCCCTAAAATTGTTGATTATACATTTTAATATTTAGTTTTTATTTCTTCAGAAATAATTCATCCTAAATTTTGAATCTACCTCAATTTATTGATCACCTTCATTTTATCGATCACTCATTTTTATCATTCAAGTTGTAGCACATATCGGTTACTGAACTTCTTTTAACATACATATGACGAGAGGTTTTGTTCCATCCACTGTAAAACAAAACACAATCGGTTCTGTGGAAGTTTATTTTATCAACTGCGAGCAAAGCGTCATTATCAGACTCAAAAGAGTCAGAGGTTTTGAAAACCAGACTTCATGCATGAGCTCTATATAAAAAACATTAACCATCATTTGAAATGTTTGTAAAATCCAAATGTTGGAGTTATTTCAGTTTATTTTCAGCGTTATTTATTTACCTTTAGACAATTTAAATTTATTTTCCTCTTATATCAAATAAAGTCATGTGTTCTTTCAAAATGACGACAAAAAGTCACATAGCTATTTCTCGAACATACAGATGGTCATATTGTGATGAAAACGGACAGAAAAACGTGCAGACGAGTGAACGGAATTTATAACAGATATTTAATTTGTCATATGAATTAATTTTCGTAATTTCCATTAATTGTAAAATACTTATTCTGACAATTAAGAGACCAGCTAAATCGCCTACAAAACAACAAACATTCGGTAAATTGAATAGTGTGCCTAGTAAATTTAACACTATACCGGCGCTACCATATAGGCAAACTAGGCAGCCGCCTAAGGCGCTGATTTCAGGGGGCGCATTTCTCGAAATCAACAACAGTTTTGAAAAATAAATAAATAAATTTCAGTTTTATTGAGGGTCGTTTTTTATCCTGGTTTATTTCATACAGGGACAAATAATCGGGTAGATTCAGTCAGACCGAAACACCAGGCTGACCGGAACAAGCAAAATGAGTGAGTGAAAATCGCGCGTATACGAAACTTTCAAATGTTGAAATTTTGTACAAATTTTTTTACTGATTATAAATTTTGAAATTGATATTTTCCGGGGGGGGGGGGGAAGCGCCAGAATCTAACCTTGCCTAAGTCGCCAGATAGTCTGGCGCAGGCCCTGTTTGTAGCACGTTGGTTTATGAACACATTTTAAATAAGAAACATATTTTTAAGGCTCTATCAATGTACTATTTCCACCTTTACCAAGTATCGAATTAATCGTTGCCCTTGTCTTCATTTTTCTTCTTTCTGTTTGGGTCAAAAGCGATCAATAAACACTAGTGGAACATACTCTATCGTGGTACGCATGATCATGATTGTGTATTCGGTCCAATGGATAATAATATTAAAATACAGTGGCGATATACAAACATATTTTTTAACATACATAAAGTAGAATGAACGGACAAATAATGTTCATGCATAATGGATTAGGATTTCTCTCTCCTTCGCTCCCTCTCCTTCTCGCAAATATTGAACAATGAATTCTTACTAATCTAGTATCCTTTACAGAACCTTAAATCAGTTACGCAGTTAAAATAAAAACACAATAAAGCACTTATAACAAAACAGAAATGCACTGAACTTGATTGCCAGCTCAAATATAATTAATTCATGATGATGGTATAGCGGATATAAAATGGAAAGGCAGAGAGATATTCTGATCAATATTCTGGACACGCATGATACATTAATAGATACAACCGAGTTTATAGGGGGCAAGAATGATTTAAATATCAGCTCTTTAAACTGACTCAATCTTACCTGTACATTAACAATTGTGATTTTTACAAATTACTAAATATTTTGTAATCTTTCTTACTTATATATTGTCTTCTTATTCTAGCCAAATATTTATATTGAAAAACAGATTGTGAAAGTTATCACCTGTGTCTTCTGAGGCAAATAATGGACCTTTTACAAAAGGTTAATGTATCTGTTCTCTGATGGAATTTAAATAGTCAGTTAAGCAATACGGATGTTTCAGAAGTTTTAAGTATACACGAGTTCTTCCTTCTTTCTTTCATTGCAATTGCAGTTAAAATTATATTTTGAGTTAACTTTTAAAGTGCCAAACCGTATATATATACCCTTTTCAAAGTTATACAGATCAGTTTATAACGTTCCGCATATAATCCGCATATAAATAAGTAACCGTTTTAAGCAACTAATTCTTGGTTTTCAGCTAGACATTATATTTCTATTCTCTTTCTACGTAAAATGTTTTTCATTTCTAACATAACAAAACCTTATTAATGACACTCCATCTTTTCTCTTTTTCCCCCAATACTTTTTCTACTGAGGAATGAGCGGAAATTAATCTGCTAAATGCGTTAATGTGCGGATAAGGATTTACCCGCTACGCAAAGCTTCCTTCACGTACACAAATTCTGACCCCTGGTGGGAATCGCCTATTCCACATCGATACATATGATGAATTATATTGGTATTATGTCCGTGCAATAGTTCCATAGTTTGAAAATCAGGGTTAATGTATATCACAGACACCTACTCCAGTTTAAGTCACGTGAGTATCTTTTGTAAACTTGACCTACTATACATGAGTGTATATATTAATATGAAAATGTGGAACATAC
Source organism: Sinohyriopsis cumingii (assembly GCA_028554795.2). Taxonomy (NCBI): domain Eukaryota; kingdom Metazoa; phylum Mollusca; class Bivalvia; order Unionida; family Unionidae; genus Sinohyriopsis; species Sinohyriopsis cumingii. The sequence continues at coordinate 17,399,964 of CM068839.1, read as the reverse complement.
GTAAACTGTATAACATTGATTCGACAGTTGAGCTTTTCACGTCATGGGTCGCTTCAAATCCGATTGATTTTATCATCATGGCAAATAACGAGAACGGCAATAAAACTGGCTTTTAAGAGAGATTTAGGATCATTAGACACTTCGATTTTCGACTATGACCTCGTTTCTGTAATTAAAGAACCACACGCCTTCCAATTTACAAAACACAAATGAATTGTCAACCGCCCAAAAACTCATGCATTCAGAAAAAGAAGGCTAAAGAACACTACATGTATGACGGTCGGGGACAGGGACGGGGCGGGGGGGGGGGAGAGGTCTGCCTATAGTACTGTTATGGTCTTGTACAAACATGGTACGTGTTAACAGAAGATCACTCAGAATGACTCATTAACACAATGCTGTACTTCGTGTAGCACCAGAAACAAAATGCGAAAACAGGATCTTGTGTTAATATGATATAGATTTTTATTGCAAACCTTTCGTGTGAGTGCGTGTCGCTATTTCGATATAATCATATCCTCTGCTAATCGTCGTCGCATCATACATTTTCGTCTAACCGGCTACAGGTGATAAACGACAGAAAATTTTCACAGGTTTGCAGTGAAAATCAGTGGGATAATTGTTTTGAATACACTAAATATATATACCATAAGTCACTCAATATATGTACATAACGTCATTAAATATATGAACCCAACGTTACTGAATATATTGACCCAACGTCACTAAATATATGGACCCAAACGTCACTAGGTATGTGGACCCAACGTCATTAACTATATCGAGCCAACGTCCATATATTTGGATATGCATTAGTATATGCACTTTATGTTTGGTATATACACTGTATATATTTAGTACATACACTGTAGATGTTTAGTACATACATTTTATATAATTAGAACATCACTGGATATATTTAGTATATACATTTTTATATATTACTATGTTCGTTATTACGTAGGTGGTAGCTTTGTACGACAGTCAGTTAAGTAAAAGTCAATTCAATTCAAGCACTGGGTCCATTTAAAATATTGCCAATAACATCAAAGACGACGAGTCCTCTGTATTCCTTCTTAAGGGAGTCATTTTTAAATTCACAAATATATTTCTAAAATACATTCTTTAAAACATCAGTTTATGTATTCCTTTTTAAAATAATTTATGTACAATCTAAAATCACCATGATTTTTCTATCCATTGACCTCACTAACGATACTACAGTTCATAATTCTATTAATAGTCTCTTACAACTGCAGGGGGTGGGAGGTGGAAGGGACCTATTGTACATATTTGAACCAGCAAGTGAGTGAGGATGGTGAAGGTTGGGAGTAAGAAACAAATAGCTGATAGGGAACGAGGTAGATTTTGTTAAATAAGGCTCATATCTGTACTACATGTATGTTACGCGCTTATGCAATGGATATATCTACAAAAAACTACAAGGACTGTTAAATCGACGACCCCCCACCCCCCGACGCCATCTACCTACCACCAGCCGTCATATAAGCATCGTTTAATCAGCATTATGACCTTTGGAAAGCTAAGCATGACAGATTAAAAAGCGACCTGGACAATTATAAACCATGTAACAATACACACCGTTATAGCTTCATTGTATTTCCCTCAATATGTGTAAAAATGTTCACAACGAAACAAAAGTACTTAAATTTACACCAAAATTTTATTTTTGAAACTGTTATAGTAGGTAGTAACAGTGATGATGTCTGATTTAGGGATGTCTTGATGTAAAGAATATAGCATGACAAATAAACTTGTGACATAATTATATGTATATGTCTATTTAATCTATTTACTATTTTGAATTTATTTCACTCCTTAGAACATTTAATTTTTTGTCAGATCCAGGCCAAATCAGGATGTGAGCCAGGTGGCCTTGTGGTCCGGGTCTCAACCACAAGGGGCCTCGATAAGCGATTTTGAATTCAACAATTCCAAAAATAGAAAATATACTGTGTAATTAGCTTTCTTTTAAATGTTTAGATAGTAAATTAAATGGGCTTGTTTTGGGGTTCGATTAATTTCTAAATTTCCATATAAGCAGGGCCTAGCATCCTTAAACTCTCAATGCGATTGGGGCCTCTCTCAACCTCTGAAGGGGCCTGGTGAGATCCACGATGTTGATAAATGTGTGACGCTTCCAATAATAGTACATCCCGTTTTCAAGTGACAGTTCTGCATTTCACCCCAGACGAATTAGTCCGGATTCGGGATACGAGGTATGGGTGGGGTGAAGTGAACTTTGGGACTTTTGGAATAAGGCGTACCAGCTGGACTGTCAGGGTTTTCAAAACCTTAAGTGCCACCAGACATGGCCGCTGTTTGGGTCTGTGACTGAGAAAGAAGTCAGCAAAGAGTGTAAAAATCTGAGTTTAATTAAATACAGGGGATGTTTAATGTCGCTGATTGCTTAATGGAGGTCTATGCTAAAGTTGGTTTGACTTTTCATGAGACGACACGAAGAAGACCTCAGTTGCATTCTTCACATTTGTTCCCTATGCTTCATTTTGACATATCAAAGTATATCGACGTCACACGGATTAGTTGGACAGCATTAAAAATTTAACGTTTTTCTCCCTTAACACTACAAATTAATACAGTTACTGTTGGATCAATAAAAGCAACCGAAATGCCGCTTTGACACCAGATATAACTATCACTTGATAGGAATAAAACAATACGTATCTACAGTTTGACTTGTATAAGATAATTTCAATTAATATTAGAATCGAATTTATCATATAGAAATAAAATTTTAATTCACCTCTTTGTCTTCTTCGAAGCTCCTCTTGTAAAAGTCAAATATAATTATGCATGATCATTTCTTTCTTTCTTAGAATCAGGTTCAGCTCTCTCCAAATCGTCTTTGAACGGCAGCACAAGTTCTCGCCATTACGAAGAAGAATCAATGCTTTTTACAAATGAAATAGATCCTCTTCCTTCAAATTTCGTTAAAAGCGAGAAATATTGTTGTCTAGGGATCCATGTTACTTCGACTGTTGTCGGGCCGAAGCCTGTTATCTAGGACATCGCAAATTGGAAAAGCTGAATAATCGTAGTCTTCTTTACTATTGATTATTCATGAATGCGACTCAGTGCGCAATACCGGAAGCATGTCGTACAAACTATCGGAAACCAATCACGCGACTGAGGCGAGTAAATTCCAGAGTTAACACGTGTACTTCAATAAGCTCTCCTTCTATTTCCATAGCGATATTTATCTCAGCAAAATCAATAGAATACAAATATACAAAGTAGCACCGATACTTGTGTGTAATGGTCAAACTATTCTCGCAGTCTCTAATTGTAGACCAGAACAGTATTATTGGTAAAACGAGAAATTTTTCCTGTTTCACGAAGGCAGCATTAACTATACATCCAAACAACGTATTCCACACTAGGCACTCAAGCCAGCTCTGCAAATGCGAAGAAAAGTTTTTAATACAGGCAAACTGGCTTGCTCATTAATGACAAAAAGGTCGAGCCTACCAAATTGTATGCCACTTATCTCGGATACAACTCTACTGAGATGACAGGTTTGTTCGTATGTCAGGCTCCTAATGATTGCTCAGTGCTAGTCGATCGTGTACCCAACAGAAATCTGTAAATCTGGATTCACAAGGATGTGGGGGTTTAGCTGGCAGGACAAAATATACCATCGAGCCATGCCTAATATCGATCTCTGAATGTCACCCTTTCCGCTGACTGCCATGGTTACATATAATGTTGATAAATACGAGGATTCTTGGTAACGATGCTTTCATTTAAAATATAAAAAGATTCCCTCCCCCCTCCCATAAACGAAGACGATTATGCCTTGGGTTGAGCAAACATTCAGAATAAAAACGTGCGTGGTACTCTTTAGCTTGCCTTGGAATGAATGAATGAATGAATGAATGAATGAATGAACGAATCAGTGAATGGGAACTGGTAGAAAAGTGATAATAGTTACAGTTTTATTGACAATCGAGAAAAGGGATATATGTTGTGCTAGATTCAAAACAGAAAGTTCGATGATAATTCTCCAAGTGACAGTGAGCACATAAAGAAAGGACTTAGCAACGGTAGGTATCGGTAACAGCTATTCATTATCGACAGTCGAGACTAATGACCCATTTCATGCCGAATGCCACACAGAAGCTTCGTCCCTGTGCGACTTGCCTTTAAAACTTTGCTTTCGGCGACAAATGTCAGCACGAGGGAAGAGAGGGGGAAATTGCATGGAAATATTTAACTCTGTCATCTCAAGGGAAGTTGAAAGTAGAAATTTACCTGGGCAATCAATGTTTGAGGTTAACAGTTAAGTAAACCCATATTTAACGCTGTAATATTAGGTAACTCATTCCAGTAAAATAAAAATAAAAATAGAGGCTTATTGTCGAAATAATTTTCATACTTTGTTTTCATTTCTATTGGAACCAAACAGTTTACAAAAAGACAAAAATGTAACGTAATGCCACAGAGTAGGTCAACTATATCCTACGACATTTTTAAGTCACTTACATTGATATGATCAGTCTATAAAATTGAATTTACAGCAAGTGTGATATATAATAAAAAGAAAATTTTCTTTTCCTACTTAATGCCGGGTATATTTCTTCTTCTGGTGTCAAAACGATTTATTGTAACTCGTTAAAATAATGATGAAATAGATCTGGTATTGACGTAGGAAAAAAAAATCCTCGCTCTCTGTCTGTCTGTCTGTCTCTATACACAATTAGAATAGAAAGGGTTTATTAACTCCATGTGGAACAGCTTTGGTGTAAAAAAAAGCATTTGTTCGCGAAGTTTAAACGTACGAGAGTTGTGATAAATAATATTGCCAAGTTTCATAGAGAGGGACCAATATTTAAAAGGACACTCGTACGTCATTTTAAAAAAGTACAGAAGAAAGGCATTAAACAGAACGCGTTTTGTGCATCGTATACATGAAGTTTTGCATTCACTCCTGATATTTGCTACAGAGTTGTAAATGATGAGCTTAAATGTTTGTCGATTTCGACAGAACAAATCTCCCGAATTAGATTATATTTGTACATAAGAAACAGTCCCTATTTGAACATTGAAGAGGACTGGCGTGCCTATAAATTACAAGAAAGCTGTCTTACTCATAAATACAAGCTTAGATATTCAAAAACCTTTGAGTTTGGTTTGAAATTGAATACACGACAGGTCAAAAAACTTTACGTTTGTAACACTATCTTAGATGGGCTATGAAACATGTTCAAATTTAAAGTTAAGCTTTGACATCATAAGGTCAGTACTTCACATTTACCTACGTAACATATGAGGGGATCATGCACATCTGACCGGCTCATCTGGCAATCTGCCAGAGTGTAGATCGCTGCGGATGCTTAAGTAATGTTACAGGGGGGATGCATGGGCCGCACTGATTGGTGGACCGCTTTATCTAAGGGCAGAACCAAATGATTAACATAGTTCGACCATGGGTTTATGTCATAAAATGTTCTAATATGTGGTTCGTCATAAAAGGTCAAATGCCCTATAAGAGAGAGAGAGAGAGAGAGAGAGAGAGAGAGAGAGAGAGAGTTGTTGTTGTTGTAGGGTTTAACGCCATTTTTCAGCACTAGATAGGCTATACATGGCGGCCAGTATAACTGGTGGAGGAAGAACCTTGGAAAACCCAGAGAAGAACCACCGACCCACGAGAAGCTACTGGCAGGCTTTCCCACGTACCCACGCTAGCCGAGCCTTGGACTCGAACCCACGCAGACAGAGGTGAGATGGCAGTGATCCGGAACCGTGAGCGCTTTAGACCACTCGGCCACTCGGGGCCCCGAGAGAGAGAGAGAGAGAGAGAGAGAGAGAGTATACCATGATCTCGTGAGAGGAGACAAATGCTAAGGGGACATATTGTGTGCTACAGACAAGTAAGGAAAACAATGGACAATATTTACGTAAGCTGTTGAAATACATGATTTACTATAAGTATTTGTCTTCTACCTCCACGAGCAACGAGGTACGATACAAAAAAGTACACTTATGCACGCCCAGTGTCATTTCCTGCTAAATTGAAAATGGAGACTTTGAGGTAGAAATAATCCATAAAATGAAGTTTTGTAAATGACAGATATTCAATTTTGGAGTAAGCTGAGTACTTTGAATAAGCTTGTAATACACAGCGCTGGTATCATCCACAATGAGAGGTCAAAATAGAAGGTTGGTCAAACTTTGCCGATGAATACAAAATTTAGATTTTGTTCCCGATTAATAGTTAGTGTAAACGTTCACAATTTAAATATCATGTTTGATTCGCTGATAAGAATGTTGTAAACGATCACAGTTTAAACATTTTTGATTGGCTGATAAGAATGTTCAACTTTATATTTATATATCTTTCGCTTAGATAGAAAGTCTAAATATTTTGCGTAGAAATATATATAGATATATAACCATTGCATATTTGATGATTGGAAATACAGATTCGTTGTAAAATAAGACACCCTGGAACATATAATATTGAAGATACTGAAGTACAGAGATATAAGGATACTAAAGTGAAGAAATATAAAGATAATCAACTACAGAATTATACAGATACTAAAGTACAGAAATATGAAGATTCTGACGTACAAAGATATAACATACTAAAGTGTATAAATATAAATATATTGAAGTACAGAGATATATAGATACCGAAGTGTCGACATATAAAGATACTGAAGGACAGAAATATAACGATAATGAGGTGCAGAAATATAAAGATTTCGAAGTACAGACATAAAAAGATATCGAAGTGTTGAAAAATGAAGATATTTAAGTATATAAATATAAAGATACTTATGTGCAGAAATATGACGATACTGAAGTACAGAAATATAAATGTACAGAAGTGTAGAAATTTAAAAATACTGAAGTATAGAGGCATACAGATTTGAAGTACTTTGAAATAAAGATAATAAAATGTAAAAATATAAATATAACGATAATGAAGCACATATATATAAAGATACAAAAGTGTAAACTATAAATATATTGAAGTAGATATATATATATATATATATATATATATATATATATATATATATATATATATATATATATATATATATATATATATATATATATATATATATATATTCCGAAGTTTAGATACTGAACTGTAGAAATATTAAGATACTGAAATACAGAAATATAAAGATATTGTAGTGCAGAAATATAAAGATAATGAAGAGTAGAAATATAAAGATACTGAAGTACAGCTAGATAAATATAATGACGTTTACAAATATAAAAGTACTTACGTACAGAAATATAAAAATACAGAAGGGTAGAACTATAAAGGTAATAAAGTGCATAAAAATAAAGATAACTGAAGTGTAAAAATATAAAGATACTGAAGTGCAGAAATATAAAGATATTCAAGCGTAGAAATGTAAAGATACTGAAGTACAGAAATATAAATATATTAAACTACAGATATATCAAGGTACCAAAGTGTAGAAATATAAAGATACTGATGTACAGAACTATAAAGTTGTTGAAGTGCAGAAACATAAAGACAGTGACTTAGAGAAATATAAAGATATCTGAATTATTGAAATAGAAAGATACATAAATATACGTTCTTGCTGACTTTCAAAAGGTCAGGACAAAACAACACATTTCCAGCGCAACGCAGTTGTATGTGGAAATTTAGGCACGCATCGGTAGTAGCTGATTAGGTTAGGTATGATGAGCTTTAATGTCATTTTACTTTTAGAGAACGAATCCTACCAATCAACGTATAGTAAAAGAGAAGGAATCGATATTGACATATTTGGGAAGATTACATGTCTTTCATGGCACACAAAGCTTTAATACGTACTAAAAAATATCATGGCTAGAGACGATACGATCTTCAAGAGATTGGGTAGAGACGATACGATCTTCGAGATATCATGGCTAGAGATGACACAATCTTTTAGATATCATGGCTAGAGACGATACGATCTTCAAAATAATGTCGCAAAGAAATGACAAGATCTTCAAGATATGGATAGATACCATAAGATCTTTAAGATACTGTGGCTATACATGATACAATCGGCACGATAATGTAGCTAGAGATGATACGATCTTTCAGGATATCATGGGTAGAGATGATACTTACTTCAAGATATCATGACTAGGGACAATACGATCTTCAAGATATCGTGGCTAGAGATGATGCTTACTTCAAGATATTATGGCTAGGGACGATACTCACTTAAAGATATCATGACTAGGGGCGATACGATCTTCAAGATATCGTGGCTAGAGATGATGCTTACTTCAAGATATTCTGGCTAGGGACGATACTCACTTAAAGATATCATGACTAGGGGCGATACGATCTTCAAGATATCTTGGCTAAAGAGAATGCTTACCTCAATATATTATGGTTAGAGAGAAGATATGATCTTTGATTGTGAGTTAGGACTTGAGATCCCGTCTTTGTCTAATCAGAAATTACTTCTTTTTACGTTACATCATATTTATCGCCTGTGAAATAATCGCAGACAAAAGCCAAAGCATGACGGTAAAAAATATCGAAACCAACATATCGGGTAGAGGATATAGTGAGGGTTTAAAAATACTGAGGCCAACATACCGGGTAGGGGATATTGTAAAGGTATGAAATATCGAGGCCAACATTTCGGGTAAGGAATATAATGGTAAAATAATATCAAGGTCAATATACAGGGTAGGTGATATATTAAGTGTACACTGATATCTAGGTCAACAGTTCGTCTAGGGGGTATAGTTAGTGAGTTAGCATGATGTTAGTTTTTAGTTCTGTCGCCATATACCTTACAAGGGAACAATAAAACTAAAATAGGAGATAGTAATTTATTTGTGTGACAATGTTCTTAAAAAAAAAAACATATTTAAAGCTATTTGTATAAAATCGCATTAACATTGTATAAAATCGCATTGCCATTGATGGGGTAGTGGAAATGTTAACTTCTTTATTTTGTATTTAGTACTTTGGTTTGGTATAGTTCCTTGCATTGCATCAAACTAGTGACGATAAAAAGACGAGATGATTATAAAAAGGCAAGATGACGAAAAATGCCAAAAGACGATAAAATGGAAACTTGACAATATGAAATCAAAAGGCTGTGCTTGGCAAAATAATGTCATCACTATGAAAATGACTTCTGAATGATGCATTTATTTGCTTTCAAAATAGAACCGAAAAGAAACAAGATTTTTACATGTAGTTCTAATGAAAGATAGTTAAGGTAGCTAAATCAGTAAAGGTTACATTTAGATCTAGTAGAACATAGGTAAGGTGGTCAACTCAATAAAGAAACTTTACTACGCATTGTAACTTCCCTGTTGAGCTGAAAATAATAAGCTTTCATGCCTATTGATCTGGGGCAGAATGAATCTTTTAAATTAAGTTACTGTAAATGAGAAGTGATTGGTACTGGAATATTGAGTAGGACTGGTGTGCGTCCCGTGAGCTGGGAAGCTGTCACATTCATTTACAGATATAATCACTGCAGACAAGGAATATATGCGATTTAAGAACAGACTACGGATCGTGTAATCAAACAGTTCAGTGTGTGCATTCAGATAGTTTTACATACCACAAGTAGTTTATATCTTTGATATTACCAACTTAACCTACAGAACAAAGGTTACTAATGTTGGCTGCTTCCATTTTCAAGGAAGCGGTAGTTATAAGTTGTGTGGGCTACCCTCTCTCTCTGTGTGTGTGTGTGTGTGTGTGTGTGTGTGCAATAATCTCTGCCTAGAGATAAACTGTTTTTTTTAATTGTTCATTGACAGTTTATTGCATTATCTTAACCAATCCCAGACAGACGCGATCACTTGCTTGATTCAGTGTACTTGGAAAATATTTAAAAGGACCTTTATTCGCCACATGAATAGGTTTCGCATAATACTTTACGAAACTGAATACGAGCTGATTTTCTACACCTAGTTTATCATTCATGGATTTTGCCATGACTGAAAAACCCAGACAGTACTGCCTTAATAAAGGCAGGATACCTGTATTGGCCACAAGCAGCCTTTTCTGATGAAGCAAATGACACATTTATACACGCATTGTGGTAATGACAATGACACAATTCGCAATCACAGACACTATGATCCCCAAAATGAACAGTCTGGAGTATTTTCATATTCTCTGCTCACATGTCTCTTTGTTCATTATGTATATCTATCTGTCTCTCCATCCATCTGCTTTTCTATCTTGTCTGTCTATCTGTATGTCTGTCTGTCTTGTCTATCCATCTATCTATCTATCTAGTTAAAATGCAAAAAAACGTAAAAATTTTGTATATTATTTCCTGTTTACGCCAACAATCAGCCACATTAAACCCATCCTTGTACCATGATGTCCTATGCATTCCATCATTCCATGTCTTTTAAAATGACTACGCTTTACAGCTATCAAAACAAACCATTTCTCAGTGCCATAGTTCACTCACATAACCATATCAATAACTATTTATTACAAATGCCGAAAAATCATTAAATCAACATTCATATGTACATAACTAAATGTAGTAATAAGCTTCAACTCTTTCCCGACACATGGCTTAGTCGACACACCGTAAAATCCACTGTTGAAAACCAAATGTAAACATGTAATGTTCAACGGCACCGAGCTTGTTACCGCTATACATAGTTTAACATTCACGATTTGTGAGGATCTTGACATCCGACAGTTCTGTACCACTTTTCCTTTTCTAAAGTCTGCATCTGCTCCTTTATCTTACCTGATCAGTTTGAAAGCTTGTTAATCTTTGTCATTTTTTAAATTTGTACCACAATCTAGCTTTCTGAAAAGTGCCTTCTTACACATCAGTGGAAGAACATACCCGCTACTCCAGTAGTTCTCATACTGACAAGCAAATTCACTCTATAATTCCACATATGCATCCACATGAAGTTTATTTAGGATAATTAACTAATGTCAAGTACATTTCATTATTTTTAGACGGGTATTGGGCTGATAATACCCAAAGATAAAAACTTTGGCGAATTAATATTCACAGAACTACCAACAGCGAAATAGACATGAAAAAAGTTAAACAAGTCATTTTAAAGTTTGTAATTCAGGAATGGTTTGGAATTGTCTTCGCTATTAAACGTATTGACCACGGCCGTACTTTGACTAAGGAAAGTTTGCTAGCCATCGGTTTACATGTATACGTGTAATATGACTCTCAGTCATATGACCAGATTAGCTGGAAGAGGACTAATATAGCAGCCCTAATTACATGCCATCGTGCCTCCATTACAATGCAATAGCACGTAAATTGCCTATTTTAGTTAATATTTATACCTTCTTACGAAATAGATTGCAACTACACATTTACATGACAGTTTTTTTAAAGTTAATAATTATATCTTTTTTACCTTTTGCGTAGTATGCATGATATTTGATTATACCACACCCACCCACCCTGTTAAGCCAATTAACTTTACAGATAGCCCTTAACAGGACATTATTGTTAAGTCCGGCCCATTCATTTTCACAAGAAACCAAGTTAGTGTACCTTAATAGCTAAGTTTATGCTATTAATCTGGTCGTCATCAATTTTATTAACTGCATGAAATTTCTGTTGTATTTAATCAGTTCTCCGCGAGTAGTAATGTGTGGAGTAGGAATCTAGAGTCCTCCAACTAAACCTAATTCTGTCCTCAAAGTAGAGGCTCTCGATCGATCAGGAGAAGAATGAGCAATGACGTTTTACATGTACAATGTCTGGCATGATTTCAGTGTTTCAGTGTTAAGTGTCTTGGGTGCCATCTTGCCACCGATACTGTGCACAAAAAATTTAGTAACACTTGAATGAATTATGAAAATTGAATTTATCATTAGTATATTAAACACACACACACACACACACACACACACACACAGATATATATATATATATATATATATATATATATATATATATATATATATATAGAGAGAGAGAGAGAGAGAGAGAGAGAGAGAGAGAGAGAGACAGAGAGAGAGAGAGAGAGCATACAAAGTTCCAATGTATATCTTATTCCAATATTTTCTGTATAAATTCACTGTCGTAAATCCTATGCTTGCTACAGACTAGCAGTGCCGTAACAATTACCCAGATAAATGTTCCGGTCTGAATATTACCATAACTATTTTCAAATGTCTTTCGATTGATCAATTTGACCAAATACTTTAGTACTTTGCGTAATCAATACGCCTTTTCAGATAAGGAAACGAACGATATCGTACGAGATATATATGAAAACGATTTATTGGGTCAAGGAACAATTGAAGAACTTAACAATCCGATAACAGAGGGTGACAATACAAAACGATATGAAATCCAAAACTTCCAAACAACATGTTAATTATAATATTTTGAACGAGTATCTCAGAAATGGAGTGGAGAGACTTGGCCCCTCTAGATGTAAAATATTTAATGTGTTATTATAGCCAGCGGTATTTTTTTTTACGTATTGGGCTTAGTGGGTAATTGTAGGTATATCCAGATCTAGAGATGAGTGTAAACAATAAATTATAGGGATGGTACTCTATACAATTACGTTTCCAAATTATTTACAAGTATCTTAAATGAAAGACTTCTGTACTGGGCGAAGGAAAATGACAAACTACCGGATGTACAATTTAGTTTCAATTAAAGAGTGAGAACTAATGACACTTTTACGTTTTACATTGTTTATTTAATCAGATTTAAGTTAAGGTAAATAGTTTGCGCAGTTAGCTTTTATTTGGGTTTAAAAATGCCGAATTAAATATGTTTTTTTTTTCTCATCAAGACCACATGCTGGACACAATAAGCATGCTATTTCCTGATTAGGTTGTAACGCTTATTTTCATTTATGAAAGTTCCATTTTGCACTCGTTAGTAAATAAATTGGAACAAAAAAGTCAGAGATAAAATTGATAAGCTTTTCTTACCAACTACAAAATAATGCCATAACAGCTTAATTTCTCAATTAGTGATATGATGCCTTGAAGTGGACATAGAAGTGCATCCCACATATGCAATTAAAATGCACATTTGTACGAAACATAATTCGTTTGAAAACAGCAACGATAAAGATATGATATTTTACGATCACGCGATGATGACAAGAAAAAAATATCGGAGAACTGAAAATACAAATATTCTTGCATAACGTTCTCGATGTCATATGATGGAGTGTTGTGGCAGAAACCTGTTGCTTACAACTGAGGTTTTTAATACCGAATGATTTAAATAATGAATGAAATTATGAAATTATGCATAGTTAAGTAAGTGACAACCGTATAGGGAGGAAATGATTAAAGTTATAAATGGATATAGTGTGTCGCTTGTTTGTGATCGGGCTAAAGATCTTGAGAAGAAAAAAAATCAACGTTCACGAAAACTGTATGGTTTGTGACTGATCCATTTACTGCAGTGAGATGTTGAATATTTAACAGATATAGCATAGAGGTTGAAATGATTTGACGGGAAGTTGACTATCAAAGTTTTCATTCAGCTAATCATATAATCACATTATCGACGCGAAGAGATCATGACGCACGTTCCTCACCAATTCAGAATAAACCAGGGCCTTTCCGCCAGTGATCGTACAAAAAACATCGGATACCAATTGGAACATCCTCGCCTTTTATGTGCAAGCGAGAAAGAAACCTCGGATGTAATTCATTACTACTAACAACAATATTCTGAACTACATTTGTTCACATAGCACATGGGCGAAAGCAGACAAAGGCATATGTAGTACACTTCGCAAAAGACGCAAAAGATAAATCAGCAAATACATCAAAATCGACGTGTATATCAGCCAAAGTTATTTCGTGGCTGAAGGAAATGACCGAGTGATGTTCCAATTAATTGGATACTACAGTAGTCGCCATGGCATATGCATGTTCTTTGTTTATCAAATGACATCATGCGCACGTTCATAGCATCATAGCGATCCATACGGGTTACTCGCTTGAAATGACTACAATGGCTAATTTTTGGAATGAACATTCCCAAATATTTGTTTCGAACTGTAGAAAATTTTAAAGAGATCGTTTAAAAGGTTGCAAGTAACGCGATAAAGATATAATGCTTTTATGCTTTGCATATTGTGCTAGTTTGGCTCGTGGACTTGAGCGTTATATTAATTCCTTCGCATTTTTCGACGATTTGCACTTTTAACTCTGCATCACTCCATTGAAGCGTATACAAGATGGAAATGTTCAGAAAAACACGAGGTGTTTCGATTGGTCTCTGATCTGGACCAATGGAATAAAATATTGCCTTCTAGACAATGAGAAAATAAATTACGTACTGTATGCTGTGTGTTTGGAAGATACAGCTAAAACAAACAAGTTTAAGGAATGTTAAACTTCATTCAATTTTATGTTAAAGGAAAAGTGCATATTATTTTTGTATTTCACCTATTTTATAAAAGATTCGAGGCATTTTTCGATGCTGTTTTCTTTTTGTTTCCCATAGCAACAACGTCGAGGAATTATTTGTACATGGTCCAGCATGGGTACAGCGAGTTAATTTTTCTAGTTACCATCACCTACCAGAAGCCTGACCTAATTAACAAGACCTAAATCGAAAGCAGGTATCTACAATTGACAATACTAATGGATTCTTTTCATTTCCTTCTACTCCAATGTATATTGTTAAAGAATGTACTGTGTGTTACGTCTAGCTGACAGCCTCTTGTCCTGTTGTAAAAAAAACATACTTATTTTGCCTTTCGTTAACAGTAGTGATGAAGTCAGTGGCATGCTCAGTGTTTCATTTGACTCCTCACCCTGTGCATTATTTCAGTATGTTTTAGAAAGACAGTTTACCCAATAAATGCAACTGTTTCTTATTTCATTGACGATAGCACTCGAAACAAGAAATTGTACGACTTCTACTCACGTCAGTCTTATTTACACCACTAATTAATAGCTGAGCATGCTTCTGAATAAATTTTAGGTCAATATTAGGACAATTTCATCATTACTCTAAATGTTTACATACGCTCTGTCTCTGCACTTATACAAACTTGATGTTTTTTTCCCCTCCATTATACTGGCATTTATCTTGATATAGGATGCACCCAATTTGGCCTCTTCAGAAAGGTCTCATTCTTGTAGGGTTTAACGCCATGTTTCAGAACAAGATAGGATATACAAGGCCAGTAAAAATGGTGGAGGAAAAACACTAGAAAACCCCGAGATAAACCATTGACCCCACGAGAAGCTACTGGCAAGCTTTCTCGCGTACCCACGTAGACCGAACCTGAGGCTCGAACCCACGCAGACAGACGTGACATGGCAGTGATCCGGAACGGTAAGCGCTTTGGACCATTCGGCCACTCGGGGCCCCTTCTTCAGAAAGAGTTCGCTTATTTCAATTAATAAATATATACATTTTGTTCTGGGCCAGCACGTGCTAACATAATTTTTTTTGTTCACAGGTTTACATTGATATCTATAGATTGTGTTCTGAGCCAGCAAGTGCTCACACGATTTTATTTATTTACAGGTTTACACTGATATGTATAGAAGATGAAATAGTATATATATATATATATATATATATATATATATATATATATATATATATATATATATATATATATAAGATGAAATAATAGTTCGATTCCTCAAAGAATGCAACATATAATGTCGACTACTACTACTACTACTTATGAAAGCATACCTGACTGCCAATCAGCTTATATTATTATAAAGCATATTTGCATATACAATTATGCATGGAGATAAGACACAATCACTTTACTTCTTTACATTCCCCTCATGTTGGAAAGATTGCACCGCTGTTTGAAATGCAAATAATAGTAACTCCAGTAACAGTTTTTGACATGAATCTTGAATAAAAAGAACTGTAATCTTTATTATGTATCTTTTATATAAAAGATTTTGTTTAAATATTCATCGTCTGGGAAATATTTTTCATACAAAGTTTATACATGTTCATATTATGCTGTCTTCACTTCTACTCTGAGAGAGAAATAGGCAATTGTATCCATTTTCTCCAGGGTTATGGTAATACTGATATGTTTTCATATTTCTCTCTCACCATTCTGATGAAATTGTTCACATTTAATTTTTAATCTGTGCATAATTTGCTGTTCTATATGTGCAATTTTTGCCGTTTGAAATCGCAATATTCTTGTTACTGTTTGTATTAGGCTTTCGGCTGTTCACTAGGGGGCACTCGTTTTAAAATCTTTCCTAATAACTCCATATTTGGTAAAATTCGTGACCGAATGTGTCGCTGAATATCCCCAATGTGTTTCCGAAACTTGTATATAGGGCGAGACACAAACAAACAATTAAACAATACTCTCTCTCTCTCTCTCTCAGCTCGACTGATTATTTCTTCGAGTAACAAGGTAGACTAGTTACTACCGTTATTACCGACCCATTAGCTTATTAAAAGTGCATTCGGTCTCGATTCATATAGTAATTCTTAATTCTGACCGTTCGGGTGTCTTTGCACACACTGATGATCTCTAGCTGAGAACTGTGTTTCACTGGTTATTTTCTAGTATAAACGTGGACTTAAAGACAAAACTGCTAGTAGTAATATTGATTATAATACTTCTCTTAAGTTGCTTCAGTGTTTATTTCCCTTGCCATATCAGATAAAAGGTTCCAGATTTTCACCTTTTATTTAACACTGATCTCACTGTTATCGTTTGAACATGCTTTATTACACATCTGTTGTAATGTACATTCTACGTTTCCTTATATCGTCTTTCGCTATTTTGAATATGGGCAATACATGTTGTTTCACAAAAGACTAATAAGCAAAAACGCAATATAATAAACTGTGTTAACTATTTGTTTTCTTTTGTGCTATTATAATCTAAAAAATCTGAATTTGTAACTGGTCGAAAATAAGTGTATTTTCCAATAATCAAATAATGGAATCTAAAATCAATTCCTTACTTGTCATTTTATGGTTTCGTCGATTTGCTAACATCTTTTTTGATTATATGTACCTCATATTTAGACCTGCTATGATATATTCACAAGCTAAGTAATTGTACAGTTTAATGGCATCGTTTGAAAACAAAATCGGGCTTCTTTTATCAATTAATCTAATTATCTGACCATTTTTTAATGTCGCATGATGGCAATTTTAATACAATTCTTTCCCATTTCCACTCACTAAAAAGACCTACTTTTGCATAAGCATTATATTGTTATGTATATTCACATTTTGTGTAACTCCTGGTACATGAATTTATTCATATCTGGTAATTTGTATTCATGTCTGTAAATTGTACAGGTTATCTTTAGTTAGATTTTGATTACGCCACAAGGGTCCGTTTTAGGAAGATTGAGATCGTACAATTACGTAGAATCTATAAATAGATGCTTACGTATGTGTTGACAATTACTAATAATAATCTAAATAATAAGACTTGATGACGACTTTGGGTTACATTCGCATTGGCTGATGGGGTTTGGACGGTTCTAGGAGAATTAAATATTTTCCCACTGGTTGGGCTAGGTCAAACGTATAAGTATTTTCAAAATAACCTGAGTCGTAAAATCTATTATGTGGGGTGTTTTGTGAACAATAGTCGTAATCAGATTTGAGAAACTAAGTGAAAATGGTATTATGCAATCATTCATATGCGTTATTCAGCGTTTTATAATATCTTAAAATACACTGATGTGAGTTCCAATACAATGTATGTACAAGCTGTCTATAGGTTTTATACACATTATAAAAAGTTGACGATGCATTCCCTCTCTAGTTCATTTGTACCTAATATGATATTTGAATTTTATGTACCTATAACTATGTAAAACGATACCCAGTTGAACGTACATTGTTTCTGGAGAATCCCCTAATTTATGAACCAAACGTAGCGCTAGTGTCATTCAATGACGTAACATTTTTGAAAAACGAGACCTACGTTCGACAGTGTGTAAACATAAATTGTATTCAGGGCTGTGTATTGATAATCTTCGGACCATGAACAAGGTTCACTTTGATGATTGGCAGCTGTGTAACGGCACATTACCAATTAAAGTGCAACTTTTTTTAATCCTCGATTACAGTTGTGTTTGCGTGACGCTGATGTTTCAATCAAAGTGTAACCGACCTTACACTGTCGATTATAGTTGTGTTTGCGTGACGCCGATGTTCCAGTCAAAGTGTAACCGACCTTACACTGTCGATTATAGTTGTGTTTGGGTGACGTCGATGTTCCAGTCAAAGTGTAACCGACCTTACACTGTCGATTATAGTTGTGTTTGCGTGACGCCGATGTTCCAGTCAAAGTGTAACCGACCTTACACTGTCGATTATAGTTGTGTTTGCGTGATGCAGATGTTCCAGTCAAAGTGTAACCGACCTTACACTGTCGATTATAGTTGTGTTTGGGTGACGTCGATGTTCCAGTCAAAGTGTAACCGACCTTACACTGTCGATTATAATTGTGTTTGGGTGACGCCGATGTTCCAGTCAAAGTGTAACCGACCTTACACTGTCGATTATAGTTGTATTTGCGTGATGCAGATGGTCCAGTCAAAGTGTAACCGACCTTATACTGTCGATTATAGGTGTGTTTGGGTGACGCCGATGTTCCAGTCAAAGTGTAACCGACCTTATACTGTCGATTATAGGTGTGTTTGGGTGACGCCGATGTTCCAGTCAAAGTGTAACCGACCTTACACTGTCGATTATAGTTGTGTTTGGGTGACGCCGATGTTCCAGTCAAAGTGTAACCGACCTTATACTGTCGATTATAGTTGTGTTTGGGTGATGCAGATGTTCCAGTCAAAGTGTAACCGACCTTACACTGTCGATTATAGTTGTGTTTGCGTGATGCAGATGTTCCAGTCAAAGTGTAACCGACCTTATACTGTCGATTATAGTTGTGTTTGGGTGACACCGATGTTCCATTTAAAGTGTAACCGACCTTACACTGTCGACTATAGTTGTGTTTGGGTGACGCCGATGTTCCAGTCAAAGTGTAACCGACCTTATACTGTCGATTATAGTTGTGTTTGGGTGACGTCGATGTTCCAGTCAAAGTGTAACCGACCTTACACTGTCGATTATAGTTGTGTTTGCGTGATGCCGATGTTCCAGTCAAAGTTGTAACCGACCTTACACTGTCGATTATAGTTGTGTTTGGGTGACGCCGATGTTCCAGTCAAAGTGTAACCGACCTTATACTGTCGATTATAGTTGTGTTTGGGTGACGTCGATGTTCCAGTCAAAGTGTAACCGACCTTACACTGTCGATTATAGTTGTGTTTGGGTGACACCGATGTTCCATTTAAAGTGTAACCGACCTTACACTGTCGACTATAGTTGTGTTTGGGTGACGCCGATGTTCCAGTCAAAGTGTAACCGACCTTATACTGTCGATTATAGTTGTGTTTGGGTGACGTCGATGTTCCAGTCAAAGTGTAACCGACCTTACACTGTCGATTATAGTTGTGTTTGGGTGACGCCGATGTTCCAGTCAAAGTGTAACCGACCTTACACTGTCGATTATAGTTGTGTTTGGGTGACGTCGATGTTCCAGTCAAAGTGTAACCGACCTTACACTGTCGATTATAGTTGTGTTTGGGTGACGCCGATGTTCCAGTCAAAGTGTAACCGACCTTACACTGTCGATTATAGTTGTGTTTGGGTGACGTCGATGTTCCAGTCAAAGTGTAACCGACCTTATACTGTCGATTATAGTTGTGTTTGGGTGACAACGATGTTCCATTTAAAGTGTAACCGACCTTACACTGTCGACTATAGTTGTGTTTGGGTGACGCCGATGTTCCAGTCAAAGTGTAACCGACCTTATACTGTCGATTATAGTTGTGTTTGGGTGACGTCGATGTTCCAGTCAAAGTGTAACCGACCTTACACTGTCGATTATAGTTGTGTTTGGGTGACGCCGATGTTCCAGTCAAAGTGTAACCGACCTTACACTGTCGATTATAGGTGTGTTTGGGTGACGCCGCTGTTCCAGTCAAAGTGTAACCGACCTTACACTGTCGATTATAGTTGTGTTTGGGTGACGCCGATGTTCCAGTCAAAGTGTAACCGACCTTATACTGTCGATTATAGGTGTGTTTGGGTGACGCCGATGTTCCAGTCAAAGTGTAACCGACCTTACACTGTCGATTATAGTTGTGTTTGGGTGACGCCGATGTTCCAGTCAAAGTGTAACCGACCTTACACTGTCGATTATAGTTGTGTTTGGGTGACGCCGATGTTCCAGTCAAAGTGTAACCGACCTTACACTGTCGATTATAGTTGTGTTTGGGTGACGCCGATGTTCCAGTCAAAGTGTAACCGACCTTACACTGTCGATTACAGTTGTGTTTGGGTGACGCCGATGTTCCAGTCAAAGTGTAACCGACCTTACACTGTCGAATATAGTTGTGTTTGGGTGACGCCGATGTTCCAGTCAAAGTGTAACCGACCTTACACTGTCGATTATAATTGTGTTTGGGTGACGCCGATGTTCCAGTCAAAGTGTAACCGACCTTATACTGTCGATTATAGGTGTGTTTGGGTGACGCCGATGTTCCAGTCAAAGTGTAACCGACCTTACACTGTCGATTATAGTTGTGTTTGGGTGACGCCGATGTTCCAGTCAAAGTGTAACCGACCTTACACTGTCGATTATAGTTGTGTTTGGGTGACGCCGATGTTCCAGTCAAAGTGTAACCGACCTTACACTGTCGATTATAGGTGTGTTTGGGTGACGCCGATATTCCAGTCAAAGTGTAACCGACCTTACACTGTCGATTATAGTTGTGTTTGGGTGACGCCGATGTTCCAGTCAAAGTGTAACCGACCTTACACTGTCGATTATAGTTGTGTTTGGGTGACGCCGATGTTCCAGTCAAAGTGTAACCGACCTTATACTGTCGATTATAGTTGTGTTTGCGTGATGCCGATGTTCCAGTCAAAGTGTAACCGACCTTAAACTGTCGATTATAGTTGTGTTTGCGTGATGCAGATGTTCCAGTCAAAGTGTAACCGACCTTATACTGTCGATTATAGGTGTGTTTGGGTGACGCCGATGTTCCAGTCAAAGTGTAACCGACCTTACACTGTCGATTATAGTTGTGTTTGGGTGACGCCGATGTTCCAGTCAAAGTGTAACCGACCTTATACTGTCGATTATAGGTGTGTTTGGGTGACGTCGATGTTCCAGTCAAAGTGTAACCGACCTTACACTGTCGATTATAGTTGTGTTTGCGTGATGCAAATGTTCCAGTCAAAGTGTAACCGACCTTACACTGTCGATTATAGTTGTGTTTGCGTGATGCAAATGTTCCAGTCAAAGTGTAACCGACCTTACACTGTCGATTATAGTTGTGTTTGGGTGACGCCGATGTTCCAGTCAAAGTGTAACCGACCTTACACTGTCGATTATAGTTGTGTTTGGGTGATGCCGATGTTCCAGTCAAAGTGTAACCGACCTTATACTGTCGATTATAGTTGTGTTTGGGTGATGCAGATGTTCCAGTCAAAGTGTAACCGACCTTACACTGTCGATTATAGTTGTGTTTGCGTGATGCAAATGTTCCAGTCAAAGTGTAACCGACCTTACACTGTCGATTATAGTTGTGTTTGGGTGACGCCGATGTTCCAGTCAAAGTGTAACCGACCTTACACTGTCGACTATAGTTGTGTTTGGGTGACGCCGATGTTCCAGTCAAAGTGTAACCGACCTTACACTGTCGATTATAGTTGTGTTTGCGTGATGCCGATGTTCCAGTCAAAGTGTAACCGACCTTATACTGTCGATTATAGTTGTATTTGCGTGATGCAGATGTTCCAGTCAAAGTGTAACCGACCTTACACTGTCGATTATAGTTGTGTTTGCGTGATGCAGATGGTCCAGTCAAAGTGTAACCGACCTTATACTGTCGATTATAGGTGTGTTTGGGTGACGCCGATGTTCCAGTCAAAGTGTAACCGAACTTATACTGTCGATTATAGTTGTGTTTGCGTGATGCAGATGGTCCAGTCAAAGTGTAACCGACCTTACACTGTCGATTATAGTTGTGTTTGCGTGATGCCGATGTTCCAGTCAAAGTGTAACCGACCTTACACTGTCGATTATAGTTGTGTTTGGGTGACGCCGATGTTACAGTCAAAGTGTAACCGACCTTACACTGTCGATTATAGTTGTGTTTGCGTGATGCAGATGTTCCAACCAAAGTGCAAAAGAGCCATATAATCGGTTATGAAAACTTTGCAATATGGTGGATAGACGAGCGTCCCTAGACACAAATATATTGCGTGTTGTCAAAACGAAATTTAAACAAAAATTGTTGAAGCTAATAATGCAGACTTTTACATTTTAGAAATGAAATAGTGTTTCCACTTGAAATAAATGTTTGAAAATGATTGACCAAAGCTATTTTTGCGTGCTCATTGGCACATTGTTGTGGGCATGAATCTTTGGTCAGAACAGGTATGATTGGTCAGACCGCCAAAACGTACTGAAATATTTTTTCCTTTGTCTTTCTGTGTAGTTTTTGGATTGTGTGAGGAGGTAGACCATATTTTAGTTAGGGAAATGAAAACACGTGGTGTATACTGAGCACAACTGCATACGTCAAGGTGACCTTTTCGCCAGTTTGATATAAGAAACACGCGCATGATGGCCTGCATTCTCCTTTATTTCTTGACTCTGAGGTAAACGTTTTCAAATTGTTGTTCTTTTTTTTAATTAGAAGACTGATGCAATTCTGTCATATACCAATCTGAAGATTCAATCACTGAGGTTATGACGACTCGCCAGTGTTGGTGTTTCAGCTCTAAGCACTTAGGTACTTCCTCTCTTAGAACTCGCTCTCGCCCGAAGATCTCAAATTTATGGAAATGAAAGGGTTGAAATATCATTTAAAATGCAACTTAACAATACAATACAAGACACAAAGTATCGTTTTATATCGTTGTTGACACCATTTTGAAGGACATGTTATTTCAGTTAAGTTGTGGAGTGTTTCCAATTCACCTTGCAATTACCTTGATGGCACTGCTTCCTGTCAGATCATGGTAATGCTTTGTTTCTGGTCACGGTACTGCTTTGTGTCAGATCATGGCACTGCTTTGTGTCAGATCATGGTACTGATTTGTGTCAGATCATGGCACTGCTTTGTGTCAGATCATGGTACTATATTGTGTAAGATCATGGCATAGCTTTGTGTCAGATTATGTCACTGCTTTGTGTCAGATCATGTCACTGCTTTGTGTCCGATCGTGGTACTGCTTTGTGTCAGATCATGTCACTGCTTTGTGTCAGATCATGTCACTGCTTTGTGTCCGATCGTGGTACTGCTTTGTGTCCGATCGTGGTACTGCTTTGTATCAGATCATGGTAAAGAAGAAAAACAGATCGAAAGTGAATCATTCTTTAAAAACTTGCAACACTGCACGCATGTAATATTTCTGATGTTCCATCCTTTGCCACTGGAATGCCCTTTGCATGTATATATCGCAGATAAGATATTGTGCAGAGCATCATCATCTAGTCTTGTCGCACGTAATCCACTTCTCTTTGATGGGTAAATAAGTAGATCAAAGACCCTTGACAAACGAAGACAGAGAAAGTGATGTAAGAAGAATCCTTGTGCATTTTTCCATGCTTTAGTATACGAGGTTTTGCTTTCTATATCCTGCACAGTTAAAGAAAGGCTCAGCAAATATTACATCTTATTCAAGGGAAAATAATCAAGGTATTTCGCAGATGCATTGGAACAATCAGGGATGTCATTCGCCACCTCTGAAAACTAATTTGGAACACCTTTACGTTATATGGCACGATTATAATGGAGAATGGAGACCTTCCAGAAGACTTTTTCTGCGATTGGTAGGCGGTACATTCCTTCTGGGAAAGAGGCGTTTGATGAAGATGTTGAATAAATAGTGAAAGATATTCCTATTATCACCGGCATTAATTCAACAGCTATTTTTAATATGTTATGGAATCATTCAAGCTCAATAATATTCGTGCAAGATAGGTCACCCATTTGAAATCGCATGGGCTTAGACGTTATATATAACAAGAGTGACCAGAGACGTTTAAATGAGATGGTCAATGGTGATGAAAGATTGAGGTATTCTTTGAAAACTAATTCAAAAGAAACAAAAAGGATTGAAGTGAGACCAAATAAAACGTGCAGAGACCAAAGTTCGATTTACCTTGTCGAAATTTAAAGAGAGATTTGTATGCATCAGTATTCCTTGCAAAAGGTGTGGTCGATCAGGCTTTTGCCTGAATCTGCTATTGTCACTGGACATTTTTTTACAGCTAAAGTGTGGCCAACAATCATCCAACACTAATGAACTACCCGTCAGCGCCACGGTACCCCGATGTACCCATCTACTCAATGACAACGCACCATCGCATGAACATGACCTCGTGTCCGACATCGTGATGGGGTACGGCTTTCAAACTTTGCCATATTTTCCATACAACCTAGTGTAGCGCCAAGTGATTTAGTCCTAAATTTCCTTATCAAAGATTCGCTGAAAGGCTGACGATTTTAAAGCCTCTATAAGGTTGGAGGCGTACTGTTTTCAGTGTGTGAACATCATACCTTCAGTTAATACACAGCGACATTTGTAACTGCGTAATCAGACCTACAAAATGTGTAGGGTTGCATGAGGGAGTACTAAGATGGAGGACTACGAGAGTAAGCACTGACGTACAGTTCACCGATAATTATAAAGAAAATATTTGCACAGCGCAATAATATTAAAAACTTGTTAAAACCTCTCGTACTTCTTAATATATCTGCAACACAAGGTCTAGATCATGATACCTATAACGCTGTTACAAGATCTATGAATATGTCTCATTCCCCTGGATAATCAGCAAACGGTTAGTTTACACAGTGTGCATTTATAAATCTTCTCTGACCAATTTTATGGAAAGAGGAATGGAAGATGTCTACCTTATAGACTGACCAATCAAATACCTTACAATGGGCTCTGTCTATCCAAACCACACCATTAGCCTTTACAGATGGCTTCCTGAACGAAACAAAAAACCTATAAGGCAAAATATCTTACAGCGCGTTTAGCCCAACCAAACCAGGTATTGATTGTGTTTTGGAAAATATATACACTAATAACTTTTATGGACGGATTATTGAACAAACAAAAAACCTGTTAGGCAAAATATATTATAATTTGCTGTGCCGAATCAAAACATGTATTGATCGTGTGTTTAAAAGACACACACCAATAACTTTAACGGATATCTTCCTGACAAACAAAAGGTTTACCGGCAAAATATCCTACAGCGGCCTCTGCTAAACCAATCCGGGTATTGATTGTGTGATAGCAAAACACACACACACACACAAACACACCAATATCATTTACATATATCTTTTAGACCAATAAAAAAGCCTTAGAGGCAAAATATCTTACAGTGGGCACAGCCGAACCAAAACAGGAATTCGGGGATGTGTTGAAAAGTAAATACACCCATAATATTTAAGAGAGCAATGTTCGGCTGTAGAGGCACGTGAAATATAAAATTTCATTTTATTTCGCTGTTCGTGTTATGTAATATGATTTTTTGATATATAAGCTGTTTCAGACTTTATTCTAATTTTTAAAGATAGTTTAAAATATGTCATATAACGTCATGCTATCCTAGAGACAATAGTCTGTTTCAAGCTGGCCACGTTTAAAACTGGACCGAGGAATTGAACTAAAAAATACGTTGCATGCATTGAATGATGTGTAATGTTCGAGCTCTTATAATTCAGCGCAATTATTCTTGTCGAACGCAGATTCTAGAACGACTGTTGTCATTACAATAATAATCATGTACAGTAGTTCTCATTACATAACTTTAGATTAATCAAAATCATGTGAACACATGCATACCTTATATCATTGAATTCGTTCTTAATCTTGTCTTGTGTACTACACGGATGAGTCATTATATTTTTACCTACTTTTAATGGGGGTGGTGTTAGTTGAACTCGTCGGGTTTTTTGTAACCCTTATGTTGTTGTTGATGGTTACGTTGACTTGGAAGACGCTAGTAGTTTACACGAAATATCGAAGCTCGCATTTAATCTTTCGAAAGACTTGGAGGAACGGGTCATACGTGGTGGTTCCTTGACCATTCGATGAGACCGAAGGAACCATAAATATTGCGCGATCGTCAACTGGACGGCAAGATATGCACATGCTCCATTTCTGAATCAATATTCAGTATAACTGTACGAGTGAATTCAATAATCTAGTATCGCTATATGAGTGAAGTCAATAATTTAGTATCGCTATGCGAGTGAAAATCAATGATACATACATCTTTCTTGTGAATAAAACATTATTTCTCTACAAATGCTATCCATTTATCACCCATGGTGAGAGATCATACCTTATACTTTGATACCCTTGGTGACAGATCATATATTCATATGTGTTTAAATTCTGAACATTTATCGTTCATGGTGATCGATCCAGCAATCAGCTTTGTTTATAAGTTCCAATCGTTGATTCTTGTTTAACTACTATTTGAAGTTACATGTTATGACCAGTTCAAGTTAGGGACTATATCATTTCATTATATCAGTTGATGCTGAACCGGTGTACGTCATTATGTTAAACCCATTGTTGGACCGTATGTACATGAGTACGGTGCTAGACTCACTCATCCATCAATTCATTCAACAAACATGTCTTTCACTGCTTTCAGTGTCTTCGTTAAATCCAATACCAACCCGGCTTCGTCGTTACACATGTATATGAAAGAATTGATTTTGTTCAGTATAGGTTTTTTGTGTGGGATTGTACTCAAGAGTTGTAGGAATTTCACGCGTTGTGGGTTGGGGTTGGCGCGACACTAGAGGAGGTAATCACATTGATTGGCATCGCTGTGCCAATCCTAGAAATGATTTGGTTTCTCATTTTTTTTCAGGAGTTTAATACGTACATAAAAACGACTGTGCAGTTTTATTTTGAGTGTGGGTGGCTTCGTAGGCACGAGGGTCTATTCATGACGCGAATCGTAGCCGAAAACTCCTTTGTGCTACCATAGTGATGAAATCTTGCTATCGCAACAACAGCTCAAGGCAGTCTCTGTTGAAACACTAATCACTTTTAATTTTTACTATCTTTCAGACGACAAAAACTGATGGTGCAAATGACACCGCCATAAGCTAGGATCCCCAAAACATAATATTCCATAGCAAACATTCTGCCAGAGAGAGAAATTAACTAACTATTGCACTAAAGGTTATCAGGTGCATGTAGAGGATTAGAGTGTGCTCTTAAAAGACTGCCGAACAGCCCGATGCGTTTGAAAGTGAAATAACAAGAACAACTTAATACTGTAGGTGTATGACCATACTGCTCTTTGAAACCATAGTAACTGGTAAAAATTGATTACACTATAAATAAAATATCAAGTTTCAAGTATCATATCACCGGGATCGGGAAATTTCTTGTAAATAAAATATCCAGTTTCATGTATCACATCACCGGGATCGTGGAATTTCTTGTAAATAAAATATCGAGTCTCATGTATCACATCACCGGGATCTGGGAAACTGTTGCTAATAAAATATCCAATTTCATGTATTACATTACCGGGATCTGGGAAATTGTTGTAAATAAAATATCCAGTCTCAAATATCATATCACCGGGATCCGGGAAATTGTTGAAAAAGACTGCATATAATCTGAGCTTTAAAGTCACCGCCATCGACAATGATAGCAATGGACTTAGATAAATCAGCTAACATAATCTAATTATGCATTTGATTCATAAAAATAGTGCAGATAAAAAAAAAAAAGATGTTACAATTTTGGCCCAGTGAAGATGATTTGTAAATCTTTGGCAGACGGATACATTGAGACAAATGTCTGTAAGTTTGTGAATTAACAATTTTACTCAAAATACAGGCTTTTTACTACTAGACTCAATGACCTGTCAACTTAATGACAATGGACTATGTCAAATGTCAGCCCTTTTACATATTTATACTATAACGACTATGAGGAATGTTTTTCGCATTTCAGCTTTCAAAAGGGCCAACAACAGCAAAAAAAAAAAAAAAAAACAACAAAAAACAACAAAACAACACAAAACAACAAGAACAGCGGCAACAAGACTAACAATTTTGGTAAAATGGTATTGGACAATGAGAAAAGTAGTCGGAATGATGTTATGTTAATGATGAGAACATAAAATCGTGGCATGTTCTCTCTCTATCACTCACTAAATACACAGATTATTCACATATTTTACTGGTGGGCGAGAACCTCTGAAAAACGATGATAATTATGTAAATTGTCTGTAATCATTGTCCTTAATGGAATCTTTCCTATGTTAGCGAAAGGTTCTATTCAGCAATCGTACTTTCAGAGAAAAGATGTGATCATTTGACACTTTGTAAACATTTTTATACGGTTCGTTCTTATAGGAATGGTAACTTTTATGATTAGTCACTATCTTTCTGTTCTATTATATATATATATATATATATATATATATATATATATATATATATATATATATATATATATATATATATATATATAACAAAGATTTAAAATGGCGGCGGTGAAGCAAAAAACAGGTAAATCAATCTAAAAGCTCTCATATATTTATACTTAATCTGGACGTCCGAGAGCGTTAAATGTCAGACCTAAATCCAGAAAGATCGGGCACCTCTCAAGAACAGTCAAGAGTTACTGGTAGTTGCAAATGATTTCCTTTATGCACACAGGACACCTTTATAAACCGACTCCAATTCGCAATGTAATTCAATTTGTTACCAACATTCTTGGATTTCCAATCAGGAATACATTGCTTTTTACGTTATTTGACGGGGAATCCGTCAATTGTTATATTCGAAAACTCTTAAATCTTTTAAGTCATACGGAAGACTTAAAAACTGGCATAGAACAATCCTGATTAGCAGGACAGGGCTTAATCCTTGTTCTTAAGGTGTCCCAATTATAAAAAGGAACTCTAAAAAATTCAGAACAGCATACACATATGCCAAGGATTTCTGTAACTGAAAAGTATTTATTAATTGTGAACATCCTGCCACTGTGGACAACATTTTTAGTGTCAGTGTTAAGTAACATATTAGTAAGTCAAACGGTGACTTTGATAACAACTCACCAGCAGCCAACATATGTGTAGATTCCGACTTGAGATTGGCTATATATTCACTAAAACGTGACCTTACTGCACAACAAAAACATCACCGGCAGAAAACAACATCCTTAGAAGGAGGCGATTGAGACATTAGAGAATAAGATTGCAGCCATGTGATCAAATTAATACAAACCCGTCCAAGAACGACAACCCCTCCATGTGAATGCTGAGGCTGCTGTCCAAGACCCACAAAATGGCTTGCAACATTACCGAGCTGAGAATAATTATGTGAAATCACATCCATTTCACCGAGATATAAGCCCGTGAATGTCAAAATCATCGTCACTGGCAAAAAGCAATAGCGCCTCAGCTCCAATCAGAAGTACACCAGCCAGGCCTCAACAACCAGATCTATCACTTGAGCAGCTCCAACAAATAATTCTAACTATGGTTTCTATATGGATACAAGCAGTAGGTACTATAATGCCTTGAAGTCAACGGCGAGTTCCTTTGACACAAAAATAATCTTAAAGAAAGCCTGGTTAAAATCTTAACAGAATAACTCCAGCACATCGGTGACAAAAGAAGAAACAGTGCTAAAACAGATGTATTCCTCCCTCGAACAAACATCAACAATGATAGTTAATATATTGACTTGTGTGATAGTGCATCCACTAGATCACATGGTAGGAAAGACACGAACGTCAGTTGCTATGAACCATAATTTGCGACAAGGTTACGAGTAACGAAGATGAAAAAGAACCAATAGAAGACGATTGTCCCCTCTAACCTGTGGAAATAGCTACATGTGCATACAGAAAACGCACTGTATGTTACTTTATTGGTGGCATATATGATTCCTCTATGAGAGCGGACATCTATGCCCATTTCGGACTCCAAGGCATACCAATACACTAAATATTACGAGATTGCATTAAATCCGTCGTGATCTACTAAACTGTAAGTGTACAAATCATGGTCTTCACAGCAGACCGAAGCAGTCTTTTAATGTCCCAGACAAATCTACAGGAGGGTTGGAAATTTCAGTCTCAATGATCTAAGCCAAACAGCAGAGGCAATTACAATATAAATTAAACTAGATCCTCATTTATATTTGATCTACACCTATTAAAATCATATGTTTGTTCCGTTACATGCATATTATTTGTCTGTATTAATAATACTATTAAACCTAGAATATTCAACTGTGCGATGCATGGCGTCTTCATCCATTTGCCTCAACAAATGCTTGAACCTATATGACGATGATATCGCATTCATAAATGAAAACAACCCACCCACCCACAATTCCATAAAAAAATATACAATAGTTCTACTTTATATGAAGATACGCCTGGTCTCGTGTCTGTAGTTATAATGGAAAACCAGGTGTTTCGATGATGTATCGAGAACTTGGAACCAGATGTGAGTAAATGGAATATATAGACAACAGAGGAATAGTCGCGAAGCTTGTTGATATATCTTACAAGTCCATATACGTATTTGGTGCATTAATGTCTTCACAAAATATCTAATCGTACAGACTAATGATACAAGTTCTTGAGGACATGTGCTAGCATTATTCGAAAGATGGACAGGAATCCATTGCCATCTGTAATGAATTTAAAATCTTGGGGTTTTTTTGAGGCCTGAATTGTATCATTATATATATATATATATATATATATATATATATATATATATATATATATATATATATATATATATATATATATATATATACTATCCATCTTTTGGCACTAATTGCGTATTGCAGTTATATGGATTATGTGGCTTGAGTATTTATTGGCGAGTATCCTTTGTTTTTTGTTCTTTAATTGTTTTGCCCTCTTCAATAAAATAATAATAATAATAATAATAATAATAATAATAATAATAATAATATTATTATTATTATTATTATAGTATTATTATTATTATTATTATTATTATTATTAATACCTTGCAAGGGAGATTAATGGGGCGTATGATACAAAACAATTGTATAGCGATCTGACTGAAAGCATGCTGAAGGATGCAAATGATACTTTTTAAAAAATAGGCAAAGCCGTACTGGCATGACTCGTTTAAACTCTATTATAAAATTTATCTGGAAAGTTGCATTGCATTAGTTGGAAAAGGTAGACCACATAGTCTTATGAACGAATTGTATACCAAATGCCACAAAATAAGAACACGTGAAATAAAGACTGTACAATGTACTGCTTGGGACGCTTTTTGTATAATTCATTTGATAAAATTCAGGAAGTACCTTAATGTAACTCTTGCTGCATTTTATAAAGAAAACATAAGTAGAATAAATGCTGGTCAGTTTTTCAAATATGCAATGGAGGTCGAAAGTTTTCTGACCAGTCCTCAGTAGTCAATGTTTTGGCAGATTACTTCACTGACTTGACATGCCTAAAGAGCATGCATCTTTAGATAGTTTTTTTTCCATATTACTAAATAACAAGCAATTTATAGCCTCAAATAGTATTCGAGGAAATATTTAAAATTTTATATAAGCAAGAACGTATGAATGAATAAACATAAATCATTCAGCATGGCATATTTAAAGCTATATAGGTCTTAAAAAGGTGTACAGTGCCTAGCTATGATTTGCTGAAACACTCCATGTACTATCAATCATCGCTGAAACCGACTATATTAAAATAATTTAATTTCATTCTAAAATATGAATGTCTACTAGGCGCATGGAGGAAAGGGTCTTACCTCGCCCATTTATAACCCTAATAGGAAATGCAAAGCGAATCCCAATAGTTACAGACCTGTATCCTTATAGCCAGTGATGTACAAGCTATAAGAATGAATTATACAACAACAACAAAAATACAACAACAAAAAATACAATTTTTTTAAACAAACAAATAAAAAATAATAATAAAAAATGAAACAAAACCCATCAAAATTCATGAAAAAATGAGCATTAGTTCCCCAATTCCCAATAGCAAGGTTTTCAAAAAAGGTAAAGGTACCTCAAGCTGCTTTCAGCCTTGAATAGTTTATAGACTACAATTCCGAAAATGGTAGATATACGTATGCTGCCTTCCTCAATATTTAAAAAAGTGTTCGATACTGTTTGGCATCATCTTAAGCTATTCAATATTGTAATTAAAAAATTATCTGGAGAATAATTGGTGATACGTATAACAATGTTTAAAGTGCGGCTGTAGCTAAAAATATAAGTCAAAATAGTTTGAAATCAGACTAGGAGTTCGACAGGGTGGTGTACTCTACTCCATTCTTTATCTGATATTCATAGATGAGTTGTTCCATAACCTGGTGAGGAGTAACCTAGGTTATCATAGGTAGCTTACAATGCTACTATCATACACTTGCAGATGACCTCTTACGTCTTTAAAACGATCGTGATAATCTGACTAAAACATTTGCAATAATTGCCAAGTAAACATGGAAATGTCGCTATTTTAAAAGAAAATTTAAAAGTACTTTTCTTAATATTTTGCCATTTATCCAAATTAACTGGCCCCTGAAATATTTAAAATAAAGTTATTTATACCCAATTCTCCTAATTATTTCCGGTTCCCAGTCTAATCTGGACTAGGAGTGTTGGATTAGTACTGTAGATGTATGTAATTAGCCACTGGTGATACCCGTTAATCAACCATCAAACAACCATTCCTAATAATTAGCGTATCAGACAGTATAAAACTAAATTTCTTTCGATTAACAACTACGCCAATGTTAAGTATAAACGCTACGAAAATGCATTAGATTTAATAAAAATAACACAAATGATTGTAAACCCATGAAATTATCGCCATTTAAATGGGTGAGTTTGTGTTTAAGTATTATTTTTGGATTTTTAACCTAGCTTTAACGATGTAGTCAAATCGTTATGATGACTGTAGCGTGGTAATTTATAGTGATGTCTAGCACTAAGACATCATACCGCAGACATGTAACATCATGCCCCACCCAGTCACATTATCCTGACAACAGGCTGACCGGTCCGAACACTAACCTCTTAATGATGTGCGCCAAGCGAGGCAGCTGCAAGTACCATTTTTGTAAGTCTTTGATAGGACTTGGTCGGGATTCGAACCCGTGACCTCCAATATCCGAGACGGACGATAAAACTACTTGCAATGAACTGGTCAGCTAGGTGAAGAACATTAGTCAAGAATGTCCTTCAAACTTACCATTTGGCCTTGGATAACATTATGCAAATACCGTTTTTGGCGATAGTATTGGCCAGTCAGAGTTGGACTGGCGGCCAAGGCAAATCCACACGCCTGTACTCCTTGTGAAATAACTAATAATTTCCTGTTTTGTGCTGGCTCAAGAAGTCACCTCTTCTTCTAGGAAATCTACCGGTATCCCCTTGGGCCGGTCCGACCTTGAGGTCAGCGGCCCTTGCGTATCGACACGAGTGACTGACATTTGAATATAGGTTAATTCCGTATTGTGTCTAGGACTATTTGGTATTAATGTGTCAATTATGGATCATAATATTGACCCTGTTGTTCCCATGGATGCCATACGTGTATAAATAGACGAGCTAATTATTTGGCTGCCTCCGTTTTTGCATTGGTCCTACTCGATTATAAATAATGTCATATACACTTTATATATAATGCTGTGACTGTCATCAATAAATAAAACACATTTAAATTAGTCAGGTCGAACAAATATACGAGTAGATCGACAATAATTTTTTTATTTCATTTCCACGATTCCTCCGGGACAGTATATAGTTCCCATGCTACATAAAAATAAACAAATTACGTAATTCTTCATTATGTGTAACACAGTAATCGCAGGTAATTGGAAAATAGCTTTACAGCCGAGATGACAAAAGTTCGGCATACACAGCTTGAACGCCTTTCCTTTTATCTATTCGAAAATTGATTTGTTTCTGAACGTCTCCTGGGAGCATTAATTGTCCAGTTTTATGTCTGCATATTGTCCGATCGATACATCACCCTTTTCAGCGAAATGTTAACAACAAAGCCTTCCAAACCTTAAGTCATATTCAATTATACCGTATGTATTGAATAATGTGATAGATCATCAATAATAAGGTTTGCTCAAGCGAAAACCCGCGATAACATAAAGCGACATTTTAAAACATCTGGTATTGATGGAAACGATAACGAAAACAGTGATCTTTCCTGAAAAGGTTGAGTTCGAGTCATTCGTGTGTGAGTCTGGATAATATAATGTATTATATATTTCTCAAAGTCCCGTGCGTTGCTCTCCATTACAAACACTTACACACACCCCCACCCCCATAATGACCAAAACAGGGTTCGTTTTATAAGTGTATGTTTGTTAATGTGCAAATTAACACTACGACTATAGCGTTTATGCCAAGGTATTACATCAAACACCAGTACAATAACATGTACATGTGACTATAGCATTTAAGCCAATGAATTGCAGCAAACACCAATACAATAACATGTACATGTGACTATAGCGTTTAAGCCAATGAATTGTAGCAAACATCAATACAATAACATGTATATGTGACTACAGCGTTTATGCCAATGGATTGTAGCAAACACCAGTACAATAATATGTATATGTGACTATAGCGTTTAAGCCAATGAATTGTAGCAAACACCAATACAATAACATCTATATTTAACTATAGCGTTAATGCCAATGGATTGTAGCAAACACCAGTACGATAACATGCATATGTGACTACAGCGTTTATGCCAATGAATTGCAGCAAACACCAATACAATAACATGTACATGTGACTATAGCGTTTAAGCCAATGAATTGTAGCAAACATCAATACAATAACATGTATATGTGACTACAGCGTTTATGCCAATGGATTGTAGCAAACACCAGTACAATAATATGTA
This sequence comes from Sinohyriopsis cumingii, assembly GCA_028554795.2. Classification (NCBI taxonomy): domain Eukaryota; kingdom Metazoa; phylum Mollusca; class Bivalvia; order Unionida; family Unionidae; genus Sinohyriopsis; species Sinohyriopsis cumingii. Next base: position 17,364,976 of record CM068839.1, on the reverse strand, counting down.
TATGTGACTATAGCGTTTAAGCCAATGAATTGTAGCAAACACCAATACAATAACATCTATATTTAACTATAGCGTTAATGCCAATGGATTGTAGCAAACACCAGTACGATAACATGCATATGTGACTATAGCGTTAATGCCAATGGATTGTAGCAAACACCAGTACGATAACATGTATATGTGACTATAGCGTTAATGCCAGTGGATTGTAGCAAACACCAATACAGTAACATGTACATGTGACTATAGCGTTTAAGCCAATGAATTGTAGCAAAAACCAATACAATAACATGTACATGTGACTATAGCGTTTAAGCCAATGAATTGTGGCAAACAGCAATACAATAACATCTAGAGAAAAGAAAAAATACTTGTATTGATCGAATGGTATGAACGATGATACAGAAAAAGATGTGTCCTTAGGAGGATAGTTTAATTTATGAGAGATCACGAGAGCTAATATGTATTATGTCCGGCAAGATGACGAAAATATCGGATAAAATTGACTAGGTGATAAATCGGCGTGAAATTTTTTAAAATGGTGTTCATATTTGTCTATTTTACAAACTCTTTTCTGGTACACATGCCCATATTACATGCTCGTTTCTGGCATAACATGTCCGTTTTACAAACTCTTATCTGGTATAACATGTCCATTTTACATACCCTTTTCTCGCATAACATGTCCGTTTACCTACTCTTTTCTGATATAACATGTCCGTTTTACATACACCTTTCTGGTATAACATGTCCATTTTACATACTCTTTCCTGGTATAACGTGTTCATTTTGCATACTCGTTTGTGATATAACATGTCCATTTCAAATCCACTTTTCTGGTATAACATGTCCATTTTACATACTCTTTTCTCGTATAACATGTCCGTTTACCTACTCTTTTCTGGTATAAAATGTCTGTTTTACATAACCTTTCTGGTATAACATTTCCATTTTACGTATTCTTTTCTGGTATAACTCGTCCATTTTACATACTCTTTTCTGGTATAACATGTCCATTTTAAATACACTTTTCTGGTATAACATGTCCATTTTACATACTCTTTTCTGGTATAACATGTCCATTTTACATACTCTTTTCTGGTATAAACTCCCGCGACAACCCACGATCGATTTGGCAATTGGATTGAGGACGTATTTGTAATAATATTAATGAGGTAACATTAACGTGAATTCTTAAGTAATGTAACACGCCTCCATTTTGACGGGGAATGAGTTTATCTGGAAAATGTAGATTTGAGCAGAATCAACAACAAAGAGTACGCGTTTTAGAATAAGGATGTTTAAAGACTCGTCAGTCTCTTTGCACGTATCTCGAAAAGCGTATAGGATGGATAGACTTTCCTTCCATTTCTCCAGCACGTCAGACTTTCCTTACATTTCTCCTACACGTATAAGATGGATATACTTTCCTTCCCATTCTTGAACATTTTCTTTATTTATATGAAGTAACTGCTATCAAAAAAAATTATACACCCCAGTTAAAGTTAAAAATGACATTACACAAAAAGTCTATTATTCGGTGTAGATGTTGTTGTTTGAGTCGATTTTCGTATTGTGGTATATATCAAATAGGACTACTATATTTACAATAACACATAATGTATACAACGTGAAATATACAACGAATGCGACTAATATATTTACATGTACGTATCGTGTACACTACATGAGATATACATCAAACACGACTACTATTTTTTTTTTTACATTTGTATAACATGTATACAACGTCAGCAAAACGGAGTCATTACAGTAGGCGACCACATTGCTGATGCGATCGATCCTCCAGTACAATGCTAATTTTACATCGGAAACAAAAATCGATGTCGCTCGACCTACATGCAGCACAACCAGAAAACCGTTATCAGATTATATGATACAGCTATGCAAATGTAATTTACAAAATAGTTCTCAGTGTTTCGATCGTCAACCATTTAGCTGACTGTTAGTCTTATGTCAATCTCCAGGTCACCATGTGAGTATGGCGGTAGATGATGATGCTAAATATTCATTTTGTTGGTGAAAGGTTAAAATGTCATACGACATGTACTCGGTGTACATTAGTCGACTCCTGGTTATTGCTTCCAATCCAAACAGCCTATGGGTTTCGATTCAAGTAAAAACGGAAGGAATAAATAAGGCTCCCAGAAACAATGGGTCTTCAGGGGATTAAGGCGCTCTTGACATTTTAGCTATTGTCATTGGCAGCATTGATCATTTAAGAGCAGTGGTCTGTGAAGTTGGTTATGCCAATTCAAAAGAAAACAAGTTATCGTATAGAAACAATCATTCTTTTGTTGACTTGGTGACTTTGATATCTGGTAATTGCTTAATTTTCATGCGAGATAATTGTTCAGAAATAAGACCTATCGAAAACACAACTGTCTGTTTATTGTGTATTCAAACAACAAAAAAGAGACCCCCCAAAAAACCACAAAATCAACAAACCCCCAAAAATAATATATTTTGATGTTACTGTTTACCGTAGTGTATGAGAAAAAAATATTTATTTGCAAATAAAGTTCATTTATTGCAAGAAGGGAAATGGAAGTGCTTGCGGCGTATCATGTTTCCTTTAGTCTTTCGTGTGTCAGACACGTACAGAACCAGTACCCGTCATCAGTGACTTAATCGGAGATGCGTGTAGTGGCATGTGCGGACAGGGGGAGACAAATATGGAAAGGTCTGTTCTCAAGGACAAGATATTGAAGTAGTACTTTTAATTAGCTACAGTGATATCAATTTAAAATACAAAAAATACTATCATAAAGGTTTTAATTAGTACTCTACGGAGTAGCGAACCCACGTGAGCTGGGAAACGGCACCCAAAACCTTGATTGTACACACAAGCCCATATTCCATCACGACTAAGCACACATAACAACAATCATGCAACTGAGTCGATTGTATGTTCCCTTGTGTGTAGTTGACACACTCGCAAGACGATCTAGTAATTATTCTCAACTATCTACAGTCATTCCGGACTCCTATGAAACAAATCAACGTATATAAGATTAATTATCGAGAATTATAAATATACATCAGACACCTTCCGTCCTGTCTGGACTATGTATGTATGTATGTATGTATGTATGTATGTATGTATGTATGTATGTATGTATCTATGTATGTACACCCAAGAAATGGATTGGTTTTACATTTGTATTCTTCGGGGAACAGTGGCAATGACTTTTATTCTATCGTCTTCCAGTCCAGATCAACTGATTTCTTCGTACGATCCTCATCAAATGGTTTCTTCGTACAAGCCAGGACTATCTATCCAGAAAGTATAGTTAGGGTTTGTGATTCAAAACGCAAGGTATCTGGCTGCAGTCAAATTGTAACGTATAGACGGACGGAGAGACGGATGGACAAAGACACATAATTGTCCGCCATAGGATGGTGCATATACAAAGATCAATGTAGACTAAATATGCAAATTGTTGAGGTAAAGGGTTATGAATAAATGTGTATTAAAAGCCAATTGAATATTTATTTTCGAGTAAATGCATTTGTTTTTGTACTTCCAAATGAAGATGACAAATATAACCCTTAAAACTCAACATGAAAAACACCCCAATTGCAATTAGCTATTAATTCGGATACAGCTGTCCTACAGAAAATGGTTCCCAGAGGCCAAATCAGTTCTTGCATACGTAGATTAGATGGATCGGCGAAGAGCCAGTGATCTTTTTGCGTTGTTTAAATCCCGCACAGGATACGAGAACATTAACAATAAATTTGAAAATCACTATATGAGTACATATTAATGATATTTCTTTTAAATAAATAAAATTAATAGACAACTTCTTTTAACTTTCAACACTTTCCGACTGTTCTTGCTATAAAGACTTTTTAAGACCAGTTTCGTTGATTATGGCTTTTTAAAGTCCCCTTTCTCCTTTTCACAGTGTATTTCCATAACCTTTTAAACTACAGTTCCTTGTTTATATTGAATTGTATTGTGCCGTAGGAGATCTTTATTTTTAATTCTTTTCTAACATTGACCAATCATATCCTGATTATTTTTGACCATTAGACGTCTTTTTTTCGCCTGTCTATTTTCCTACATACGATTACATGATGCTCTAATATTTAGTTTGTGTCTATACCATTGAACTTGCTACAACAGATCTGTCTTATAATCTGTCCTGAAAATTCTCTATTATGGCAGAAGTGAGGTTGTAAATGTCTGTGGAGGAAGAACCCGGGAAAACCCCAGAAAGAACCACCGACCCCCGAGAAGCTACCGGCAAGCTTTCTCACATACCCACATTGGCTGAGCCCGAGACTCGAACCCATGCAGCCAGAGGTGAGATGGTAGTGATCCGTAACGGTGAGCGCTTTAGACCACTCGGCCACTCGGGGCCCCGACATCTGTATAAGAATTTTCCACATATGTATTTGAAATGTACATTCCTCGTTTACTTTAGAACCCTGACCTGTATATCACATTTAACATCTTTATATGAATTTGCAACATATGTATTTAAAATTTAAATTATCTTTTACTTTAGAACATGTCTGTATCATGCATCACAATACCTGTATCATTCAACACGTGTCTGTATCATTCAACACGTGTCTGTATCATACAACACAATTCCTTTATCATAGAACACAATACCTGTATCATTCAACACGTGTCTGTATCATACAACACAATTCCTTTATCATAGAACACAATACCTGTATCATTCAACACGTGTCTGTATCATACAACACAATTCCTTTATCATAGAACACAATACCTGTATCATTCAACACGTGTCTGTATCATACAACACAATTCCTACATCATTCAACACGTGTCTGTATTATACAACACAATACATTTATCATACAACACAATAGCTCTATCATTCAATACAATATCTGTATCATACAACAGAATACCTGTATCATACAATACAATACATGTATCATTCAACACGTGTGTGTATCATACAGCGCAATAACTGTATCATATAACACAATACCTCCATCATTCAATACAATACCCTTATCATTCAACAGAATACCTGTATCATACAACAAATTACCCGTATCATATAACATAATAACTGTATTATGGAACAAAACACCTGACATTTGTTTTATCTTTTTTGGTAAATATTGCACAGTATTTAGGTTCAGCAAAATGTCGAGTGAAAGAAAATAATATCACAGTTTAATGCACCATGATTTAATAGAACTGTTTAAAATTTCAGTAGGTTCAGACAGGATTAATTGCAAAAGCAATTAAAAAGGAAGTTGATATGCTATAACGTTTTAAAATATACCAAAACGGTAATATTTGCCATTAGTAAGTTGAAGTGTATTGACACGATACGCAAAATGATAGCTGGTAATCACGAATACATATTTCGATCATTATAGAGTATAACAGGTGCAAAGAGATAAAATGAATACAACCGGCAAAAGAACTAAACATTCAAAAAGCGAAGACGACAGTGAAGGTGGATAAAAGAAACCGAGCTAAACCTCTTAGAGAAAGGGGAGATATTGAAAGAGAAATAAATAATAGAGAATCCCAAAGGAAATGGCCACGGAATGACTGCAGAGCAGGATCCAAGTAAGCAAATAAAGGCTTTAATTCTTGGCCACTTAGGATTAATTCTTGGTCACTTAGGATTTGGCTGCGCTAATGTTGCCTAAACAAATGGTAAACCATATGACAACATACGTATTGGCTTTGAGAGAAATCTAGTTTACTGATCTAATCAACATAGTAAACTTTCGATATCGTCGAATCACAGAGAATATATTTCATTGTTGGATATTTTACATAAACTAAACAAAGATACCTTTTACTACATCAATGACAGAAATGAAACAAGGCTGTTTTGAGCCTGTGGTTTCTACAACCACACATGATTAAAGTCAAAGAGGGAATAACAGCAAATGGCAACAATCAAGAAACATAAATGTCTATTTTTTTAACGAAACTCACCAGTTCAGTTCACTCCCAGTAACAATTGCTGTGTAAATAATTAAATATAAAGTTTGTGGGGTTTTAAAATTTAAGAATGTATCATTTTTCTCGTTAAGATTAAAAACACATAACAAGGCTCTAGTTGCTGTTGTCCTTTATTTACTAAAGTATGTGGAGTTAGAAACATTTTCAACAGGAACATTAATTTTCATTGCAGGCAATAACGAAAATGGAGGTAAAGAGGCAATAAACAGATTGAATATCAGCATAAACGATATGATGAAGACGTATTAGAGTCCAGTTATACACCAGTAATATTTGTATATTTCATGCGAGTATAAACGACGAAATTCCTTTAAGGGGTCTAATTAATAAGATAGGTTTTCCAATGAGTGCACAAAATAGGAGATAGATAGATAGATAGATAGATAGATAGATAGATAGATAGATAGATAGATAGACAGATACATTAACAATAGTTTAGACTATTAACACTAGCTAAAATCTTAACAATAATCATATAACTAATCTAGCACGTCAGGTACACAAATGTATGCGACCTTCAGAAAGTCTCAGCAAGGAAGAGTTGCTACTCAAATACACAAGACACTGGATGATAATAAAATGTAGTTTAAGATGTGGTGAGAACAAACTGACAATCATTTAGCAGCTTTTGATTATCATTACAATTAACAAGCTAAGAGGGTCTCCGGTCTACAAAGCTCGATAGATGAGAGCAGGAAAAAGACCTTTGATGCATGGACATATTATACTCATCCATTAGATTCAGGATTGTGTCTACAAACACTGCAAACAACAAGAGAAAGAGTAGACGTACATGGATACGTGGAAGATAACCAACAATACATGCATGTACTCCATCAGAAGAGAAATAGTGAGATAGAAGAGTTGAGGAGTGACATGGATAATTTTTTAACCTATCACTGTAAAACTAGAACACTTTGCAGAAAATACCTTGTAATGGGTGATTTAACACGCAATATACAAAATTGAAAATCAAGATCATTGCTAATGACTATACCCTGTTAAAGGTTCAGAGGAATAATCGATTAACAGGGGTAGTAAAGGTAAGGATGGGAAAAACAAAATGAATAGTAACCAAGGTCTAATTGTATCGAAGTAAATTATATCAAAGTAACTTAAGATTTATAAATCACAAATGTGAATAAGGAGATCCAAACAAAAACATATGTTACTTTCACTGAATTTGGAAACATGTTACACGAAAGCGTTGAACAATCTAAAACAGAAACAAAATAATATATTGGTAGTAATATCGGTCTGGTACAAAGTCGCATTGACAAAATGGACACAATAATGATGAGTACGTGTGTGTGTGTGTGTGTGTGTGTGTGTGTGTGTGTGATTTGGAATTTTAAAGTACCTTTAACAGTTTTTCAGTCATATCGCTACGAGGTCTGCAGTGTGGCAGTTTATAATGATATCGAGCCCTAGGGTATCATGGTACGAACATGTACCATCATGTCCCAACTAATCACTTTATCCTGACACCATATCGACCAGTCCTAACACTAACCTCTTAATGCTACAAAGCGAGGCATCTGCTATTCGGTCTTATAAGTCTTTTATATGACTTGGCAGGGGTTCGAACCTGCGACTTGAATGATCTGAACGAAACGTTACCAATAGATTCAGAGGAATTCAAACCCGTAGCGAATACAAAATCCTTGCATTAAATGTTAGCAGTGACAGAACCGAAATTCATGACAAATCAATAATAATAAAAAAATACAATTTTGAGGAGAAAAAGAAGCGACCTAAATGTATATTCCGTTACGATTTTCGTCTTGTGTCAAGTCAGCCATATCCAAATGGTATAACATTACAGGCAAAATTTGAAGATAAAATTTAAGTTTTGAAGAGGCTGCAATATTATTGAACATATATAAGCATGACACACCACATAAAACACTAATTAGCCCACAATACGCGTTTCACAATAAAATATCGTTCAAATTTGTATTTAAAAAAATCAGGCCTGTTCTCGACTTCTGTCAATGTATTTAACGTTTAAAGTTTTTAGACTTTATACTGAATTTATATTGGATTAGAGGTTAAAAAAAAGTATTTAGTCTTTATACTGAATTTTATATTGGATTAGAGGTATGAAAAAAGTATTTAGACCTTATACTAAATTTTATTTTGGATTAGAGGGTTAAAAAAAAGTATTGAGACTTTATACTGAATTTTATATTGGATTAAAGGTAAAAAAGCAATGTTTTCTATTTACTCAGTTGATGGTAAGAAAGACTCTGAATGCACTGGCAAACGAAATAGATTAAATCGTACATGTGCAGAGAAAATACATAACATTTGCATCGTAAAATAATCAAATGTATGCTACCTGGAAGAGAAAAATATTTAAATAATTGGACTAAAATAATCATTTCCACTTTGGATGTAAAATACGAATTCGCAGCATTATCACAATGTCCTTATCTGAAATAAGTAAATGGTTCCAGCAAAAGTAAATATGGGGGGGGGGGGGAAATATTACATTATAGAATAACAGAAATAAAGTGTATATTCAAGTTATTTGATCCTATTGGGATTTGTACTCGACAAAGCCATAGGATAATGACAAGACAAATCTTCAAAATGTAACTACATCAGATCAGCGACACTGGATTAGTAGAATTAAAGATCTTGAGAATAAAGTTATTTTCTCAGAGTTCTAGTGATCTGGATGATAGTATTGCTATAAATACACATCTTCTTAATCCAACACGTAGAAAATAACGTAAAATGTATAAGATCAAGGCAACATATGTGGTCTAAGCTTAATAACTTCTACCAACCGTGTAACCATCAAGCAAAATATGAACGCATGTACACTGCACTTGTGACAGGTATGTTTTGTACAGGCTATGGTTGTTAATGCACAATTAAGATGCTGAGGTACAGTAAAAGCCTATTGCATCCCAATCAGGACCACAAAGGGTTAAATACCGCAATCAAAGACATTGTATCGCATGCACACATATAGGCATTCAACCCACATTTTACACGCCGACATACCCAAGGTAAACCCAGATATATTGATTATACTGGCTTGGATTTCGTTTTTCTCGTCTGATACAAGCGTAATGATGTAGATGCTAACAATGCAGTGGTAAGAAACCTATGCTGAATACATGTGAATAGTCCATATAAACAGTAATCTTTTTCATGCTGATTGGCCTAAACATCTTCATGATTATATTTGTGGTTAATGGTTTCGGTTAGGACAATTTTGGTTTGAACATCGCATTGTGAAGGATTATAAGAGAACATTATAAGAGAACATTATTATCAAGCTCTAACTGTTATTACTGAAACATTACAGCTTGAGATGTTACTTTTTGTGAGATTTGAATCTTCTTTTTCCATAAAATATGCTTACAGAACCGTAAGGTAATCTCTTCACTTTTTCAACCAAACAATAATTGCCATCTTACAGTAAAATATTTATTATCAAACACGAACAAAACTTGTCTTCATGCAAAATAAGAAATCATACACAAACAATGCATGTCATCATACACAAACAACACGTCATCATACACAATACTTGTCATAATATTCAAACAATACATGTCATCATCATTTACAATATTGTCATCATACACAATACTGTCATCATACACAAACTATACATGTCATACACAAACAATGCCTGTCATCATGCACAAGCAATACATGTATGTCATCATACATACACAATACTTGTCATCATGTACAATGCTTGTCAACATCCACAAACGATACTTACCATCATACACTCACAATGCTTGTCATCATGCACAACGCTTGTCAACATCCACAAACGATACTTACCACCATACACTCACAATGCTTGTCATCATGCACAACGCTTGTCAACATCTACAAATGATACTTACCATCATACACTCACAATACTTGTCATCATGCACAACGCTTGTCCACATCCACAAACGATACTTACCATCATACATTCACAATACTTGTTATTATACACAAACGATACTTACCATCATACACTCACAATGCTTGTCATCATGCACAACGCTTGTCAACATCTACAAACGATACTTACCATCATACACTCACAACGCTTGTCATCATGCACAACGCTTGTCAACATCCACAAACGATACTTACCATCATACACTCACAACGCTTGTCATCATGCACAACGCTTGTCAACATCCACAAACGATACTTACCACCATACACTCACAATGCTTGTCATTATACATAAACAATGCTTCACATCATACACAAGCAATACACCATACACAGACGAAGCTTATCGTCATATACAAGCAATACACCATACACAGACGAAGCTTGTCGTCATATACAAGCAATACACCATACACAGACGAAGCTTGTCGTCATACACAAGCAATACGCCATACACAGACGAATCTTGTCGTCATACACAAGCAATACGCCATACACAGACGAAGCTTGTCGTCATACACAAGCAATACGCCATACACAGACGAAGCTTGTCGTCATATACAAGCAATACACCATACACAGACGAAGCTTGTCGTCATACACAAGCAATACGCCATACACAGACGAAGCTTGTCGTCATACACAAGCAATACGCCATACACAGACGAAGCTTGTCGTCATACACAATCAATACGCCATACACAGACGAAGCTTGTCGTCATACACAAGCAATACGCCATACACAGACGAAGCTTGTCGTCATACACAAGCAATACACCATACACAGACGAAGCTTGTCGTCATATACAAGCAATACACCATACACAGACGAAGCTTGTCGTCATACACAAGCAATACGCCATACACAGACGAAGCTTGTCGTCATACACAAGCAATACGCCATACACAGACGAAGCTTGTCGTCATACACAAGCAATACGCCATACACAGACGAAGCTTGTCGTCATACACAAGCAATACGCCATACACAGACGAAGCTTGTCGTCATACACAAGCAATACTTGTCATCATAAACAAGCAATATATAAATCATAAACAATACATGTCATCATACACAAACAATATATGGCATCATACACAAGCATTACTTGACGTCATACACAATGCCTATCATTATTTTCTAACAATTCATTTCATCATATACAAGCAATAATTGTCATCATACACAATGTTTGTCATCATTTGCTAACACTTCCTGGCATTATGCACAATACTTGTCATCATACACAAACAATTCCTGTCATCATACACAATACTTGTCATCATACACAAACAATTCCTGTCATCATACACAATACTTGTCATCATACACAAACACTTCCTGTCATCATACACAATACTTGTCATCATACACAAACAATTCCTGTCATCATACACAAATAGTACTTACCGTTTGATATAAATACTTTTTTATGTTGCTGTTATGTGTCTCATGATTGTATGATGTTCTGTGTCTGATGGTTATATGATGTTCTGTGTCTCATGATTATTTGAGATAATTTACTTTGTGACTGAAAACGATATATCAGATGTGTATATCGTATATTCGTACACTTCGAATGAAAATTATTTTTGTGTATCATAAACTTTCTTTTCGGTTTTGTCTGCCTTAAATAAATAACCTTTGGACCTTAACCCATGTAACTCTATCCATTTTAATCGAGGCGCACTTCATCTTATACTTAAAAAGGGAAGCAACTATCATGTTCACTTGAGTTCAACTAATATGTGGTTTATGGGACATTAATTAGTGTCATAAAATGTAATACTATCCTTGACGTCAATGTAACGCTTTTCTCTCTTAGCATGACGTAATAAAAAATCACTATCAGTCATTTACCGTCTCATTCTACCATAATGTTTGTCATCATTTTCTAACAATTCCTGTCATCATACACAAACAATTCCTGTCATCATACAAATAGTACCACCGTATTTATTTTTCAACTTGTGTGAAAATTAGTTCACCCATCGTTTTGATAACTCCATCACTATAAATCCACAGTGAATTGTTTTGTTTAATGTGCTTTTATTATTTTTCAACTGACTAGCACTAAATCTTCATCCATGATTGTTCTCCTATAAATGATACATCTTTCTGGATTTAATTTCGTGATTATATTTTATCGGTATATATCGTTTCTGTTGCTCATTAGACTTGCCAAATGTTTACGAAATACATTCGTATTTATTTTTTTCCCCAAAAATTCTGTCACGATTTTGTTTGTTGCCTTTTGTCTCCATGATGTGTTCAGTTTAGTGCACGATTAAAGTCACAGGCGTTGTTTGCATAAAGCAACTATGCACACAGTTTTCATATAATTTTAAATGTAGTTAAAATTATTGCTATATGTTTCCAAAGCAATTTACATATTTCTCTTTTTCAGTGTATGTAGCAATTTGTTACTACTGGCTGTGTACATGGGTAATCCTTAATATACATCCATGAAAGATAAAACATTTTCACCTAGAATAAATTTATCTGGCCTGAACAGGTAGTCATTGAAATAGTCATGCAAGTATAAATCGGGGGCCACGTTTGGCCGAGTGGTCAAAAGCGCTCACCGTTACTGCCATCTCACCCCTGCCTGCATGGGTTCGAGTCTCGGGTTAGGCTAATGTGGGTACGTGAGAAAGCTTGCCAGTAGCTTTTTGTGGGTCGGGGTTCATTTCCGGTTTTCCCCGCGTGTTTTCCTCCACCATTTATGCTGGCCATTTCAAGATAATTCGTTTTTTTTATGTTTTTTTTTTAGGGAAACACAAAAACGCTGTTTTCTTGCTAAAACTCAGGACAATAATATTTTTCAGGTATGTCAAAGCAAAAAATAAAATTAGAAAAACAGGCCCCAGTATCAGAATGCTAATGTTTTAGTCTCTAATATAATTGCGGTTAAGACATGCAGCGGTGCACCATTTTTCATAGTTCCCAGCTATAATAATTATTGAGGCGGTTTTCGGTTAATCAAGATGGAAATTTCTATTATACTGTACTTTTCACTGTATTTTGTCAGTGGTATGTAATTCAAATTTCCTAATATTCTGCACTTTTCACCCTATTTAGCAAAGTACAAACATCATAGTATACTGTACTTTTCACCGTATTGTTCAATGTACTTAGTTCAAGTGAGATTCCTTAAAACATAATAAGATACATTAGAACATAACAAGATCTATTAAAACATAAGATACATTAAAACATAACAAAATACATTGAAACTTTGCAAGATACATTAGGACATAACAAGATACATTAAAACAAAACAAGATGCATTGAAACTTTGCAAGATACATTAGAATATAACAAGATATCATTAAAACGCAACAAGATATCATTGAAACATAACAAGATATCATTAAAAATGATCTAATAAATGATAACGAGATGCAAATAAACATAACCTAGATACAAACAAAATTAAAGACACCAAATGTATGAGACAAAAGCACATGACAAGATACAATAAAATATAACAATATAACATAAAAATATAACAAGATACAATAACATAAAATATACATTAAAACAAAAAGATACAATACAATAGCATACAGTAAACAGAACAAGATACAATATAAAAATACAATGCAATAAGAAGATACAATAACATAATAAGATACAATTAAAACAACAAGATTCAATGAAATAATATTTATTTCTGATTTACAGATTCTTTTAAATCGTAGGCACAGTTTTAGCATTAGTTGCAATAAAATTTTAAGTCATGTGCCCGGATGTCTATTCTAATGTTTGATTTTGTGTAGTATATTTTGAAGTAGAAATGAGAAACAATCAAATGTAATACAAACGTCGATTGTCTGCACCATGACTAGAATCTAAAACAACTTATATTCATGCAAATGATTGATACCAGCTATTGGCACGGACCTTTACATATGGTAATGTATTGCTGCAGACCTAATCACTTAATCCATATTTTAGAAGCGGCATACATTAAATTTCTCGACGGCAAATAAGGTGATGAGACAAAATGAAATGCTAGTAGACGACACCGTATTCGTTTTTATTACAGTCAGAGTGGTATTGGATTTTTATTGATTTTCAATGTGCTTAGTCAGCGTTATTTTGCTACTGATTTAATAGTTTGAATTTTAATGTTCTCTGATCTCAATATGAGTTTTAAAAAATAGATAAAAGACACAGAACAATAAGCGACCAATTTGCACTACTTGCATATGCCTCAAGTTGTAACAGTCACCACGTATTAATGTATTCATAACCTTCGTAATTCGTTAGGAAGAAAATACAATTTTTGTTTATGTGCTAGCCCTAATAGCACCTTTAGCTTCACAAACAAGTTGGATTCCTACATGGAGTTTAAATCTCTCAGAAATAAGTGGTTTAAACGCACCGTAACACGTTTTCAGTTTTAATATTCTTACTACTACACCTACCGCTCCGGTGGCCTAGTGGTTAGAGCGTCCGCCTCGGATGCGGGAGGTCGTGGGTTCGATCCCTGGCCGAGTCATACCAAAGACTTACAAAAATTGTACTAACAGCTGCCACGCTTAGCGCTCAGCATTAAGAGGTTAGTGTTATGACTGGTCGGCCCGGTGTCAGGATAATGTGACTGGGTGGGACATCATGCTACATGTCTGCGGCATGATGCACCAGTGCTAGACATCACTATAAACTGCCACATTGCAGACATCGTAGCGATATAACTGACTATTGTTTAAAGCTACGTTTAAAATCCAAATCACATCACATCTACTGCTACTGCTGCTACTACTACTATTACTATCAACAATAATAATAATAATAATAATAATAAATCATACACTTCTGAAGTTGAGAACTTTAACACGACTTCCGAATAAGCCAGGAGCAACAGCCTGTATTTTGTAAATTATGGAATATTGTAATGTTATCGTAAATAAAGCGATCGTTTAAGGAAATCATCAAGAAAACTTCACATATTTCTTTACTGACTCTTTTATATTTGTTCCTTAATTATTTACGGATTTGCTCTGAATAGTAATGGATTCGTTTGTAAATCTGTCCTCAGCATTTCGTAGGGACAATAATACATAACCGATAGACGCCAAATAAGGGATTAAAAAAATATAATTTTAAACTTTATTTATGGCCAGTGATGTTTTGTACAAATATATATCCTGCTGAGTATTTTGTTTCTAACAAATGCACAATAGCATTTAGGACATGCTAATAGAGTAAAGATGGCCATGCGAAGAAATAGTTTTGTGTGGAAATAATCTAATATTTCAAGATTTTAGCCATCTTTTTAATTTATTAAATCGTATCGAACAAGTCGAAATAGGGCAGCAGGTCTCTTCATTAACTAGTTACTATCGGAGATGTGTGCCCCAACTTTGCCATCAGAGTTTTTTGTTGTTGTGTTAAATCGCCTTAGATTTTTAGCAAAGCTACAGTGACAAAGTTTGTGCATAGCTATTGTGTAGCTCAAAAGCTTAGTACTTTTATGATACCAATAAATATAGACCTACAAAATAAACTAATTTTATAAATATTTAGGTCACCTGCCTGTAAATCTATTGCTATCTGGATATACATTTGATTTATTTTGATAAAGAACAATGGCTGATAGCGAGGGTATGCGGGGGAGAGAGACGGTACAATTACAAATACATTTGCATACAGTATTGAACACCTCCCGAAATCTTTGGTCGATCACGGCTGAACTTGGTTTTCAGCGAAAACTTTGTTTTATTTGCAAACTGATTGAAATGTGCCAGTGGCAAAGACCTTAGGAACGTTTACCGCTACCTTCTCAAGAAGGTCCACTCTTTATAGAATGTAAACCTACGTTGCTGATAAATTAATAACTTTGCACGTTTTGACATTTCTGCAAACCACTACCAACACCTACATCATGTGGAAAGTTAGCATAATGCATTATTCCTGATAAGATTGCACGTTAAAACCGTATAATATTAAATCAGTACGAGGTGAGACTTTACCCGCTTGAACATAAAAGTTGTTATTTGTGTCTTTTCAATACTGTTTTTTTTGGGTGTTCATTTACGAGTTCTAATGAGCCAGGCCCTGTTGGATCAATACAGATTTATTCGAGAAACATTATAAAAATGGGAACTAACATTGTCACTGTCATTTTTTCGAATTAAATTTCAATTTTTGAAATGTAATCGCAAAATCGTGCAAAAAACGTGCAGGGCTTTTTGGATGATCAACGTATAGATCCGTTGCGTATTAACTCGAAACATATTACATTATTGTTCTTTACCCGCTCTTATTTCACTCTTGTCACTCATTTTCGGAAAGTAGATACTGCATTTGAAATTCGTCAACTGTAGTTAAAATTTACTGTTTTTAGGTTAGTTTATTATATATCGTCAATTATAAATCTGCAATGATTTATAACGCAAATTATAACTAATGCAAAGTTTATTAATGGCAATTATAGCGAATGCAAAACTTGTAAGCAAGGTGTTTTACTTTCAAGAAAATATTTATTATACCGTTTGGCTCCCAAAACCTGGACATTATTCAACGAGTTTCATAAATTTAATATTAAATCAGTACCCATTTGAGATTCTTTTTATCACATAGCTTTTATTTCAGTGGAAATTATTTAGATAGAAAGAAGAACGAATAATTTCTTTCATTCTGACAGACGGTGCATCTTTCATTTGTTGTGCGTAAAATATAGTCCCAAGCAAAGCTGAACTAGCAAAAGCAGATTGTACTTATTTTTTACAAACTATAAATCAAAGAAAAGGCTTCCATCCGAACAAACAGAACATTTTATAACGACAAAATAATTTTTCAAAACAAAATGATCAATGCGATGTGATGCCACATTTATACGGTAAACAGTAGGCCCAGAGTACATGTTTACCCTAAAATGTCCCTTTCAGAATTAAACATACATTGTTGCGATTTTTATGTGAAATAGGATTACTGGATGCAGATATTCCCACATTAATTGCAATGCATTCGTGACTGGAACATGTACATATGACGTAAACAACGTAACGATGATGTGGTTGGATAAAGTTATGTCAGTTAGGATACCCATTTGTATCTTAATTCTTCTATGAACAGAGGTGAGTTTATTTACTTCTGTAAGTTAACATTTAAACCACGCTTGTATATACGGTGGATCCTATATCTATGTTACGGATATATATATATATATATATATATATATATATATATATATATATATATATATATATATATATATATATATATATATATTATGTGTGTGATTTAGATTTTTAACGTAGCTTTAACAATTTTTAAGTCATATCGCTACGATGTCTGCAGTGTGACAGTTTATAGTGATGTCTAGTCCCACACAGTCACATTATCCTGACACCAGGCCGACCAGTCCTAACAATAACCTTTTAATGCTGAGCGCCAAGAGAGGCAGCTATTAGTACCATTTTTGTAAGTCTTTGGTATGACTCGGCCGGGGTTCGAACCCGCGACCTACCGCATCCGAGGCGGACGCTCTAACCACTAGGCCATCGAGTGTATATATTCCAAGAAATATAGTTATTAGATTCATACATTAAATTTCCTTACAGACAATATTTCACATTGCTGCAAACCTATCATCGCTTGTATTAGTAACTGACTTTTTGCGTTTGGGAAAGAATAAGAAGATTATGTAATTATCAATCAAATGCAATACATATCAGCGACATTACCTTCACAAAACCTCTGGCCAAAAGCAAGTACTTTAATAAAACAATTAAATCGAAACCAATCTCGAATTGCTTCTGCAAGACCTCTGTCGAAAGGAACTCTTTAGTAGCATGCATAACAAATCCAGTCTGGAATTATTTCCTCAAGGCCTCTGGTTACTAGCAACTCCTTAATGGAAAATAATATTTAAAACAACCAAATCAGCTTTGCGTTGCTCTCTGCAAAGCACTGTACGCCAGTCATTGTCACGTACCTGATCAACATCCTCGCTCAAGACAACGTTAAGTTTATAAGGCTGACCTCAAATCACGATTATTGTCTCCTTGAGGTTGAAATCAGGAACATATTGCGATAACGTAGTGCTTTGTGTGCAGACACTTGCGATAACGTAGTGCCTTGTGTGCAGACACTTGCGATAACGTAGTGCCTTGTGTGCACTGTCTGTTTATCACTAATATTAAGTAACTTTTTCATAATAATGAAAGTGCAGACTACAAACTTTATGAAATTGTATAGAATGTTTTATCTGCTTATTATTGAAAGTTTAAGCGTCCTTTTTCGTCAATATACCATTTGCTTGGGCCATACGACTTCGCTTGAGCCCATCAAAAACAATGCATTGTAACTAATACATTATAATAGTGGTGCCGAGAATACGTAATTGTAATTAAACATAAGTATTAATAGTTCATCAACAGTCATTATAATAAGCAATTTAGTTTTCAGTTTTCAAAACATCACCAAAAAAGATAGTCCAAACGAGTCACATTTAGCTCGCAATTAATCACAAAAGATGTAGTTGTAAAGTTGAAATTACTTTTGAACAACATCAGTGACCCCATATAGGTTGAATAAATGAACACTATGGTGCGAAGATGCTTGTACATGAATCGGACATCCTCGTCCATTTCCATAAATGAGAGAAAGAAGCTTCGGGTGTTATTTGTCCGTATTGAGACATATATTCTAAATTATTGTTGTTCACGTGGAACACATGTCGGCGTAAGGGGATACAGTTACAATCGGAATGTTTTCAGCCTTTGCTGCAACATATGTACACAGCCAAACACATCATCAACAATTACTTCCGAGGTTATTTCAAGACATAATGGAAATGGAGGATCAATGTTTCGATCGACCTGTGCATATGCCCATGTGTACATTCATAAGGGTTGTTTAAATCGTTTTGAAATGCTTTCGACTGGACATTTTCTTATAAAGTTTTGAAAATAAAAATATACATAAAAATTGCTTGTTTAAACGGTGATTGATTAATTATATTTACCTAATTAGTTATAGTTTTTAGTTGATGACACTTTAAGAACTTCATTTTACGCAAATTTTGGTATGCTGGTTGTTACGGGTTTAACCCGATTTATCAGCAAATGATAGGCTATACATGGCGGCTAGTATGTTTTGTGGATGAAGAACTCTAAAAACCAGGGAAGAAGACCCGAAAACGCATTGAAAGCCTCTTACTAGCTTTCTCACATACCGACGTTCGCCGAGCCCCAGAGGTGAGGTGTCAGTGATCTGTAAAGGAGAACGCCTTAGACCACTCGGTCACAGGGAACTCAACGGAATACCACGGTCCACAATACCTCTCTACTTTAACAAGAATGAATAAGTAAGGCCACAAAGATTAATGTCCACTGTAAGTGTCTGATTTTCTTGCAGCAACAAAACCCTAACCTACAGTTTGGAAAAAAGCAAAACTTATTTAATTTAGTTTAAACGTATTTTATTTTATGCAATTTCCATTGGAGATTACAAGCGGTACAATATAAAAGATAAAGGATTAGAACGAGATAGAAGAGATACAATATAGAAGGTACGTGATCAGAACGAGGTAGAAGAGGTATGGCATAGAAGGTAAAGAATTAGAACTAAGTAGAAGAGGTGAATGATCAGAAGATTGATTGATTGATTGATTTTATTTTAACGGCGCATCAGCACTGTTAGGCTATTTAGCGCCAAACAAAATGTTATATGTATAATCTTTTAAAAATTATTAGAAAAAGTCTGGGTGGAAGAGGTACAAGGTAAAGATCATAACCAGTTATAAAAGGTACAATATTGAAGGTACAATATTAGAATGAGATAGAAGAGGTACAGAATAGAAAATAAAGAATTAGAACAAGGTAGAAGATATACAATATAGAAGGTAAAGAATTAGGACGCGAGCTAGTGACCTATAATTGTAATCTCCTTTGACGATACAAAAATTGTAAATAAATATGAATGTATGGCGGTTGATAGCTTAATGATGCAGATTAAGGACGGAAGAAAGAAAGGCGATATTGAATAGAAAACATCTTCCTTACTGAGCGAGTAGTTCCACGTGGGATGACCAATCAATTCGGAAGTAACAAACAGCGAATAGCTTCTTACAGGTCATCATGACCTCAGGGTGTTAACAAAACGTACTCTTAAGAATACAGCTTTGAATGTTTCAAAACAAAATATGAATCGCATACAAATACTATGTTTACTTCACAAGGGAGCAATATTTCAACACACAGAAAGGTATTTATAGTCAATTTATAATATGGTGTAAGGAATCGAAGCAATTTGATGGGTTGTTCTTGACAAGAGAAAAGGGAGTGCTGGGCACTTTCTACTAGTCCATATCTACACAGATTTGATGATAATTTATTCTTTCTAAATAGTTGTTGATTACATTAGTTGCGTTTTGTCCTGCGTCGTGTATGAATA
Organism: Sinohyriopsis cumingii; assembly: GCA_028554795.2. NCBI lineage: Eukaryota > Metazoa > Mollusca > Bivalvia > Unionida > Unionidae > Sinohyriopsis > Sinohyriopsis cumingii. The sequence continues at coordinate 17,344,640 of CM068839.1, read as the reverse complement.
ATTTTTACTTTCTCGTGATAAAAGTTTTCTGGAACTTGTCACGTTTTTCTGAATTTGTTAAATGTAGTCACCTTGAGAAGTTTGAGTCGATACTATGTTACATTCTCGAATGAATATAGGAAGAAACTAGCAAAGATATGTTCAATTCTCGAATTACTGTAGGTAAAAACAAACAAGGACATTCCATTCTCGAATTACTGTAGGTAAAAACAAACAAGGACATTCCATTCTCGAATTACTGTAGGTTGAATCTAGCAGGGAAATTATATTCTAGAATGACTGATGGTAGAAACTAGCAAAGATATGTTCCATTAGTGAAGGTATAAACTAGCTAGAACATTCCATTCTTGAATGCCTGAAGGTATAAGCTAGCTAGAACATTCCATTCTCGAATGCCTGAAGGTATAAACTAGCTAGGATTTGTTGCAACATGTCGGTGAAACATGTCAATGCAAGTTTCTACCTTTAGTCACCCAAGACTGGAATATATTGGCTGATTTCTACAATGAGTCATTTGATACTGGAATGTCGTTTCTAGTTTCTACCTAGCCTTTATCGATTGCAAGTTGTTTACAGTACTTACGTTACAGTACAGTTAGTAATCTAACTGACAGCTGGTGGGATTAGATATATGAGATAGGAGTGGCTTGATCATGTTACCATTTATTGAAAATAGAAATGTAACTTTGTGTTTAAGTTGCTTGGATTACCTACCTATGTCTCGGTGTATATCATGAGTATAGCTTGAATATATATTAATATTGTTATACCAGTCTAAATTCTGCCTAAGTTTGTAATTTTTTAGTCCAGTTTTCTCAAGTAATGTATTGTTGTACAATAGCATATTACTATATTCCAGATAGATAGTATAAAAGACTTGTATATAATTTCTAATTATATCCTGCCAACGTGAAATCTGAGTTTGCGCATTTCTTTAACTCTTGAACACACCTTTTCTTTTATATGCTCAATTAGTCTCTGCCACGAACAAATCTAACTTGTTTTTGACTCGATTTCTTCAACTCTGTGGTAACCTCATAGGTTGAAGAGCCAAGTCAGGTACCGATCCTTAAAGAATACGCTCACCTCAACGCACCCCAAAACACCCAAATTAAACAACGGATTTAACAATCTGATTAGCGAAAGAGCTGGAATCTTTGGTTATAGTAATGGGCAATATAGTAAATAGCGTTCAACATCTTATTTATCACAACCACATACTGCAACTAGAGAGATAACTAAATTCACACTGAAAAGGTCGGATTCGAGTGTACTATATGCGTGTTTAACTTTAATGCGTAGGATATTAAAGTGACACTTGCCAGTAGCATCATATGTAATGATCCGTTAGTAGGATTAAATAAGCTCCCCCCCCCAAAAAAAAAGAACATTAGGAGAATTAGGGATATCGTCAGGAAGACAGTTCTTGAGATCGATCGTAGATGAAGTCCTGTAGGGATTGGTGTGATGCTCATAGAAATATATACATGTAATGAGATTCCTCATATCTCCTTTGTGCAAAATTGTCGCTTAAATAGTTAGGCACCGGATTTGTTTTATAATCGAATACATTATGCATACTAATTTCTTTCTTCGTGGTACCTATACTGCGAATCTGCGATGATATTATATGTATTGGGAACTTGGGGATGAGATTGTATGTAATTGGAATGTTTTGCAATGAGATTGTATGTAATTGTAATATTTTACGATGAGATTGTATGTAATTGGAATATTTTTCGATGAGATTATATGTAATTGGAATATTTTGCGATGAGATTATATGTAATTGGAGTATTTTGTGATGAGATTGTATGTAATTGGAATATTTTGCGATGAGATTATATGTAATTGGAATATTTTGCGATGAGATTATATGTAATTGGAATGTTTTGCAATGAGATTATATGTAACTGTAATATTTTACGATGAGATTGTATGTAATTGGAATATTTTGCGATGAGATTATATGTAATTGGAATATTTTGCGATGAGATTATACTTAATTGGAATGTTTTGCAATGAGATTATATGTAATTGTAATATTTTACGATGAGATTGTATGTAATTGGAATATTTTGCGATGAGATTGTATGTAATTGTAATATTTTACGATGAGATTGTATGTAATTGGAATATTTTGCGATGAGATTGTATGTAATTGTAATATTTTACGATGAGATCGTATGTAATTGGAATATTTTGCGATGAGATTATATGTAACTGGAATATTTTGCGATGAGATTGTATGTAATTGGAATATTTTGCGATGAGATTATATGTAACTGGAATATTTTGCGATGAGATTGTATGTAATTGGAATATTTTGCGATGAGATTATATGTAACTGGAATATTTTGCGATGAGATTATATGTAATTGGAATATTTTGCGATGAGATTATATGCACTCCTCAACATCAGTTTACAAGGTAACTATTATGTAGGATATTTAGTAGGTTTGCGGAGGGGTGGGGGTCATGTAGGTAAAATACACCTGCCTGACGATTCCATCTCAGAAAAAAGGAAATTCTATGCATAATAGAGAAGAAAATTCTTTCTGTGTGCAGTCCAAATGACTCACTGATAAAACAATTACTCTTTATCTCGAACATAACGCAATCATTAACACCAACTTAAACTGTACCAATAATACTGACGTATTCATGAATTATTTTCGTTTCGTAGCAAACGTTAATCAATCTGTGGTTTAATGTTGTACTTCATTGGACTTAAACACGAACCAGTTTGTCAATCATTATGTTTAACTGTGTTTTAAAAATACGACGGTAACGTCTTTAGTAATTTGTATATTATTGTTTGTTTTGTTTGTTCTGAAAAGTCCGTGTGCATTGAGAAGAAGTGTAGAAGAACGAACAGGGAATTTTAGTGATGAGTGTTCCAAAATCAAGACTGTTAAAGGACTAAAATTCCATCAATAAAACAATGTCTCTATTTTTGTTCACTTACAACTAGGATAAGCTCTCAAAAGATTCTTTCTCCTACAACATAACTTACATTATTAACCAATCCTGGTCAGCCAAACCCATATATACTCTGTTTTAGGTTCACCCATTTCCAGGCTGGTTCCCATTTTTCCATACCGTTAGAACCGTGTGTCCTACTGGTCACACCTGAACATAACGAACACGACAACATTGGGGAATATGGGAAACATTACCAGCAACTACGAGATAGTAAACCACATACATAATATACACTCACTCAATGTATTTTAAATTGTGATTGTTTTTTCTTCTTCTAATTTTGTTCTATACTCTATATAACAAACTAAGAAATAGATAGAAATCGGTCGGGGAAAATAAACTCCCACTTGTGTGGAGCCGTATCCCCTACCATACCATTTCATTTTATTTTCTAGATAGCCCTCTAAATAATTAGATCTTGAACAAGGATTTGATCTCTTACAATGCTGTCTAAACAATAACACAAGATACCATACACAACAATATATCAATATACATATAGCAACACTGGACAACATCTATCTATGGCAAAGATTACTAAATAAAGAAACGCTCAGTAAACCAGCCTAGGTCAATTAATTGAGTCTATAAAAAAAAACATTAGGGCAGTGCACAAACCATAATCAAAATTTCATAAAATGTAATCAAAATCCTATAGGATTTTTACAATGCACAATATCACACCTAATGTAACAACATACAGACATAAAAACATTAAACCTTTCGGCAATAGGGGGTCCTCTCTATGATGATTCTGAGAGGAACCGCACCAATAAAAGGAAATTGTTAAGGTAGAAAAATATAAATATATAGTCATAACATTTCCTATCCTTAAATAAGGCTTTCATTCAAATTATTCAACTAACGTGCACCATGCATGCAACCAGACAAAATCTGTATTAGGAACATGATTAAAAAATAAATTTCCCTTTGAATGATTGTCTTTCGTGTGTGTGTGTGTGTGATTTGGATTTTTAACGTAGCTACGACAATTTTTCACTCATATCGCTACCATGTCTGCAATGTGGCAGTTAACAGTGATGTCTAGCACTGGGGCATCATGCCCCTCCCAGTCACATTATCCTGACACTAGGCAGACCAGTTCTAACACTAACCTCTCAATGCTGAGCGCCATGTGAGGCAACTGCTAGTAACATGTTTAAAAGTCTTTGGTATGACTCGGCCGGAGATAGAACCCACGATCCCCCGCATCCGAGGCGGACGCTCTAAACACTTGCCCACCGGAGCTGTTGATCGTCTTTCGTAAGAAATGCGTGGTATTTTCAGCTTAGTGATGACAATCCCGGTCCACTCACACTATCTGCATTTTGTCTTATTTGTAACAGATCTTGCTGCCTGACAATCGAAATCCAGACTTTGTCAGGGGTTTCGTTGCTAAGCAACCAGGCAAAGGTCTAAAAGTTTTTCAACAACATAAATTTGCACGGATAGACACAGGTTGCGTACAATGTGTTTTGGGAGACATTTAATGCACTCGTGTGGGTTGTAGACACTGAACATGAATGGATAGCTAAGTGGAAAGGAAAGCGTGATAAGACACTCTTAAACAAGTGAATTATTTGATGGCAAAGAATGGACGAAGCGAATATTACATAAATACCTTTCTGGTGAAAATTAGTTATTTTTGGATAACTGAACAAGTGCATCAAAAATAGTTTGATATATGTGTTTTTCGGTGCTTCTGTCCCATTATTGTCCATATAGAATTTATACCATTTACTGTCATATTTTGTTGTTTAAATTTGTTTAAATAATTAACTCTTATAAACTAGTTCAAATAAAAATGATTAGAATATTGTGAAAGAAAGAGAGAGAGAGAGAGAGTTAGTCAGTCAGACAGACAGACAGAAAAGACAGACAAACAGACATATAGATAAATAGATAGATGTGTTGTGATGTGAAGACAAACAGACATATATATAAATATATAGATGTGTTGTGATGTGATTTGCATTTTTAACGTAGCTTTTAAAAAAATTCAGTCATATCGATACGATGTCTGCATTGTGGCCGTTTTATAGTGATGTCTAGTACTGGTGCATCATGCCGCAGACATATAGCATGATGTCCCATACAGTCACATTATCCTGACACCGGGCCGACCAGTCATAACACTAACCTCTTAATGCTGAGCGCTAAGCGAGGCAGCTGTTAGCACCATTTTTTGTAAGTCTTTGGTATGACTCGGCCGGGGAGAGAACCCACGACCTCCCGCATCCGAGGCGGACGCTCTAACCACTAGGCCACCGGAGCGATAGATAGATAGATAGACAGACGGACGTATGGACCGACAGGCAGACTGATATGTATGCGTTATAACACAGTTACAACATATCAGTTTTCTTTTATACAAATTTTCACTTTTGAATCAAGCTGTCTACCCTTCTCAATTTGCCCTGTTCAACTCCAGTTCAACCTCCCCAATTTGCCATGTTATGCTAGCATTCTACCGTCCTCAATTTGCCCTGTTATGATACAAGTTTACCCTCTTCAATTAGCCATGTCATAGTAACAGGTCACCCTCCTCAGTTTACCCTGTTATCGTACCGGTTTTCCCTGTAATGGTACCATTTTGCCATCCTCAATTTGCCCTGTTAAGGTACCAATTTACCTTCCTCAATGCAGCTTCCAGAGATACGATGGCGGAAACAATGGCATATGTGATGTCATATCATTCTGATGTCTGCAATATGGCAGTTTATAGTGATGTCTAGCACTGGGGCATCATGCCGCAGTAATGTAGCATGATGTCCCACCCAGTCGCATTATCCTGACACCAGGCTGACCAGTCCTAACACTAACCTCTTAATGATGAACGCCAAGCGAGGTATCTATTAGTACCATTTTTGTAAGTCTCGAACCCACGACTTCCCGCATCCGAGGCGGACGCTCTAACTATACTAGGCCACCGGAGCGGTTCAACAATGGCGTATAATTGTATATATTCAAACATATGGAAAGTTCTTTGTAAAGGAAAATCAGCTGTATTGTGCTAGACAATCTCTGCAACAGATCAAAAACTGATTGATGTTGCATTGCGATTCACAATGTGACGTCTTTGCGACGACACCGTTCGACTATATTCTTCCTTTTTTCTGTTCAATACATGACACTGCAAACTCATCAGGAGTCCCTCTGCAGGAAAAATCCTCAGTCATCCGCCTTCACGTAATTCTATAACTCAGCATCACCTACATGTACTTCAATCAGTTCAGATATGTTACAGGGCATATCCTTGACTCCATTAGAAACGTGTAATTCACATTGCAATGCATATCCTAGATGCGATTGATTACGTGTACTTCATATTGCAATGCATATCCTAAATGCGACTGATTACGTGTACTTCACATTACAGTGCATATCCTAGATGCGATTGACAATGTATTCTTCAAATTACAGCGTTTATCCTACATGCGATTTATAACGTGTATTTCACATTATAGTGCATATCCTAGATGAGATTAATTACATGTACTTCACGCCACAGTGCATGTCCTTGATGCGATTGTACTTCACATTGCAGTGTTTATCCTTGTTACGGTTAATTACATCCAATTCACATTAGGTGGCAGTCTACAGTTTCATAATTTGCATGGAGCTAGAAATTTAAAGAAAAATAATTGTTCAGGTTTTCGTCGCAGGTTGTACTGGGATTTTAAAATAAGACCTTGTACATCTAAGGTATTGTTCAAAGAACGGTTAATTCCTTTTATTTTGGCGTATTAATAATGGGTGTAATTTGGATAACAGAGTATAATTCTTGGCCTTATTTCAGACGTGAACATATAAAAAGAACCTGATAGCTTCTCTTGATCACTTCCTGGACTACTAAGCTACTAAGGTCAATTGCAACAACATAAACTGAATCGAATACAGTTTCTGACCTTATATATATATATATATATATATATATATATATATATATATATATATATATATATATATATATAGTAATTCATTAAGTTCACATTCAGAAGCTGGTTTTCTCGAGTCTGGCAATATTTGTGTTTCATATTTTATGAACTGCTAAAGAAAATGTACTTTTGACTAAGCCAGGCTGCTATTTTGAGCACATGGGAGAAGCCATTTTGGCTATCTACGTGGTTAGATCTTGTACAACATTTACAAGCACAATATCCAAAGAAAAATCAGCCACAGAACATGAAAATGACATAGAGGTATGCCAACATTTTCTCCACTATGCATGTAGCTAATGCAAACAACGTCACCTTGCACTCTTTCAGAAGTACATAAATACATATATCTTTAGAGCGCCGTCCTAGTGGGAATTTCCTTGTTAGGTCGATGAGCACTCGATCCAATTTTATAGAAAAAAAGGAACAGTGAAACTGTTCCAAAAGTAACTATTTACAATGTGAAAATGATTTTTATCGTGTGTGTGTGATATGTGATTTAGATCTTTAACGTAGCTTTGACAATTTTAGAGTCATATCGTTACGATGTCTGCAGTGTGGCAGTTTAAAGTGATGTCTTGCACTGGGGCATTATGCCGCAGACATGTAGCATGATGTCCCACGCAGTCACATTATTCTGACACCAGGCCGACTTGTCCTAACACTAACATCTTAATGCTGAGCGCCATGCGAGGAAGCTGTTAGTACCATTTTTAGAAGTTTTTGATATGACTTGGCCGGGGTTCGAACCCAAGACCTGCCGCATTAAGGGAGGACGCTCTAACCACGAGGTCACCGGAGTGGTTCTGATTTTGTACTACGGACAAGTATGCGTTGATCATTTACAAGGCCAAGAAAATTTATAGATGTTAAAAAACACTTCATATAATCTTCGCTTATATAATGAATTGAAAATTAGGTACCTAATCCATATAACACTTCTATCTACCAGCAATACCATGGAGTTTGTATTCATCAACATTGTGGATTTTCATTTTCCTACAATTATGGAACGCCGCAAGTGATTATCGTACACGATTTCGTTATTTCGAACTAAGATTTCGTTAATTGCAAATATTATTAGGCTATTTGGGTTTAACTGTAATTTTTCGCTCTAAATATTTCGTTTTTTTTCAAACGTTTTCCGTATTTCTCATTTAAAAATTATTTTCATCGAAGGAGGGATTTAATATTTCAAAATAAAGAATTTATAATTGGGGCAATGGGAAAATATTTCCAAATAACGAAAACATTAGCATGATTTAAATATTTTATTTCGATATGACAAAATATTTCTTATAATAAAACTAGTATTTCTTCATAACAAAATATGATCATTTCGTTTAAAAGAAATAGCATTTTGTTTCGATGAAACGAAACAACAATCCTTTTCAGAAATAGTTTTTCGAAGCAAAGGAGTGCTATTTCGAAAATAACGAAATAACTTTTCATATTATCGAACTATAATTTTCATAACCAAATAAATGAAAAATTTAATATCTGTATGACTAATATGGCTAAGTAGAACGGCTTGGTTAATGTATTGAGCAGGCAATACTAAGTAGCCACTCCTTGAGAAAATGTGCGCTTTCATCTGTTAATCACAAAATGGCGAATACTCGAATTAATTATTCATTCTTTCTGACTAATGAGGAGTTGTTTTGATGGATCTACGAGTTAAAACTAAATACTCAAAAACATGTTTAAATCATTGAATGTTTCTACGTATGAAAAGAAAGATATCAATTAAACGTCTTATGTATCAACGTTTTAATAATATGGTCAGGCAATTGATTCAATCTAAATGTAGATTAGATAATGTTCTAGAACATCCAGACGGCTTCGTGTCCCATTATTTGGAGATAAACTTGACGAGTGGGAGACTATTTTGATAATATATACCCGCATTTTGGAGCTTTTGACATTTTCCATTATGAACTTGCATCGTCGAGATCACATAATGCTATACTGAGCAACAATGAAGGGACAAAATCTTCATTAATATAGTGGTAACCAAGCGACACTGCACGGACGCTTGCGTTTCATATTAAACAATACTTGAGTTTTCATACATACATAATACTGGTTGTAGTGACTTGACACATTCTGGTCCTCATTTCTTTGAGTTATGCGCTAGGTTGGGGTAGAGGTGGGAGTAAGATCAGAGGCATACATCCCTTTAGCTATAATTGTTTAACCTAAGTTTTACTTTCTAATATAAAATCTGATACCATACTACATACGTGGGCAACATATTATCGCGTGCAGCTTGAAAACTTTGTGACCTTGACATGAAACTCGAAGTAAATCGCGTTTGATGTCAGATGGAAATGTATGAGGCTATAAAGGGTGTATTAATAGATAAGGACCAGGGCTCAGAGAAACTTCTTCCAAGCACTCGCCCAGTTGAACAGATACATGTCATCAATTGCAATCTCACACCTTGCCCATAGTTTTTAATGGTTTTCACGTTTACAGAGAATTTTTTTCAGTAATCTAGATACCGATTTAATGTGGAATATGTTTGCTTTTCAACACGCTATCACGCATCCTTATAAACAAAGCAGGTGGTGAAGTTAAGATATAAAAATACATACTTGTTGAACAATCTGCTGGTGTTTGCGTGGCAAGGTATCAGTAAAGTTGTAAAGTCTTGAAGATGCCGCTAATATGGGCGAATCTAACACTGTCTGACCAGACAAAAGCGTCAAAAAACATTTGACATTTTCTGGATTTTACTCCCCAACATGTCGAACTCGTAAATATGTGTGATAACTCTTTAAAGGCAAAATTGCCCACGTCAAAATGGTACCTAGATTAATGAAAAGTGTCACTGTAAACGCGAAATCCATTAAGAAGGCTAAGCGTCAAATTGCAGTTTCTCGATATTGTAATTACAATGTGTCTCTTATGATATATTTGTATGAAAGGGGACATGTATGTAAAGAGTTTTAAACTCGAAGTTTTCCTTTAGAACATGCTATTCATACTAGGCCCTTTTAGTGACAAGGCTACATTTGGTACCAGCGAGAAACAACGTCCACTTCCATTGCAACGCGTTTTGGACTAATAACACGTGTGCAAACTAGTCCAAAGTAATTTATAATTGATTCGCATTGAATGTTAATCAACGCTGAACTTCAGCTTCGGCAGTACTTAAGGATGAAAAATGCACCGATTTATTCTCACGATGCAAATATGCATTTACTTGGTCCAGGGGCAGTCATTAGTAAAGTTTTCCAAGACATGACAAATTTTTACCCGGTGAGGACAAATAGTTTTCCTGAGCCCAGAGGGTACATTGGACTCTCATGCACATAACTCGTTATATAACATGATATCTAAATCAAATTTAATCTTGAAAGCATATATATTCTGGTTGAACAAAATTAGGGTGTTCCAAAATGTAATCAATCGGATGAGCTTTGTTATCTTAGTTTATTTAAATACCTAAAATCAGCATATGATTCATTTGCCGTATATATATTTTCTCAGTGAAGGAGATGTTTGAGGAAATCATAGAAGCAGCAGCAACAACAAAACGTGGACATTAGTATCTGTTAATATTAACGACACTGGCTTAAAATCTTAAAAATTCTAGATTGCACACACACACATGATAATAATAAACCCATTGATGTTAAAACGGTACTCACTCAGGATATTGCTTGACATTTTTTAGCCTCGTTTGCAGTATGGCACAAGTTCTTAAATCCGAGGTATCAACTACTCTTCGTCTAGTTGCAGGCAGTTTAGGGAAGTTTTCATCTTTTTCATGTAATTGTTCCAGGTGATTAAAAATATTTGGCGAATGTGCAGCGGCAGCAGCAGCGGCGGCGGCAATGGATGCACGACGGCGTCCTGGGATGTGCCTACTACCTGCTGCGCCGATCATGGTTCGGGCCTTGCAACGGAGTCGTGCCGCAGCTGAAAAAGAGAAGGTTACACTTACAATAGAACTTCGATTATCCGTCATCTTATTAACCGTCAGTCTCTGTTAACCGTCAAGGTTTTGTACGTCCAAATAAAAGAGGTATATTTACATATGTACATGTTATACGTTTTGGATGACTCAGTCTATTGTTTAATATTTTTAACGTACGTATTCTATTATCCATCTATTCTCATATCCGTCATGGTCTCCGTCCTGCACCATGAAGGATAATCGAAGTTCTACTGTCTTAAAAGAAAATATTAATTAATGAGAGATTATACATAATAGGATATAATAAGAGGAAAAGAAAAAAGTAAAGGATGATCTCAAATGTGTTTCCCATGTTTATGGTAAATTACATTCAGATTCCACTTCAAAGCAAGATATTTCAAGGAAAGAACATGGAATGGATTTCAACGATATTATACAAAAATGAATGACGTTGATAGTGTCTGAATTGTCCCAGACTTTAACCAGAATTAGCCAAGATTTGTATTAGTTATTATTTTGTCTTTGCAGTGTAAATTACGCATCTTTTGCACAAGACATTTTTTTATAATAAAGAAAATATTAGTCTGTATTAAATTTGTTGCTTTTGTTTCGTTTTGTTGCAATTAATAAATCATTTTGAAAATCAGAACCTGAATTTTGGCACCAAATACTGATTCCCCATGACATCTGAGCTGAATGTACATTTATGGTTTGGCTTCAATAAAAAAAATATATTTCCACCAAGCAAAAAAAGTAGGTAATATTTTAGTTTGGCGCCCTTTTTGAGCAATAAATCTATACTGGGGTATCTGTACATTGTATGGAATATAACCTTTCACAGGAATGTCACCCCCACCCGACCCCAACCCCCGCCGTCTCGGTTACAAACTATCATACCCTAGCATGAGATGCTTTCTTGTGCCATATTATTAGATTCGCTTGCAAAGCTTTTTTTAAAAAAAAGAAACATTTCAAATAAAACTGTAGGGAATTAAGAAAGAATAGAAAGAATATATAATAACAAATGCTGATATCATATAAATCAGAAAAATAATTAATCACCTTATCATTGGCCTTACTCACCTTATCATTGGCCTTAATCACTATATAATTGGCCTTAATCACCTTATCATTGGCCTTAATCACCATATCATTGGCCTTAATCACCATATCATCGGCCTTAATCACCATATCATTGGCCTTAATCACCATATCATCGGCCTTAATCACCATATCATCGGCCTTAATCACCATATCATTGGCCGTAATCACCTTATCATTGGCCTTAATCACCATATCATTGGACTAAATCAACTTAACATTGGGTTTAATCAACTTATCATTGGCCTTAATCACCATATCATCGGCCTTAATCACCATATCATCGGCCTTAATCACCTTATCATTGGCCTTAATCACCTTATCATTGGCCTTAATCACCATATCATTGGCCTTAATCACCATATCATCGGCCTTAATCACCATATCATTGGCCTTAATCACCATATCATCGGCCTTAATCACCATATCATTGGCCGTAATCACCATATCATTGGACTAAATCAACTTAACATTGGGTTTAATCAACTTATCATTGGCCTTAATCACCATATCATCGGCCTTAATCACCATATCATCGGCCTTAATCACCATATCATTGGCCTTAATCACCATATCATTGGCCTTAATCACCATATCATCGGCCTTAATCACCATATCATCGGCCTTAATCACCATATCATTGGCCGTAATCACCTTATCATTGGCCTTAATCACCATATCATCGGCCTTAATCAACTTAACATTGGGTTTAATCAACTTATCATTGGACTAAATCAACTTAACATTTGGTTTAATCAACTTATCATTGGCCTTAATCACCATATCATCGGCCTTAATCACCATATCATTGGCCTTAATCACCATATCATCGGCCTTAATCACCATATCATCGGCCTTAATCACCATATCATTGGCCGTAATCACCTTATCATTGGCCTTAATCACCATATCATCGGCCTTAATCAACTTAACATTGGGTTTAATCAACTTATCATTAGCCTTAATCACCATATCATCGGCCTTAATCACCATATCATCGGCCTTAATCACCATATCATTGGCCGTAATCACCTTATCATTGGCCTTAATCACCATATCATTGGCCTTAATCACCATATCATTGGCCTTAATCACCATATCATTGGACTAAATCAACTTAACATTTGGTTTAATCAACTTATCATTGGCTTTAATCACCTTATCCTTGGCCTTAATCACCTTACCATTGGCCGTAATCACCTTATCATGGGACTAAATCAACTTAACATTGGGTTTAATCAACTTATCATTGGCCTTAATCACCTTATCCTTGGCCTTAATCACCTTACCATTGGCCGTAATCACCTTATCATTGGCTTTAATCAACTTATCATTAGCCTTAATCCCCTTATCGTTGGCCGTAATCACCTTATCATTGGCTTTAATCACCTTATCATTGGACTAAATTAACTTAACATTGGCTTTAATCAACTTATCATTGGCCGTAATCACCTTATCATTGGCTTTAATCAACTTATCATTGGCCGTAATCACCTTATCATTGGCCGTAATCACCTTATCATTGGCTTTAGTCACCTTATCATTGGCCTTAATCACCTTATCATTTGCCTTACTCACCTTATCATTGGACTTAATCACCTTATCCTTGGCCTTAATCACCTTACCATTGGCCGTAATCACCTTATCATTGGCTTTAATCAACTTATCATTAGCCTTAATCCCCTTATCGTTGGCCGTAATCACCTAATCATTGGCCTTAGTCACCTTATCGTTGGCCGTAATCACCTTATCATTGGCTTTAATCACCTTATCATTGGACTAAATTAACTTAACATTGGCTTTAATCAACTTATCATTCGCCTTAATCACCTTATCATTGACCGTAATCACCTTATCATTGGCTTTAATCAACTTATCATTGGCCGTAATCACCTTATCATTGGCTTTAGTCACCTTATCATTGGCCTTAATCACCTTATCATTTGCCTTACTCACCTTATCATTGGCCGTAATCACCTTATCAATGGCTTTAATCACCTTATCATTGGAATTAATCACCATATCATCGGCCTTAATCACCATATCATTGGCCGTAATCACCTTATCATTGGCCTTAATCACCATATCATCGGCCTTAATCAACTTAACACTGGGTTTAATCAACTTATCATTGGACTAAATCAACTTAACATTTGGTTTAATCAACTTATCATTGGCCTTAATCACCATATCATCGGCCTTAATCACCATATCATTGGCCTTAATCACCATATCATCGGCCTTAATCACCATATCATCGGCCTTAATCACCATATCATTGGCCGTAATCACCTTATCATTGGCCTTAATCACCATATCATCGGCCTTAATCAACTTAACATTGGGTTTAATCAACTTATCATTGGCCTTAATCACCATATCATCGGCCTTAATCACCATATCATCGGCCTTAATCACCATATCATTGGCCGTAATCACCTTATCATTGGCCTTAATCACCATATCATTGGCCTTAATCACCATATCATTGGCCTTAATCACCATATCATTGGACTAAATCAACTTAACATTTGGTTTAATCAACTTATCATTGGCTTTAATCACCTTATCCTTGGCCTTAATCACCTTACCATTGGCCGTAATCACCTTATCATGGGACTAAATCAACTTAACATTGGGTTTAATCAACTTATCATTGGCTTTAATCACCTTATCCTTGGCCTTAATCACCTTACCATTGGCCGTAATCACCTTATCATTGGCTTTAATCAACTTATCATTAGCCTTAATCCCCTTATCATTGGCCTTAATCACCTTATCATTGGACTTAATCACCTTATCCTTGGCCTTAATCACCTTACCATTGGCCGTAATCACCTTATCATTGGCTTTAATCAACTTATCATTAGCCTTAATCCCCTTATCGTTGGCCGTAATCACCTAATCATTGGCCTTAGTCACCTTATCGTTGGCCGTAATCACCTTATCATTGGCTTTAATCACCTTATCATTGGACTAAATTAACTTAACATTGGCTTTAATCAACTTATCATTCGCCTTAATCACCTTATCATTGACCGTAATCACCTTATCATTGGCTTTAATCAACTTATCATTGGCCGTAATCACCTTATCATTGGCTTTAGTCACCTTATCATTGGCCTTAATCACCTTATCATTGACCGTAATCACCTTATCATTGGCTTTAATCAACTTATCATTGGCCGTAATCACCTTATCATTGGCTTTAGTCACCTTATCATTGGCTTTAATCAACTTATCATTCGCCTTAATCACCTTATCATTGACCGTAATCACCTTATCATTGGCTTTAATCAACTTATCATTGGCCGTAATCACCTTATCATTGGCTTTAGTCACCTTATCATTGGCTTTAATCAACTTATCATTCGCCTTAATCACCTTATCATTGACCGTAATCACCTTATCATTGGCTTTAATCAACTTATCATTGGCCGTAATCACCATATCATTGGCCGTAATCACCTTATCATTGGCCGTAATCACCTTATCATCGGCCTTAATCACCTTATCATTGGCCTTAATCACCTTATCATTGGCCGTAATCACCTTATCAATGGCTTTAATCACCTTATCATTGGAATTAATCACCTTATCATTGGCCGTAATCACCTTATCAATGGCTTTAATCACCTTATCATTGGACTTAATCACCTTATCATTGGCCTTAATCACCTTATCATTGGCCGTAATCACCTTATCAATGGCTTTAATCACCTTATCATTGGAATTAATCACCTTATCATTGGCCGTAATCACCTTATCAATGGCTTTAATCACCTTATCATTGGAATTAATCACCAAATTATTGGCCTTAATCACCTTATGATCGGCCCTAATCACCTTATCATTGGTCAAGCTCGATTAAAGAAGGTTAAAATCGTCTAACCTTCAAGCTTTCAAAGGTTTGTTTTGGTGTTTTGCAGGAGGGGGCATCGGTCCAATCATCCCGCCTTCACTAGTCGCTGCTATTGACAAGCAGAATGGAGCATCGGGACTATTCTACTCTAGTCACAATATTAGACAGAAGTCAGAATTTAATCTTTATTATACCGCCGCCAAAACGCAACGTCGCTTTCGCAATGATTTGCAGAGTTTTGTGGCTTAACCCCTAAAAAGAAATAGTATAAAAATGGACTAGCAAACATCGAACATCGAGTGGACCCCGTCGACACAGACGGACGACAATATTCTCGTTTTATTTCATATCTCGCTTTTCTTCTATGAAGAAAGGTCTAACAACCAAACTGTAGTTCCATAAATAAAACCCCAAAGTCTGTGTTGATACTGTTGAACGATTTGTGGGTATGATGTCACATGTTCATCAATATGTTCAACAGTTTACAGACAAGTGTGTCCGCACCATATCCGTATACAATTTAGACACTTACCAGTAATTCTCCTACCTCGTAAATTACCCTCTGTTGAAGAGTTCTTTTGGCGATATGTACATACTATTTCCGGATCAAATCCTATTTATGACTTTTTAAATCCACATGAAAAAGCATATCCCTATGTCTTATGGCATTTTTTGAATTTCGCGTTAAATACGGCTGCTCCCAAATACTGATAATTTTCCTCACCGTGCGCATGTGTGTTCGGAAATGTTATCATGCAGCGAAATTGAACATTTCATGAACAGGAGCCATCATACCCAAATATTGTCTATTAGTATCAACACAGGTTTCGGTGGTAGGTGGGTTGCTATTTGACTGATCAGGACTACTAAATAAGTGAGACAACCAAAATGGAACAAATATCGCATTCAAAGAGATCTTCATGAGTTAAAGAGTGTCGGAAGTTACTAAAGCGTGTATTATATGGCTACACAAATCAGGTCTATGTGTTTTTTCCACACATCTATCACAAATGAAACCAAACATTATTTTTGTATAATCTGTCCTACTATCAAACACAAAAGAAGTTAGACCAATCAAAGTACTTGGATTATCAGTCAACATGGTATTTACAATTGTTATAAACACTCAGCTAGTCTTCAATGCCTGTATTTTTCTCTCAGATCATCATATGCATTATTCACTGAAATGAAAATGGTGTCCACCTTCAGTAGAATAGTCACACCTTTTAACTTTTGAAACGTTACCTTAGACTTTTGTCTATTACAGATAGTATTTTAAACGGCGAAAACAGAAGACTATTTATCAAACGAAAAAGCAACATTTGTATTCCCCGATTCTTAAAGTGGGCTGACTTGGGATTTTTGTTTTACCTCAACACAGATAGCGATGGAATTTAAAGATAATACGTATCGATGCAAATGCATTTGTACGGGAAAACATTGAGATCTTCTACATTGGAACTAAATCTAAATTTAAAAAAAAAAATGTTTTAATATTTCAAAAGATAGGTTCAAACTGGAAAACACTAAGCCAAATAGTTTGTATGCATTAAGTGTTCAATAAGATTCTTAGAGAGACAAACACATGCCTTGAAAAATAGATATATCATTATATATTTGTTTGGTTAAAATCTCTCTCTCTCTCTCTCTCTCTCTCTCTCTCTCTCTCTACTACCGTAAAGCTTATACTGTTCAAATCTTTCTTTTCTTGATTTAGTCTTCTTCACTAGAAAGTTACAAATTTTCTTTTCCAAATCCGACGATTCATCCCCATGGTGCCGTTGCATAGGGTCACCATGCGCTTCGTGTATGGCAAAACAGGGTCTGAGTCT
The DNA here is from genome assembly GCA_028554795.2 of Sinohyriopsis cumingii. NCBI lineage: Eukaryota > Metazoa > Mollusca > Bivalvia > Unionida > Unionidae > Sinohyriopsis > Sinohyriopsis cumingii. The sequence goes on along the minus strand of CM068839.1, from coordinate 17,326,997 downwards.
CTTCGTCCTCAGTCTACGGACTGTGATGACCCAAGATGACTTATTCTCGGCTTTTCGAGACGCGTGATGTTTTACATATGAATGACACAATACTGCCGCTACCGTTGAATTTGTCCATGAATACTTGCGTGGTTGGTCAACATTATTTGCACTGGGTGGTAATTCTCCTGCTAATCCCAGACATTTGGACTGAGTGAATACCTTCGATCTGGTTATTTCAGACTCCATGCAGTGCTTTCCATTTGAAGGGTTTCTGAAATTTTGCATTTCGTGCGAAAAACTTCCTGTTTTAGAAAAATAAAGGTTTGTACTGCCAGTATAGATCTGTTTGTAGAATAGCGTGCCACTAACAGTTGGTATCTTAATTTGGGCCCACGGTGCCCTAGCTGTGATTGTCGTTTTATCTGTTTCCGGAAGTTCACTCTTCTTTCCATTCTCGGTACCGAAGCTATACTTTCCATTTGACAGGTTTACGCAGTTTTGCTTTTTATGCATACGGTTTCCTGTTTTAGAAAATATCCTTTCTTTTGTTGTTTTGCCAATTTGTTTTTCCTTGTGGAATAATGTCCCACTTATTGTTGGTATTTCAACTAAGTCCATTTTTGTAACAGATTCCAGACATTTGTCATAAAAAATCCGAATTGTGTCACTTTCCTCTTAAATATAGTGTTCGAGGTGGAATAAAATAGGCCGTATGCACTGTCCAGTTCTTTCAATTTTGTGTAATTGTCAAGCTTTCTTTACTCGAAACAGTCATTGCTGTCGCTGACCTGTATAGCAAAAAATCATGGCTTTCATCCATCCAACTTCTAAATTACCCTTGACGAATACAAACTCAAATAATTTGGTACTAAGTTACGTGTACGTGTAGTCTCATCGCACCATTATTTTATCCTTTTTAACACTGATTATAAACCCTGTTCATATATTTGTGCTAACTGAATTATTTATTCATGTACTTGTATTTGAGAGACATGAGAGTTCCCCATGAACTATTTAGTCGATAAAAGATTGACTGTGTCATCATTCACACATTTCGTATCTTCATTAACAATATGAAGGTATGAGAACCTCTGTCGAATACGAAAAAGGATGCCTGAATACTGAACATCAATATGCTAAATGACTTGTGGGGCGTATCGAGTGCTCGTATGACGTTTGTTAACATATTTTATGATATACCTTGCCACTTAGAACAGGGAAAAAAAATATTACCATTTTATTGGAATAAATCTAGGGAAGGTGCTACATGTATTTACATCTCAATTTATAGCTTTTTAGAATTTAGCGATTATTGGTGGATTCAAACAGAATAATTAGCCAAATTATGTGAGCATACGTCATGATGTAAAGTATTCATGTGACTTTATGGGAACATGGATTAGGTTCGTAACATGTACCCTCTCTAATTTCTTATCACAAGGTATTATCGTGTTTTTCTAATGAATAAGTGTTTAGTAATTTGAGATTTAAACAATTCTTTGTATTAGGTTTTTAGGTCTTATTTCGTGGTGTAGAGTACCATCCGTCGGCACGATGTGTGATGTTGTTGTTGTTGTAGGGTTTAACATTATTTTTCAGCACACGATAGGCTATACATGGCGGCCAGTATTAATGGTGGACGAAGAACCCCGGGAAAACCACGGAAAGAACCACCGACCCTCGAGAAGCTACTGGCAAGCTTTCTCACATACCCACACTGGCCAAATCCGAGACTCGAACTACGCAGACAGAGGTGAGATGGCAGTGATCCGTAACGGAGAGCGCTTTAGACCACTCGGCCACTCGGGGCCCCCGATGTGTGATGTGATGTGATTTTGATTTTTTAACGTAGCTTTAACAAGTTTTTAGTCATATCGCTACGATGTCTGCAATGTGGCAGTTTATAGTGATGTCTACTAGCACTGGGGCATCATGCCGCAGACATATAGCATGATGTCCACTCAGTCATATTATCCTGACACCATGCTGACCAGTCCTAACACTAACCTCTTAATGTTGAACGCCCAGCTAGACAGCTGTTAGTATCATTTTTGTAAATCTTTGGTACTACTCGGCCGGGGAGAGAACCCACGAAAACCACGCATCTTAGGCGGACGCTCTAACCACTAGGCACCGAAACGGTCCCGTCGGCTCGAAAAGTCTTACTAATGTGTCATACAAATGTAATGCAGGAAGATACATTTAGGTGCAAATCTAGAATTTCGTGATGTGCTGTCATTAGGTGATTTGGTGAAATTTTAATGCATTTGCGCGATTAGGAGGAGTGGGTCAAATTAACATAAATCCGCATGTTTCTTCTCAGCAGGAACCAGTATTAATTTTCAGACCCATTTATTTTCTCCAATTTGGTCACTTGTTTCAAAATGAAGTTTTGGAATGACAATGCCATTTGGTACATTATAACAAAAGAACACTGTAGACACTGCACCCATGTATCCAACTACGGAAGGGGAGAGAACTCCATTGTAAGAATGTATTCTATAATAATAATTAAGACTGCAAATATATGCACTTTCAGTTTCGAGTTTAGATAACGTTTCTGTTATTATAACATCAATGTGTCGCCATGAATTTCACATCAAATGGAAAAATTGTACATGGCAACCACCGAATATAGTTGCCTTCTTTTCTCAGCGATGGAATGGTCATCTTTCTTTTACCGAGGGAAGGGGTCAATCTAATTTTAAAAGCATGGTTTTATTAGCTGCATTGTTGTTTGGACAGGGTGTTTGGGATTTCACCGCTCTTGTTAGTTTTGTAGTTCCTGAGGTGTCTTGCAATGAAATGAAAAAAAAATTAGGATGGTGAATAAGTCCAGTTAACCCTGTTAAAAGAGAGTGTAGAAAACTCATTACTCGTTAGAGACATTTTATTTCTCCTCAAAAATTTCCTTTTCGGAATGAGAGGTAAATCGTGTTTCCAATATTGATACAACATATTTTATTTCTTGAGTTCCTTCCCCTTACCAATAATATCGCCGAATCGTCACATCAGAATATTTATTTTTGCTTAAATTACTTTGAACATGTTCGAAAATATTACAAATATTTCGAAAAAATATACAAATTCCGAATCACTCAAGTGGAGGCGGGCATTTCTTTATAGTTACGCTGCTGACAGTGAAGTTTTTCATACACCTGGTCAATATGTGACATGATTTTCACACACACCGTTTAAAATTCTGTACACCTTTTGCAAATTTGGCAAACTAGAAAATGTAGGGTGCATTACCTGTGCAAAACTAAAGTAGCACAGAGTTATAATTGTCACGGTGGTGCATGATATTGTGTCGGTTCTACTACCCATCCCTTATCCCTTTAAAATAGTTAGGGCTCCATTAAATAATTCTGATAGATATTGGTAATTTTACCACATGACCAAATCTCAGCATGCTGCTCCCTTCTCAGTCTTTAGAACACGTATCAACTACATTCTGGCAGCACGTTCGTTCTTTGGATTGTAATCGTATATTGCCCTTAGGGATGCAAGATTCGTTAGTTTGCACGTGTTTGCGTGCTATTTAATTTATACGATTATCCGCTATTCCATGCCATCCGAGCAAGTCACCGAAAAGCAAGGGCTCCCGGAACGTTCACGTCCACCTTCTTCTGACCAAGGCTCGAATCTAGCATACAAGCAGCATATTCAAGTGAGATAGGTTTGTTCCGAATCTAGGCCCAGTCTCCTACTTTGCACGGACCACTCTAGCAGCACGCACGTTTTCTTATTAATAACAAAGAGACCGGGGCCTATATGTTGAGCCCAAAATCAATGTACCGTCAAGAAAGACTTAACCAAATGCAATCGGATGACTACTATGTCAACATTCACGCTAATGTATTCGTGTCAGAAATGTGATGGATGCGGTTTTAATTTGCATGAGATATCTTACAATGCAAATTTTAGAACAATGAACTCCCTCATCTAGAATATTTTAACGCATAAGTATAATCAAAAGATCTAATTCTATTGGCGTAAATGACATACTTTTAGAACGGAAAACATACTTTTAAAGAAAGCAAAACAGACAAGATTTCAGTTTCCTTATTTGAGTACACTTTCGTCAAGGATTGGAATAAAACGAAGATTTAATGCAACATACAATTCTTAATATATGTTTGTTAATAAGACTGACGTAACAGAGAAATAAAATATGTACTGATTAAATGATAAAATATGGTACGGAAGTGCATAACTATCATAGCTACGAAGTGGAAATAAATGGTGCTGAAGTGCACACACATCGTAGTTACGAAGTGGAAATAATTGGTACTGAAGTGCACACACATCGTACTTACGAAGTGGAAATAATTGGTACTGAAGTGCACACACATCGTAGTTACGAAGTTGAAACAAATGGTACTGAAGTGCACACACATCGTAGTTACGAAGTGGAAACAAATGGTGCTGAAGTGCACACACATCGTAGTTACGAAGTGGAAATAAATGGTACTAGAGTGCACACACATCGTAGTTACGAAGTGGAAACAAATGGTACTGAAGTGCACACACATCGTAGTTACGAAGTTGAAACAAATGGTACTGAAGTGCACACACATCGTAGTTACGAAGTGGAAACAAATGGTACTGAAGTGCACACACATCGTAGTTACGAAGTGGAAACAAATGGTACTGAAGCGCATACTCATCGTAATTATGAAGTCGATCTATATGGTACAGAAGTTTATAACCACCTTGTTTAATAAAGTGTAAATAAATGGTAGGAAAGCGGATACTCATCTTAGTTTACGAAGTGCATACTAACCTTAGTTACGATGTGCATATTCGTCTTAGTTACGAAGTGGAAATATATGGTACGGAAGTTTTTAAATATCTCAATTATGGGATGGAAGTAAATCCCTAAATTATAGCTTCGCTCAATAGTGAAATTAACTTACAACCGCCAAAGTTCTGAGTTAGTTCTCATGGAGTCATTTTTCAATTGGTTTTCATGTGTGTGTGTGTGTGTGTGTGATAAACTTAAACATATCCTACCTTAAGAATCGCTTTACTTTTACATAGATACTGAAATTAATAATCACTAATGTATTTGTTTTGCACGCCAGCCGTTAAAATTTGTAAAATAATACACATGCTGATATGAGTATAGCTAAGACATGACTCATGTACGTGAGGCCATCAATAATCATGAAGAAATGGGACTGAATCAAATCCCAGAACAAAGAATGATTGATTGGGTATTATCAGCATTTTATCCGATTTTAAAAATAGCGAATTAAAAATAAACCCTTTCACGAACAGAATCAATGATGTCTGCTGTTTGTTGTACGCTTCTGGACTTGAAAACAAAATTGAAAAATAAAAATGCACGGTACCTAAGGTGCAAGTTAATAAATAAAATAAACGAATAACAAAAAAGAACGTTGAGGGAAAGGTTATATCACATACTTTTCACCGGTTTTGAAATTCAAAACGTTTACCTATGATTACGTAACCTTTGTCTATTGTTGTTTGTTTTTTTTTCCTTTTTTTCCTACGAGACATAATGCATGGGAGGTAACTCTTACAAGGACATAAAATATATACAACTACTATTGTGATGAATTTTGTCCCTTTAAGTAAATCAGCACACTATTTCATTGGTACTCGGCCTAAAAGGACTCAGGGTTCTGACGGTATGGAAAAATGGAAACCAGTCTTTAAATGAGTGAAGATAAACTAGGGTATATATGAGTTTGGCTGGCCAGGATTGGTTGATAACGAAAGTTAAATTTTAGTAAAAAGAATCTTTTGAGACCTTATCCGAGTTATAACTAAAACAAAACAAAACAGAGACATTGTTTTATTGATGGAATTTCAGTTCTTTAACAGACTTTAGTTTGGAACACTAATTACTAATGTTAGAACTGACTCTTTGGTGCCGAATTGAATGCACATGTTTCAAACTCACGTAGATCCAGAAAATGCCGCAGTTCGTATGGTCCACAAGCACTCAGAAATTTGAGGTTATTAAATATTTTCCATCATGGTGTTTGCATATATTTATCGGAACTGAAATAGTACTGTGAGTCCTAAATTGGCCAGCCACTATTATCGGTCGGTAACAACTTAAATTTGTGTCGCGTAGCTGAGTGCGTAGCAGTCAGCATACGAAGCTGGGAACCATAATAATGGTCGCAGTTTATCATAGGAATAAATACAGAGATTCCGAGCTTTGTTTTGGAAGGAGGATGTTGGTTCTCTGGTTCTTACTAGCATTCGAAGTCTTACATATTTGTCAGCGAAAACTGTATTATAAATTCTGATTTTAATTGGCCGTATTTTATCAATTGCTTTCAACTTCATAATAATCCAAACAAAACACTCCTTGTCAAATAATGGTTACTACTGCATGCGGAGGCCGGGGTCGAGTGGGGATGGTGAGCGAAAGGGGTTTACAAACAGTTTTAAGTTTGGGGTTCAAATTTATCGAAGTATTTTCTTACCCTTACTTTTTGGTGGTATGATATTCCAAAAGGTACGTCGGGAGACAGGAAGAGATATCCGTACAAGTAAAAGATCTTTCACGTGATATTTGTAAAAAGAGGTATACACTTGTCGCAGCTGTAGAAGAATATCCCGCACATCAGAGGGCGCTTTAGCATAAATGCCCATGTTACGCAGTAAACAAAGGTTCAATCGATAGATCTATCGATCCGTCGATCCATCGATCGAGATAGATAGATAGAGAGATAGTTAGATAGATAGATAGATAGATAGATAGATAGATAGATAGATAGATAGATAGATAGCGGCAGTATTCATTTGTAACAGGTAACAAGCAGTAATTCCAAACTTACTCTTCCTATACACTCAATCTTTTCAATCTTGTATTATTTTTTTCAACCTAATACAAGTGAATACCATTATATCATATAATAATGTACTGATTAATGAATATGCAAATCATCATTTGTGACTTCCACAATTTTCCTTATTGAAGCTGATAATTTGAGAGAGAGAGAGAGAGAGAGAGAGAGAGAGAGAGAGAGAGAGAGAGGGGTGGGGGAGAGAGAGAGAGAGAGAGAGCGATTATATTCTTAGATAATTTAACAGTTGTCACTAGAAAAAAGGAAAGCATCTCATAATACTGTTATCTTCTCTGCAATAATGTGTAACTTTCGATTACTTTTTCTTTTCAGAATTATTTCAGCTCTTCGTGCATTCTGTTTGACGCAAAATGTTACATCACATATTTTCAGACATGTTGTCGTTCATACGGTAAATAATTTCGTACTAAAATAGCAAGCGTTCCTAGCAATAAAATGAAGATTCCATTGTATCAATTTCCCAATATTCTTTAAGTTCAGTCCTACAGATTCACACATTTTCTCCACCATCGTGCTTGTTGAATTTTTGCACACAACTTTACCTTACAAATATCCGTCTTTCAGAAGTACATAATAACGTTAGAGCGGAATCATAAGTACCAAAAAAGTGAGATAAATGTATAATTTAATTTTTAATTAAGAGTTGAAGCATGTAAGCCGTTAGCCTTGAAAGAGTCATTTTGAATAATTATCACGCACTTCGTCTACATAACTGTATTCAGTTTTACCCATAAGCCCCATCTCTCCTCCTCCAACCCCACGCTATACAGTGGTGAAAAGTGAGCTTTTTAGAAACGTACCTCTCACTCACTTTTATGGTTATTTAAAAAGACTTAGTATATTTTAGATAAAGTTAAAATAACTTTGAATAAAATTGATTTTTTGTATGATTGATTGGCGTAACTTGGGTTATAGAGTATACAGACTGGCCTTGCCACCGATGTGTATTTCTCAAAAGACTACTATTTCCACTTGACCATTGTTTCTTCCTGGATTTCAGAGGTAAATTGTAGACAAATTCGGCAGTAACTCATTTTTATAGTCTGTTGATGTTTTATAATCAATGTTTGTTGCACGTTTAGAATATAGTGTTGTCTCCTCTGACAAAAGTAATTCTTCCTATTGTAATAATTGGACAAGCGTGAGTTCTTTTGGACTAGCTAAATTTTATTTATTGAGTACATGGGAGTAAACATGTCTATCAGCTGTCGGCTTTAGGTAGCGCGTTTTCTCCCAAAAGCTACCTATTAAGAAATTGCAGAGATCACCATTTCAAGGCACGGGCGGTAATCCTTTCATCACCCCTTTGTTACCCGTGGCTGCCTGTGCGAAGAGTTATTATTATTCATGAATAAGAATAAAAACCTTTTAACCAATCACTGCGAGCGGAAATAAATTTTGCTTGCCATTGTTACCTAACATAACCCTTCACTGCTGCTTGAATGAGTCAATCAGAGTTTTCTTCCCACACTTGTCGATCGGATTTTAATATGAGGCAGCAGAGAAGACAAAGTTTGGACCAGCGAGAAAATGGAAGTTGAAATATCAATCTCACATGTCAAGAATTACACTTTCAACCTGCCATAGTTTTAAGTTTTCTGTTTAATGTCATTGCAGAGTAAATTTTCATCACCATGATCTCTAGATCCAATGGCATTCTTTTAATTTATTGAATAAGTTGTGTTAGACTTCAATTAAATTAAGATCACTGTATTACTGTATCTCACAATCAAAAGGCACCTAATTTGACCATTAATTGTAGGGGCGGTTTGAAAAATGTAACTTAGGGGACCTTCTGCATTTAAACGTTTCCATGGCATAATTTTAGCCACCTAACTATAAAGAACGCATGCTAAAGGAAACGTTCTGCTTTCATTTCCTTTACATTTATTTGGTTTGGGGGGATGGGGTGATGGCTTGGTGAGAGATGGCTCCACCACAACGTCCGCCTTTGTCCAATCTTGTGAAAATTTGCAACGAACAATTCTAGTGCATTGATTTATTTGTGACACATTTGCAATAAAAAAGGCGTGTTGCACTCAACAAAACCAAAAGACACATCAACACCAAGTAGGATGCTTATGATGCAAATAGACCTTAAGAAACTGAATTACGCACAAGAAGGTCATGATCTGTATGTTGAAAGCTCAATCAACACAGTGCTGTAAAAAGTGTGACCTTGACCTAAATCCCTAAAGGTGGAGAGAGCATGTTGCAGTATTAATTATCTTACCTTCATAATAATCCATCCAATATATCAACACAATCCAACAAGGTGTGTAGGAATTAAAGTGAATGAAAAAACCACAACAAAATAAAAGAAGAAACAAACAACTTTAGCTAAAATCTTAATGCAAATGTGCCATATGACGATGACCCAAATATTAAACTGGTGAGAGTGCTTGTCGCAGAACGACCTTATCTTTATGATGTTTCACCCCAGATATCAAGAAAGCTGATCAAGTGGTTCAGGAAATACAAGTAAACAACCCCCTACATCCCCTTCCCGTGAGTTTAGGAAATATAAGCAAACGAAAACACTTTAACCAATACTGTATTTTAACCTTTATACGACTCTGACCTTGTCTCCAAGATCATTTGAGCAAGCATGTCGTAGAATGAATTGTCTTAGTTTGTAATGTCGAATGCCAAGATGATGAGAATGTGTTAAGGAGTTTAGGAAATATTAGTAAATAAAACCCAAGCAAACCGTAACGCACATTTAATTTAAAGGGGGTTAGTGAGCATGTTATATAATGAATTAGTTTAGGGACATAATTATTTGTGTTAGCGTGTTATATAATGAATTAGTTTAGGTCATACTTAAATGGTTTAGAGTCATAATTAATTAGTTTAGGGTCATGATTATTTCCTACAAAGGGATGCAGGAAATGTACACAGATTTAAAATTGCAACAAAAATCAGTAACTGTTGACAACGCAGTTGCTGCGTTCGGGAAGTGACTGGTGTGTCTTGTTTTCCACCAGAATGGGCTCGATAATAACAACTGAGTGACGTATTGAAGGGTAAAGATACGATTATAGTGACCTACTTGATTTGATATTTGTGGTACTCACCTGCATGCATCTTCATATAAAGTTGCATTGCTCTGGGACTATCAATACGAGATGTCCAAAAGCAAAAAGAAATGACGTCAGCCTCTCATTATTAATAAATATTTCAGGTAAGTAATGAAAAACAATGAACACGATTAAAGTCTTTGAAGACCTTGCTTAGCAGCTCATCTGGAGTGCCCGTCATTTCGCCTGATCGTAAATCAGATAGCCATTCCATGACAATGTCCTCATTATTATTATTATTATGATATATATATATATATATATATATATATATATATATATATATATATATATATATATATATATATATAATACAGAGTGAAATTGATTTGCTGCCTTTCTTAAACTTATCAAGAAAAAATAGATGTAGCAACGTAGCAAACTTTTGCAATTTATCTTAGTTCTCTGAGTAGCGAGTAACTGCAGTATTAGTGTACAAGTATTAGTATATCTCATTTCACGAGAGAGAGAGAGAGAGAGAGAGAGAGAGAGAGAGAGAGAGAGACTGAGTGAGATCTTGGGTTACAGCGATATTACACGATATAACAATATCACAGATTATTACAATATCACGGAGTATAACGATATGACAAAGTATATTATACAGAAAATTTAAATAGTTTGCAATCTAATGTTACTTGTTTAGGCTCGAATAAGTAGTAACAAAAGAAAGAGTTAAAACAACAAGCTTTGAAAAATTTAACAAATAATTTACTTGCCTGGAAAAATACTATAAAAATGAAAAATATAAGAATTTACAGTTTTAAGAATCAAAGCTACAAAAAAATCCAAGAATAATCGACGAATTAAATTTTAGAAGTCCTAGTAATGAAATGTTCTAATGAATTCAAGTCGGAGTCCCGACAAAAAGTCTAGAATGGAAGGCGATTACGTATAATGTAGCTAGTATTGTGCTGTTATGTCTACAGTTCTCTCTCTCTCTCTCTCTCTCTCTCTCTCTCTCTCTCTGTGTGTGTGTGTGATATTTGGATTTTTAACGTAGCTTTAACAATTTTTCAGTTATATCGCTACGATGTCTGCCGTGTGGCAGTTTATAGTGATCTCTAGCACTGGGGCATCATGCCGCAGACATGTAGCATGATGTCCCACCAGACACATTATCCTGACACCAGGCCGACTAGTCCTAACACCAAGCTCTTAATGCTGAGCGCTAAGCGAGGCAGCTGTAAATACCATTTTTGTAAATCTTTGGGTATGACTCGGCCGGGGATCGAACCCATGACCTCCCGCATCCGAGGCGGACGCTCTAACCACTAGGCCACCGGAACGGTTTACAGTTCTTTGTCGTTTCATAATATTCCGGTGTTTGAATTTCCAAACAAAATTTACAGAAATGTCTTTGTTCGAGAATTCTGTATGAGCACTCAAATATTTTCCGGAAAAAGAATTAATCTTTTAAAATCCAAATAAGTCGAATAAAAAATAAAATGTAATTCCCAAAATGGGCACAAACACATACTTTCAAATGTAAAGAAAAAGCCCCAATTAAGACATATCTCTATAGAGATTGGTATAAAACTTGACTACTGCACAATTTCGGAAAAATCAGAATCGCGAAATAGAGGCTGTTTACATGTGAAAAATTACGTACTCCTAGTATGACCCAGATTAAAAACAATAATGTTACTCCGAGAATAAAATAAAAATGAAACGTTGTTTTCTTGTCTCGGTGATTACTGAATCAAGGTCAGAAACTAAGTCAAAAATTGAAGCAGTGTTTCCATTAGTAGGTATTTATGAAAAGATTCAGGTCAAACTGAATTTTCTAGAAAATACCAAATTCCTAGAAAACAAAATTACATTACATTGACATGGAATGAATTAAAAATTAAAAAAGAATTAAAACTTACAAACAGACACTTAAAATAAATCAAATATAAATTAAATCAAATATTGATAACAATTCAGCCATATAGAAAAAAAGAATTAGTTATATGATAAAGCTTTCTTTTTACCATAGATTAATTATACACGAGGTTAAAAAGAACTCTAATAAGTTACATAAAGTGTACATGAAATAATGCATTGTTATTAACGGGAAATTGCATCTGCTATTAAATTATCTTTTCCCTTGATGTGCTTGATGTCAATATCATATACCTGTAACAACAAACTCTACCTTAGAAGTCTTTGCTTTTTATTTTTCATCTTGCCGATGAAAGTAAGGGGGTTGTGGTCACTAAACACAATGACTGAAGAAGGAGCTGAACTAATGTAAACTTCAAAATGTTGCAATGCCAATATCAAAGCCAAACATTCCTTCTCGATTGTTGAATAATTTATTTGGTGCTTATTTAATTGTTTTAGTAAAATAGCACACTGGATGATCAATACTATTTTCGTCTCCTTGAATCAAAACTGATCCAACCCCAACACCACTTGCATCAACAGACAGTTTAAATGATTGGCTGAAATTTGGATCTGTAAGAACTCGCGAGCTTTTAAGTATGGCTTTTAATTTGTCAAAAGCCTTCTGACTTATTTCAGTCCAAAGGAACTTGTTTTTCTTAATCAATACATTTGTCAGGGGTTCAGCAATTATTAGAAAATTGGAACATAATTTTTCAAATAGTATCCGGCATACCTAAAAACCGCATCAGCTGCTTTTTATTAACAAGCACAGGGAATTCAGAGATGGCCTTGACCTTAGCATCTATAGGTTTAACTTGTCCATGTCCCACGATATGTCCTAGAAAAGTTACACTAGCACGGCATAACTCACTTTTGGATAAATTAATTGTCAAACTTGCATCTTTGAGTCTGTCGAAGAATTTCCGAATTGTTGCTAAGTGTTCTGTCCAGGTGTTGTTGTAGATTGTGACATAGATTGTGACATCATCGATGTACGCATCACAATTGTCTAGACCAGAGGTAGTCATATTCATGAGACGTTGAAAAGTACTCGGCGACCCATCCATTCCAAACGGCTTTACTTTATATTGACAAAATTTCCTTTGCTCTTTCCGTTAGTGGAATTTGCCAAAATCCTTTCAGAAGGTCAAATTTGGTGACATACTTGGTATTCCTGATGTTATCAATACAGTCATCGATCATTGATAATGGAAATGAATCTGTTTTGTCACACTACTCATCTTCCTATAATCAGTTCACATAAGGAGTGATTTATCTGGTTTTGGAACAAATATGCATGATGAACTCCAGTCACTTTTACTGAGCCATATGAAATCATTCTCCAGCAAATACTGAATTTCGTTTTTCAAGTATTCCTGTGTGAGAGATTTCATCCTATACGGATGTTGTTTCACAGGTTAGGAATTTACAGTTTCAATGTCATGGATTTTATTTTTATCGTTCTTGTAGAAATGTTTGGAAAAAAGTGATCATATTCAAATAATAACTGTGTCAGATCATTTCTTTCTTGCTCTTGCAAATGTGAAAGTTTCTGGTTCAGATCTTTCAATATTTAATAATTCCAAAGATTTGTTACTCCAGTATCAGTAGAATCCGATGATATTCCTTCACTTAAATCTTCACTGAGTGGGACAGGTACAACTAATTTAATTGCATGTTTAACCTGGCTATCTCTTTCAATATACTCGTTTTGCATGTTTGCGTGGCAGAGTTGTTTTTTTTGCCTTCCAGGAGTATTTATGATGTAATTTAAATCATTTATATTTCTGTCAACTGTGTTGGAACCATACTAGTTGGCCTGAAGAGGATCTTGTGGTATGGGCAAGAGAGCCAAGATTCTATAATCGGGCTACAAACTGATTTCCTTCGAGTTTTTATCATATCTTGACTTCATATGTGATTGAGTAGAGGGCAGATTAGCTTTTGCTACCTCACAAGTCTTTGATAACTTATACTTAAAGTTGGAAACATTATCGAGAAGATTAATTTCAGTATCTTTTTCAGTCATGCCTAGAGTGAAATCAGAGATCAGAAACTGATTTAGAGGCCAGGACAGAGAAATGTAAATAGTTCTTCTTCTTCATTTTCCTGCTGATTTGTTTCAGATTATATTATATTATTATACCAACTTATTAATTTTGTCGGTTCCGATGGGCAGAAGAGTTACTTTGAGTTTACTTCATACTACGACAGAGTCGACGCAGTTCACAGTACAGTCTATTCCCATTGTGGACACCGATATTCAATCTATATTTCCAATTATCTTTTTATTTCCTGCTGTTCAAGCTGTCTCAGCCAAAATGAGTAAATAGTGTCGCGCGAAAATCAGTCTGGTTTTCTGAATGGTTCTCGAGACACACTTTTCCGGCTTCCTTACGCGACTGCATTTGAAAGAAAATCTATTATTCAAGTTGATGTATCATATATAAGTATGTTTTTATGGATGGAAGCAGGTAAGCATGCAATTTGAATAGTAAGTATGCATGTACGTAGGAAATCATTTTGCTGAGGAAGACTCTATAGATCTTTCCTTATCTTGTTTTTTCTTAAGATTGCACCTGCATACGTTTTCATTTCTAAGATTGATAATTAAAACAACTTGAAATTGAAGGATACCTGTAAAGAGTTGAGACTGGACAGTTGGATGTACATCGTTGAATACAGTTTTAGCTTGGTGCTGTTCATTCTATGCCTTCCAGCATTGTGTTCCTTTTTGTTTTTCATATTCTATGCAACACTGACTCGGTATTAGCCAACGCATTTCGTACCTCATCCTTTGTTATGTTACAATCTAGGGTCATATTAAAAAAATGCCCACAGTTTTATTTTCTTTCCTGCTTAAAATTAATAAAGTGCAGAATTACTATGACTGTCATCCATTAATAATGGACAAAAGGTTTGAACAAAAGTATTCATACATTAAAAGTGATTCAGTTACCTTGAATACACATTTTTTCACAGCTAGAACTCTGGAAGAAATGCACGTTTACTTCCATAAGCAGTTCAACATATTATTGCACACAGATGAATTTCTAACTTTTCAAATGTTAAATGTTGAGGACTGTATATTGTGTACCTTTATCCTTTAAATCTGTTCAATTGAAATAATTTGATCATATTTACCTTTTGCTACTTACTTTGGATAACAATACATTTACGTTTTTGAGGAGTTTATCTTTCTATATATTGTACGTGTCTTACCTTTACATTATTATAAGTTAACTTTTAAGAGGTATTATATTGTCATGATTGTGTTGTTGTTCCGTTAAACGCAATACCGATACTGCCTTTTCTGCAACGAAAATATCTGTGCTATTCCGCCACCAGGCAGTTTTCTTGCTCTGAATAGCATTATCATTTGTTTTTCGTGTGACCAGCTTTGAAGATATTTATAGTTTTGTTTTCTTCAAACTTTGTGACTTAATTTATTTTATTGTTTTCAGACACAACTAGGTATGCTGTGTATTGTAAAGAACGCGAATTATTGATGTTCTTCATTTAACTATACATAAAGCTTTTCATAAAGTGGTAACAATAATTTCATTGGTCACGTGATAACAATGATTTCATTGGTCACGTTTTGTTCTTACCGAAACTCACTTATAATGGAAATATAAAAACATTCATTGTGATAATATATAAACACTTATGGCACAAAAACTTTATGAAATAGCTTAGCTTTAAATATAGCATCAAGTATGGCAAAATGACTTTATGAAAGAACTCAATTTTAAATATAGCAAGACGTATGGTTCAAGGATTTTAGGAAGGAAATTCATTTTAAATATAGCAACACGTGTGGCACAACGACATTATGATACAACTTAATTTCAGTCATAAAGTTTCTCTCTCTCTCTCTCTCTTCTCTTTTTCTTGACTGGCTACATTTGTTTCTCTATATAAAACATATAAAATTAATGGTTGATTGCACTAAGAGAAATACTATAATTAAGGCTAATATTTCAAGCTAGGACGTAAATTACTGGATTTGCCAAAGTGAAAAATACTTTTGGTACCTAAGTAGAGTTAAATATGATAAATACTATAAATAAGATAAATGCTATAAATAAGATAAATACTATAAATATGACAAGTACTATAAATAAGATAAATACAATAAATATGATAAATACTATAAATAAGATAAGTACCATAAATATGATAAATACTATAAATATGGTAAATACTATAAATATGATAAGTACTATAAATAAGATAAGTACTATAAATATGATAAATACTATAAATAAGATAAATACTATAAATATGATAAATGCTATAAATATGATAAGTACTATAAATATGATAAGTACTATAAATATGATAAATACTACAAATAAGATAAATACTATAAATAAGATAAATACTACAAATAAGATAAATACTATAAATATGATAAATACTATAAATATGATAAGTACTACAAATAAGATAAGTGCTATAAATATGATAAGTACTATAAATATGATAAATACTATAAATATGGTAAATACTATAAATATGATAAGTACTATAAATAAGATAAGTACTATAAATATGATAAATACTATAAATAAGATAAATACTATAAATATGATAAGTACTATAAATATGATAAATACTATAAATATGATAAATACTATAAATATGATAAGTACTATAAATAAGATAAATACTATAAATAAGATAAATACTATATATATAATAAATACTATAAATAAGATAAATACTATAAATATGATAAATACTATAAATATGATAAGTACTATAAATAAGATAAGTACTATAAATAAGATAAATACTACAAATAAGATCAATACTATAAATAAGATAAATACTACAAATAAGATAAATACTATAAATAAGATAAATACTACAAATAAGATAAATACTATAAATATGATAAATACTATAAATATGATAAGTACTACAAATAAGATAAGTGCTATAAATATGATAAGTACTATAAATATAATAAATACTATAAATATGATAAGTACTATAAATATGATAAATACTATAAATATGATAAGTACTATAAATAAGATAAATGCTATAAATATGATAAATATTATAAATATGATAAGTACTATAAATAAGTACTATAAATATGATAAGTGCTATAAATAAGATAAATACTATAAATAAGATAAATACTATAAATATGATAAATACTATAAATAAGATAAATACTATAAATATGATAAATACTATAAATATGATAAGTGCTATAAATAAGATAAGTACTTTAAATATGATAAGTACTATAAATAAGATAAGTACTATAAATATGATAAGTACTATAAATAAGATAAATGCTATAAATATGATAAATACTATAAATAAGATAAATACTATAAATATGATAAATACTATAAATATGATAAATACTCAAAATAATTTCTCATCGGCTTCGATAACATTGTAAATATTGTTCTATATTTGAATTTGCTATTTTGCCTTGAATTAGGATGGAGAATTATGTTACTATCGACATTTTTTTTAATGCGAATGTAAACATAACATAAACGGTAAAATGCTGACATTATCGTATCACGCAAATATCTTGTATATATTGTTAAAGATGTTGATTGTTATTATTACTCTATAATAAATATCATTATCATCATCGTCACTGTCATCGTCATCACCGTCGTCATCGTCATTGTCGTCGTAATTAACAGGTATTACAAAATAAATTATAATATTCAAGATAAAAGTATGAGACAGAAAATATTCATTCATTTTTATAATAATAATAATAATAATAATAATAAGAATAAATTCACAGAAAAACATTTTTGTGAAGTTATCAAGTTGAACTTTGTAAGAAAATTGCTAACAATATTACACTTTTTAAATAACAATTAATGGAATTCATTGAATGCTATGAAATGAATTACTGTAGATATAATTGTGATAATTCATTACAGCTAAGTACGAAATATACTTTCTTCACTGTTCAGCCGACAATATTATGACCAAGAAAATTTGATCTCTAAAATTTTCAGACATTTCCGTCGTCAAGTGGTAAGTTTGGCTGTCCTGCACGTAAACGCACCACGTTCAAGCCCAATTATATGTGTATATTTTTTCTTCATTTAAAAATGTGTTTATTTTACCTTAGATTTGGAAGGAAAACTATGCTACAACTGATATCTTCTGGCAGAGTAGACAAAGCAGAAAACAAACTGCTGATATTCACGCTATAGCAGTAGAAAATCTAATATATGAGTTATGAATAATGATATTTCTGTGTATAAAATAAAAAGAACATTTGCTTTCTCTAAGTGAATAAAGGATATTTTTCATCTCATGGGAGACAAACTTAATTATTTTGCTCGTGGCTTGGCCACGCTAAACAATACCCACCCACGAGACGAAATATATCCGTTATTCACTCGGAGCAAGCAAATATTCCCTGTGTATTCATTAGAAGAAAAATATTTAAACCTGCTGACAAATAAAAGCATGATACGACTGTTTCATGAACGAAGGAAAGAATACACATCAATAACAGCGTGAAAGAAAACGTAAGTAGGAATCAATAACAGTGTGAAAGCTTTAAGCAAGAAGGATTCAATAACTGTGAAAGCTTTAAGCAGGAAGGAATCAATAACAGTGTGAAACCTTTAGGCAAGAAGGAATAAATAACAGTGTGAAAGCTTTAAGCAAGAAGGAATCAATAGCAGTGTGAAAGCAAAAGCAAGAAGGAATCAATAACAGTAACAGTGTGAAAGCTTTAAGCAAGAAGGAATCAATAACAGCGTGAAAGTATTAAACGGAAGAAGTCAATAACATTGTGAAAGCTTTAAGCAAGAAGGAATCATTAACAGTGTGAAATCCTTAAGCAAGAAGGAATCAGTAACAATGTGAAAGCTTTAAGCAAGAAGGAATCAATAACATTGTGAAAGCTTTAAGCAAGAAGGAATCAATAACAGTGTGAAAGCTTTAAGCAAGAAGGAATCAATAACAGTGTGAAAGCAAAAGCAAGAAGGAATCAATAACATTGTGAAATCTTTAAGCAAGAAGGAATCAATAACAGTGTGAAAGCTTTAAGCAAGAAGGAATCAGTAACAGTGTGAAAGCTTTAAACAGGAAGGAGTCAATAACATTGTGAAAGCTTTAAGCAAGAAGGAATCAATAACATTGTGAAATCTTTAAGCAGGAAATAATCAATAACAGTGTGAAAGCTTTAAGCAAGAAGGAATCAATAACAGTGTGAAAGTATTAAACAGGAAGGAGTCAATAACATTGTGAAAGCTTTAAGCAAGAAGGAATCAATAACAGTGTGAAATCTTTAAGCAGGAAGGAGTCAATAACAGTGTGAAAGCTTTAAGCAAGAAGGAATCAATAACAGTGTGAAAGCTTTAAGCAAGAAGGAATCAATAACAAGGTGAAAGCAAAAGCAAGTAAGAATACGCCTAAAATTCTGGATAAATATGTTGTTGATAAAGTGAAACTCTAACACTATCAACAGCATGTTAGCCAGAATATCAGCAGCATAATTTCTTTTCTTTTTCGTTATGAATTATACCTGTAGCTTTGGCAAGAAATTGGCACATGAGCTAGAAATGGCGAGAACAATACTTACGACTGTCTACTACATCACAGATGAAGCGGTACTGCTCAAGTAGTAAGTGTATATGTTGTGTATTATAACAAAGAACACATATTTCATTTCCTTAGGGTTTCATGCCTAGAAATCGACAAATGAAGATAATGAAGATAACACGCTGATTTACATAAATAGCCTGATGAAAATTGATGTTGTGATTCATGAGCTCAGCTAGTTAAAGCAAGAACAATAAAAGCAAAACGAATGTGTAGTAAAATAACGACTAAATATGCGCACCTTAGTTTGCCTTGTTGAGGTTTAGACAAAATTGTGCGAGCTTATTTCAGTTCCAGAAACTCTTTTTCTAGTATATATCTGTGTTAAAGCAGTGCGTACGTTAGAAAAGTGTTGCCTGTACCTTATAGATGTTGTCAAGAGGGTTTATATCCATTAGTATTAGAGCATCATTGTAAGTTTAAGAACAAGTACTTAGACCACGTTGAAACTAGATTTGTAAAAGAAAACCTACTGTTCTTTAGGTTTTTATCTGTCTTCACAGAGAAGACAATGTCATCTACAAGCTGCCCTTCATTTTATGAGTATAATCGACATTTGGTAACGAAAACTCACTAAGCTCTGTGACCACATGTCTTACTGAAATGTTCACTTGATTGGAAGTTTTCGAGACAAATGACAAAGAATGGGCTTTTCAGTAGCATTATGCGAACAGTTTGAGATGCTAATTATTTGAGCTATTGATGTTTTAGTTTGAAATTATTGCTGTAAAACATAAACAATATTTGATAAGGTAACATTATCGTACAAAAGAAGACTCGTCATGCAAGTCATACAATCATAATTTTACAAAGGGTATGTAATAATCACAATGTATTTTAAAAATCAGTCTTACCGAGTTCATTTAATTGTACGATGCAGTATGTTAAACTCTAAAGCATCGAAGAGACAAAATGTATTTCAGCAATATCAAAAGAAGCCAACACATGTATAACAAAGAAAACTAAACATTTGTCGATTTAAAATATATTAGGCACAATTTACCTACCGAGACTTCCAACAACATACACCAAGTTGACCAATCACACTGATTCTTTCACATTCATCTGTTTCTGACAAGCATGGCTGCACATCATAATTTTTGTTTGTTTAGTGAATAATGACACAGTTTCATCTAGTTGGATATAAACATTAATATCAGCCTTTCGTTTCACTGTGTCAGAAGTTTTGCCATGAGTAAGTTCATGAAAAACGTCAAACCAGTCTTTTATTAGACTGGTATACTCACTACATCTAGCTACTGATTACTGTGATTCACGAGCTTCTATCGCATGCCAGAAATTCAGACCATTTTTTTGCAACCATCGGACTGGGGAAGGAAAGATATAAACTTAAAAGGGGAGAGGGAACGAATTTGTTTAAGGCATGAACCTAATTACTGTCACCTGATATCATAACGATAGCTGCTGGCACTTTCAATGTTAAATACCGTTAATCGAACCTGATTCTTCATGCACAATATTT
Source organism: Sinohyriopsis cumingii (assembly GCA_028554795.2). Classification (NCBI taxonomy): domain Eukaryota; kingdom Metazoa; phylum Mollusca; class Bivalvia; order Unionida; family Unionidae; genus Sinohyriopsis; species Sinohyriopsis cumingii. Next base: position 17,306,115 of record CM068839.1, on the reverse strand, counting down.
TCAATTAAAAGAGCTATTTTCGATTCCGCTGGGAAATACAGATTACAGTAAACAGTGATGCAGTTGATAATACAAGTGTCATGAAAGAAAGAATCAGTAAAAATCGCCTGTTCATTTCTGAAATATAAACTGCTTCGTACATCAAGAAACTAAAAAATAATATTATGTGCCTGGCAAACGTGCGTGGCACGTCATGGAACGATACAGTCAAATTACCTCAACGGCGAAACGTGCACTGCATGTCACGAACCATACGCTCATATTATCTCCATGGCCAAGCGTGTGTGGAAATGTCACGGGACCGACCACATATATCTGCATGACAAACTTGCTTGGAAACGTCATGGAACAAACCAATCATATTATCTGCATGGTTAAACTTGTGTGGCGCCTCATGGAACTAACGAATCATTATCTCTATCGATGAACTTGTGTCGAGCGTCAAGGAAACAAGCAATCATATTATCTGCATAGATAAACAGCTGCAGCACCTTATATTTAGTTTATCCTTCTGAGAGAAGGACCAATATGAGATGAATTTGTTTGCATTGGGAACATGCACAATGGAGAGAATTTTGGCTTACGTCTATCATCATTCATGTACTGAGGCTTAAATTCTGTACATGGGGTCGTTATGGAAGATATGCAATATTTCAAAGAGCTGTTATATTGGTTGCTCGGAAAATGGCCAAAACTAGTCCCAAATACACAAAGTTGAGCAGTTATTTAAAAAGGGACAGTTAAGATTGCTAGATCTAACACAGCTAATGACTAATGAACAATAAAATATATAAAATATATAAGAAGTTATTAGCTCTTTTATTGATATATATATTGAGTCCAGAAAGTGAAAAAATAAAAAGCGTAACTATCAGTATTTTGAGAGAGGTTCACAGCTGAAGTCAGGCCAAGCTATATATATTCTATAACCTAAAATAACAAACGTCAATCATAAACTAATATACAGAACTAAAAGTTAGTTTAACAATACCCTATATATAAAAGGTAAGTTTTAAATAACCAGGATAACCAGTCAGGAAAACCTGGTAAATTCTTTTTCTTAAAAATATCTGACTTAAATGTGTAAACATCATGGTAAATGTCTTCCTAAAAATGCAAAGAAATATATTTGTTGCATATACCTAATTTGTTTGCTTAGCTAGGTCTAAATATAGTACATGAGTTAGTTGTTTTATCCGGTCAAGTCAAATTGTTCAGATAGTAGGCGAACGCAAATATATTTTAAGATTTGTATTTCCTCTTTTGCCAGTTTTCATCTTGTTTTCAAAGAACAAATAGTAGCTACAAAGTGAATGAAATAGTTATAGATATTACAAGTATTATGACTTTTTATTTAGTTGGACATATATTTAGTAGACTAGGACGATCTTGAATCACAGACTTAAAGAGATTACACTGAATCGTTGCCTCAGTTTGCTTTAGGTAATTACAGAAGTGAGAAGGGAAGGGTGGGGACGGGTGGGCGGCGTGGAGGTTGGAGGTTGGGGTGGGTGGGCAGTGTGGAGGTTGGGGTGGGTACAGTCCAACCTGTGCGCATGAAATCAAGTTAGAGCTTATGACGTACAATCTGAGTTAAGATCGTCCGCCTCGGATGCGGGAGGTCGTGGGTTTGAACCCAGGCTGAGTCATACCAAAGACTTAATGCTTAAACATATTTTATTGTCAGAATAAGAAACTGTTGGATTAGGCACAGGTTCTAATAACTTAAATTAGACCTCCCCTTACACAATGCAAATTAGTCCTCCCCTTACACAATGCAAATATTGAAACATATTCAATACGACAAGATAATAATGAAAAATGATGATGAGAGAGAGAGAGAGAGAGAGAGAGAGAGAGCACAGTCATCGCGATTTGAGTAAATTATTGAAATCTTGCAGTAGCGGTTATAAATATATTTCCATACATGTTGTAAAATTCTAGATTTTTCATTTGCATCGCCGTTTCCCGAAACAGTAAATCTAAGCTAATAGTTGCATATGACATTGAGTGTAATCTTTCCATCAACAATGTTCGTTGTCTACTGGACGTGGGGGAAAATACGTAAATGTACATGGTGGTTTCGATCCCACCGCAGGAAAAAAAAGGAGTGTCAGCAAGTTGAACACTGTAAAGATAATCGTTTAATGAAGTTACATTAAGCTGGAATCTAGTATGGATAATATGACAGTGTTCGTTGAATGAAACGAGGCCTTTTGATTTTTGGACATAATTTTTCAAAGCACTGTAAGAATACCACATTGAGCAACCAGTTCGAGATTTTGCCACAATGATAATGATCAAGGTATGAAAGATCGTTTGATAGAATTTAGCCTGAAACTGCAAATTATTATATTTTTTAACGTCGATGATTAAAACTGTTTGTGTTCAGACACACTGGGATGGAGCAAGTCACTGATATAGTTTGGAGTTTGGCTCGTTTCAATGTTGTAGAGTGTTAGCAAGTTTTGTCTTTTTTTCTAGACGGACGACGTTCCCACCGTATTTAAAATTTAGAGATTGCATACTTGTGTATTTTTTAAGTTGTGTAACTATTTTTGCCACTTTCAGCTGTAGTTTTTCCAATATTTCTAATCGATCAAGAGCACCCGTCCCAGACTACACTGACATATTCCAAAATAGACCGGATATAAGTTATATAATTTTTTATACAATTTTGATAAATTTGTCGAACTCGTTTGTATTTTAGTTTTCGTAGATTATCTATTCGAGATGATGTTGGTGTTAAAGTACTATCAATATGGCAAGTCATTTTGTATTTGATGTAAATAATAATCGTAGATGGCGTCGAGATTCCACATATGTAAGTTTCATATTATCAAAAACATGTTCTTGATTATTTGCTTTGTTTTTGTTCGTGAAAAACACAGCCACTATTTTTTTTCTGGATTAAACGTTAAGAACCTTTTCTTTTCTTGGACCAATTTTGTTAGCCTTTTATTCATGACAATCCATATGTCAGGACAATAAGGGGATGAATAATGCAGAGATGAGTCATCTGCAAAAGATTAGTGAGAGAGTTCATAGCATCGGCAATAACCTTTACAAAGATTAAACACAAGAGTGGCCCTGGCACGGATCCTTGCTGCACACCAACATTTATAATCATTTCCCATTATTAAGCATTGTGCAAAACAACCGTTTGTTTTTCTATTACCTAAGTAATATTCAAACCATTTTATCAGATCACATGAAATACTTATAAACATGGTGCTAGCGACTGCCTCGCTTGGCGCTCATCGTTAAAAGATTCGAGTTAGGACTAGTCTGTCTGGTGTTGGGATCATATAACCGGGTGGGGACGTGATGCTACATGACTGCAGCATGATGCCCCAGTGCTAGACACTACTATAAACTGTCGCATTGAAAGCTGTGTTAAAAATCGAAACATACACACACACACACACCTGAAACGTCTACCAACGCAATAATTTCTTCTGATAAAGTAATATTACAGTAGATGCCATAAGTCCTCTACAGTATTTGTCATTATCTAATAATAGTATTTTCTCAGTTGCAGGTAATCCATTATGGTAGTTGTTTACCACAAGATGGAAATCCACTCCATTAATTTAGTAGTGAATCATGTTAGTATCATGCCAGATGAAGGAAATCCATTACATTATTTTTTCAGCAAGGCATGGTAATATTATACCAAAAGACTGAATTCCACTCCATTATTTTGGCACTGAATCATCTTAGTATTATGCCAGATGCCGGTAATCCACTCCATTATTGTGTCACCAAGGCATCGCAATATTGTGTCAGATGAAGGCAATCCACTCCATTATTTGGTCACTAAGGCTTGGTAATATTGAGTCAGATGAAGGCAATCCACTCCATTATTTGGTCACTAAGGCTTGGTAATATTGAGTCAGATGAAGGCAATCCACTCCATTATTTGGTCACTAAGGCTTGGTAATATTGGGTCAGATAAAGGCAATCCACTCCATAATGTTCTCAATAATGCATGATAAAATATATATTAACATAATGTCTTCTTAAAGCTATCACATCCTACGAATAAACAATGATTTTTTTCTTTACTCACATTTTCATTTTAAACTGAAATCTATTTGAAATGTTCAGTGACTTTTTCGTATTTTAGGTTTGCGTTGATGTTTTCCATTTGTACTTATGCTTTCAAACATATTTATTGCTGTAATGTTATAAACATTATTATTTTTAGTATTATTTCAGGTAATCTCTCCACTCGGCTACTTGTATACGTTTCAAATCAAATATATGTTCTCAGTGTGTTTAACTGTATTTTGAGGTTATACTTACTTCACAAAGATAAAATTCACTTGCAAGGTTAAAGAATATTTTGAAATAATCTATATTTTAGTCGAGTAAGAGAATTGGAAAAGTTATCTTTCTTGGAGACGTGTGATTCTGGAAAAGAACATTTGCCACATTTTAGTCAGACAAACAACAAACACTATGAGCCATATTTAGAGGATTACTGCTAAGACCTTTCTTTTTGAAAATCTGGCGTAGGTGGTGTAAATTGGAGAAGAATTGATGCAATGCTTCATTCAATATATCGATGAAATTTATAACTAGTAGAGAAATATTTAAGTACTATTTTCAACCATTAGACTATATTATAGTCGTTAACAAGGAACTTCTTTTGAAGGTGACTTTCTTCACATAAGGAACAACAGATAAGGCGACCCTGCCATGCACGAAAACAGTCACTTCATAACATTTGTCTGGTAGAGGGTATGATGTGTAATTGCGAGTTACATTGAATAGGAATTAATTCCTACGCAATGACACAAAACGTTATTAAAGCAAAATACTATCGTACTTTTGCATTAAAGCTATCCTAAATGTACCAGATTGAAGAAAACATTGTATTGAAAAACCTTCATTGCTCGTGGATCACTTAAGAAGCAATCTATTGAAATATATTGTAGAAATGTTACTTGTAGAGCACTACAGACAGCAGCAGTCTATTAAACATTCTTGTAGAAACATTTCTTGCAGAACTCTTAAGACATCAATCTATTTGAAAATCTTGTAGAAACTTTACTTGTAGAACACTTAAGACTGTGTTCTATTGGACAATTCGTATAAATGTTACTTTTGGAACGTTTAAGACATCATTCCACTAAAACGGTACAAGAGTGTAATAATCACTTTTGTGGAAAGGTAAAATGACATAAGGCAAAATTTTACTTGGAAATCCTTAGCTCCAATATGAGCATTGGTATGGAAAAGTGAAAACAAAAGTTTTAAATATAAGTTTCGTTCAAAAAGACACTTTCTCTTATTGACTCACCTAGCATGGTCTGTGTTTATTTGCTATGCTTGTTAGTGCCATGAAGAACGTATTAGCAAATATAATAGACCAGCTTGTCTTGAAAACTACTACAGAAAATAGACTAAACATTAGACCATGAGAAATGAAAATTTGATCTTTTGCATGATCGCGTACCTAATTCGGCCGACTTATAATACTATATGAAAGAGCACAGAACAGCCAAGAAAATGGATCGGTATTTACCTACATATTTTTCCATGCCACATGTATACATCTTTATGGCAGACGAACTGAGTTTTACAGTGCGGTCTCAAATGAAACGTATTTAATGTCATCCCAATATCCTGCATGACTAATCAACACTAATAACAACGAATATTAAATCGTTAAAACTGTCAACAACGGATGATATGCTAAAGCCTTAATGAGCCCACATCATCATTTTAATGCCATACAACAAAGGATACTTTGTACCACCAATGACGAAAGATCATTTTAAATTAAACCGCAATTTGCTGCTATCGTTGATAACGTACGCAATTTTGGTGTAGCAGGGGGTGAGTCTTGTTCAAATATATTTTTGTGATGTTGACACAAGAATTTGGTGACCAAATAGATCATCTCTTGAAAGTTACCATAATTTCAAAATTATTCCTCGCTTTAGCCCATACTTAACAACATTTCAATATTGTGTTGACCTTTTCTTACCGTATGCTCTTTTCTGTTGCAAAACCAAGACGGGACAATAGCCTTTATTTTTGTGTGTGCTGCGAACTGGATCATGATTGCTCACTGATGAAGTCAATATTACTGTAGTACAGCAACACTCTACCACAAAAAATGAATTTAGTACCAAATTCTCGTGCATTGATTTTTCCCTTCCTCAGCAACATACGAGAATTTAAGCATCATGGAGAGAGAGAGAGAGAGAGAGAGAGAGAGAGAGAGAGAGAGAGACTGAAATAAAGTTATTTGATAAGAAAGTATTCCTCTTATTCCTCACCAAACCCGTAACAAAGTTTTACCAAAACTGTATATCGATCGAAGGATTGTATGAAGAGTTTGCAACATGTGTGTATAAACAAAGCTTGCTTCGAAGTTGAAATATAAAATGTTTAACCATTAAAAGAGATGAAAAAGCGATTATGCTTTCTAGATACAGCATTGGTAAAAGATATGGCAATGATATACAAATATGACATTAAAATGCAAATCTGAAATAGGTATAAGGCATGGCATAGGTCTGCTAATCTGGCACTGGTACACAAATATGTCATTAGTATAACATTGGTATGTAAATCTGGCATTGGTATACAAATATGGCATTGGTATAACATTGGTATGCTAATCTGGCATTGGTGTACAAATACAGCATTGGTATAACATTGGTATGCATATTTGGCATTGTTATAACATTGACATACAAATCTGGCATTGGTATAACATTGTTATGCAAATCTGACATTGGTATACAAATATCGCATTGGTTTAACATTGGTATACAAATATGGCATTGGAATAACAATGAGTTGCAAATCTGGCATTGGTATACAAATATGGCATTAATATATATTGGTATGCAAATATGGCATTGCTATGCAAATATGGCATTGGTATCTAAATCTGGCATTATCATAAAGTATGACATTGGTATACAAATCTAGCATTGCTATAAGGTATGGCATTGGTATATAAATCTGGCATAGGTATACAAATCTGGCATTAGTATTAGGGATGTCATTGGAATACAAATCTAGCATTGGTATAAGGTATGACGTTGGTATGCAAATCTGACACTGGTATTCAAATATGGAATGGGTATGCAGACTTGGCATTGGTGTTAAATATGGGTTCTGGCATTTGTGTGCAAATATGGCATTGGTATAGGATATGGTATTGATATGCAAATCTGGCATTGGTATAGAAATCTAGCATTGGTATAAGGTATGGCATTGGTATGCACATCTGGCATTGGTATTCAGATATGGAATGGGTATACAGATCTGGCATGGGTATTGAATATGGATTTAGTATGCATATCTGGCATTAGTTTACAAATATGGCATTGGTATATAATCTAACATTGGCATGCAAATCTGCCATTGGTATATAAATCTGGTATTGGTATAGAATATGGCATTGGTATCCAAATCTGGCATTCTATACAATTAGGACATTGTATGCAAATCTGGCATAGATATGAGGTATAACATTGGTATGCCAATCTAGCATTGATATGCAAATATGGCATTGATATACAAATCTGAAATTGGTATAAGATCTGGCATATATATGCAAAGAGAGAGAGAGAGAGAGAGAGAGAGAGAGAGAGAGAGAGAGAGGATGGGAATATAAGTTGTTAAAACTTGTTATAAAAAATGTGGCAATAATTTTATTTTGCATGTTTAACATTTATATATCATTTTGAAATTATGGAGTTATTAATGGCAATGCACGCTACTTATTCGACAGGTGAACCTAATTGAAAAGTCTAGAAATCGACTGAGATAGGGAACATGTGTTATAGATGGGAAAATATATATTTTATCAAGCGCTTTCACAGTTAATGATAAAACATGGCTTGGAGAGAATTATCTATAGTAGCATGTCAATATTCAAATTTCAGTTATGTAGTATTGATTTAAGGAGTAATTCAATTTATTAATAAATCCCTAATTGTTTACTATATTGGTATCTTAAAATGGCAATAATAAAGGAAGTTCAGGTCTTCATAGATGCTATCAAAATCAAAGATATCTGTAAAAAGTACGATCTCGTACCAAAGGCCAAAGATATATACAGTATAATCTCTTTAACAAATGGCAAAGATATTTGTAAAGTACGAGGTCTATCAAAAGACAAAGGTCTATGTAAAATAGGACCTATCATGTAAGGGTGAAAAAAGCTCTCTGTAAAGTACAATCTCGTATCAAAAGGTACAGATCTCTGAAAAACTACGATCTCTAATCAAAATACAAAGACCTCTGTACAAAGACAATATCTTATCAATAGGCAGTGATCTCGGTACAAATACGATCTCTTATCAATAGACAGAGATCTTGGTACAAATAGAATCTCTTATCAATAGGCAGAAATCTTGGTACAAATACGATCTCTTATCAATAGGCAGAGATCTTGGTAAACATACAGTCTCGTATCAATAGGAAGAAATCTCGATACAAATACGATCTCTTAGCAATAGGCAGAGATCTTGGAACAAATACGATCTATTATTAATCTGGCAGAGATCCTGGTACAAATACAATCTCTGAGCAATTTGCAGGGATCTCTGTACAAATACGATCTCTTATCCATAGGAAGAGATCACGGTACAAATACAATCTCTTATCAAGAGGCAGAGATCTAGGTACAAAAGTGATCTATTTCTTGATAATGGTAATAGCTAAAATCTATGTTTTTACAACTTTAAATGAATCTGCTCGATCGATAGGTAAATCAATTGTTGAACATAAATTCTAAGGATATTATTTGCGATTTATTTATTTATATTTCTAAAGAAATTTGCTCTTTAGCCCTAGTTCAACTTTAATTTGGGGTTATATGGACTAGTTAAATTATATAGTTACGTAATGTTTATATCTCTTTTCCAGAATTTTCGTTTCAGGCCTAAAATATTTGGTTAGTCATCGATGTTCAAAGTCAATAAATTTAGAGGTTCAGGGGTTTAAAGGTTGTCCGAAGATATTCACAATCATTGAAAAGACTACTACTTTACTGGAAGGATTTATTAAATTTCTTGGTATTAATGCTATATTAATTTTCAATCAATTGTTTAAATTGACGATTGTAACGTAAATGCCCTACTGTGCTATTCCCATTGTCACGTGATATCTCAAGAACGCCATTTACTCCAATACTCAATAATCAAGTAATTCATGTTTAGTAAACTTTAGCAAAGTGATGCACGAATCTTAATAACTTTACCAATATATAATGATTGGTATATCAACAGGTGCATGAAATGTAAAAGATATTTCGGAGACATTTTAAAAGATTTCAAACTATGAGGCTTGAATCATGAGTTCCAGAATTGTAATCAGATATTGTTGTAACTACAAGATCCAGAAAATAGTTCCACTCAACATCTAAAATTGTCTTGCTCAAACAGAAGTATTTTGTATCTCAAAAACTGAACAAAATGAAAGGGTAAGGGGGGTAACTCTTATATCAGTGGGTTTAAAGGGCGTAACTCTCAAAGCCATGGAGCTTATCGAAGACGATGAAATACATTACTCCTTTTATATGAAAAAGAATCGCGCAAGCAAATATGGTGACCGTGTTAGTAAAGAAATTCTCATTTTTTCATTTATGCTGAACATCAAACCAGAAGCTAGTCTTTGATACCCCCCCGCCCCAGCGACTATCACGGTAGAAAGTATAAATGACGAATGAAATTACTAATATTTTGTGTATTATTATGTCCATACTGCTTGTTTTTAAAATCGGTAGAGGTTATAAAGTGCCCGTCATCAGGTTCCCAGGTAGGGGTATAGATCGGATTAGAATAAGTATACTGTCGAATATGTGTGTGTATATATATATATATATATATATATATATATATATATATATATATATATATATATATATATCGTTACATCGCAATGTAAAGGGAAACAACATGAGAAATGAAGTTTTGTGAGACCGAGGGGAGTTATAAGCTTTAAAACTGACGTCATGAAAGGTTTTCCAGTTGGGTATTTAAGTAGTAGACAATCAACACAAACAGCTTTTTAGAGAGCTATATTGAACTAAACTTTTATTTTGTTCGTCCTAGGTTTAATGCCGATATTTTTGTAATACTTAATTGCTTCGTTGATTTGCCACGAGATAGTTTGGAGAGAGGTACATAACAGTTGTTGTCCGTGTACACTTTGTGTAGGTTCTCCGTTGCCAATGCTTTTTATATGCATTCAAAATGAACGTTTCCAGACATATTATGCACTGATGGTTTGCTCTCTATCCAGCCATACATCAGAATACCTGTAACAGGATGCATTAATGAATCTATAACATACTGTAATATCAAACGTTCCACCTAACTTTAAAGTAAGAACATGGCAAATTTATTTTATATATGCGGGATCTCAAAAGCATGGCAGGCTATTTTATATAATGTCGCCTCTGAATTGCATGTAAGACCTAATGTTTGGTATTTGAAATTTTATTGAGAATAAATATTGTTAAAGAAAAACTTGACTCAGAAGCATTTGGAGTTTAAAGTTGTTCCATTCCTACATTCTAGGTAAAGCTAGTCCTACGACGCATAAGTGTAAAAACCAACGCTATCTTATCTAACCAGATATATTGTAAAGTGCAATGCAATTCGACCTGTCTCCGGCCATGTTTATTGTTATGACTAATGCAATATAACCCGATCTTTCTCATGCCAATTCTATCGTAAATACCAATGCAGCTGATCCGGTCCTATCCCAAGCCAGGTGTATTATTATGGGCAATGCATTTAAATTAAACCTGTTTCAAGATAAATCTATAATGAAGGCCAATGCATTTAAACCCAACCTTTCTCAAGCCATGTCTGTTGTCATTAACTGTATGCCATACTGAAGCCTTTCCATGCACAAATATACCATAACTAATATAACAATTATCTCACGAGTATGCTTTTATTAATCTCAAATCGATAAAGGTAAAGCTTTTCATTTGGATAACAGGATATTGAACTATGGCTTTCCTACAGTAAAAGCAAGTCTGGACAAAAGCGTTCTTTGTTCTGAGAATGCAGCAAGCGGAAGTTACAGTACCAGAGTGTCGATCCAGAATAAGATACGTCAACCGGTTATTCCACATCATTGTTCTTTTGTTGTTTTTTATGCTATATAAATGCAGGGATACAAACTTATGTGACGTTGAGTTGATTAAGAATAAACAAAACTTTATAAAGAAATACATCTTGAACATAAGCGTTACATTCGCTACATAAGACCTGTCCAAAAAAAGAAAGGTTAACCAGACGCCACTGCAGATTCAAAAAGTTACTGTCATCTCTAAACAGGGTAAGAAGACATTTCTTTAAAAAGGCACATTTATGTTTCATTAGCAACCACTAAATGGACGCAAGGTTGTACTTATGTGTGTCTCTGTTTTATATATATATATATATATATATATATATATATATATATATATATATATATATATATATATATATATATATATATATATATATATATATATATGTACATATATAATATATATAGAAAGAGAGAGACAGAGAGACTCAGAATTAGAAAGAATACTCGGTAAAATATATGTTTATTCTTATTAAAATTTATGGGTAATTCCATACAAAGTAACGCATATAGACAGAGTATTTCAAAGATGTACATAAACAGCCGACCAAGAGTTTAAAAATAAGTATCTTTCTGTTACGAGGCTATTCCTAGTATAATTTCGTTCAGTTTCAGTGCGTTTTGTGAACTAAGCGCTGTGCCATATAGTTCACGCGCCAATGTTTACATGTGGTGCATTAATACAACTATGTTAATGAGGACTGTGGTGTGACCGTGTCATCCTAAGTACACAGTTTTTATGCGTGAGCTCCCCCCCCCAAAAAAAAAAACATAAAACGTTGGGCAGTATTGAGGTATTATCACATTTAATATATGGATGTCATATGAAATTAACAATAAAAGCTAATATTTATTACAAGAAAATGTTTCATTTTCATCAATTCCAATTTAGAAAATTATATTGTAAATAATGGAATGATACTGGGCCCACACCTATGTTGTAGTGTATAGGCTATTATTATAACGAAAAGTTACACGTAGCATGAGTGTCCGTGCTTGTGGAATTAATGGGTAATTAGTGATCTGTGTCACTATCGTATATAACTCTCCTTTTCTTTATAGTAGGTGAAAGTATTTGTGACATACTTGTGTTGTCCTTAATATTGATTGTAAAATTACCCCGTGTATAAAAGCCCATCCAAATACGGACCCTAGAAAATAACCATGTGCGAAACTTTCAAGTTCAAGGATTCTTTGAATATATATTTTTCTGTCTTGCAAATATGGCAAGTGCTACAGTGAAATTTGCTTATGGATTAATGTGTTGACAGATAAATGATTCCTTCTCGCTGGTAAGTGCATTATTTATCATTAAATATAGTAGGTATATTTTCGATCAACTGGGGCACAATGGATACGCTTAACAAAATTAGAATAAAGCATGTTTGACATAGCACATTTCTGGCTGTTACTAAGTTTTCCGTAGTTGTTAAGAGAGGTGGGAGGCCATGAAGTAAACAGGTCTATGGTCCGTGTGCATGGATAAGTGTTTTCTGTTATGGTTCATCTCACACAGCATTGAGAATTTTATCATATATGTAGCACAGTCAAATTTCAGGTCAGCGTCATTAAATGTAGCTAACAGTAAATATATAATTTGTTTCACACGAATTATTTAAAACTAGATAGGTAGCTTTAACTACATTTAATGACGCTGACCTGAGCTAGGCCTGCATATAGGATAAAACTGACCATGCTGTGTGGAACGAACTAGCATAATACCAAAAACTTCGGCATCGTATGCGTGTATTTGTCTCTCTCGAAATGTTTTTGTATGGTCCGTTCTCAAAGATGGATTGATCGTAAGTTACTATGTGTTTGTTATATATTTGCATTTTTGTTATTGTTTGATTTTAGTACAACTACGTCAGGCACAGCAGAAGACAACACTGGTCGTTTTTTTAAAAAGTAGTTCTGAGTGCTTGAATACCTTGACTGAGACGACTGGTCTGAGATGACTAGACTGAGAAAAGAAAAGTAACGTTAGCAAAACAGCTAGATTACTCATTCGCATGGGTGAGAAAAGACTGAATTGTCAGCTGTCCGTTTACAAAGTAAATCTATGAAGGTGACATAAGTTAATAGAAAATATCACGGAGACGACCCTGGGCGAGTTGCAGAAGCATGACAGAAGTTAATACTAAACACCCTAAGTATGCATACATGAATGCTGTATAATTCAATTTTATTTCTAGGAGCCGCGGTTGCTCAGTTCGTAGAGCGTTGGATTGTAATCTAAGGGTCGATACCCGTTCAAGCCAACCAAGGTGGGCTACCTCGTGACGTCTTCGGGAAAGGTACTTAGCCCCCATTTCCTCTGCATGATATAGCCACATAACTGTTAAACTTGCGGTTTAAACCCAACTGGTGTTTGTCTCCTGAATAAATATGATACATAGGCACGATCAACGCCCCAAAGTGAGGAGGAAACAAGCTCTTCGTCGGCGGGAATACACAGTTTTACATATACAAAACGAAACGCAAAACACAAAATCTATGAATAATTTTAGACTTCTACATGTTAGAATCACTACGGCGAATCAACGACAAGAGATATAAAATAAAAATTGTCGAACAATAATACGAATTGTTATTGTGTCTATCACAAAGAACCACCCCATTTTGACATAATTCCAGACTGTGGACAAAAAACGGAAATACAGCATGATTATAAAAAACGCCAGCTCTATCCAGGTAGATATATCTGGATGTTCTAAAGGAAAGATGTCAATGGAATGGTGTAGCGTTAAAATGGATAACAAACAACAACAACAATAATAATAATAATAATAATAATAATAATAATAATGTATTTGCTTGGGTAAATATTATCTCAAAAATCGTGCACGGGTCCTCTATCAAGGGGTCATATTTCGTTAGTATCGTCGTCGATGTAACTCCATTTATATCCTTGTCTTCTGAGATGCCGCTAGACAGCTTAAGCGTTTGGTACGAACGCACATACAATAAGTATTATATGTGGCAGCTGGTCGGGAGTAGATAGTACTGAGTCAGTAGGTTTAGCATACAGGTCAGTTTCTGTGTCCCTTCCAAACTGAAACATTGAGTATCCCAACCATATTGGACTTGTTGGATGACTCCGACGTCAATTTAATTGTATGATTGAACTTAACTGAGAATTAGGAAGTATCTTGAAATTGTAGCCCGTTTCGAACCATTGGGATTCTGTGTCATCAACAAATTAAACCAGCTAAGAGGTGAAGAAGGTGCCTCGTTGAGAAGCCTTAGCTTGAGTCTTCCATACAAATAATTTGCATAGGAATATGCTATTTTAGTACATATTGCAGCTCCATTAATTATTAGGATTTGCAGGTCTTGGATAAAACATAGTTAAACTTGAGAACTTGTGTTAAACGTTTGACCGAATACAACTTCGAAGAGGAGGGATCAGGTCGACTATCTCATTATTTCTTGCCTGGCTGTAATAACTCCTCGTGTGGCATGGTGGTTTATAAGAAAGATATATTGTAATGATTTGAAAGATACGTTTTTGTTTTTATTATTTATTCAGTTAGTTCATAGTATCTGTAATATATGAAGGCTGGTATTCAGTAAAAGGCCCGGCCCGGATTATCTTCATTGGGTATTTTAGAGAGGACATAAATTATCCCTGTTTGGTTGGTCAAATTGAATGAGATAAATTAGTATTTTGTCATCAATGTATCCTTAATCATGCTTGGCTTTTAATGTTGGCGAATAGTTTTATCTTGTCCAGCTGTTGGGTCATGACTGAGTGTTTGATAAACATTGTTGTCTGAAAATTGCATGTTCGCCTCACTAATGTTGTCATGCATATTCACGACAACAACATCATCGGACACCTTGTCAGCTGGTTGAATGACTATCTTCTTTATTTCGTTTTCTTTCAGCTACTGTTGGTCCTGGTATTAATGGTATGGTTCCACGTGTGAGAACGGTATGCGATTTTCCGAAAGTTGATTCCTTGGAGACCTATATATGTGTCAGACAACTTAGCCGATGACATGTTTGTAAGCGTTTGTATAATTCAGCTGGATAACGTGGTCACTAGAAATTTTGATGTGCTGTTTATCCAATATTTTCCCTTTTAGGCACGTTAGAAGTGCATTCAGTGTTCCTATCTAGTCACAGAATGTGTCTTGATTTCAAAGTTCTTTGGAGAAGTTAAATATGATATTTAATAAATGTCTCTAATTGCCTAGTTTGGTGCAGGGATTTTGCTTTCAAGATTTTTTTAGAGAAATTGAATGAAGAATATGGTTCAATACTTTGATAAAAGACGCCGAAGTTCATTTTGCATGTAGAGGCGAAACGGGATATTTCAAACCTAATGTATAATTTTTCCAAAGATGTTACATAATTAGCCAAATACTGTTCCGCCATTACTTTCTCTTTGCTAAGATATTTAAGATTAGAGATGTAGAGTGTTCATGCAGTAGACCGCGAATACGGAAACCGCTAATTTGAAGATTACACAAAAGAAAACTATGATGTGTGTGTGTGTGTGTGTGTGTGTGAGAGAGAGAGAGAGAGAGAGAGAGAGTAAGCAGGCATCATTACTAATTACTAATACATAAAAAGAGAGGTCGGTTTATTAAAAGAAGATCTTCCAGAAAATGCAGCTTGAAAACAGTTTTATTAAATTACACTTATATAACCAACGACTTAACGATTGAAGGTGTATGAATTCGATGATTCCCAAAGATTTTGTGTAAGAGCACAAGGAAATGTAAATCAATTGTCAAGTTAATAAATATTGACACAACAATTGATAATGGCACAAATTCAAAACAGTTCCGAACTTGTCAAGTTAAATAAGCTGTTTGTCAGACGCATATACAGACGTTTGCATTTCGAAGGATCGATCTGTACGCATGGAGATTCAATTTTATTTCCAAGGATCGATCTGTACACATGGAGATTCAATTTTATTTCTAAGGATCGATCTGTACGCATGGAGATTCAATTTTATTTCAAATTTTATTATTGATCAGGTAAAGATGCATTGGAAAACTATTCTTGAAATCATTCAAATGGTGTTAATGCATCCTGCTGAGATATTCCGATGCATTGTGTCGGAAACGAGAGATGCATCTTTGAAGTTTTCATCATATGAATTTCAGACCAATCTCACGTCTGGCTTTCACGTTGTCTGGACCATAGTTCGGGAAGCCGCAAATAAAAGCTGGTTAAAACCTTCATAAACATCAGCAACACACAATTATTAGTCATAGTTTGCAGAAGCCTCGTTATGAAATAATTAAAAAATACTTTCTATACTTTTTACACTAGCTCTACATCATCCCTCGCTATGCTTTATATATGCGATCATAATCCTTGATTAATAATACAAATTTTCCAAACATATCATTTAATTTTATATGTATTAATTATCCTTAATAAGAGATTTTGGCTGATGAGATTAAATCTAAGCATAATTTCCAAGAAATGTTGTGATACAGCCAGGAATAGGGCAGAGTGGGAGAATTTGAAAGATGTAGTCACTTTAAATATGAAACTGGTCCCTATGTACTCGGGGTCCAGCTATGCAAAAAATATGAAAGGTTTATTCAAAATTTGATCTTGCTTATTGAAAAATCAAAAGTAAAATATGCCACCTTTGGTATTTTTGCCTCTTCCCCCCAAAAAAGTACGGAATAATTTTGAGTGTACAGATTTTTTAAAAGGTGTTTCAGTCAGCCTGATACCCATTTCTCTTTAAACATAGTATTAATTTTATGCCATCTTGTACTGTTTAGATTGGTGTACGCCATCAAGCCACTTGCTATAAGAAGTCTGCCTCTGTACATAACAGACCGTATTTATGAATATTTTGTATTTGTTATCTCAAAACATTATGTCTAAATGGGTATTCTGGGAGGGGGTTGACACCAGATTCTGCGACACATTATTCCAGTTGTAGCTACTAATCTTCCAGTGCATTAATAGATTGTTATAGGAAATATGACAAAATGTCGAATTGAAGAAAATTACAGTTCTAGCATATGGTTATGTTGCCAGATAGCAAAATGATTGATGAAAATGAAATTTGCGGTATCTGAAACGACTTTAACACAAAATAACATAGTATTTTCTCCTTTAAAAGAGGAACAGATGTGCTAAATGGCAATTCTGTATAATTGTCAGCAAAATGGCAAAATAGCAATTCTGTATGATTGTCAGCAAAATGGCAATTCTATATGATTGTCAGCGAAGTGGCAATTTTGTATGATTGTCAGCAAAATGGCAATTCTGTATGATTGTCAGCAAAATGGCAATTCTGTATGATTGTCAGCGAAGTGGCAATTTTGTATGATTGTCAGCAAAATGGCAATTCTGTATGATTGTCAGCAAAATGGCGATTCTGTATGATTGTCAGCAAAATGTTAATTCTGTATGATTGTCAGCAAAATGGCAATTCTGTAAGATAGTCAGCAATATGGTAATTCTGTATGATTGTCATCAAAATAGCAATTCTGTATGATTGTCAGCAAAATGGCAATTCTGTATGATTGTCAGGAAAATGTCAGCAAAATGGCAATTCTGTATGATTGTCAGCAAAATGGCAATTCTGTATGATTGTCAGCAAAATAGCAATTATGTATGATTGTCAGAAAAACAGCAATTCTGTATGATTGTCAGTAAAATGGCAATTCTGTATGATTGTCAGCAAAATGACAATTCTGTATGATAGCAAAATGGTAATTCTGTATGGTTGTCAGCAAAATGGCAATTCTGTATGATTGTCAGCAAAATGCCAATTCTGTATGATTGTCAGCAAAGATTAATTATCACAAATGAAATAGTGATTGACGGTAGTATGTACGGGATATGTACATAGCAGGCTCAATTATGTTGTCTAGAAACATTTTGAAATAAGAATATGAAAAAGCAAAAAGTGATAAAGTTGCAGTTTTTAAACCAACTTACGTCCTAAACCGAGGACCTGAAAATTGGTCTCATATAAGACTGTTTCGGGCTCTCTGGCAATAGTTATTGCGTATTTGGTAACCAAGTTGTGTCTTCGACTTCTTCGATTTAAATGCAAACAAACATAACGTAATCTACGATTATGTAGCTAGCTTGTACTAAACGTTTAGTAGTCTCCAACATGCATCATTAACATTTACTTAGTAGACTAAAGTAATATTGACATATGAAATATTTGCACTGCAACATGCTAATAACAGACTAAACAGAAGAAAACACCACAAAACCAGATATAATTTTGTTCTTTTTTCCAAAACTTAGTTATAAAACTCTGCTTCTTAAGTTGTTATCATTGTCCACCAAAGAAGATGATTTGTACTTGTATGAAGCGAACGATCTTTACGTAATCTTAGAGTGCTTGCCGGCAGTGACAGGCTTTGCGTAACCGTAGAGTGCTTGTTGGAAGTGACAAGCTTCCAGTAATCTTATAATGCAGTCAGTGTGATTACTATTACTTGTCACGATAGCTCAGGCACCAGTAATTACCATGATTTTCCACAATAACGAAGGCTTCATACTAAATGTATGTAGTCCAGACTGCTTATACGTACACTTTGCATGAACAATGCACAGTTAAACCTGTGAAGAGTAACATATCTTAACATGCAGTCTATAGTATTTACCGTGGAACATTAATTTTGAATAAACAGTTATTCCAACTTTTAACTGCATTGGTCAGATTGGGACTAATATTTCGACCAGTACGTATAGCATGCAAGCATAACGTTTCAACAAAGCCACTGATGCATGCAATATTGACTGCTCTACTCTCTTTGCAATTAGGGAGAGATATGGGTCACGGTGAGGTTGTTCTGTTGTAAGGATGTGGCACAAAAAAGAAAACATATTATCATTAAGTATCGAAACAATGCTCTAAGAATGAATACTAAGGATGACATTTAATTCCATGTCAGTCAATCATTATAGATTGGCCATACTAACCTGCTGATGCAATAAAATCACACTGTATGCTAATCAAGATGCATCCACAAATTTAATAATTCTAGGTCGGACAGCATGTATGCATCATGTAATAGCTTATGCAGTTACGAGCCAAATACACTAGCTTAACTTATGTCTGTAAAATGAGAACAATATGTTAAATATACTCGTTTGTTTTGCGGTTTATATTAATAGAGATGTGCACAAATTCATAGTTTAACGTTCCTAGCATTACAAGTGCTTGATAAATACATTTCGAACACACAATGTAGCTACAGTGAAGAGTGAAATATGCGTCAAAGTGACCTAATTTTGTAATAAGAATGTGTTACATATTAAGATACCTTCCTAACCAAATTGTTATTGATTCAGGTATAATAGTATTTTTTATAACAATCAAAATACAAATTTAGTCAAGAGATAATAACAATATAGCAAACCTTTCGGAAGAATGTGCAAATCATGTACATGAATGCCGAATATGAGGCCTCAAGGCCCTATCTACAGAGGGTGCGTGTTATGAATTCCCGTCCAAACTACAGCATATGGGATAAATAAATGGTTGAGATGCAGCGAGTCTGCATATATGTGAATGCTTTAATACGCGCTGCCACCGGGAGGGGGTAGTGCACAATAGTTCTCATCTGCTTCTTAGAGGTAAACTAAATGGCTATCAAGTCCCCAAAATACACTAGAAACTAATGTTAGTAGTTAATAGGGATACTAGAGCGACAATGGGAATTAGCATTACAGACCCCCTTGGGAACATATAGCGACAAGGGAAATTTAACATGGAGAAAAATCGTGGGAACATATAGCGACAAGGGAAGTTAACATGGGGAATAGATCGTGGGACTGTCTAGGGACAATGGGAAATTTAACATGGGGAATAGATCGTGGGTCTGTCTAGGGACAATGGGAAATTTAACATTACGGAAACCCCTGGTGGATATAGCCTCAAAGGAATTTAACATATGGAAATTGAACATGGTGGATCTGTATAGCGTCAAGGGGAATTGAACATGGTGGGACTATCTAGGGACAATGATGGTAGAGGGTCAAACACAACAGAGACAGAAACATACATACACTAGTACAAGCGTGGGATTTTTATATAAAGCATTACCAAGACCTGAAATCTTGCTGGGGTGTTCAAAAATTTGCATAATTGTAATGATGCTATAAATAGCTATAATCAAGGAAATGCTCAACGACAAAATGGATGTGACTAAAAGTAACGTTAAAATGACGAAATTGTGCCAGAATTTAAAGGAAAATAAACATATCCCCGAAAATTAAGTTACAATGGTTTAGACTAAAATGGATAAAATTAGTAACTACTTACAATATCAACTTCTGTGACGATCGTGGATAAATACCTATGTATCTATAATCAGCTGAAATTCCTATGAAATCCCACTATCTATTTATAGCTCCAACTTGTGGGTTTTTCCTTTGGAAAATCCCACTATCTTTTTATAGCCTCAGCTTGAGTGACGTTCCTGTTTATGAATTCTAGTATATATGTATAGCTACAAAATGTGGAAATCCCCAAGTCGATATTTATAGTCTGAAAATTTCCAGCGTCAGGGACGTCACTGTACTGAACACTAGGGGATAAATGGCAACAGTGTTGCAAGTGGCTGACCTGAATACGCGCTACTGTAGGTAGGTAGGTAGAGTGTATCTGATAGGGATAAAGTGAGTTTTATAGGGGCAAACAGAGACCAATACACACACACACACACACACACACACACACACACACACACACAACATACATGCGCAGACACACACACACACACACACACACACACACACACACACACAGGGAAGAGGAAAAAACAAACCCCAAATATACTATCCACACTCGGGAGGAAAAAAAAAACAACCAAATATACGATCTACACAACGTACGAGAACACACACACACACACACACACACACACACACACACACACACACACACACACACACACATATACATACACACACACAGAGGGAAGAGGAGAAAACAAACCCCAAATATACTATCCACACTCGGGAGGAAAAAAAAACAACCAAATATACGATCTACACAACTTACGCTAACACACACACACACACACCACACACACACACACACACACACACACGCACGCACACCACAGAGGGAAGAAGAAGAAGAAAACCATTATACACTATCCACACGGAGTGAAGAAATAACCCTTTATATATACTATCAACAGAGAGTGAAGAAAATAACCCATTATATTCCATCAACACAGAGTGAAGAAGAAAAAGTTTTTTGAAAGCACCTAAGCCCTCACCTGCAATAACCAACTCTGCCAAACACCTACACCCCACCCGACCCCCACTCCCAACACTACAAAACCCATTTAACCCGTTATTTTATGGCATCAGTGTGTGCTTTAGGAAACATCAAGACACAAAAATGATGGATGAATAGACTGACTATTGTTTGCGGACTTGCATGCCTAAAGAGCGTGCGTGAAGGAAAACATCCTTCCATTTCAATTCTAACTAAAACATGATCCAGAGGGATAGAGAGAGGTGAAAGAGCACAATTTCATAAAGTGTGAGTAAAAACAAAACACGCCATCCTTATTATACAATGTCAAGACCAAGAGACACTTACGTTTTCTTTCTGGTCTATTCTCTTTTAGAAGGTAGTATGAAATTTCACATCAGGGCCAAAGCATCAGCTCACATTGTCAATTTTTCCATTTCCATGTCTTTACTGGCACAAGTTCTTCATCATCTTCAATTTCTTCTTCTTCTTCTGAATCCCTCTTCTCTGTTTCGTCTTGTTTTTTGTTTCTTCTCTTTTCTCGTAGGGCACTCTGAATTCCAGTGTCCTTTCCCCTGACAACGATATTAGGTATCTTGACTTTTGTCTCTCTTTCTTAGACGAAGCAGGTATTTTGGAGACAAATACCCATTTACCTTTGCAGATATAGCAAACTTCATTAGCACACACTTTCGTATGACTCTCATCAAATCAACGACCAAAAGAGTAAGTTTTGTTGCCACTTTCGCCTGTGAATTATGCTTTCGTATGACTTTTAGCAAATATTTGACCAGCAGGTCGATCTGTGCTGACTCTTCCATCTTCGTGATCGTTTGAGAGCGGAATGAATACTCTGACGCTAAGACACTCTCCTTATATACAGGGACCTGCTGCGTATGAAACCTAGTCAAATGTAATTTTGCAATAAGATGAAACGATTTCATTGAGGAAGTAAAAGGCAATGATGTACCGTATCGCCTCACACAAAACCTGAAGTGTTAGCTCAGATCCGTGTCAGCAATTTCGAAGACGACATAACTGAGCTTTCATCAATGCTCTCCAATTATGCCACAAAACCACGATTCCTGATTCACGCCAAAAGAAATTTCGTTCGGTCCATAAAAATAGTATCACATCTGAGAAACGCAAAAACGAACTTCCAGAAAACTGAGAACGACGGCTTACACCTACAACGTAAATGTATGAGTTCAAGTAGTGCGTAAAACTTAGTCAAATTAAATTTTTATAGTCAAGACGAAACGATCTCTTTTCGAACAAGAAAGCAGACACCAAGCGACAATGGCAATCCGTGTTACACAACACTTTTCAAAATGTATATTATCAGAGGTTTGTTCTAGCGATCTGCACGGTTAAATTAAATGTTGATGTATTTTGCAATAAGACGGACACAATTTCCATGGGATCGCCCATGGTACGATTGTTCGTGCATTAGTTTAAGTTTTTAAAATATTTTTTATATAAATCGCCTATAGGATAGACCCAGTAAAGCATGGCCATTCTCGTCACTGTGTGAATAGCTACTCAAGTCAATTCGAAGTGAACGCGGTAAGAAAATAAGTATAGCCAATGAAATGGCTTACAACGGGTTCAAGTAGTGCGTAAAACAACTTAGTCAAATTAAATTTTTATAGTCAAGACGAAACGATCTCTTTTCAAAATTGTTTCGTTTCTTTTTTCTCTTTTGGAACAAATCTAAGCACTAATATAGAGTGGAAAAGGGAAAATGCACATACAAGCTTTGATATTTCTGAAAAAAATGAGGGGATATTCCTAACGTTCATAACCACTTATGGAGTTGGACTTGTCTGTGACTTATCCACAAAACAAGATGTACATATTTCTGGTCAAGCTGCAAGTGTGTGCGTGTTTTTGAAAATGGTAAAAATTGGATATACAATTTTCTCGTGACACTTATAAAGTGAAGAGTCTGTGCAAGTGTCAAAAGCCAAAGTCATATAAGTTTTGTATTTTGTACGGCTTGTAAAGATTTCCACTTTAGAAAATGTGAAGTATCACAAGTTATTATCACAAACAGAAGTGGAACATAGGGGCTTGCAAGAAAGAAAATAACCCAGACAGTTGGTGTCATCAAGAGTGCTAGAGACGGTACCCGAACTTGCTTGCTTGCTTACTTGAATTAAAGTGATTTTCGCTCTAATGGAGCATATATCACTGGTTTAATAACGCACCACGTGATTTTTAATTACTCCTGGGGAAGGAAAGAGAGCCTCATCCCCCAGGCTTTTATGTACTCACAGACTACTTTTAAATTTAGCCACTCAGGTGTAGGACTAACTAGTCCTTAACAACCTGACTGAAAGGCTTTAAACATGAGTGGGAATAGTCTCACCACACACTCATTTTTCTGTCCGAGCGTGGTAAAGGAGGGAAAAGGTGCTCAGCAAGACAGCCATGGGTGTTAAGTACTCAACAAAACGCTAGCCCGTACTTATTTCAAATCAAGTCGTGTCACCAAAAAAGACGACGTGTACGACATCAAAGGCATTGTCAAACGCAGAAACCGTAAAGTGGGCAGACGACGTGTCAAAGAAGTCAAAGTACGTTGGAAAGGATATCCACCCAGTTTTGATTCTTGCATCGACGCTTCGCACTATAAAAAGAAGTGACCATCATGCCCTTTCACACAGATTCAGCTACTGCGATCACTCCTTCACCCAATTCTTCTCTGCAAGATTTGCAAACACAACCCTTGTGGGTGTGGTATGGAAAACGTGTGCCTAAAACGCAAATCGTCTTTTTCTGCCAAACCTTCGTGGTGTATTGTGTCATCGGTGCATCCATTGCCAATTTGAGTTTGCAACAAGGAGACAAACACTTGTGGACCATTGTATTGAGCAGTTACATCGGTTACCTTCCTAATCCCTCCCTGAAATTCTCCTCGAACGGGAACCACGGGAACCTAGTGTCCAGTGCCAGTGCCAGTCACCAGTCGAACAACAACAACCACAACAACAACAACAACCCCATTTTGGGCGGAGACACTCCTCTAACTTCCAGTATCGCCTCGGAGAGCCACAAAACTCTGGAATTATGAGCAATAACAACCAATTTTACTTAACCTTACCCAGTGACAGTTCCATGGAGGTGTTTCCCAAGAACACGTTGTGCTGTTACACGGTCAAATTACCTCAGACCATCCAGTTAGATCACGAAGCCCATTGGGAAGTGGCTTTAGTGGAAATCATTCATCCAACACAAATCAAAAACATCACCGAAAAGCAAAACACTTTCGAGGTGGAAATCCTGAATACCCAATTGGAGGAAGAAATCAACAAAATCGGGTTTTTAGGGGACACAAGACCAGCCAGCAATCCAGCCTTCATTATCTACACCTTGAAAATTCCTTCAGGTTATTATTTTAGTGGTGAACATTTGGTGGACACTATTGCGGACAGGTTCAACTTAGCCTTTGGCAAAGCACTGAGCAGAGCCAAAAAAAGTGTGAAGATTGAGTACCATAAGGTGGCTCATCGTCTCGTGATCAAATTTCAAGACACGGACACATTGTCCCTCAGGTTCAATGGTAGTTTGTTTGAAATTTTGGGTGGAGATGCAGAAATGGTCGCAAACAATATGAGCCCCAAGATCAAAAGTAATATGGATTTTTACAGAACTTTTGGAAACCCGGTAGAACTGAACCAAGGACTTAATTTGATGTTTGTGTATTCCGATGTGGTGGAGTACAACGTGGTGGGACACACCTCTGTGCCGTTACTGCGTGTCATTCCTTTCAAAGTGGATAGTACCACAAACAATGACCAGGAAGGTGCAAACACCTATCACGTACACCGTGAATTTGTACATCCTCACTATTTGCCCGTCAGTAAGTCGTATTTAGACACTGTCAACATTGCTATAAAAGGAGATCTGGGACAAAATATTCCATTCTCCAAAGGGAAAGTTACAGTGAAACTCCATTTTCGAAAACGGTTCTCTAACGAATTGTAAGTCAAGACAGCGAAGAGGGACATTTTCACCCTATAAAATCCGGCCAGATGCGTGTGGAATTTCAGTTTGCCGAAAATCTACGCGCAGATAATACGGTGAACGTCATCCTGTATGCTGAATTGGACAATACGATATAAACCAACAGTTTGAGAGAAGTCATTCCAGACTATTAGAAGTCATGGAAGACTTTTATCAATGTTTGTATAGTAGGGATTCTTTGGACATGGAATGTGAAGATCCCGAGGAAGGAGAACCCCAAGACAAAGACGAAGAAGTCATCATGATGAAGTCTAGATGACCAGAACAAGAAGCCCATTTAGTTTCCTGTTATGCTATAGTCTTGACAGAAACAAATTAAGGAATTGATCAAGAAAGATTGCTATGGATGTCATAACGATCATCCCAGTGAAATTCAACACGATAAATGCCTGATGCTGAGTCAAGAAGAAAAATTGGACGAATATCTGGACGAAGCTTGGAGTCTCATCTCGGAAGAAGACGTGTTACAACAGTGGTATAAAGGCTTGCGTGAACATTATTGTCCTCCATTAACAACTCAAGAGATCCATTGCATCGAAGCTCTGTTGGATCAGAGTGAGGAGACAAGGTGAAGAAACGGTTACTTGTCAGACATTTTCAACAAAAAGTCAGGATCGAATTGATGACTTATCATTACCTGTGAAGAAGAAAAAAAAAAAAAAAAAAATGGATACCTGAGAACTTTATTACCTTTTGAACCACAGTTTGTACACTGCTTCTTGGAATCCTGTCGTCTGTGCTAAAGATGAACTCCCTCATTGCACACCTCAAAACCATCAAGCTTATGTGATCAACACGGACGACAGTCATCTCCCAGGAACCCACTGGGTAGCCGTCTACTTTCCTCAAGAAGGATGTGTGGAATATTTTGATTCCTCTGGACTGCCCCCTTTGGAAGACGATATCATTGACTTTATGAGAAGAAATGCTCAGTCCATACGATTCAATAATGTGAAATAACAAGGCACATATTCCTTGGTGTGTGGACAGTACTGTGTGTATTTTTTGCATCATCGCAGCCTGGGCTATTCTTTAGAACATTTAGTGACTCATTTTGATCCTCGTCATTCTTCTAGAAACGATGTGAAAGTAGATCGATGGTTTTGTGACCAGTATGCTTATCTTTTGTCTCTAACTAGGAAACGTAGTGTCCATCAATGGCCTAATGACTTCCAACAGTGGAAATCACAATTTCATTCACAGCGTTGTCAGCCCTGTTTAAAGTAGAGTGTGAATTGAAAAAAAATGTTTGGTATTTGAAAAAAATGTTTGATGTTATCATGTTGGATTATTGTTAAAAAAATGTTAGAGTTGTTTGTTAGTATGAATAAAAAAATGTTGTGTTTTGAAGAAAGAAATGCCTTTGTGGTTTGTTTGGCTATAGGAATGTTGATTCATGCTCTTTGACTTCTCTCTATCCCTCCTATAACACTATTTGAACGTTCCGGCTAGAAAACCGTGTAGTAATGTTTTCCTTCACGTCCTCGCTTTGACTTTAAGAACCGGGGAAGTTTCCAGTCTGCCCATCCATTGTTAACTCATCCTCCTACGAAGATGTGCTCCAAACTAGCTAAGCTCAACGAAGCCTACGTGAATTTGCATAGGGTCAGACACAGTCTGATACCGAAGCCAGAAGAGATAGAAAATGTGAGAATGCTAAAAGTCACTAAGACCTGAAAGAAGAGCTCTTCAAGGATGAATTCAAGAAGGAGAAAGAAGAATGGATGGAGAAGTACAGACTTCATAAACAGCAGAGAGAGCAGCAACAGCAGCAGCATGAACCTGACAGAGGCTTTGTCAACAGTTGTATCGACACCAAAGAGTTCTTCTTCTCTTTTCCGAAGAAGCAGACCTTATCCTGTGAGAAAGCCTGTCGTCAGAGGAGGTCGCCATCTTATAACCTAAGCGACCGCCATAGCTTCAAGTTCCCAAAAAAATATTCAGGGCTACCCCATACTCTTGAAAAGAAATAACATTCCATTGCCTATGATATGTTAGTCAGTTAGAAGAAAAATACAGAAGTGAGTCTATCAGCACATGATTTCTTTATCTTGGTTAGAAAGTGTGACTCTAAGTTCTTCGTTTCCGTCGCTTATCAAAATTTTAAAAATAGTAATGTTCTGTAAAAAAGTGAGTGAGTGTTTCTTTTAGGTTTGTGCGTTGTTTTTTTTTTGTTGGTGATAATATGGATAATGTAAGTTCGGGTACAACGAAATTAAAAGAATTAGGCCCAGAACTCGGTGTGGAGGGAAGAAATATACGCAACAGTAGCGGGAGCAAGAAATGCAGACCTAGCCAGTTAGCACTCCACCCACCTCGAGAACACAAATAACATCTAGTCAACATCCGACTATACCTAACAAACAACCTGCCCCGGAAAGAGTGGTGGCAAAACAAAGGGCCAATTATGTTAGACAAACGGTATGGCAAACTCAAATGTAATTATCGGAGGCACTACGTTCTTTTCTGGGGCCCCCGAGTGGCCGAGTGGTCTAAAGCGCTCTCTGTTACGGATCACTGTCATCTCACCTTTGTCTGCGTGGGTTCCAGTCGCGGATTCGGCTAATGTGGGTATGTGGGAAAGCTTGCCAGTAGCTTCTCGTGGGTCGGTGGTTCTTTCCGGGTTTTTCCCGGGTTCTTCCTCCACCATTAATACTGGCCGCCATGTATAGCCTATCGCGTGCTGAAAAATGGCGTTAAACCCTACAACAACAACAACGTTCTTTTCTCACTCCGATACTACAGGCAATCTCAGCTGAAAGAACAACCACAACAACAATAACAGCGACAGACACCATAACAGCGGATTTGAAACTATCTACCTCAACTAAAGAATTAGTATCAGAACCAGAAGAGGAAATTGAGGCGATTGAGGAGGAGGAGGAGGGGGACGCTGACACTCGTTGAGAAGTACACCGAAATGGGACTAGATCAAGCATTGTATGACGTCAACAAAGCAGGGTAGTTTATTAGAGCCATACAATACGTTGCCTACAAATCTCTAGACACCTTTAAACCAAGACCTTCTCGATGGGGGTTAGGGTCAGAGTTCTTCCCCAATTCTACAGACAAACCTATACTGGATACCCCTCAGTCAACTGGTAGAAGCCGCTGCTTACATTGCAGCCCATCATGGCTACGCATTTCCTGATATCAAGAATCATGAGACTAGGAGTGCGGGAAAGAACGTGAAAGCAAAAGAGAGACGTGTTACCTTCTAACAGAAAAAACAGCCTTTTTTAGGGCTCCAAAAGATTGCTTTTTATTAACTAGGGAACCATATTTGGCTTGGTATCCCTCCTTGACTAAACTATTCTCGAAACAAACTTGACCCATTGGAACACCGCAACAAATTTAACTTTTTAAACCTAACAGTGACCAAACTGGTATATGTCGCTTAGACATAATAATTTAAATAAGATCAGTATGGCTATTTTTATGTACACTAAGTACTGATATTAGATAGATATGTTAGGAAGTAGGAAATTTAACAGAATCGTTAGATTTGAACTAATTGCACAAGTGGTTAACACATTATTGGTACTTTTTACTGTCCATTAGCAAAAACGGGACTTGATTTGAAATAAGTACGGGCTAGCGTTTTGTTGAGTACTTGACACCCATGGCTGTCTTGCTGAGCACCTTTTCCCTCCTTTACCACGCTCGGACAGAAAAGTGAGTGTGTGGTGAGACTATTCCCACTCATGTTTAAAGCCTTTCAGTCAGGTTGTTAAGGACTAGTTAGTCCTACACCTGAGTGGCTAAATTTAAAAGTAGTCTGTGAGTACATAAAAGCCTGGGGGATGAGGCTCTCTTTCCTTCCCCAGGAGTAATTAAAAATCACGCGGTGCGTTATTAAACCAGTGATATATGCTCCATTAGAGCGAAAATCACTTTAATTCAAGTAAGCAAGCAAGCAAGTTCGGGTACCGTCTCTAGCACTCTTGATGACACCAACTGTCTGGGTTATTTTCTTTCTTGCAAGCTCCTATGTTCCACTTCTGTTTGTGGTAATAACTTGCGATACTTCACATTTTCTAAAGTGGAAATCTTTACAAGCCGTACAAAATACAAAACTTATATGACTTTGGCTTTTGACACTTGCACAGACTCTTCACTTTATAAGTGTCACGAGAAAATTGTATATCCAATTTTTACCATTTTCAAAAACACGCACACACTTGCAGCTTGACCAGAAATATGTACATCTTGTTTTGTGGATAAGTCACAGACAAGTCCAACTCCATAGGTGGTTATGAACGTTAGGAATATCCCCTCATTTTTTTCAGAAATATCAAAGCTTGTATGTGCATTTTCCCTTTTCCACTCTATATTAGTGCTTAGATTTGTTCCAAAAAAGAAAAAAGAAACGAAACAATTTTGAAGAAAAAACAGCTGAATTTTGAATTCAGGTTTCTCTCTGTTTATAATTTTTTTTTCAAGTTGATGGTGCATGACAGAGTACATTCGCCTACCTTTCCAAAGTGAGAGCCATTTCTTCACATGTCACTGCCTTTGTTAAATTCGGTTTCATTGGTTAGTTATCGTTAATCTTTAATTTTTTGATGCATTTCTTTTTGATAGAAGATTTAAGGCTTTCTAGTGTTGTAACGGTATTTATGTTGTTTAGTCTGTTGATGAAATTATCTATAGCAAAGTACTTAAGATTTTTTCAGGTTTTTTATTATTTCAAGCCCTACAAAAGGAGACCAAGTTTGTCTTCAAAGAGGATTGAAGCTCTAAATTACACGGGCGTGAAGGAAAACATCGTTATGTTCATTCTAATCATGCTTGCCGTATCTCTTTGTGTTTTAGAGGTCATATTTCTTCTTAAGTAAAATACATGCATCAATAGACAGACAGATTGGGTCATCATCCTTGAGTTTCACTGTACTTTCGGTTCTTTACTTCATACAAACCCCAAATTTATTAATTTGAAAAAAAAAAGATGACATGCCCCTCAATACTGTAACACATCTGTTCTGACTCTACCGATGTGAGTGTGAGTGCTTATGTTAAAATGTTTAAGTGAGATATAAACAAAATGGTCAGCTTGAAAACGCGAACCAATACTGTCACGCTCAGTATTTTGATGTGGTAAGAAGAAATGGTACAACACACACAAAGAGGGCTTGTAAGTTCATATTTCAGTCTGCACTGTAATGGTAACAACGCAAGAACATAGGGATTATTATGCCACACAGTCCTAGAACAAAGCAATGCATCACCCGTTGTAAGGCATTTCATTGGCTATACTTATTTTCTTACCGCGTTCACTTCGAATTGACTTGAGTCGCTATTCAGACAGTGACGAGAATGGCCATGCTTTACTGGGTCTATCCTATAGGCGATTTATATAAAAAATATTTTAAAAACTTAAACTAATCCACGAACAATCGTACCATGGGCGATCCCATGGAAATTGTGTCCGTCTTATTGCAAAATACATCAACATTTAATTTAACCGTGCAGATCGCTAGAACAAACCTCTGATAATATACATTTTGAAAAGTGTTGTGTAACACGGATTGCCATTGTCGCTTGGTGTCTGCTTTCTTGTTCGAAAAGAGATCGTTTCGTCTTGACTATAAAAATTTAATTTGACTAAGTTTTACGCACTACTTGAACTCATACATTTACGTTGTAGGTGTAAGCCGTCGTTCTCAGTTTTCTGGAAGTTCGTTTTTGCGTTTCTCAGATGTGATACTATTTTTATGGACCGAACGAAATTTCTTTTGGCGTGAATCAGGAATCGTGGTTTTGTGGCATAATTGGAGAGCATTGATGAAAGCTCAGTTATGTCGTCTTCGAAATTGCTGACACGGATCTGAGCTAACACTTCAGGTTTTGTGTGAGGCGATACGGTACATCATTGCCTTTTACTTCCTCAATGAAATCGTTTCATCTTATTGCAAAATTACATTTGACTAGGTTTCATACGCAGCAGGTCCCTGTATATAAGGAGAGTGTCTTAGCGTCAGAGTATTCATTCCGCTCTCAAACGATCACGAAGATGGAAGAGTCAGCACAGATCGACCTGCTGGTCAAATATTTGCTAAAAGTCATACGAAAGCATAATTCACAGGCGAAAGTGGCAACAAAACTTACTCTTTTGGTCGTTGATTTGATGAGAGTCATACGAAAGTGTGTGCTAATGAAGTTTGCTATATCTGCAAAGGTAAATGGGTATTTGTCTCCAAAATACCTGCTTCGTCTAAGAAAGAGAGACAAAAGTCAAGATACCTAATATCGTTGTCAGGGGAAAGGACACTGGAATTCAGAGTGCCCTACGAGAAAAGAGAAGAAACAAAAAACAAGACGAAACAGAGAAGAGGGATTCAGAAGAAGAAGAAGAAATTGAAGATGATGAAGAACTTGTGCCAGTAAAGACATTGAAATGGAAAAATTGACAATGTGAGCCGATGCGTTGGCCCTGATGTGAAATTTCATACTACCTTCTAAAAGAGAATAGACCAGAAAGAAAACGTAAGTGTCTCTTGGTCTTGACATTGTATAATAAGGATGGCGTGTTTTGTTTTTACTCACACTTTATGAAATTGTGCTCTTTCACCTCTCTCTATCCCTCTGGATCATGTTTTAGTTAGAATTGAAATGGAAGGATGTTTTCCTTCACGCACGCTCTTTAGGCATGCAAGTCCGTAAACAATAGTCAGTCTATTCATCCATCATTTTTGTGTCTTGATGTTTCCTAAAGCACACACTGATGCCATAAAATAACGGGTTAAATGGGTTTTGTAGTGTTGGGAGTGGGGGTGGGGTGGGGTGTAGGTGTTTGGCAGAGTTGGTTATTGCAGGTGAGGGCTTAGGTGCTTTCAAAAAACTTTTTCTTCTTCACTCTGTGTTGATGGAATATAATGGGTTATTTTCTTCACTCTCTGTTGATAGTACATATAAAGGGTTATTTCTTCACTCCGTGTGGATAGTGTATAATGGTTTTCTTCTTCTTCTTCCCTCTGTGGTGTGCGCGCGCGCGCGTGTGTGTGTGAGTGTGTGTGTGTGTGTGTGTGTGTGTGTGTGTGTGTGTGTGTGTGTGTGTGTGTGTGTGTGTGGTGTGTGTGTGTGTGTTAGCGTAAGTTGTGTAGATCGTATATTTGGTTGTTTTTTTTTTCTTCCTCCCGAGTGTGGATAGTATATTTGGGGTTTGTTTTTTCCTCTTCCCTGTGTGTGTGTGTGTGTGTGTGTGTGTGTGTGTGTGTATTGGTCTCTGTTTGTCCCTATAAAACTCACTTTATCCCTATCAGATACACTCTACCTACCTACCTACAGTAGCGCGTATTCAGGTCAGCCACTTGCAACACTGTTGCCATTTATCCCCTAGTGTTCAGTACAGTGACGTCCCTGACGCTGGAAATTTTCAGACTATAAATATCGACTTGGGGATTTCCACATTTTGTAGCTATACATATATACTAGAATTCATAAACAGGAACGTCACTCAAGCTGAGGCTATAAAAAGATAGTGGGATTTTCCAAAGGAAAACCCACAAGTTGGAGCTATAAATAGATAGTGGGATTTCATAGGAATTTCAGATATATTATAGATACATAGGTATTTATCCACGATCATCACATAAGTTGATATTGTAAGTAGTTACTAATTTTATCCATTTTAGTCTAAACCATTGTAAATTAATTTTCGGTGATATATTTATTTTCGTTTAAATTCTGGGACAATTTCGTCATTTTAACGTTACTTTTAGTCACATCCATTTTGTCGTTGAGCATTTCCTTGATTATAGCTATTTATAGCATCATTACAATTATGCAAATTTTTGAACACCCCAGCAAGATTTCAGGTCTTGGTAATGCTTTATATGTAAATCCCACGCTTGTACTAGTGTATATATGTTTCTGTCTCTGTTGTGTTTGACCCTCTACCATCATTGTCCCTAGATAGTCTCACCATGTTCAATTCCTCTTGACGCTATACAGATCCACCATGTTCAATTTCCATATGTTAAATTCCTTTGAAGCTATATCCACCAGGGGTTTCCGTAATGTTAAATTTCCCATTGTCCCTAGACAGTCCCACGATCTATTCCCCATGTTAAATTTCCCATTGTCCCTAGACAGTCCCACGATCTATTCCCCATGTTAACTTCCCTTGTCGCTATATGTTCCCACGATTTTTCTCCATGTTAAATTTCCCTTGTCGCTATATGTTCCCAAGGGGGTCTGTAATGCTAATTCCCATTGTCGCTCTAGTATCCCTATTAACTACTAATGTTGCAATAGGGAATTCATTACGTGAAACTACCCCTGAAATATTTAAAGCTTATTGTATGCTAACGTCAATCGCCCCAAAGCAAGAACACGTGTATAGTTTTGTCGAAAGGTTAATCATCGTATAATAAACTATCGAAACTTTGTAGAATGTTTAACTTCCAAGTAAACTATGCAAGATAATCATCTGACAAATTAAATGGCGTCCCGTTGACATACTATGTAAGATAATTATTTGACAAATTAAATGACTTCCCATTGACATACTATGTAAGACAATCATTTGACAAATTAAATGACGTCCCATTGACATACTATTTGAACAAATAAACGACTTCTAAATCTGGTATCTGTTATTCCAGTCCCTCGTATTTCCTGCATTGCATGCCAATTAATTACTCGTACTACCCGGTCTAACAGCTTAAAAACACTACAAGATAAGCACCGTTTTGAATGGTAAGGTCGATTGTAATTCTTTTGGAGAAATAAAGCGTGTGGTTGATGTTTCAACTTTCCCTTCATAAATAAGACACGACGAGTAGTATATATAGCTGATCATTGCCATGTAATAAATGTATTTGATAACGTGTCAGCTAGTAAATGTATGTGATAACATGCCTGTAGTAAATATATGTGATAGCGTGTCAATAAGTGTACGTGGTAACGTGGTAGTTACTGAACGTATATGATTGCGTGCCAGAAAGAGATGTATCTGATAGCGTGTCAGCTAGTAAATATATGATATGTATTTAGAAAATTCACTGATATAGTGCGTGTGTCTGTATGTGTGTGATTTGGATTGTTAATGTAGCTTTAAGGCTTTTTCAGTCATGTGTCTGCAGTGTGACAGTTTATAATGATGTCGAGCACTGGAGCATCATGCCGCAGACATGTAGCATGATGTCCCACCCAGTCATATTATCCTGACACCAGGCCGACCAGTCCTAATACTAACCTCTTATTTTTGAGCGCCAAGCGAGGCAGCTGTTAGTACCATTTTCGTAAGACTTTGGTATGACTCGGCCGTGGATGGAACTCACGACCTTCTGCTTCCGAAGCGTACGCTCTAACCACTAGGCCACCTGAGTGGTCAGATGTAGTATTCGTTTGTTCCTAAAATCTGCAGAAAAAGTAAAAGTTTAAAATAAGACGGGTTTACCATATCGTGCAATACCAAATTGTCACGTTTTCTAAGCCCCATCTATAAAGTTATGTATAAGCTATAATCTACTGCCTTGGAAATATTACTGCGGCCATGTGTTTGATGTCTGATCATTGCCGCATGGTAGTGGTAATCTCTTAAGCAATGTTACCGTGACCAGCCATAGGCTGTAATCTTGAACAGGCAAAAGGCGATATAGAGTTCGCATCTAAACAAAGGCTTGTAGTTACCACCCCTAGGTATTACAGCTTAGTCTTAATATCAGAGGGAAGCCCACAGAAATTGAGATAGGGGAGGAACAGGACACAGAAGTGGGAGAAATAGGAGAGGGTAGGATAACACCGATGAGTAGAATACATGGGTGGGTGGAAAGGGATCGCACTGCTGATCAAGTGATGCAATAAGCTATTAAAGGGAGAGCGGAAGGAGTGTAATTATGAATTTTAATCATTTGATTATTGAATTGTTATTTAATTGTTATCCATTGAATTTCAATCTTTGCGTATATTTAGCCATCTTATCGTCGGCATTGTTGAATGGGGGCTCGCAGCTGTACACTTATCTTTCACTAATTTAACTTCCATCCAATATCGATGCTGGGTGAGAATTTTATAATACTTTAAATAAAATACTTGGAGAACCCCACCCCAGCCATAACAACACTCACACAAATTCATGTCCTTTGAAGATTCGTCATCCAGATATGCATGTGGAAAAAACTGGAATTTGCTGTAATTGTATATTTGTATGTTTGTATTCAGTGATTGTCTCAAAGTGGAGGAAACATTGCTACTTTCTTCACTTTATATTTTGATTGATAGGGACCAGTTGGATCGAATATTTAGTGATGTGATGTCATGAGATTTAGAGTTTTAACGTAGCTTTAACAATTGTTCAGTCATACCGCTACGATGTCTACAGTGATGTCTTGCACTAGGGCACCATGCCGCAGACATGTAACGTGATGTCCCACCAAGTCACATTATCCTGACACCAGGCCGATCAGTCCTAACACTAAAATCTTAATGCTAAGCGCCAAGCGAGGCAACTGTAAGTATCATTTTTGCAAGTCTTTGGTATGACTCGGCCGGTGATCGAACCCACGACCTTCCGTATCCGTGGCGGACGCTCTAACCACTAGGCCACCGGAGAGGTCTCGAATGTTTAGTGAACCATGTTAGCAAGAGAAAACCTTAAGAATTGCTTTGTAAACAAACAAGAAAGAAACAAAAAGATGTATAGATGACCATCTATAATCCTAAATGTAACATGATGGAGCCTACATTTCATCTTAAATATTAAGACTTGAATCACCTGCATCTAATATTCGCAGGGCCCCATTGAAATTGGAGAGAATGGAACCGTTGTTGCGAGCGGGAGAGGATGGCAGCGTCGTAATGAAATATTTCTTATATTTTTATAAGCGGTGGATGGCGCTCTTTGAAATTGTTCTAAATCTCAGAGCACAGCTCTGAGTATTCATCTACAATGAGGTCGTCTGTAGGCTCGTAAAACATCTAAAGGCGTCTAGTCACCACCATTATGTCTCCACATGTTTTTGCCGTCGCGTTTAATCTCAGTCTGGTGTCAGGTTACACTCTTGCTGTCCAGTCATTGTTTAATTGTTTAATTTGATTTTAAGAAATTTACTGCACACACACACACACACACACACACACACACACACACACACACGCGCATGTATGTATGTATGTATGTATGTATGTATGTATGTATGTATGTATGTATGTGTGTATTATACCAGTCAGGAAACATTGAAAAAAAAAATTTGCAGGTTCCTGGAACAAGTGGTTACAGGAAATATGTCTACACTTCATAGATAACAAGTGTAAAACGATATTGGGATATTGGCGTACTTTCAGATGAATTATATTAGAGGAAGAAGAAAGAGCACATTACAGATAATCTTGAAGAGAGAAGGAGAAGGAAAAGACAAGTACTAACAAGTACGGAACATTTCCAATTAGTTCTTTTCTCTGTGAGAAAAGAAATGCGGAAGATGATCTCCGTCACGTTGCAAAATGTAATGCTTACTCCAATGTGTGAGGCATTGTCACATAGCTCAGGGACAATCAGTGTTGAGAAATCTCTACCGCAGTCCCATTAGAAAGGCGACAAATATAAATATGTGAATCAGTCATATAATTTGTAGATCAGGTGAGTCACATCGAGAAAGATGTTGACTTTATGGAAATTGTCTCGAGGAGACAGGTATTAAGAAATTAGTCAACAAGACCAGGCTGTAGAATCATTTGTTGCAACGCTTCCCAGAGAATCAAGAACACTTTATGCAAGAAACAATGAAGGACTGAGAAACTTGCTGAGAAACAGCTGTTGTTTTTGTATAGACCGCCACTTGTGGAGAAGACGAAATTCGCCTGCGAAGATGCCATACTTTGATCATTTCATGAACATGTTAGGAGGCCTGCTATCTTTTATAACAAGACCAGTTTTCTCAGAGCTCCGTGAGACAAGAAAATGGACTCTTCTGCCTGATGAACGTGTCCATGATTAGTATGCAAGAAAAGTAAGGAAGAACTACAACAATTACCAACGGGCAGTGTTCTGAGCTGGGATATGAACAACCAGCACACAAACACATCATATGGGTCTTACTCCACAGGACTTTGCCAGGGCCAAGACGTCTAAATCATCAGTGACAGTGTGTATGCCAATTCCGAACTTCTCCAGAGCGTGCAGCGAGCTGCTCTAATGCTACTACAAAGGAGGCGGTTCCAAGTACAAATGTAGCAAAGACTATCTCGACTGTTGACTACTTTGCAATTGCGACTGTATTTCATATAAAGCAGATCCAACACAGAGAACATTGCAGATGTTTGAAAAACAAAACAGAGACAATGAAAACACTACATATGTTTAAGATAATAATAACAAGAGGAAATGAGACCCGTCAATTGGGAAGCTGTTTGGAAAATTTATTTTTTGTCTACAATAAGTACGTCACAAGATGGCTTTATATGTGTATAGGCATTATTGTACTGTCCCCCATCAGACTTAGTGACCTCACAAAATCCTATTAACTTAACAATATTGCCTTCTTGATATTTTCTAAAACCTGAGGTACGTGATATTTAATCATCGACGTCCCTATCTTTGACAATAGCGAGTTTCTATCTCCTGAAATGTGAGGAAAAGCCAGGACTTGGAAATTGATCAATAGGCTTTGGGATAAATTTGTTGCTTTTATTGGCCTGTTACGTTAAATCACTAAGTCGCCTGACTATATCTTCGCCAATGAATTCCAGACGGATATTATTATACCGCATTTACGACCACAAAGATGCGAAGAAAACAATTTCTCAAAATATCAGTTTTTTTAAACCTCTAATATACCAGAGCACTTACACATCAATTGTATTAAAATATAATCAAAGTTCCAAATTAATTATACAATAGGGCACGTGACATTTAAGATTCTAATTAAATGTTATTAATCAATGAATATATGCAGGTTCGGCGTCGATCGCTTTTCAACGTTTACCGTTCTACGTCTTTTCAAAGAAAGGTATTTAAATATGCCATTAACAATATAAATAGAGAATTCCTACATAAAGAAATAGGGAATTCATCATTAAAGAAATATGGAATTCTCACATTAAGAAATCGAGAATTCCTACATAAAGAAATATGAAATTCCCACATTAAAATATAGGGAATTTCCATATTAAGAAA
This sequence comes from Sinohyriopsis cumingii, assembly GCA_028554795.2. Lineage (NCBI taxonomy): Eukaryota > Metazoa > Mollusca > Bivalvia > Unionida > Unionidae > Sinohyriopsis > Sinohyriopsis cumingii. The sequence goes on along the minus strand of CM068839.1, from coordinate 17,267,620 downwards.
TAGGTAAAACCTGTATAAAGAAATCGGCAATTCCCACATTAAGAAACAAGGAATTCCTATATAAAGAAATAGGGTGCGTAAACGGGACAAACAATGTATCCTGTTAAGATAGTGCGGAAGTGAGTTACGTAACTTAAGATACATGAATATTGTTACAGATAGAGGTTCCTATGTTTTTCTAGATACATTTTGTTTAGCTAACTTTGCTGACAACTAGATAAATAGGGATAGATCATTTTGTGACTATTTTTTATATCCAAGATGCTAATATTCATTTCATGGAAGTTAGAACTAGCAGGTGACATTAAAAGTTTTAAAACGGCATTGTGAATGGAAGAAAAAATGTCATTAAATTTTGTATGATGTCTAGGAAATTAACATTATTTATTTTTAATCATATGATCATAAATAATGACTTTTATCTTATTTATTAGATCGTGTGGCAAGAAGAAAAAGTGGGTTCTATTCATCCATTGTTTGCAGAATGAATTCAAGCAGAAGTCAGTCGATAACACTACGTAAGAAAACTCTATGACTTTTGTATTTCACTCGTACAGCTGTCATCAATCATAAAACGGGTCTATGGAATGACGATATGTCACCATCCTATAATAGTAAAATATCAGATGCAATCTGTTCATTCATTAAAAACGGCGATATTGATACTGCTATTGTGGTACAGATTTCCTCCCCAACAATAACGCTGCAAAATGTCACCGCGTTTTATGGTTGCCATTAAACTGCAAGAACACGATACAAAGAAAGATTGAAATATCTAATACAATACGTTTAGAATGTGACACCGTCGTAATGGCTTTTTAAACAGGGATGACATAATATTTTATAAATAAAATCTCAGTTAAAGCACCTGCTATTTTACACCTGTGAATTGGAGAGGAAATGTGATAGTACAATATACTGAAATTTTAGCTCCCGTGACGCTTATACGCTACTGAAGTATAGTTCTGTGGTAACAAGATGAAAAACCTTCATTAGATGCATTGCAAACGGGTTAGGTACACTACTGGTAGGTTGTTATTGAGAGAGAGAGAGAGAGAGAGAGAGAGAACATAAATCTTACAAAAACTAATATGCATTACAGATGTACAGTCACAAAATAGTGTAGGTACTTGTTTCTTTATGCGAAAGAGCGTTTCATTCTAAATAATTGTGAGTGACAAATTCACCAAAGATTTATTAAGCGGACCTCCGACCAACTACAACCATTAGAAATCTTTCAGAGAGATTGAGATGAAGTGTATTAATGTCATGCATGCTTCCATTGCTGGAACTGTCATGCTACTCTTAATTGATACTGACTATTATAATAGAGAGAGATATGACCAAAAATAGATTTAAAAATCGCATATATAGAGTAAACAGAGTGCGATATAACCAAATATAGATAAAGAGATCGCATATGTAACATAAAGAGTGAAATATAACCAAACAAAATTCAAAATATAGCATATATACAATAAATGAGTGAGATACATACAAAAAGAGATAAAGAGATCGCATAACAAAGACATTTAGACCAAAAGTATAAGAAACTTAATATTCTTTCTCTGACTTATAGGACGATCGAAACGAATGCTTCATTTGAATAAGTTAAAGGTTATGGAGATAAAGTATATATATATATATATATATATATATATATATATATATATATATATATATATATATATATATATATATAATGTATATTTGATTTAAGTAAATCTGCTTTAATCTATATTTATTTCAATTTAATTGTTTGTCAGTTTAAATTTATTAAAATATTTTTCATTACATGATGTTGTAACGTAAATGTATTTACTAGCGATGATAGTTTTATCAGAAAATAGTTTGACCTTGACTGTTCGTTTTATAAACACCAGGCGTCGATCAAGCTCCTGATGTTGATTCAAAATTTGTAGCAACGACGTAAACAAGTTCTAAATTTATTTTAAAATGATTGGTTGTTGTCGAGGTCATGATGGGACTACGTGTTTAAGATGTAAATTATTTTGTTTAATTTTGTATTTATTAGAGTAAAATGATTTGTTTTCGTCAGGGCCACCCTGAATGTACGTGATCTATAACAAGAACCTAATTTATACGCGCTTCAAGAACATGATTACGTGACCCCCTGTGTACGTTTTAAAAGACCATATAACCTTTGTTTTGTAGAATTATTCTCAGTAGAAGTTGGGCTGTTACACTGGAAGTTGTATGTTGTGCAGTTTGGAGTTATTTCCAATTACTTGGATTCAAAAGGATAATTCTTTTTTCCTGGAAAATACATGTGCTCATGTTCTTAATCAAGGACAGTTCTTATAGGAAATTTATTTAGATTTATAAAACCGGAGTGATAATTCTTGTTTCTACAAGGAACTGTAGACTTACACCACAGGTTGCAGCATGCGTTATCGTATTTCATCTTGGATTTTTCGTCCGGTTTCGAACATGAAATCAATAGAACATTTTGCTATTAGGACTACTAAAAAAATTTTTTTTTGGATAATACTTGTGGATTTGATTCTTTAAAACCGTAAGTTCATAATTTCCCATTTTTCAGATTTTTTCCAGGGAAATAAATTATTGTATTTTTCAAAGCTTGTCGTTTTCATTCTTTCTTGTGTTACTGTTTTTTCGAGCCTAAACACGTAACATAATATATATATATATATATATATATATATATATATATATATATATATATATATATATATATATAATGATTACATTACTACACAATTATAGTCAAAGCAGTCTGCGAAACTAGGTCAAACGACACATTCTGTATATTCATTATGGTGACAATCCTACACAATTACGGTCAAACCAGTCTACAAAACCCTGTCAAACGCCACATTCTTTATATGAATTATGGTGTCTTGAAGACTGATTTGACCGCAGTTGTGTAGGAATTACGCACTTGTGGTGAAATCAGTCTTCCAGACACGGTCAAGTGATACATTCTTTATAAGCTTTATGAGGACGGTACTGCATAGTAATGCTTAAATCAATCTTGCAGACACGGTGAAAGGACATATTTAAAATTTTTACTACACTATGAGGTAAACTTTCTATCAAATAGCAGCATGATGATTGATAGCTAATGTGGCGATATTTTATTTATGCATAATATCTGATTATATCAAAATGCAATCGTCGAGATTCTGATCATAATAAAGCCCATGTCTGAAAATAGAGAACCATATCAATGAACCATTATAAACTAGCACGATAAACACGGTTCCATAGGTGAGTGATCAATGCGCGTGACATCAAGCCACACGATTGTAAAGACTGCTACAGATGGATTATTGATGTTTTGAGATTTAAGGCGTGAACGATTTTAATTATGACGGCCAAAAACGGCCGATTCATATTTTTAAAATGTATAGGGAAAGCGGTTCCACCTATAATAATGCAGTTTCCTGTCGTGATTGAAACATTTCGCTGGGGCTTGCAAACCAGACTAAGTGTTGCGACGGAACAAAATACTTGTATTATTGTGTCTTTTCATATTCAGTTTCAACTGAAAATATAATTGCATCGTTGCATGACAATATGTAAGTTTAACACTAGGATAGTATCGAACAAACATGCTGATCACGCCAGGAGACTAATAAGTTACGTGTCGAACTGAAGTCGGATTCATTTGGGAAATATTTTCTCAATTGATCATAGCACGTCAAAGGAAGACACGTTTCCATTAGCTCGTATAGCATATAAAAATTAGTTCAATCCCAATTTTTAGGTTCATTCAAGTTCCGTACATTATGCGTTACCGATACAGTTTGCAGTTAGCATCTTTACTTGTGAAGACACAAACAAACAACCTCCCCCCCCCAAAAAAAAAAAAACTGTTATAAAAAATAGAATACAAATACATTTACTCCATGAGGTGAGTGAAAAAACAGGTTTGTTCCCACTGCCCCACGTCCACCCCACAAAGCTGATCCCAAATCCATGTAATACCTAAGTACTGACAAAAATTAGGCCTAGATTTCAACACATTTAAACGTTTTCTGTGCATGATACATTGCTACCTTGAATGAATGTGATACATCACCGATTTACGCACTTTCAAATTCATTTCTTTTATTGATTAGGAAAGAATAATTTAGGTGAAAATGTGCATGATAAAGAAGATTTGTCACCTCAAACATTTACAATGCGCTTTAAAACTAAAAAAAAGCAACATGAACTGAATTCAAAGTCTTATTCACAAAAATTGGCTTCAGAAATCACAATAAGAAGGACACTAAATTACTAGTATCAGATTTTCTTAAAATAAATTTAAAAAAGCAAATAGTATGTCAGAAAGGATGTTTGTCTTAAGCAGATAATTACTATGGTAAAAATGCTATTAAAAATAACTACATGAGAGTGCGTGGTTGCTTATTTCCTTAGAAGCCCACTAAAAGTATCAAGGCAGAAACGAGACCTGCCTAGAACATTTAAAATATCATGACAGCAGCGGCCGATACATAGAACATTTACAATATCATGGTTGCAAGGTCAATCACTAGAACATTTGCGATATCATGGCAGCACTGATTCGATACGAAATACTTTGAGATCAGACCATTTGAAAATTATATCAGTGTGGAAATATCCTCGTTAATTTTTAGTTACTTTTATTTGACATCATAATTTCCATTTCGATAGTTTTTATTTGAACTTGAGAGAATTTTATTTTTGTCGTGGGAACAAGTGTATCCTGTACGTGCCCGGTGCTAAAAACTGTACTCAGGTTTAGGGAAATTTGTTTTGGAAAAACTGCCAGAAAGCTCCCGACTTAACTCACTTAACTGCTTTCCGGTCAAGAAAAGACGCATCGTGGGTGTTGACCATATGTTGAAAAAAACATTTGCCTTTTTTAGATATGCTTATAACATTAAAATTGTTTTCTACGGAAATGTATTGAGAGCCAAAATAACTAATGCGATCATTCATCAGATAAATGCCTCTCCATTTTCTTCCTGATTTCGGACAAAAGTATAACAGTTAACAGTTTGGGTAAATCCAATAAAGAATAGAACGCGCTAATACATATTTAGGGAAATCCAAGAAGCAAAATACACAGCTTATATAAATTTGGGGAAATTAAAGAAACAATAGACCTTGCTGATACATACTTGAGTAAATCCAAGAAACAATAACCCCGTTGATACATATTTGGGTACATCCAAGAAACAAGCGACCCTGCTGATATATATTTATGCAAAAGCAAGAAACAATAGACCCCGCTGATACATATTTGGATAAATCCAAGTAACAACAGACTCCGCTGAAACAGTTTGGTAAATTCAAGAAACAATGTATACATGTTTGGGTAAATCCAAGATAGATTGGAACCCGCTGATACGTTTTCGTTTTCAAACTGCTTGGTGCACACTCTTGCGAAGGATTTATTCTTGAAAAAACTGAATGTGTTCTATACCGAGATGTCTTATCTTGTGTCGTGTAAATATTCACATTTAAGGTTATATGTCACAATTTTCAGGCATACGTGTACTGACGGTAAATAGTCATTGATAAAACCCATTCCTTACTTAAAAAAAGAATAGTTTCTCTTAAATATTCAATCGACGGAATTATTTTTTTAAAATCATGTATCAACTTTGCTTATATGCTGTTAATATTCAGCTTTTAATTTATATGTGAATGATTCTAATGTTTACGCTTGTCTTTCCAAAAACTGAATGGGAACGTCGTAAGATTATGAAATATCTCATTGGTATTGGATCCTAAAAGTATGCAGTATGCCTAATTTTTCAAATAGAAATATTTTCGATATAGCTTCAGAAATAGAGATTTCAGCTAGTGAGTGATCATAATTTATTAAGAAAAATCAGAAAGAAGCAGCATAAACAATTTAAGCTGCTATCTGGATGATAGATTAAAAAGTATTAATTGTCAAAGAGAATGAAAGCCACCAAACATAAATTAGAACTGATTTTCAAGTACAGAACAGACTTTCTTTTCCGTTGTTGTTTTTAAAGCATGCAATTAAATCTCATAAGCATTCGTAAAGTACCGTCCTTTTTGTAAATAGTCGCATTAAGATTGATTATTACTTTTGCTTTCAGTTCCACTTTAGACTTTCGCATGTTGCACACGGTTTACATTTCCAGCGTAAGCTATCCTCTTGGCCTTTTCCACTGGTAGTCATTGTCACAGGGTAGGACTGTATATATCCTAAACGTTTTTATATATTTTTAACTTCATTTGCTTAAGAAGTAGATAGAACAGGGAATAACTATTTGTAATTCTTGATATTGTAAAGCTTCATAATTGCACATGTAGAAACTAACGACAATATTCCTTTCTGTATTTCAGGGACAGACAAAGATAGTATACATTGTCCTGTTTCAAGTACATTTTCGTATCACGCAGCAGCAGTTATTTCATCAGCAGACTGCTTCCCAAAGCACATACTGTACCTAACAGCGATAAAAAATAAATGTCAATCCAAGTGTTACAAGACACAAGGATTACCTATCTCTCCATTGTCAGACTATCAGATTTAAAAGCTTTGCCATGTGCATTTCCCATGTTCGGCTGTGTTCGTGTGTGATTTGGATTTTTAACGTAGCTTTAACAATGTAAGCCATATCGCTAAGATGTCTGCAGTATGGCAGTTTACAGTGATGTCTAGGTCTGGTGCATCATGCTACAGACATGTGGCTTCATGTCCCACCCAGTCACATTATTCTGACACCAGGCCGACCAGTCCTATGTACTAACCTATTAACGCTGATCGCCAAGCGAGGAAGATGCTAGTATCACTTTTAAGCTGTGATCCTAAACCCTTGAATGGAACCTCGATAATGTATCTGCCTTCTAAATTTACGCCAGGACTGTGGGTACATTGGTCAATGTTGTGGTGTAAAATTGTTCGTCATTCAAGGTCATTTTTTCACAGAGGTATAAATCGTCTGGCAATGCCTAGGAACAGCATAAATGAGACAGACGTAGATTTTACTTCAGTCCTTACGATTAAAATATATCTGGAAAACATAAATTTAAATCCTTGACTACTGTTTGATAAGCAAGCTTTGTACCATGTGTTTGCGCTTATTATGCTAGTTGTTTTTTTTTGTATTATGATTTGCGGCTTACATACTGTATTCACGTTTTGTTGGGTGCTGTTTACCAACTATTACTATATTTTTGGCTTTACCATGTAGATTGTCTGCAAGAAATTTAATATATGTTTATTCAGCTATGAGAACGAAACAGAAAGGAAATATTATTAGTGGATCAATCACAGTAAATGTAATTTCACTTTTAAGCACACAGTTTTGAAGAAATGAGTACGTTGTCAAATATAAATTGTATACTCTTGTGGATCTATACGCAAGACTGCTACAAAGATTTCTCGCTGATCAATCATTGAATGGTTATTACACATTGTCGTGTATGAAGTCAGTTAATTGACACAATTCGGTACATATATCGATACGTCAGTTTTGTTATTAGCAAATATTTACAAACGGTGTCTTACTAGAGGTCTAGCTTATCCCTTATATTGCTTTTGTAAACTTAATACGATAGTATGGTATTCGTGTATATTTATATAATAAGAAAACCTCCTAGACATCCAAGTACTGGTTGTCGTTGGTACACCTCATACTTGTTAAGCGACAAAAAGCTCCTGCACTCTAATACTAAGAAATAACATCAAAAGAGACATTTCGCACAGAAAATTATTACCATGTCAATCAAATTTTACGATAAATAATATCCGCAGATCTGAAGAAAATCAAAATCCCGCTTTAATTTTCGTACTGAAGTATTCATCGGGCTCAGCATTTTAGTGCTTTGAATTTTGATCAATATGAAACGTGTTCTTGGAATTGTGCGTCTTTTATGAAACAAAAATGCTTCAGATTTGGGTTTGTCAACAGCAACAAGAGAGACAGTTTAGAGGATACTTGTTCTATATTTCGCATAAAATTAACCTCAGTCAACTGCTTGATTAGTCTGGGTTTCTTTTGCACTGAATAATACATGGATCAATTTTATCAGCACACTTAAAAATACTTAATACTGTGCGGTCATATTTCCTATCGGTTTCTTGTTTCTTTTTATGTCGGGGGTATCCAGTTAAATTACAACATTAATTGCCGAGAGAAACTTGTGATACGACGCTATTGATCAATACAACATCAGTAGTTTTGTATAGATTGCTGCTTTTGCAAAGTATTGATCATTAAGGGGTTGAAGCAGCTTGACCCATAATTCCGTTTCACTAACATATTGTACCGGAAACGTATCTTGTAATTGGACTGGGTAAGTTAACTCGTATGAGGTAGTTCAATTACAGTTGTGGCTTAGTCTTGTATCCGAATAAAGAGGTTCCTGTAACGGTATGAAGAAAACTAAGCAAATTAAAATGCTGAACAGCTTACGGTTGATATAGCTTTAATTTCTAAGAGAAGAATGGCAGTAATCTGCTAAATACAAGGATCTACATTGTCTGCATTGTAAGATATGCACCAATAATACTAATAATAATAACAATAATAATAACAATAATAATGATAATAATAATAATGATAATAATAATCGCTCTTGGGGAATATAGAAATTTAAATCTCTTTCAAGGAAGATATGTTTGCAAAATGCTTAAGTAAACGTTTCCAAAAAGAGCCTGAAAATTGTGGAATCTTATTCGCACACAAACCGTTATATATCCATAGCCTTTAACATTTTAATAAAGTTCATCAAGCAGTTTAAAGGGAGTTGATATGACAACCTGAATTTGCCTCATAACCGTTTTGACAATAGTCTAAGAAATGTCTCCGAAAATTGAGCCTGATGAACAAAAGTAAAAAGTTACCTTGCATCTACACCAACTATTTGTACAGCCTTTAAAAACTCGTTAAAATTCTTTACCGTGTATCGAACGAAAGTACATGTCGTACTCATTTCTTCAAAAATTCCTAGTTTGACCCTTTTTTCAAGAAACGTCTTCAAATCTGGACCTGAGAAAAAATTAAACCTTTATTGTACACCGCCATTAAGCTAACAAAGATTCAGTCAAACTGTCGAAGCAGTGTTGAAGGGGATGCAAACATAAACTTAATGCCTAAAATCATCTTTTCATGAATGGTATACCGGAAATATCGTCAAAATAAATGAGAGAAAATATTAAGCCTTATTACATATCCTTACCAACCACACGTGTAGCCTACAAAGTCAAAATGAAATCTCTAAAACTGGGTGGAAGAAAAGCCATAACAAAATGTAATGCCAGAATGCCTGAATTCTATAAAAAGAATCATTTTATGAAACTTTGTCAAGACATTGTCACAGAAAAGACAGAAGATACAATTTTGCAAAAAAATTAAATTTAATCGTCCTATTGTATAAATTTTACCAGGTGGTTAGGTGAGATGGTAATAAAAAAGACATCATCATCAAAGCCGACCGGTAGAGGAGATCAAAACCTACCGTAAATATTATAGAGTCAACCCCAAACTATCCATTGCTCATCTACACTGTTCAATATACAGGAAGAGCATAAACAACTACAAAGAATGATAACATCTACTATTAAATGTAGTAATCAGATCCACCATTAAATATAATATCAACATCCACAAAAGTTAGAACGTTGATGCAATACAGTTTAAGATTCGTTGTAATATAGAGACAAAAAAGTAAGAAGTCCATTTTATTATTTTGCTCCAGCGGAAATTAGAAAAAGTCATTCCATTATATGGATATTGGTAAAAGGGAAAACAATCACTATGGTAATATTGGTACCTTTGGTAGTCACTGTGCCCTCTTTGTCTGATTTATTTCTGCTTCTGTTAGGTCACGCATTTTTGCGCATGCTGCTAGTTCATATAATGATATCAGACTTTGCAATTATTGTCTTGTATTTTTTTTTATCGAAACGTATTCAGTTAATTGCATACATACATACATATAATTGTGGAATTTTCTTGGCGATAAACAGGGTATGAACATGAGCTTTACTTACTATTGGACCCCTTATATGGCTCACACAATTTCGATATTAAGACTTCCTTGAATCCTGAACATGTGTAAAACTAGTTTATAAAATATGTTAGATTTCATTTCATTGAATCTTTCCCACGTTTCCGTAATTATGGAATCCTAATCCTGACAGATGCGTACAAATAGAAGCATATACTAACTTAAAAAGAGACCTTTCATGTTTTAAAAGATATTTTAAAATATTGTTTTTTCTATTAAAGTTTTGACTTTTATTGATTTGACCAAATATAGCAAAGTCATGCTTAGCAATTAGATTGTTTAACCATTGAGACAAACGCACACAGCACTCCCCCCAAAGAAAACAGATATTACAAAATGGTTGTATTGTATTGTATTGTGTTCACCCACATGTCGTGCGTGTTCTTTGAGTCGTATCTTGTTCAGAGTTTTGATAATACAAAAAATATTCTAGAATCGAGATCCAGCCAATAAAGTATTTAGTATATTAGCGCCACCTAGTGGCAAAATTGACCGATGATTCAATTCCATTAGATCCGTTCTGTTGACTTTTGTCGTTAACTCTTAGTAGAACTTCACAGCTCTTCAAATGATTCAGCAGTAGCTTTCCACATAAACGAATGTTATGAAAGAGAAGATAGCTTTACTGAAAATCAACTGCGTACTTGCAGAAAGCAAGGGTTGTGCCTTTTTTCAGTCAGTTTCATTATATACCTTGAACATGTTCAATTTAATTGACTACAACATATAGAGAAGAAACTGAAACTCTACACATCGAAATACACTTTTTCTGTTCAAAATAATAACCGAAGCAAAACATAATTTCACTCGAATGAATCATGTTATCTCGAAGCATATAAACGAATACATGAACTGAATACGGGAAAATGACTCAGATATACGTTGGTCCATTATTAAAGATTAAGATTTTTTTAACACGTCAACTTAAGCACTTAATGAAAATATATTGCTGTATCTTTTTCTTGATTATGTGTTATATGACAAGATTTCTTTTCTAACTGGCCTGCTACATGGTATATCTCTCAAGCGCGTATCAGTCTTCGTACGTTTCAGAAGCTGCCAAACATATTGTAGATTCGTTATTTCCTAAAAATTACAGAGATTATGATGAATGCTTTAAAGTGGGTTATTTGTCAGCAACCTTTCTCAGCTGACTCGAGTATGAGACGGTCTTGAACAGAAAACAAGTTGCATTAGCAAATGGGAACGCTCTCTGTCCCATAAAAAGATCAAGTAAACCAAACTTACTGATCAGTGTCTTAACTTTAAAGGTTTCCATTGAGTTTTATGGAAGAAAACATTCACCCGTCAACGACACTCTCAGGATTCGTTGAGCTTTTTATACCAGAAGAAAACATATATTATCCCAAGATGTGAAATTGCGCCATGACCATTGTGGAAACTTCGTATTGGTCATAGCAGTCGTTCCATATCATATTTATACGATTCCCATCTCTGTGATAAACAATGGGCATGCACAATGCAAACGTTAATGTATCTTAATTTGCAAAACGTCCAATGGATGTTGTTTTCGACAACAAAGAAACACTAACATTAAATTATTCATGCATAATCCAGAAAACGAAATAAATCCATCATTGTTGTATAGAAGACATCGGATGTAGTTACATTAGCCTTGTTTTACCTATAAACTCAAATGCAACAAAGTAGATCCCGAAAAGCATATAATCTTTAACATACGTATTTGTCGAATGGACCAGCTTAAAACCAGGAAAACAAATAGACATCATGCCGGAATCAACATTAAATTTAAGCAGTCTGGTCGGGTATAGAGATAATCAGTTGTCTAACTAGACTAGAGCAATAGTGTTAGGAAGAACGTGTATCTACAAGAGTGAGCAAGTGTTACTCAGAAGCCGATGATCCTGAATCAGTGGATTGTCAGTTTTCGAATGTCTAAAAGGAGGATTCATGAAGTTTCTTCGTACTAGACCTAGCTGTTTGAGACTTTTACTTTGACATACATTGTATTCAGCTATTATTATTCTTCACAAACAGTTTATTACCATAACTGCTGTTGGAAACAACCCCCATAACAAAGCAACAAAACGGACATTAAAGAAAAAAAATAAAACAAACAGAAACAAAGAAGTAAAGAACTGATAATGCGCTATGCATCATTCAACTACTGACTAATTTTGACTCATTATGAATAAAGCTTAGTGAATAAAGTTTTCCGAGAACAACAATATCTAGGTTTAACTGTTAACGTACAGAATACGGATTTTTTGTTTCTATTAAAAATGACTTTATACGACTTTTTCTTGACGATTGCTTTGAACATCGTATTATTTATGTCTATACACATCCAAAATGTAGTTGAAATTATTCTTGGTTTTGTTGAAATGATTATAAAATAATAATACTGTTTAAATCAGACAATTATGTATTATTTATCTGTAACCCGTAACCTTATCTACCGATTGAAACAAAGGAAAATATGAATGTTGTTCAGGACTTCTTTTTACTGCATTTCCATGGAAATTGCTGGCTAATTATCTACATTTTCTAAAGGAAGAATTATATATATATATATATATATATATATATATATATATATATATATTGCAATAACAAAACATACGTGCAAGTTCTGCGATGCATTTATAACGTATCTTGTATTTATAGCCTTCGCATGAAAATTGATGACGTGGTTAATCAAAGCATACGTACAACGTTCGATTGGTTAGTTCCGCCCATTTATGGACACCGCGTCTAAAAGGAAATTGTGTGATCTAATTAGCAAGCCCGATTTATGGCCACGATGTCTCCGCTTTTAAGATTACACATATTCCAGAAAAAATTTACCTTACATTTATTTCCGTGACCATGGCAGATAAAGAGCCTTATACCGATCAATAGAAACCTTCCGACATCACAGATATCCAATTAAGAAAATGTTTTAAATCATAGTTTGTAACAGATGAATTTTCCTAAGCCCCATTCGTGGCAGAGAAGCTTTCTGAGCGAATCTTGCCATATTCACTGATTACAAACCTCGTGCTGCGTATTGTGTAGGACTGGATCAAACAAAACCACCGCTGCGTAGGATGGAATTGAACAAACCCACCGCAGACATATAAACCCACTGCTGCGTTGGATGGGATCAAACAAACCCAATGCATACATACAAACCCAATGCTGACTAGGCAGGGGATAAAACAAGTCATTTGCAGAAATACAAACCAAAACTGGCGAGGGAAGGGATAAAACCAGTCCATTGCAGACTTTTAAAACACGCATGTCAGTGTCTGTAACTCAACAGCATTGATTATAGACGACCTTGTTATTTATTTTCATGCATAAAGGTGTAACTATAATCTGAGCATGGTCGTTAGGTTTCGTCTGTCGCATACTATATAATCCTATTTGACTGTATGTGTACGACATTGCACAACTTTAATTAGACCAAAGTAAGATATCGTGTGTCAGATTAGGAATCTTTAATTACGATACTGCTATGTTCGTTCTAAAATTGCTGATCTGTTTGATAGATGTATGTATGAACGTAATGCAATCGCTCGTGATTACACACACACGCACACACACACACACACACACACACACACACACACATATATATATATATATATATATATATATATATATATATATATATATATATATATATATATATATAATGCACAGACAAACAAGACTATTGTAATACACATCATGTGATACGCTGTTGTACCACACTGTATGTGATACTCTGTTGCACTACACTTTGTGATACTCTGTTGTACTAAAGTTTATGATACTCTGTTGCTTTCTACGTTATATGATACTATGTTGAACTACAGTTTATGTAATAGATATTCTGCCGCACTTTGTTCATGAAAGTCTCTCTTGCACTACACTTTAAATAATACTCTGTTGCACAACGCATTATATGATACTCTGTTGTGCTACAGTTTATATGATACTCTCTTGCACTCTATACGATACTATGTTGTACTACAGTTTATGTGATACTCCGTTGCACTATACATCATGAGATATTCTGCCGTATTTTATTCATGAGAATCTCTCTTGCACTACACGTTATACGATACTGTTTTCCATTACATATCTATTACTTTCCTTTGATACTCTGTTATTTTACAGGTTATGTGATACACCGTTGCACAACAGTTTATATAATATTATATTGCAATATACTCTATGTGATAGTATTTCACTGCACTTAATGTAACACATGTGAAGAGGTTTAGTGTTTTGTTACCCAAATTACATAACCATGACATTTTTGTAGAGGATTAGCATTCCGTTACCCAAATTATATGGCCATGGCATTTTTTGTGAGACTTAGTATTCCGTTACCCAAATTAAATAACCATGGTATTTCTGTGGAGGACTAGTGTCCCGTTACCCAAGTTATATAACTATGTCATCTTTTTGTGGAGTATTAGTGTTCCAATCCCCGAAATTAAATGACCATGACATTTTTGTGGCAGACTAGTGTTCCGTTACCCAAATTATATAACCATGGCATTTTTGGTAGGGGACTTGTGTTCAGTAACCCAAGTTATATAACCATGGCATCTTTTTGTGGAGGATAAGTGTTTCGTTACCGAAATTATATAACCATGACATTGTTGTAGAGAAATAGTGTCCCGTCACCCAAGTTATATAAACATAGCATTTTTGTGGAGGATAAGTGTTTCGTTATCCGAAATTACATAACCATGACATTTTTGTGGAGGATTAGTGTTCCGTTACCCAAATTATATAACCATGGCATTTTGTGAGACTTAGTATTCCGTTACCCAAATTAAATAACCATGGCATTTTTGTGGATGACAAGTGTTCCGTTACCCAAACTATATAGCAATGACATTTTTGTGGAGGCTTAGTGTTCCGTTACCCAAATTAGGCAACCATGTCATTTTTGTAGAGGATTAGTATTCGTTACCCAAATTATATAACCATGTATTTTTTGTAGAGGAATAGTGTCCCGTTGCCCAAATTACATAACCATAACATTTGTGTGGAAGATTAGTGTTTCGTTACAAAAAATATATAACCATGACATTTTTGTGGAGGATTAGTGTTTTGTTATCCAAATTACATAACCATGGCATTTTTGTGGAGGCTTAGTGTTTCGTTACCAAAAGTATATAACCATGGCATTTTTCTGGAGGATGCGTGTTCCGTTACCGAAATTATACAACCATGGAAATTTTATGGAGGCTTGGTGTTCCGTTACCCAAACGTCATAACCACAGCATTTTGGTACAGATTTAGCGTTTCATACTCAAATTACATTACCATGGCATTTGTGTTGATTATTTAGTGTTTCGTTACCCAAATTACGTAACCGCATTAATCTGAACAATTAGTTGTTTTGGTCTTATCCGAATATTGAGGTGGGTGGATTTGTAATATCAGAGAATAATTTTATTAACATTTTAACGCTAAAGTATTTGGCATGTTAATTGCCAGATTTGAAAGTTATATTGTATCTGCAGACTTTTGACAACCCTGACTATCAATGACAACCCTGACTATCAATAACAACCCTGACTATCAATGACAACCATGAATATCAATGACAACCATGACTATCAAGCATATTAACGATGTTACTATTACGTTTTTTTTTGTTTTTTTTTTTTTGTTTACATTTTCTTCTAATTGGGATTATTTCTACATTGAATCGTTTAGGTGTTCGGTACTGTATGATAATAATAAGCATGATAAACTCATTTCTGTACAGATTTAGAACGAAAACATAGGTATATCAGCTTATGAAAAAGATCATTTGGTAGTAGTTATTTAATTCTAGGTCTCAGAAAGAAACAGGACCCATAACTAAAAAAGGACTTTTGTTCGTAGTTATTTAATCCTAGGCTTTAGAAACAAATATATGCAGTAACTTCTGAACACATTGTCATGTTTGTGTCAAATTTTATCATAGGCTTCAAAATATCGGGGGTAATACAATTTGTCAGTCTTCATAATGGAAGAGTTTGGTGAGGATTCCTTTTAGCGCTTCGTAGGCTGAAGGTTCAGACAAATGTATATAGTCGTGTTCTACTTTTGATAATTATGTTTGGTGCTGAAATCATTTCACTAACGAATTAGCCAAATTTCTTCCATGATATATTAGCGCAAGGCGACCCTTGTTTAAAAAATTCAAGATTTTTTAGGAACATTTACTTGAGAATTAATGCAAATCGGTAAAAACGGAGGCATTTCGCACAAAACTATTAATACAACTTCTAAAACAGAAAATACTCAGAGTATGATCACGATAAATTCTGTATGGCAGCTGGTTGATTCTTCCTGGAATTTACTCGGAGTATGAAAACCGTAAATTCTGTATGGCAGCTGGTTGTTTCTTCCGGTAATTTACTTTTGAAAAGAGAATCAAATACACATTTAATATGTATAAAAGAAAACACTTAATTACATAACACCTTATACAATAATACTTTATAGCAATGCAATCAAATTTTGGTAAAGTACTCATCGTATAACATCATATTTTGGTAATTTACTCAAAGGATACCATCATGTTTTTCAATTGTACTTATCGGATACCATCATATTTTGGTAATGTACCCATCGTATACCTTCACATTTTGGTAATGTACGGATCGGATATCATCACATTCTGGTAATGTACTCATCGGATGCCATCATATTTTTCAGTTGTACTTATCGGATACCATCATATTTTGGTAATGTACTCATCGTATACCTTCACATTTTGGTAAGGTACGGATCGGATATCATCACATTCTGGTAATGTACTCATCGGATTCCATCATATGTTGGTAATATACTCACCAGATACATCATATTGTGGTAATGTTAACATCGTATTATCTCATATTATGGTAATGTACACATCAGATATGATATTAGGCAATGTACTCATCGGATGCATCACATAATGAAAATGTACTCATCGGATACCAGGATATTTTGGTAATGTACTCATCAAATACCATCATATTTTGGTTATGTACTAATCGGATTCAAACATATTTTGGTAATGTACTCTATATTCACAATCCAAATCATATTTTGGTAATGTTCACACCGGATTCCATCATATGTTGATAATGTACTCACCAGATACATCATATGTTGGTAATAAACACACCGGATTCCTAAATAATTTGGTAATGTACTCGTTGGATACCATCCTATTTTGATAATGTACTCATCGGATACCATGATATTGTGGTAATGTATTCATTGGATACCATCAAAGTTTTGTACTGTACTCATCGGATTCAATCATATTTTGGTAATGTACTTTATACTCACAGGATACATCATATTTTATTAATGTACATACCGGATTCCATCATATGTTGGTAAAGTACTCACCGGATACATCCTATGTTGGTAATAAACACATCGGATTCCATCATATTTTGGTAATGTACTCATCAGATACCATCATAGTTTGGTAATGTACTCATCGGATAAATTATTTATTTTGTTAATTTACTCTGTATTCACGGGATACATCATATTGTGTTATAGTACACACCGGATTCCATCATATTTTGGTAATGTACCCATCAGATAAATAATATGGTGTTAAGGTAAGCATCGGATTCCATCATATTTTGCTAATGTACTCATCGGATTCCATCATGGTTTGGTAATGTGCTCTGTATTCACTGGATACATCATATTTTGCTAATGTACACACCGGATTTCATGATATTTTGATAATGTACTCGTAGGATACCATCATATTTTGATAATGTACTCATCGGATACCATCATATTTTAGTAATGTACTCATCGGATACCATCATATTTTGGTAATGTACTCATCGGATACCATACTATTTTGGCAATGTACTCATCGGATATCATCATATTTTGTTAATTTACTCATCGGATACCAATATGTTATGGTAATGTGTTCTTTATTCACCGGATACATCATATTTTGGTAATGTACACACCAGATTTCATCATGTTTTGGTAATATACTCATCGGATACCATCATATTTTGATAATGTACTCATCGCATACATCATATTTTTGTAATGTACTCATCGGATACATGATATTTTGTTAATTTACTCATCGGATACCATAATAGTTTGGTAAAATACTCTGTGTTCACCGAATGCATCATATTATGGTAATGTACACACCGGATTCCATCATAGTTTGGTAATTGTGCTTCTCGAACGTGAATGTAGTCAATACAAGTTTCAGGTAAATAACCAAACATTTACTCTGAAAGCAATTAGATATAATAATTTGACCCTATCGATAACTATTAAAATGTGCAAAATAATTTTAAAGAAACAGAGTAGCAAAAGCTGAACAATTTCATACAATTATTTTGCAATCCGCTTTGGATTAATTAATCTAGAAATTTCGTGTACACTCTCAGGACTCAAGTTTTGGGGAACTCGAAAGCTTTTTCTCACCAAGCGAAAGAAAAATCTACCTGTTTTGGTAATATTACTTTTCCTATCTCAGTCTGGTCATCTCAACCTTGTTGTCTGTCATGGTGTCCACGCGCTAGGAACTACTTTTGAAAAGGAAAATATCCTTGTTGTCTTCTGCTGTGCATGACCAGATTGTTATAAGATCAAACAACAATAACAAAAAGAAACTCACCCACAAAACAACTTAATGTCTCTTCAACTTTGATAGCACCATACAAAACATTTTGAAAAACACACACACGCTCGCTCACACACACACACACACACACACACACACACACACACACACACACACAAACACACAAGTCCAGCTATTTGAGACAGCTCCAGACATATAAGCAATACACATCACTTGCCACACTAATCCAAGCTCTCTCAAGTGCTACTGCAAAGCCGGCAAAAACCAGAAACGTGTTACAACAAACCGGTTTCTTCTTTGTCAAACTCCAACAATTCGATCCAGTGGAATTAAACATAAGAATATGATTATAAATGAAAACTCTTGCACTTACCGACCAAAGTGGTTCATTCATTAATCTACATGTTATTTCACAAAATTATTTACATGTAGCATATCATTTCTCAAGTGATAGCAAAACTTACATATTACCAGGACAGAAAATATAAATTTCGAAGAAAGTCATGAATTAGAACTGTACCCAATAGGCACAATGTACTGCACAGCTTCATACCGTTGCCTACCATAGAACATTCTCTAAATTAGAACTGATGAAAGTTAAAATTCAACAGTATAAAAAATATTTACTGTTTATTGGTAATTTCATACGACATAAGTCTATTAAACTGTAATAATACAGTAACAATATCAAATAATTCTATGCTTCTAGTTTGTCATTCGTACAACGTGCGTACTTATGGTCGACAGGTCACCTGATTGCTCTCGTCAAAATATTCGTCTGAATGCACATTATTTGGAAAAACTAAAGAACCTGTCTCGAGACGCTCATTGCGCAAAAGTTCCACCACATAACGGTATTTTCTTTTTGATGTTTGTTTTTCCATTTCTAAGAGTGGCATATAATGCTAGTACAAATGAGCACAAAACCTGATGGCCTTTTTATAGAGTGGGAATGAATGCTGTGTTTTAAACTTGCTAACTAAATTGCAAGAGTGCAGGGTTATTGTCTTTTAGCTGGACAAAATTAGTCGTGAAAAATGATACATGTCGGTGTTCGTACCAAGACAAGGAACTCCCAGTCGCGGGGTTACATATTTTGTTTCCGTACGAGTCCATGCCGAACGGGGAGACGATATAACTATGCGACTGTGATTTCCTTGTCACGGCGCAAACCTCAACATAGATCCTATTAAATTATATAAGCCGTCCAAATGATAACCGATGTATGAGTCTGAAGACATAATATATAATGTGATAACGAAAAATTTACGTCAGTATAGATTTAGAGAAAAACCCCAGTAAAAATTCAAAAATGAACGTATACGTCATATAGCGAGGACAGTCTTGGAAAAAGAAGTGATAGTGAACTAGAAAATGAAAGTTTGTATTGGTATTGGATGACACTATTTCGTAACCTAATACTGGTTAGATTCACCTCTACCATGCATTCAACATGTTAAGCATAACAATTTCGTGTATTACTTAAACAAAGTAAGCCTTCATATTACATTTTCAAGCTCGTTTGTCATACACTTATTCCCACACGTATTTTTATCTTCTGCATGTCAACTTGCCGCTAGAAACGGATTCTCAAGAAATTTCCCGGCGTATAATCTGTTTCTAGACATGTAGCATGATGTCCCACCCAGTCACATTATCCTGACACCAGGCCGAGCAATCGTAACACTAACCTCTTAATGCTGAGCGCCTAGTGAGGCAGTTGCTAGTACCATTTTTATTTGTCTTTGGTATGACTCGGCTGGGGTTCGAACCGGCGGCGTCCTGGGTCCGAGGCGGACGCTGTAACCACTAAGCCACCGTGGTGGCCGAGTCTAACTCTAAATCAAACATCAATCCACTCAAGTATTGTTTTAAGGTGTTACGATTTCTGTTGTACGTCTTCAGGGTCATCTAGTTTATGTATATGATGACACTAAAGTTGCTAACAACGTTAGAACCTATACAATATGCCAACGTTTTGGGCTAGGAATAACAAAACAGACACTTAATAAAAAATCTAGAAAGATTACGAAATTTACACATGCTACACGTAAGAGAATCATTCACTATCTCAAGCATGCAAACAAGGACAAAAAGCAATTTAAAACAAAATATAACAACAACAACAACAACAACAACAAGAACAAAAAGAAGTGGAAGACATAATGTGTAGAACGGAACGAACTACGTTTCTATCACTACAAATATGGATGTAAGATTTAAAACAATTTCAAATATTTAAAGATAACACAGAATGTAATGAATTGGTAGATATAGTTGTTTGTATGTATGTATGTATGTATGTATGTGTGTGTGTTTGTGTGTGTGTATGTATGTATGTATGTATGTATGTATGTATACACACATACATACATATACATACATGCACATACATACACATATATACACATACACATATATATAAAAATATCAAGAAACGTAAAGAAAATACCTATCTAAACACATGAGTGAAAGAAATCATTGCAAACGAGATATATATGCAACATAGATTAAGAGAGGAAAATAAAAGAATTTGAATTATTTACAAGATCGAAATGAAATGGGTCCATTTCCCTAATTTACTGAACAAGCATAGTATCACAAATAGTTTTCAAGGTCATTTGTTCTTCTGTACATTGTGTCTATTCCATCAGCCACCACACACATGAATGCCTGCCATGATTGCTCATCCATAGAATCAAAGATGTCCACTCTCTTGCCCAAAAGGATATGAAGTAATGAGTCATTGTCCTGACCAAAAACCCAGTGCGAGTCTAGAATGTCCATTGCATCTATTAGTTTTTCAAACATAGCATTACGTTCGTCGTTTAGGGCTTGGCAGTATAGTAACATATGCCTGGCTCTGTCTGTAGTTAATCTTTTGCAGAGTTTACATTTATATTTATTCTCTCTTGAAATTGAAAACATAGTTAAATAGGCAATGTTAGCGAAAGTCCAAGTTTAAGTAGGAAAACATTTACCAAGCTTCCAGACAGCGAGTGGTTGAAGACAGTATGGACACTTGCATAATGTAAAAGTTCTGGTCTCATTTCAAGTTTAGATCTCCACAATGATTCTTCGCAGCAGTGAACTGACGTTTCAATATTCCTCCTCCAGACTGGTTTCGGGACAGTTGTTGTTGTTGTTGTAGGGTTTAACGCCATTTTTCAGCACACGATAGGCTATACATGGCGGCCAGTATTAATGGTGGAGGAAGAACCCGGGAAAACCCCGGAAAGAACCACCGACCCACGAGAAGCTACTGGCAAGCTTTCTCACATATCCACATTAGCCGAATCCGAGACTCGAATCCACGCAGACAGAGGCGAGATGGCAGTGATCCGTAACGAAGAGCGCTTTAGACTACTCGGCCACTCGGGTCCCAGGTTTAGGGACAGAATATAGTGTGTTTACGTATAGGAAGAAAAAACCGCCAAGCTGGTATTTCTAAAGAACACGATATATATCTTTAACAAAACCTACGCTCTCGCTTTCGTGCATCAGGAAGTCAAGAATTCTTCTGTTGAATATAATTTTCCATGCTAGTGAACCATTAGCTCTGCAGATTTTATTGAAGAAAAATAATTTGATTTTATCTACATATCCCTCAACTGACCACAGCTCTACATGTCCCTCAACTATTGCAGCTTTTCTTTGACATACTTCTAGATCATATACCTGTGACTGGCTCAAGCTGGACCATAATTCGCATCCATATGTCATTGCAGGTAGTACTATTTTTGACCATATTTTAGTACTATCAATTGGATTCATTCCATCCTTTCCAATGCCAGTCCCAACAAGGGAATTAAATACTGATCTCCCTTTATCACAAGCATTTTTCACTGCAGCAGTATTAGAAAGATCTGTGGAGAGAGTAACCCCAGCATAGGTTCTAGAAGAGACTATTGGAATCCTTTTATCTCCGAGCATTAACGTATATTTTTGCATGATTTTTTCTTAAAAAATATGACAATATTGCTTTTATCAGCATTATACCGGAGTCTCCACTTCGATGCATAGTCATAGAGGTTGCGATGTAAAACACACACATGTGTGTGTGTGTGCGCGTGTGTGTGTGTGTGTGTGTGAATGTATGTATGTATGTATGTATGGATGGATGGATGGATGGATGTATGCATGCATGCATGCATGCATGCATGTATGTATGTATGTATGTATGTATGTATGTATGTATGTATGCATGTATGTACGCATGTGATTGAGTAAGTAAACAGACATGTATGTATGGATGTATGTATATGATTGAGTAAGTGAACTAATTATGTATGTATGTATGTGTGTGTGTGTATGAAAATATGTATGTATGTATGTTTGTATGTATGTATGCATGTGTGTATGTATGCATGTATGCATGTATGTATGTATGTAGGTAGGTAGGTTGGTAGGTAGGTAGGTAGGTATGTGTATGTGTGTGTGTATGTGTGTATGTATGTATGTGATAGAAGTTGAGAACAATATCCATGCTTTATTCATTCGAGCGCTTTCACATTGTCATTATGGATGGTCTTCAGGTGACTGCGAGAGCGCTGGAAGGAATAAAAAACATATATTTGTCTGATCTTCTGTTCCATTACCTAATTTTTCCTATGGACAAATTCATTTCCTAATATATATATATATATATATATATATATATATATATATATATATATATATATATATATATATATATATATATATATATATATATAACTGTTTTGCGTTTTAGTTAGTCATATATTTGTTGTCTTAATAAGAATTCTATCAGTCGTGCCTTAACGCTTGAGATGTCAAGCTGTTTTATTTTGTGTCCAGTTTAAGGCTGACTTATTATTGTGTTTTCAAATTATTGAATTGTAAGTGATTGTTTTCCCTAAAATTACTAAAGTGCTCTGATAATTCTCGGACAAAGAAATTTATTGAAATTTATAATGAAGTCAAAACTGGAATAATTTTTTCTGTGATTGAACAAGAGACTATTGACCTCAGTGCCTTGCATAATGGATTTTCATTGTGAAATTTGATTCACTTAGAAATTTTCATTGATACGACTTTTGTTTAATTCTAGGATTAATTTCGGATTTAATTCGTAAAACCATAAGATTATTTTTCTAATTGTTCACGTAGTTTCCTTGAAAAATATGAATTGATTCAGCTTGCTAGAAAATATAATCTTTGTTAGGCAAAAGCTTCTTAATCGAAGCAAAACATATAAAAGATATTTATTTCCATTATTTGGTGGAAAAGAATGTTTTTGATAAAAGTCCTATGGTTCGATCACTAAGTCTGTAACAGACTCTGACATAAAAGTAAAGGAATTCCAGTTAAAAAAAGAAGATGGAATTAGAGTTAATAAAGCCGGAACTTCAGAAACATAAAGAAAAGAAAAACAAATGCAACTACAAGCGGGGAAAGAAGAGAGAGACAAATGCAGTTACTGAAAGAACATAAATCCAGTTACAGAAAGACGAAAAACAAATTATATTGAAGAAAGAAGAGAGAGAGACAACTGTAATTGGAGAATGAACAAATGCTGTTACAGAAAGAACACATGCAGTTACAGAAAGAAGAAGAAAAAAAATACTTTTGGAGAATGAGGAGGGAGAGACGGATGCAAATGCAAATGCAAAAGAGAAGGAAGAGCGGGAATTTCAATTTTGCATAAAATAAAATGAGTTGGTATGTGAAATGCACGTTCCAGCTTCACATACAATTTCAAGTTTTAATGTTACTAAGAATATTAGGTTAGTGCCCCTTTTTAGAGAAAAAGTAGACAAATAGTTTCCTTATCTTGAGAAAGTGGATGAAAATTTGAAATTGTCAAGGGAGCATTGGATTCAATTATTACAGTGTAAACGTTTTGGCAAAGCTCGAGATATCTGTTCATCCCTGCAGTACATTAGGGTGCTGATTATGAACTGTTTAAGGAATGCATGTAAAAGGGTTTTGAGTTAGTCACTGAGGCTTATCGGCAAACATTCAGGAACTACAAAAATGAAGCTGGATAAAATCATGTCGAATTTGCAAGAGAAAAAGAGCAGTTACACTGGACAACAAATTTTTACAAAAGTCATGTTACTGAAATAAAATTAGTCAATTCTTATCAATTTTTATGTGCTGAACACGAATATGACAGTCAAATTGCAAAATTGGCTCTAGTTTTTTTGTAATCTGCAAGAAATTAATGTTTACATAACGAAATGCATTCCAATAGTAAAAGGTCAACTGTAATAGCCTACCTATAAAAAATCAAGTCATTGACTACATCTTAGATTTCTTCGCCTGTCTCTTGTACAGCTGTTCGGGAGCATCTCTGAGGAGTGTCCAGCAGTAGTCAGCCAGCATTGTAGTGGACCATTTTCCATGGTATCTTTGTTCCATTTTTGCGATATCTTGATGAAAACGTTCGCCGTGTTCATCACTAACAATACCACAGTTGCTAGGAAAGAAATCCAAATGGGAATGAAGGAAGTGAATCTTTAGAGACATATTGCAGCCAAGTTTCTTATACTTCATCAACATGTCTTCTACTAGTTCCTTATAGTTTTCTGCCCTAACATTTCCGAGGAAGTTTGTAGAAACTAGGCGAAAAGCATTCCATGCTTGTTTCGCGTCACCTTCCAGCAAGTTGTTGAACCGGTCATCTTTGAAAAGCTCTCGAATCTGAGGACCCACAAAATCTCCCTCTTTAATCTTTGCTTCGCTGAGTCGAGGGAATTTTTCATGCAGGTATCGGAATGCTGGCAAAGTCCGGTCAATGGCTTTCACGAAGTTCTTCATCAAACCTAGTTTGATGTGAAGGGGTGGTAGCAAGATTTTCTGAGCCTCAACCAGAGCTGGGTGTTGGATATTCTTCTCTCCAATGGCTACATTCTGCCTGTGAGTCCATTCCTTCCTCATGTAGTGCATTTCCCTTGCTCGGCTATCCCACTCGCATAAGAAACACATGTATTTTGTATATCCTTGCTGCAGTCCCATTAAAAGGGCAACTACCTTCAAATCACCACAGAGGTTCCAGCTGTACTTGTTATACTCAATGGAATTCAGTAGCTGCCTTAAGTTATCGTATGTCTCTTTCATGTGGACAGCATACGCTACTGGAATAGATGGAAGAATGTTTCCATTGTGCAAAAGCACAGCCTTGAGACTCAGTTTCGAAGAGTCCACAAATAGTCTCCATTCTTGTGGGTCATGAGTGATTTTTAAAGCATTCATGAGGCCCTCAATATCGGAACAGAATATCAGATTACTTTCCTTTCTGAAGAAAGGCTCCAATTGCTGGTGGCGCTTTCGATATGCAGTAATTGTGACATCTTCTTCTAGAAGATTCCATTGTTGGAGTCTTGATCCTAGCAATTCTGCCTTGTTCTTTGATAAGTCCAAATCACGAATCAGGTCATTTAGTTCTTCCTGTGTTATTCTGTGTGGGGTTGATGATGCACCACAGTGAAAATCTGGATCACTGCATGCTGATGGACCAGGAGAAGAACAGGTCGACTCACCTTTGTCTTCGTCAGATGAATCAAGAGAATATTCTGCTGGAGGTTCTGGAATAGGAAGTCCCTCACCATGTGGAACTGGTCTCAATGCAGACGGAATGTTTGGGTAGACTATTCTCGACTTCTTTCGCTTCGTTATTCCGCCGGAAAGAGGAGGAACCAAGCAGAAGTAACAGTCATTTAGGTGGTTGCTTGGCTCTCTCCACACCATTGGGACTGCAAACGGCATTGATGACCTTTTGCAATTCAACCACTGTGAAAGCTGTGTTGTACATGTAGCACAGCATATATGCGGAGCCCAAGGCTTGTCTTGGTCACCAACCTTGCATCCGAAGTAAAGATGATATGCCTTCTTCACTTGAGAATTGATACTTTTCTTCTGGTTGGCAAATGTCACTTCCCCACAAATATAGCAAAAATTGTCCGCGGTATTAACACACTTTCGAGGCATTACTGTTCTTTATTGTACGTAAATGGATAAAATAATAAGTTTTATGTAACAGTAGCTTGAACTGTCTCGCACAACGTCTAAAATATTTTAAATGCTGAACCTATCTGATTGGGCTTTATATAGTACACTGCTTACGTCAGCTTCAGCAGCCGCCTGGCATTAGTATAATAGGCCTACACATGTATAGTACACTGCTGACGTCAACTTACTTCAGCAGCCGCATGGCATTAGTATTGCATTGCATCAGAAAATGATGCAATCAACTGTGGATGATGTGAGCATGATGGTATTATGCAATGTTACATCATTATTCCGGATGTTGCTGCAGTCCTACTGGAGAAATTTACACAGTGAAACATAGAAAATGAGGTATATGAATATCTTCAAAACGAGAGCCAATACAAATTTTTCACGGTTATATTCGTGTTCGGCACACCAAAATACTACAGATTAGGGCCTTTTCAAGTCAGTAATGATTTCACTGTTGACCAGTGTTATTAGACAAAAAGAAAGTTTCTCAAGATTAAGAAAATCTCAGAAAACTCGAATTGTTTGGAAGGTTCAAGAATTGTGTCCACAGTGAAATTAAGACTATTTTAATAAGCATAATGTTAAAACCTTGGAAAATGCTGCTCGTGCTGCTGACGAGTATTCCTTAGCTCATAAAGTTTCTTTTATAAGCAAGTCTTCCACTCAGCAGTCTTCCTGTAGAAAGGTGTTTCAGCCTAATACAAGCCCTTCTAAACTTCAGTCTGGTACAGCGTTGAGAAATCAAATGTCTGAAAAGTATGATCAAAGATCCTTATCTTTTCCTACGTGTACCTATTGCAAGAAGAAATGACAAGTTGTTTCTTATTGCTACAAATTGATAAAAGCAATAGAATCAAGACATAAATATTCAAAATGCTGTTATTTCTAAGAGGTGAAGGTCATGTAAGTTATTGAAAGCAATACATTTGTTTGGTCTAATAAACCACAGTCTGATTGTATTATGGAGGTTTATGAACCATGCGCGTTGAAGGGTTCTATATCACTTTGATAATGTCGTTTTTTACTCAGTTTGGCCTTCCCAAATCTGTCCATTCTGATCAAAGGTCACCTTTTTAGTCTGGAATTTTCCAGCTAAATATGCTTGAATGTGACATCCGAATATTTAAGTCAAAGTAAAATTATGATTTGATGGAACTACAGTGAAGAGAAGTTTTGAGGATGTAATAGAGTTCTGTCTTTCCTGCTCATTCTTAAAATTTTTCTTTAGGTTAGATATTACGGCCCTTACAAAGTTAAGAAGAAATTGAAATAGTTAAGTTATAATAAATGCACTCCTGGGATGTAAAGGAATTATTGGAGTACCAGTTGAGAGAGATAGCCACGTTAAGTTATAATAAATCTACTCCTGGGATGTAAAGAAATTAAAGGAGTACCAGTATGTTGAGAGATATAGCTAGGTTAATATTTCAGTTAATTTAGTTGTACCTGTCCCATTCAGTGAGTCTTCCAGCAAAGGAATGCTATCGGAGTCTACTGATTTTGGAGTGACAAATCTTCGGAAGTCAGAAATTATGAATAATCTGGCCCGACACGTTCACATTTCCAACAGCAAGAAAGGAATGAACTAAAGCAGTTATTACATGAATATGAGCACTTATTTTCGGATGTTCGTAAAAGAACAAGCACAATTTACTATGACGTTGAAATTGTGAATTCCACACCTGTGAAACAACATCCGTACATGATGTACCCTTTCAAACAGGAATACTTTGAAAAGGAAATTCAGTATTTGCTTGAGAACTATTTCATAGAACCGAGTTCACCATGTACACTTGTTCCGAAACCAGATAAAACTTTCCGCATGTGCACTGATTATAAGAAGGTGAAGAGTGACTAAAGCAAATTCATTTCCATTACAAAGAACCGATGAATGCATTGCTAAAATCTGAAATGCCAAGTATGTCATCAAGTTTGACCTTCTGAAAGGATTTTGGTAAATTCCACTGACGGAAATGGCAAAGGAAATTTCGGCATTTGTGACTCCCAATGGACTTCATCAATGTAAAGTGATGCCGTTTGGGATGAAGGGTTCGCAAAGTACTTTTGAACGTTGATGTCATCATCTAGAACGACATTGGAAAGAACATTTATCGACAATTATGAAATTCTTCGACAGGCTCACTGATGCATGTTTGACAATCAATGTATTCACAACTGAGTTTTGCCGTGCTTGTGTAACATATCTTGGACACATCGTGGGACATGGACAAGTTAAACCTATATATTCTAAGGTCAGGGCTATCTCTGAATTTCCTGTGCCTATCGGTAAAAATCAACTGGTGCGATTTTTTCGATATGGCAGGATATTACCGGAAATTTGTATCCACTTTGTCCATTATTGCTAAACCCCTGACAAATTTATTGATCAAGAAAACCACGTTTCATTGGTCTGAAAAATGTCAGGAGACTTTTGATAAGGTAAAGACCATACTTAAGAGTTCTTACATCTCCAATGTTAGCTATTCTATTAAACAGTCTGATGATGCAAGTGATCTTGGGGTTGGTGAATTATTGGTTAAAGAAGATAAAGGTGGTGTTGATCACCCAGTGTGGTAGTTTTCTAAGAAATTAAATAAGCAGCAGAGAAATTATTCTTTAATCAAGAAGGAATGTTTGGCTTTGATATTCGCATCATTACAACACTTTGAAGTTTACATTGTTTCAGCTCATTCTTCAGTTATTGTGTTTAGTGATTATAACGCCCCCGTACTTCCATCGACCAAGGGTAGAACAAACATCAGAGATTGTCAAGGTGGAGTTTGTTGTTACAGGAATATAATATTGATTATGCACATCAAGGAAAAAGGCAACTTAATAGCATATGCACTTTCACATGTATAGAAACATATTATATTGTGAAGAAATCGTTGCTTTTGCCTAAATAATTTATTATTGCCTAAGACAGCGTTATTGCCATGACATTAAGTAACCCATCTGCAGCTGAGACTGAGTCGAAAGTGTCCTCTATGGTGAACGACACGCACATTAACTACAGTCACAATACAACAAGATCATCTTCCCAAAGTACTATTTTGTCTCATAAATTCATCTTCGTAAAACACACAAATATAATCAATATCCTGCTTACCTGCTTGAGTCATTAAAAGCCGATTGCCTGTGTCTGTGTATGATTAATTTCTGCGTAGACATGAACAAGATTAACAATATCATTACATTAAAATGTTCCTCTTTTTATAACAGCAAATTAAATGATGTAAACAACGAATCCGTTGGAGAAACAAAGATGTGTATCCAGAACGAATGAACAAAGCGATCGTTCAATTCTGTTTAAATTTGATTAAAGAATATTTATAAAGCAAAAATGATACATGTAGCTTTATCACGTCAACACTTTGGGATATGTATTACATTTTTTGTCAGGGCAGTCCAAAGCATTTGACTCAGTTTATATACAAGTCATATCGATAATTATGGGTCAGACGCGTTGCTCAGAGCTAACTCAAGGAAATGTATGGCAAGACAAAAATATATCCTTGCAACCCAAGCAAATGTATGGTAAACATTAACATGTATCTTTGTAACCCAAGCAAATGTATGTTAAAACATGACGATGCATCCTTGTAACCCAAGTAAATGTATGGTAAATATGAGCATGTGTCCTTGTAACCCATACTTACATTTGTAATTCAACGTATAGCAAAAGTACTGTACATATCAACAAACATCATTGTAACCTAAGTAAAAAGGATAAGCAAATCACTATTCTAGTGACATATGTGATTTCCCGATGGAATAATGTCATAAACACGTTACACAAATAACCAACTGATCATTTTCATATACGTATTGCTTTTAAACTAGAAGAGCACCAACGTAACGAAGTAACGTAGACTAGTATACACAGCTAGTGTCTGCAGCAAGAGGAATAACTGAGAAAGCTTCAAAATACAGAGGGAAAATACTGATTGGAAAACGAAACCGATCCCAGTGTTGTCATCTGTGTAAACGTTCAGTTGAAATCGAATATAAAGGGCTATGGCCACATATTTCTAATCGGATAATGAAATATAATATGGTGAAATATTAATGAAGGTTTCTATAATTTTAACACTGCCTGTCACGAATCGTATATGACCGCCTGATTGGATAGTGTAGGATATCAAATTAGAAGCTTTTCTTTTAGGCAGAATCGACAACATATTGATTAAATAATCGAGTATCCTGGTCTGAACTGTAAAATTTGTCAAAATCAGTTTAAAGCATTGAAGGTACAGAAGCATATAATCTGACAGTTTTTTAAGACAAAAATGAAGGGAATGGGGATTTAAGTTTATTTTACATTATTGTCATGATCTTAAGCTCAACGGTTCAGTATCCACAATAAAACAAAATACAAACGAACAATCAAAAAGATGACGCGTTTTCTCTGCAACTGCGGAATTAGGCAAGCTGTCAAAAGCGGAAATAAATACTTATTTGAATTAAAAGTAGTAATTGTCAGAGAAACGGATAACGGCAATCACATGCACTGGAATAGGGGTCAGATATAAATGGTTCAGTATATGTTACATAACTTTTGTTAAGACCGCAAATTCCCTATCTCTATGCATTAAAATGACACCAAAAATAACTGACTGTAAAGACGTACTAGTATCAGCCTTGATTCAGTAATTTAATATACTAAAGGAACGTGATTCAAAGCTCACTAACCATAACGATAATTCCGAGAAGAAGTATTGATACATATTTGCAATGAACTGGTCCGACATCGGTAGTAATCGAGCGATTTATCAGCGTCTTCACTAGAGAAAGGTCTTCTAAGGTCATCGACTTCCATTGATAATTACCAGAAGTACGGTTGACACCTCCTCAATCTAGCTGACTTTTCCTTCCTGTTTGTGTTAGGTTAGAAATGAGTCATCACATTCATGGACCAAGAACCCAGTCTTTTCCATACTATTTTGTAAATTGATTTATCTCAGACGTTCTTATCGGAATGGTGGCAGAATTATTGTTTTCGGAGGTCAGTGATGAGGAGGACAACGTAGGCGTAAATCAGTTTCCTCATACAAACGGTTAAATACGGTGTATAGGATGATGTTTTATTCAGAATATCCTCGTGAAGAACAATGCAGTTCATTTTACTATGGCAGTTGGGCTGTTCTGTACGTTTGTAAAGGTTTGCGCTCTTTTTCAAACACATTCTGCAAACATGCATTGGTTTGTAAATCAGATAACTAACGCTAATTGTAAGATGCAGTGTCATTAGGTTGACAAATTATAGTAACGTCCCAATTTCAGACTAGCCTTTTTGTTACAAATCATGGTTTATTCGGGTTTCAGAAATGAAGGTAGTTAATGGCATCATGTTCAATGTAGTTAATAATGGCATCGTACTCAGCGGAGCTAAAAATGTAAACGTACTCATTGTAGCTAATAATGGCAACGTACTCAATCTAGCTAATAATGGCAACGTACTCATTGCAGCAAATAATGGCAACGTACTCAGTGTAGTTAATAATGGCAACGTACTTAATGTAGCTAATAACGGCTACGTACCCATTGTAGCTAATAATGGCAACCTACTCAGTGTAGTTAATAATGCAACGATCTTAATGTAGGTAATAATGGCAACGTACTTAATGTAACTAAAAATAGCAAGGTAATCTCATGATCCCACAAAAGCAAATTGCTTATTATTTGTAGTAATTACAACGTGCTCAGTGTATATAATAATGGCAGTGCACTCTGTGGAGCTAACACAGGTAACGTACGTAGTGCAGCTAATAATGGCAACGCACTCAGTGAAGCGAAGGCAAATCGTTCGATGTAGCTAATAATGGCAACGTGCTTAGTGTAACTAACTAAATTGTGACATGTACCGTTGCTGTGATGTTGAATATTGATCCATGTCATTCATCCATTAAACGTTGCTAGTTGAGTTAATGTATGTGTTGTAAGTAAAACATTACCGTTTTATATTTAAGTCTCTTACTCATCTGTGTTAAATGTTTGGATTTTTATATAAGCTCTTTTTAGGAAATATCATCGATCATGTCAACCCGTATGCATGTTGCTTGATTCGTGTTTCATTGCGCCTGTATCCTGTTCTCTTTGACGCCTGACGAATGTGTTAGCATTTCCTTTGATACGTCAACAAGGATATTACATTACAGTGAAGCTTTCAGATCCTGGATGCCGGCGCAGAGTAGGTGAAGAGTAAGTCGGTCAAACGTTAGAACTGTTTAGCTAATGGACGTATGATTCTAACCCGAATACTGTCTACATCATTTGAGGTTTATTTATCAAATGTTGTGTGATTTTTCGCGAGGTAACAGTGCAAGAATAGATTTTCCCAATGTGTAAATATTCGGTTTAGAATGACGTGGAAAATCGGTATATTCATAAAAATTGAATTATGGGTCAATAACTCGATGCGATGAGGCTGAAATACGCTCATACGAAGACCAGGTTTATGTGGTTGCATCTTTGTGGGACAGAGTCTGACTCCAAAAAACATTATCAGAATTTGATAAAATTAAAGGTAGAGTGATTACAAGTATTTATGAGTAATCGAAGTATATCATGGGGAATAACTCTAGGTAATATACCTAGAATCTGGCCAAAGTCGAAGTCGCATAAGTTTGATAGAAACAACTTACTACAGATTTCAATGAATTCCAACAACAGATACAGAAACCAGAGAGTTCGAATGCTTAGATAAAATTGAAAAGTAAAAATCCCAAAGCCGTGGGGTTCAACAAATGTTACGTAAGATTGTAACTGGAAATGTTCTTAGGAGGTGGAAACCCCATATCGTACAGTAAGAACACGGAAAGCACAGAATCACCTGTAAATTTCATAATTTATACATATTAACTCTACATGACTTGAGGTTATTTACTGGTGGTAAATGTCACACCGTTATACTTAACGGCGATTGCGCATGTTACCTTTAGATGCCCATCTACAGGACTTGGTAATACTTACGAGATCTACATGTATTGCTACACTAATTATGTTTCAAATATATTTAATTCAGATATCTACATTTAATACTACAACACTAAGTTACGTATATATTTCCTTCAACTCTTTACATTTTTAGAAGATCCAGTTAATTAGTT
The DNA here is from genome assembly GCA_028554795.2 of Sinohyriopsis cumingii. Taxonomy (NCBI): domain Eukaryota; kingdom Metazoa; phylum Mollusca; class Bivalvia; order Unionida; family Unionidae; genus Sinohyriopsis; species Sinohyriopsis cumingii. Next base: position 17,233,921 of record CM068839.1, on the reverse strand, counting down.
CTAAGTTTAGATACACCAGGAAAATGTTTGTGATTTTATGCACCACCCTGCACAACATAAAACAATACTTGTGACTGAATGAAATGACTGGAAAGCGAATGTCAGGTAACTTTAAAGAACCGGCCAACCCACCTTTCTTTCCAGACACCCCTCCCAAAAGAAACACCTGCTTACTTTGTCATCCCAGACAAGAGTCAGGACGATAAATCCAAGGTACAAATTATTTGTCTACACAGCGGAGGTTCGTGTTTTTTATAGGCTACAAATGGGAAGTTCAAACACAGCCTTAATTACTATACGCTCTTCCTTTATATGTTTGAACCAGTCATACTACACTTTTATAAATAAGTGATTGTTTCATGTGTAAAGATCATTTGCATTTAATATTAGTTTGTTTTTAAAAAAATATTTATATCTTTTGAAATGATAAAAGGTTTGTCTAAAATCTCCACCCAGGATATTGCTCTGGAAATTAGAAGTCGCTTATGTGTTCAGTTTGGAATTATTTAATGTTTCCTTTGACGACCACTAGTCAATATTCTTAGACCCACTGTCTTGAACGTTTAGAAACCTTGAATCCTTTGGAATTAAATTCAGCAAAACACCACATTCGAGTGTTATAAAGAGTCGGAGGGAAAACTTAGTCTGATATAGCGGATGAATGCGTCTTTGTCTGAAGACCTCAACGCTTCCTTACACAATAGCAAACTCGATGTTACCGCCGACTCAGGACAAAACAGGTGTATATTTGAGTGTGGTTAACCTGCTGCCATACAATTGTTTGAAGACTACACGTGGTTTTGGTGCTACTGAGTTTTGAACCTAATATTTTAACATTGATTGGACAAACACAACAGGATGATCAAGGCTCCAACCCACGAACTTTGCATTAAAGGATTTCCCTTTAAAGTCCACATGTTAGTGAGAGTCGTGTTTTTAGCATATCTCACTGAGTATAATTCTGACATACATTATAAATTATTTAAATGCACAATTGCATCTTCTTTTGTTCTATGTGGACTGATTTTAGCAGCATAAAACAAAAATAAACCTTTTCATGTCATGCACTCACTTTACAGGTTGAAGTCAAAATTCAGCTTCTAATGGCACTGACAAATGTAATAACACAGTTCGTCTTGGAGGCTTCTGTTGCGAGAATATACTTCGTCGCGTGCTTTGTCGTACTGAACCAGGAGTTCCATTAATTAGATTAAGCTTTGTGATGGGCATTAACGTGTGGCATTTTGGTCTGCCAGAGAATCTAGAACAGTAATGCATAAACATCAAATGCAAGTGCCATATTGCATTAGACTTTCACACGGCTAAAAAAAAATGCAGCTTGTTTAAGTAAGCCGATAACCTCCCACACTTCAATTTATACAATTGATGTAAGACTATGTTTTCTTTATTTTTACTTTGGAACTTTTGTTTTTACACATGAGACTAATTTATCGAAGCTAAACTCAGATGGTTTTCATTTAAAACCCTTGTGATGCCATCGCCATATGAAAATAAAGGAGGAAAGAAAAAGGAACAACATTCAAGAAAAGTCAATAGCTGGTATAGTATAGATGTTTAAATAGCTATTGCGGGGTTTTAGAACACTATTGTCAGGATAATACGTTCATTTTGAAAGTAATAATATTGGTTGAAAGATTATTTAGTCCTTTATTTTCAAAATTTACAACCATGTATTTCATTTTTGCCATTTCTGAAAGAGAAATATTGTCAGTTCTTGGTACCTATCATTATGCGATCACATATATATTTGTTTGAAGATTAAAGCAAACAGAGTCTTACAACGTATGTTTTTTTTAATGTGAAATGGAAGTTATTTCAAACATGTTATGCAGAATGAAAAATGACAGCACTAGCACTGTATACGGGTAAACAATCGAATGATGATGATATCTAATATAGATGCCTGTGAGAGAAAGGATGTTTTGTTGCAATATGTATGCTCTGATAATCAAAAGAATCTCCATTAAAAAAAACATCTTATATGAAATAGATCTGCTGCAGTGTGTTGACCCATGGATGAAACATCGAATTCAATGCATAGTCGTGCTCCACTTAGTGTTCTCTCTCTCAGACACACTCTTGTTATCTTTTGCAAGGAAAGATGTTTGTAGTCGGTCTCATGAAAATCATAGTTTGTTTTCACAGCATAAAATCTGTCAACATTCTTATGTGACAAGCCTTTGCCCCTCACAGAAAATGGAGCTAAACCGTATTATGTTACACTTTTTGGTAATTAATAGGAACAAATTTAAATGGGAATCAGTTAACGTTTCGAAAGATTTATAAACTTGTATCCACAAAGTGTTTACTTTATCCGACCCGTATCGGTAATCTATGCTTTTAGAAGGCTTTATCATATTCGGTAATTCAACAAAGGGTATTGTTTGTGACCAGGTGTTTGTTACAATGTTTTTGTTTGACTAAACTGTTGCGAAAATATTGTAGCAATAACTCATGCAAGACTTTAAATAGCGATATATGATGGTATATTTGCAAATATTGCCTAAAGTGTTTGAAATCTATGAAAATGTGAAATAAAATATGCAAAACGTCACGTCTCACATGTCTTACTTGTGAAAAACTTAAACATTAGTAGATTTATGTAAATGTGCACCAGTGTCAATAGGAAAACTGTTTTCCGTAGGCACGACAGGTCAACAGGTGAGGCAAACCATTAATAACAATAACACATCGACACGACCGGACGGTTTTAGAAAGAGAAAAATACATTGGAAAAGGGAGAAAGTTCAAAAATTTGTTAGAGACGTTTTGTAAAGTGTTAGCAAAAAGAACGGCAGACAGAAATTCAACACATGACGCAATTATTATTCGATATATCAGAATGATTAGCTCAATAGACGTATTTATGACATATTGACATACTTTACGTATTGATAACTTGACTAACTCACTACACGTATGACGACTTTATTTAGCCACTAAACACATTGATGACTTAATTAAATCATACACGCATTGATGGTTTGGTCTATTCAGTACACGTATTGACTACTTAGGTGACGCACTACACAGCTGATGATTTGATACAATTTCTATATGAATTGATGACTTGATCAACTGGCAAAACTTATAATCAATAATTATTGATGATTTGATCAGCTCACTTCACGTATTGATAACTTTATTATCGCATTACAGGTATGACGACTTGATTTACCCACTAAACGTATTGATGATTTGATCAACTCACTACGTGTACTGATGACATTATAACCTCACTCGCATAATGATGAATTGAAGAACTCACTGCACGCTTTGATGATTGGTTAACTAGCTACACTTGTTGATGACTTGATCAAATGACTATACGAACTGATAACTCCATCATATCACTACATGTATTGATGACTTGTTTAACTGTTTCCATTCACTGAGGAATTCACCCACGTATTAATAACTTGTTAAAGCCATTACCATATTTATGACTTGATTATCTCACAACATGTTTTGATGAATTGATGAACTCACATCACGTATTGATGACTTGATTAATTCACGACATGTATGGATGACTTTATTACAAACGAATATCTGAAAGCAATGTATAAAAAGTAATGATCACAAGTTTATATGCAGAAATTATGCAAAAATGTATTTCCAGGATGGAAAAGAAAGCATAACAATAGTCAAAAACTATCAGTTACTTAGGAGAAAAAATTGAAGGTTTCGCAGTTACATATCAGAAACCGAAGAGAAGACTGATTCATTTGGAAGGAATAACATCACAAACTCAGCCAATTAGATGTTACTGCATCCAGCTGAGTTCCCTTAGACAATATCTGATAGTCTTTCTCCAATTTTCTTTGCTGGAGACATGTTGACCAGTAAAAGCGTTACTCGTATTGATAAGATAGCACCATAAAAGACTTAACAGAAAATTAAAGTGTTATGGAGAACAGAGCATACAGTAAGATTATCTGCACCCAAATTTAAGGTCATCTTATTCAGAAGCTCCTTTTACCAGACATTGTCGCATGATCTCATCTCAGTTCTTAATATTGCTGACCTAATCTCAGGTCTTAATACGGTTAACTTAATTCATGTATGTGTGACTTAATCATCTATCTTAATATGGTTGACATTATCTCATGTCTTAACATGGTTGACATAATCTCAGACTTTAATATTGTTGATCTAATGTCAGGTCTTAATATGGTTGACCTAATCTCAAATCTTAATATATCTGACCTAATCTCAGGTCTTAATATGGTTTGTCCATTTTATCTCTTGGCAAAAATACAAGTACTCTTGGTGTGTAATTACCCATAATTAATGCAGTGGAAGTCTTAGACAATCATTTAAAATATATAAAGAAATCATAAATATGTCAAAAAGTCACGAAATCAAAAAATCAACATGCACTATTTATCTAATGACCTCTAATTATTGCATATCATCAATCAGACGGCTTATAGAACATCTTGTTATTTGTCTAATTTGCTTGTCTAAATCAATTAGAGAAATGGGAAACAAAGTCAATACGATCTGACATCTGACTTCAAAAGTTATACAAGAAATAAAATTCTTTGTATTTACTTTGCCATAAGCGTGTGGATTAGTGTGCATTGTTTACTGACATGTTATTGAATTCGTTTTGTATAAAGTTACATATAACAAGTGCATATTATTGATTTGCTTTTGTGCAATATAGCATGTAACATGTGTATACACTGGATTTGCTTTTGCGTAACGTAGAATATAACGTGTATATTATATATTTGCATTTGTGTAACATAGCATGTAACATGTGTATACACTGGATTTGCTTTTGCGTAATGTAGAATATAACGTGTATATTATATATTTGCATTTGTGTAACATAGCATGTAACATGTGTATATACTGGATTTGCTTTTGCGTAATGTAGAATATAACGTGTATATGATATATTTGCATTTGTGTAACAGAGCATGTAACATGTGTATACACTGGATTTGCTTTTGCGTAACGTAGAATATAACGTGTATATTATATATTTGCATTTGTGTAACATAGATGTAACATGTGTATTGTAATGAGTTGCTTAATCTACACTTTTCGCACGTGTCAGATTTTATTTATTTGTAAGGAACGAGAACGTACTGTAATCAGCGGTACATGCCATTTTCTAATTATTATGACTTTTATAAGTGTGTCTTTGTATACATCCTTGATGCTATTCCGTATATTAGTAAAAAAGAAGAAGCTATTCATTCATAAGATCATGTGATTGATTCAGCATGTGTCTAAGCCGCTCTTTTATATAATCATTAAGCTGCGTTGTTCTGGTCCTCGAGACGTGTGTTATATTTATAATAAAATTAAAAATGAACCCCATTTATTGTCTAAACGTTGTTAGCAAGAAATACATTATTAGAGTCAGAAACTTGGATAAGTTCGGAAGATAAGGGATGAGGGAACTAAAGACTTTCGCACCTTCTAGGAAAAAGAATATTCTGACCGTGTGATATAGGTGTGGATAAATGGATTTATGTTTATCCTTAAGGCATTACTTCGAGCCATCAACTTGTCACTGTGTTACTAACCGCTGTAGCTTGACATCTTCTAGGCCTGAAATACGAAACTTGGCATGCCCAAATGAAAATCAACACATCATAGCGCGATTCTCTATAGTTTGTCAAACGCAAGTCTGAACAAGGGTAACACTTGAATTGTCATGATTTTTCTGTTTATTTTATATCTCTGTTTATATTATATTTTCACTTGTCGCGTCATTATCTTTACTCGAATCAGTTCCATATATCTATTTAGAGTATCTATAATTTATTATTTTCATTCCAGCCTTAATTATATGACCAGATGTATTCAATTTGCTTTTTCCTTCCGCAATCTATAGCGTGATTTCATGCATAGATGTATTGAACTTGTTGTTATGTATCTGTGCACAGTATTTATAAACTTTTCGTGTGAGAATTTAAGTTTAAGTATTTACATGGATAATATAATAATATAACAATAATGGCAATACTGATATGTATGCATATTAATATGTAATGATATTTATGTGTATTAATATATATATATATATATATATATATATATATATATATATATATATATATATATATATATATATATATATATATATACATATTGAATATGAATGTATATTTATATGATGATATCTATGTATATTAAATAGTGTTATATTCCAGACTAGAGGAGTTATCCTTCTTACATTTGTATCGAGTATGAGTCTTACATTAAGTAAAAGACAGAAGGTACATCCAGTTATTTAAATTGTTATTTTTGTTCCTGTCTTGTGATTAACTAAATTTCTCAGTGCGGGATAGGCTAGGGATGAATCTACAGTGGAGAAATTGTCCAACCATAATCGCTGATATAAAAGATCTATAACAGCTATGAATGGTGATAGTCATTTCTATGCCAGCATGTATTGCTCTATGAATTGCGAGAGTCATTTCTATGCCAGCATGTATTGCTCTATGAATGGTGATAGTCATTTCTATGCCAGCATGTATTGCTCTATGAATTGCGAGAGTCATTTCTATGCCAGCATGTATTGCTCTATGAATTGCGAGAGTCATTTCTATGCCAGCATGTATTGCTCTATGAATGGTGATAGTCATTTCTATGCCAGCATGTATTGCTCTATGAATTGCGAGAGTCATTTCTATGCTAACATTCGTTACTTTATGAATTGTGTGATTCCTCTTTAGATGTCATTATTCATTACTCTGCGATTTGTGAGAATTATTTCTATTTTACCATTCACTACTCTGTGAATTGCGAGAGTCACTTCTATGCTAGCAATACCTTTTTAATGAATTGTGAGAGTCCTTTCTATGCTATTATGTCAGGGTGGAAAATACTATAGAAACGATTAACTTAAATCTCAGTATATGTTGCAGAAAGTTTAATATCCTAAATAGTTCAAACCACCATATTCTTACATGATCGTGCGGATTCCGACTGGTTTTTGACGTATTGCACTTTTGAGACCTCAGCTGTACTCAAGCATTTCAGTAGGTTTCTTTTATATTTAAAACCTTTTAAAAAAAAAACTTTTTTTATGGATGATGTAAGACTAACGTCAATACAAGGTTTGCATCTTGCAAATGAAAATGCATAATGACAGTATAGGGTTTGCAGACTGCAAATGTAAGAATAACGACAATACAGGATTTGCTGTGTGCAAGTGTGTGTGTGTGTGTGTGTGTGTGTGTGTGTGTGTGTGTGTGTGTGTGTGTGATTTGGATTTGTAACGTAGTTTTAACAATGTTCCAGTCAGTGTGGCAGTTCACAGTGATGTCTAGCACTGAGGCATCATGCCTCAGACATGTAGCATGATGTCCCACCCAAACACATTATCCTGACACCAGGCAGACCAGTCCTAACACTATCCTATTAATGTGGAGCGCCAAGAGAGGCAGCTGTTAGTAATATTTTTTTAAGTCTTTGGTGTGACTCGGCTGGGGATCAAACCCACAACCTCCCGCATCTGAGGTGGACGCTCTAACCATTAGGTCACCGGAGTGTATGCAAGTGTACGAATAACGACAATACATGGTTACCTAGTGCAACTGTAAGAATAACGACAACACAGGATTTGATGTGTGCAAATGTGAGAATATCGACTATACAGGGTTTGCTCTGTGCAAATGTAAGGATAAGGACGATAGATGGTTTGCTGTGTGCTACTGTAAGAACATCGACAACACATGATTTGTAGAGTGCAAATGTAAGAGTAACGACAATACAGGTTTTGCAGTGTACAAATGTAAGAGTAACGACAATACAGGTTTTGCAGTGTACAAATGAAAGAATAATGACAATACCGGGTTAGCTTTGTGCAAATGTAAGAATAAAGGACAGTACATATTTTTCCTTGTGAAAATGTTAGAGCATTCAGAAATGACTTGAACCGATCCAGCTTAGGTCCTTTCCACGTGCTTAGAAAGTGCGTGCTCATATCTGACAACGTTTGATCCCAGGATAAGATTTAACTTGACATTGTGAGATATATGCTACACTTCTGCATGATTTAGAAATTGACACTACCTTCCAGTAATCACATATGTAAATATGTTTAGTAAGATTGTATATGAAACGGTGAGATGATTTTCTTAATTGTATTTCCAATACTCATGCAACTTACACGAACGACATGACATTTTGACGTGATGCTTAGAATGGAGAGCTCGCCTATCAGAAATGCTATACACATTTGCAGTCACCTCCCAACACAAGAGATTTGGCTTCACAGATTCACGCTACCAATGCATTTGGTAAACTCATTACAGTAAATATAGAATTCACCATTTACGCTACAATACTATTATCTTCGAATGAGTATGCTGGGAGAAAATGATCTGGTAGATTTGATTTCTGATTGTTTCTTCTCGTTTAGCGGTCAATACACTAACCTACAACCTCAACCACTATTAAGAGGGAACGTTCATGGATAATAGAAACGAGGATAAAATGAAAACCAAATATTCATACTTGTGTAGAATTGGATATTAAACATCTATCAGAATAATTCTGATATGAAAGCTAAAATCAGAATTTCATAACATTTTCATTATATTTGTAAACAATATTCTATATTAACTAGTATTTAATTAAAAAGTACAAGCCTTAGATTATTGAATTTAATTTTAACCTAATATATTTTATATTTTACAAGTTTCAATCACATTGAAAATTTAATCATGAAATAAACTTGAAATATTGAATTAAAAATATGGAGGTGCCGATTTCGTTGCTAACATTGACAGGAAAGCTAAAGAGGTTATTTTGTTTCAGATCTATCGTAAAAAAATATACTGTAGGTGTAACAGTAAGTAGTATTAGTAATGTTCAACATTGTAATGATTACAGTTTTAAAATGTTATTGGCTTTCATGTGCTAGTGATACCAAAAAGTAATCTTAGATCTTATCTCGTTATAATAACAATGACTTTCCCAGTCACATTCGTATTTCAACATTATCGTTTTCAAGAAATGCACTTGACTGGTTTCCAAGCAATGCACCTAAATGTTTTCCGACAATGCATCTGAAAATAGAAGAGTTCGCATGCAAACCAAAGAGGCATTTTAAACATTTTGAACAACGAAACGTAAATTAATAAATTTTTAATTTTATACATTGATTTTAATACCTGACATTTTTGTTGAGTTTGGATTGTATGTATAATGTAGATTTGCTCTTCCGATAGTTTGCTCATGTTGACATGTATTCCAGGTTGAGTTTGAAAAAGAACACTACCAGGAATCATAAAAATAACGCTCTGGAACAATAAGGATCACGGTCGGCATTTCAGGACATCAACATCGTCGTCGTCGTTATTATTATTATTATTATAAAACCATGGTATTGAATAACACAGTGCAGAACATATCATTACCTTTAATCAAATTTAAAACTTGGGGTCTAGAGGGCATCTATTGTTTAATGACATCAGAAATCTGCAAGAGAAAGTTATGACTGTTCAGCTGATTTAAAACTTCAGTTTATATCCATATGTGCACACAAAGAAATTACACTTTGGAAAGAGCTTATTTTATGTATTTGGAAACGGATTTGACAGTGATATTAGTTTAAGTATCGGGACGCGGATATAATTGATGTTGCTGTGTGCTTCTGATAGCGGATTTGGCAGTGATATAGTTACGTATTGTGTCTTTGGAAACGGATTTGACAGTGATATTGGTTTGTGTCTCTGTAAGTAGATAAAAATTATGTTTTTGTGTGCCTCCTGGAGCTGATTTGACAGTGATAATAGTTTATTCTCTTGTAACGGATTTGACAGTTACATTGATGTTTGTCTCCTGAAACAAGTTTGACAGAGATATTGTAAAGTGTCTCCGGAGACCGATTTGAATGACATTGTCATTTCTGTGGAAAGGGGTTTGACAGATTGTTGTTATGTCTTAGGAAATGGATTTGACAGTGATACTATTCAAATCATAACTGCCAATAAAGAAATTAAATATCGTTAATGCTCACGGAAAGCATACAATGTCTGAGCATGCGAGAGACTTTGAGATCTTGTATCGACCAACCACGGCGTATGTTACTTTCAAAATGTAACCTTGTATACGCCGAGACCGGAAACTAAAACTTAAATAAATACTCAGGGCTGTTAGATCTTCAGGTCTTCCCTAATATCGAGTTCCACTACGTGCTACGAATAGTGAATTCCATTTCTAGGATGTCAAAGTACTTCATCAAAAGTCAAAATGTGTGTTAAAGAACTTATTTACAAAAAGTGGAACAATAATAGTTCATTCTTTAGTTTTAATAATATTTCTGGGAATCTATTTCAGGGTTATAAGAAATTGGTGCTGAACACAGACTCTGACCAAGCGCGCGACATCTGTTTGGTTGTTGTTTTGATGTTAGGTCAAAAATGCGTAATTGTGAGAGAGTTTTTGTCATCATTGTATTTTGATTGATATGTAATAGTTACACAAATAAACCAAATTCGGATGGTATGGATATTCGGATTTAATAGTCTGCTATGTGGTGATAAACATTTGTCATCGATCCACATCACGAGTTTTAATTTCGCAAGAACCCATGTTTCCTACGAATCAAAGACAAATCGAAATACCAATATCGTCAATCTACGAATCAAAGACCACTCGTAATACCAACAGTCAAACTACGAATCAATGCCACTCGTAATACCAACATAGTCAAACTACGAATCAAAGACCACTTGTAATACAGATGTGGTCAAACTATGAATCAAAGACCACTCGTAATACCAATATGATCAAACTACGAATCAAAGACCAATTGTACTACCAATGCGGTCAAACTACAAATGAAAGACCACGTGTAATACCAGTATGGTCAAACTATGGACGATGGCTCTGAGCAATGTAAATCTTGTTGCAAAAAGTAATTTATTGCACACGTTACGAATCCTTAAAAGCTTAATTTTCTCAGCCGGTAGAATACATACTATTAGCAATAACCTAATTCGTACTTGTAAAATGCATGGTTAGACTGCAAGCAAAGGAAAAGCAGCTTATGCGACATCATGTGAAAAAGAAAGCCTTGTAATAACACTGATTAATATGTATTATAAACATTGCATGAATAGAGTTTTAAACACCTGATACATTAAAATACCAAGATACTTAATAGTTTCAAAATGATAATTTATAAAAGCATTAATTTTAAACACTTAATAATTATAAAAAAATTTCATTAATTGTGATAAATAAAATGCATGTAAGTGCAAGACGAATAAATCTTAATTGGACATATGATACTTATATATTTTTTATAAAGCTAGAACAGTGTTTTCATTTGGAACGGAAATACACATTTCACTGTTCAAGATTAACCTGAATGAAGAAGCAAATTGTTCTACTTGTTTGGACAAGCTGCTTACCAATTGCTTTGGGATATGAAGGATGAAACAATGATAAAAAGTATATATATATATATATATATATATATATATATATATATATATATATATATATATATATATATATATATATATATATATATATATATATATATATATATACACTGAATCTTTATTTAACAAAACAGCAGTTTCTAAATCATTCAGGTCAAGAATCAATGAACATATTAACCTTTAACTAAGTTTACTAAATAAATTTCAAACATAAGAGCAAATTAATCAGGGTTTTGTTGGAATGCACAAAATAGAGCTCTCTTATTATTGGCAATATCTGTTAGACTGATGAATTATTAAATAAACCTAACACAACGGTTTGCAATATTGATGTTATGTTTGAAGCCCCTCCGTTCCTTGTCACTTTTTCAGACCCACCACTCTTCAAGTCAAGTATATGAAATAGTGATCTGGTTCTTGAATATCAATTTACCTTAATCTTTTATCGCCGACAAAAATTGCTTCTTTTCACTATCTGCGGCAATGTATCAAAATACTACTCAAAAAAATTGAAATTGAAAGTTTAGTAAGTGAATAAAGGAATCACATGCTACTCATATAAAAATGATAAGCATTTAACATTATTGTAAACGTAAGTGTATCCCATTTTTCAAACCGTTACAAAAATGTCATAAATAGAGGATTTCAAATGGATCATGTATTAATATTGAATTTATGAAACGAATTTAATAATGCCCAGTTTTTTCAAGCCTTAAAGAGTTTTATAATTTTAGTATTTAATCATTACCCATTTGAGATTCCTTTTATCACATAGTTTTTGTTTCAGTAGAAATTATTTAGATAGAAAGAGGAGCTAATAACTTCGTTTATTATGACAGACGCTCTAATTTTCATGTGTTGTGCGTAAAACGTAGTCCCAAACAAAGTTGAAATAGTACAAGTAGATTATGTATTTGTGTTAGCTATACTTAAAAAAATAAGCGTCAATCAAAGAACAGAACATTTTTTTCGAATAAACAAGAACATATTTCAACACAAAATGTTCAGTGCGAGTGATGTCACATTGTTTGATGCGGTGCACGATACTTTTGAGTTGACCTACACATCATAGTGCCAGTGTTTACCTTGAAATTCTGCAACACAACTAAACATTACATTGTTGCGATATTTTTGTGAAAAGAAGGTTACTGGATGCAGAAATACATATATTTACTGTAATGTATTTATGACCGGATATTTGCAGCATTTGATTTGGAACATTAGACTGTAACAGTAAGACGTAAACAAATCTCGTTTTGAATAAATATACTGTGGTTGGATAAAGTTCTGTCAGTTGGTGAGACTGGTTTACATCTACTTCCTTCTGTGAACAAAGGTGAGTTCATTTACTTCTTTAAGTTCGCATTTAAACCATGCTTGTATAGAGGGTGGATTCTATGCTACAGATACACCGCCCCTCCTCCGCCACCATCTCTATCAGCTGAGTAATACCGGTAGTTTTACTTGTTGCTATTGTCCTTGTCTTGGTTGTTTTAGCTATTGTTCATGTTATGATATGTTATACATGACAAAGCAAACCCCTGTGGGGGTAAATTGGCCATATTGAAACAGGTGAAACAATTTTCCCCGAATCCAATTTCGCGAGTCGACTCGAAAAATGGCGTCAAAAATGGCCATGGAAAACAAAAAGGAAGGTTTACAACAATTTCACACGATCGCAGCCAATCAGTAAATAGGATACTGCCAAATAATTTCATAGTATTTTCTGGGCCAATCAGAATCACATAAAGTGATATGTTAACGTGTGGTAATATCAAAAATATGAAACTGCACATACTATAGGAAAACTATACCGACCATATGAGAAGGAACAAACATCAAATATCGGTATCACATTGATTAAAGTGGTGGGGTGGGGGAACAACATAAACAGCTTTTGAATTATACTGCAAATGAAAAGGTAAAAAATCTGTACGATAAACAGTTGATCATTTGATTGCAACCCAGCTGCTTCATCCATCTCTGATACAGTTAGAATTTGTTACGGTACGACATTGTACAAGCGAAACTACAAAGACATTATCCTTCTCATTATCGAAATGGTTTTAGATACTCTGTCTGAAATCACTCAAGTCAAAATTAAAATGAAGGTGTTAACAATATAATCTAACTCCCACTTTGTAAAAAGACACCATGTTGGGTGCGTGACTAAATCAACGTGGTGCCATTAAATCAGCGTATGGACGTAAGACTTCTAATTATCTCATCAACCAATTGAAACACTTGTATTATTTACGTGAAGCCTCATTCTGGCCCAAAACGTATTATATTTAGACAGACTCTTGCGTGGATCGATGAGATCATCATCATAGTGGACGAACAATTCACAGAGCCACACCAATGTTTGGTTCAACGAGTATATTCGACCTATGTAGCTAATTGACACAATTATTGACCGGCTAGGCTTTACGCTTTACTGATCACCTAATCATTGCAAATAATATGAATATTTCCTGTCATTTCTGAATAAACTGTTCAATGAACAATATTTTAATGTTAATAATTGAGTTCTGCGACCAGCGAATACACATTGCGGCTACGAACATGACAGCCATCTTTGTGATTCGAATGGGTACTTTCGTCTCATTTTACATACTTTAAATGAATAAAGTGAAACATCTAAGGCTGTAGGTTCCCTTTCGATTAGTAACTCAAATCTTATATAAACTGTGGGGGTGGACATGGCCTATTGTACATTGTTAAATCTGAATCAGGGCACTAAGACTTTCTTTCAGTAGCACTATGTCTACAGACTTTCATTCCCATACATCCGGTTTTCTAGGTAGTTTTTTCCTGTTGCAGTTAAAGATACAATTTTCCATCGTTTGCACTTACAGACCAGATGATACCAGCGAATAATATGATGTATTGTACAAAATTGATATGCCTGCCTTCCTTTTGACTGATATGAACAGGTAATACAAGGAGCTGGCCTAGGTGGCCTCTGTTTCAGTTGAAGTGCACAGAAAATCGCAAATATGATCAGTGTCGGCCGGGGACGAAAACCTATATAAAATATTAAGAGAAACATCGTCCCTTGTAATGTTAATAAACAATCATTACACTCGGACGGTCTCAGAAACTCTTCCTGATGTGTCCTATCCGCAATAGATAGACTTCCAGTTTTATTTTGATTTGTGGATATATTTTTAACGATGAAAATCTCTTATATAAAGCTATATTCAGGAGATATTTAGATTAGAATGTTAACGAAAGCTTTCTTAAAACTAAGATCGATACGAGATGGACCATAACGAACAGCATTGCACGAAATATTTCAACAGAACAGCTGTGAGTTAAAAAATCGACTGGAGTGTTTTATTTCGAGTATCAAATATTTTCAACTACGCAAAGAAATACATGCATCTTTGCCTTTATAACTTGCTAATTTGAACATTGTGAACGTGACTAATGTTATAATTCAGCACATTCAACCACTGCAATGGCTCGTGAAATTTATTCGATGTTAACAATAATGGATTCACAAAAGGGAGAGTATTCCAACGTGCTATTATGAAAGTCAGAATAGGAAAACAAAGAGATTGAATAATACAGGCAACAGACTCAAAGATAAATGTAACTTATTAGTTCAATACTGTGGTTATTAGAGTTCCATATTTTATCGTGATATTATACCTTGAAGTTGACGAGCCAGACACTTTAGATAAAAACGCAATTTGCAAAGATCTGTTAACCGATTATTTATTTCATGACAAATTGAGAAGAATATAAAATTCGCAAAATTCTGGAAGAATTGGGAAATATAAAGTCAAGTCATATCAAGAGAAAGCAAGAAAGAGATTTGTTTCTTTGAGATGTTCTATGGCACATCAACACAAAAGTTCTGTTCCATCAAAGCAATTTGAGGAAAGTGCTACAGCTAATGACTCACCTCGGCAGCCAATCAAAGCTGATAGGATTCGAACTTAGAGTCTTTGGTCTCGAGTCTGCAAAACCAAGCACTGAGCAACAGAGGATCTTAAGAAAGAGAAACTAAATCTGCAGCTTCTCCAGCTTACGACATATGGTTTTCTATGTTACCATATGTCAAACATAATTTATTAAACGATCAGCATTGATAGAATGGTACATCCCATTTCAAAGACACACTGTTAGCTATTTATGTCATATCAGTATATATATATATATATATATATATATATATATATATATATATATATATATATATATATATATATATATATATATATATATATATATATACATACTTGTCACGAAAATGGATCAAATATATTGGCGAATTTGACTCGGATAAAGTAAATACGAAGCATAAATTCATGAATTGCGCAGACAAGCCGAAAATATTTCAACTTTGCACTCAGATTCTTTGAATTGCAGACAATCAGTGGTTCGACTGATAGAGGTTATGAGCTGGTATCAGCGGGAAAGGAAATTTATAATAAACGAAACAGCACGACCAGCTGTTGTCTGCAGTATAACTTATTTCCAACAATATTAGTTAAATTGTATCTTTCTCCCATCATCGGACTTGTGAAATGGTAATTTGAATACAATTCCCAATCTCAAGAGACTTATTGACAGCACACAGATTGCCACGCCTAATTATTAGCATAGCACATCATATCAGATCGGTATTCTACATTGACAATTATTCCATGAGAATTAGTGTTTATCCGCAAAGTGTATCCTGTAAAGTTCGTGAAAATTAGTTTGAAAATGTTGAAATTGTGTCGAATTTAATTTGTGTGCGACATATTGGCAGTCTGCGAGGTAACGGTCATTAAATCTAAATGTCGGATAAGCTTTTAATGTGCCTATAAATTACGTCATGCCTAACACCTTTGTCATCGATATTACTGGTCCTTTGTCCTCGCTCCAGTTTAGGTTTGAGAGAGAGAGAGAGAGAGAGAGAGGAAACTATACTTTTAAGCATATAAATTGATCTATGCGATAAGTCAACGTGGCATCACATTTTCCAGAGGTCTTACATTATTATCATATCTTTGCTATTATGAAACTCTATATTGTTTTCATTTGGAAAAAGCAAAAATGTTCAAAAAAATCAGCCTTTGAAGCATTTCTGTTATTTAAGTCAGCAGGAAATATATTTATATACTGATTTCCAGATTTTGTATTTATTTATATTTTGATGTATTTCATTACAAATTATATTAGTTTAAATGAATTTTAAATTAAGGGTCTCTCCAGTAGCATGTAAAGAACCAAAGCAGGATATCTTTTTGTAGACTGCAAACAACATTATCAAGTCTACTGCTTGCCAATTGTAGGAAAGGAAATTCAATTCTGTTTCAAGTTCACATGAAGTGGAAATTTAAAAGTACCTATTCTCAGATCAGTTAGCATGATACGCACGAGTAACATCACCTCTCACCGGAAGGCGTTGGATATTGGAGATGAACTATTCAAATAGTAAGTGTATCGGAGATATCCCACTTTCCTCTATATTCAATTTTAATTTGAGCTATTTCGTGTTCAGTTAATGTGGCACAGTAATTGATGTAAATTTATAAAGCGTTTACGTAGTTTTGGGCAATTTTCAGCGTTTGCTAACGTGTTAGGTTTTTGTTTTAGAGATTTCCGGCGCATGTTTCTGGTGTTAGCAGAAGGTAATGTCGCAGTGTTGTCTGCAGTATTATCAAACTCTGATGTAAGATCGCTATCTGGTCATTTAACTGCAATATGATGTTTTTCTTTTAACTAAAATTCACGGAAGGCATATTCCGGTTTGCAGAAGTAGGCTCTGGATATTTAAACGTTTGTCAACAGAGAAAGGGAGATTTTAATGTTAAATCTACCTTTATGCTATATTAAACTTCAACAATTCGTTCGTATTCGTTATTTCAATGATCGATCTCTACAAACAAAGAGGCATATACATACAAAACATTTGTTTTCTCTGCATAATTCAGTAGAATGGTATGGAAGGAAACATGACCTTACAGTATATAAAATTTCCGAAAATGGTTGATAAAGTTGATTGAAAATACCTTTACGAAACCGAAAGGCTTCATTTAAAGTTTCATTAAAATTTCTGAATAAAGATATGATTCGTGGAAATCTGTCCGTTACCTTGTAGTTTACTGTCAGGTTCAACTCTTATGAAATCACCATAACATTGGTAAATATGAAGAACCGGATGACTTGTAAAGACAGCTTACAAAATTGTAAGAACAAATACAGAATTTATTTCCTTTTTTCTTCTTCCTAAGTCCTTTGCTTGATTAGAAAATATTTAACAGTAAAATAAGTTCTTTCAGACGAATCAAAAACTAATCTCATTACAAAAAGTGGTATTTATTTACAAATATACCACTACGTCTAATTGTACTTACAGCGTATCTCTGAAATATTACATAATATGTTGATTAAATTGAGAATTTCTGTTTCCTCAAGAGAATTTTGATATGATCATTTATTTGTTTTATTCTGCGACCTCGTGGGGCCCCAAATGGCCGAGTGGTCTAAAGCGCCCTCGGTTACGGATCACTGCCATCTCACCTCTGTCTGCATAGGTTCGAGTCTCGGAGTCGGCCAATGTGGGTATGTGAGAAAACTTGCCAGTGGCTACTCGAGGGTCGGTGGTTCTTTCCGGGGTTTTCCCGGGTTCTTCTTCCGCCATCAATACTGTCCGCCATGTATAGCCTATCGTGTGCTGAAAAAGGGCGTTAAACCGTGCAACAACAACAACTGCGACCTCGTGTTTAATATGGTACATAATCATGCTAAACAAAACGACAAAATTGCTTTATATGCTGGATTATTGGCATTTGTCTCCTTCCAATAATTCACTATCTTCAGAAGATATTAGAATTCCAATTAATAACTATGTAACTAAGGAAGATTAAAACGTGTTTTTCGCTGCATTCCTTTCTGTTTAATTTACTTTGATCATTACTTCCGATGCAGTTGTTTCTGCGATTTTTATAACGTTCGTTCTTATCCAGATTAAACTGGATAATGGGCCAGACCTTTCTAATATTGTCGAAACGATTGGTGTCTGTCAGGTTTCCGACACGTAACCATATTAAATAAATAAGTTCGAAACAATTGGTCTTTTAGGTTTCCAACACACAACCATATTAAATAAATAAGTTCAAAACGATTGGTGACTTTCAGGTTTCCGACATGTAACTATATTAAATAAATAAGTGCGAAAAACTTATTTTAACTTCGAAAATTTTGTTAAACTACTTTCAGAATATTAGGATATCGCTTTGTCTGTCGATAATCAGTCGTATGCTGAATGTCAATACACAATGCAAGGGGCTTGTCAATAAACAATGGTATGTGTTATGCCAATCACACTGGCATGTGTTATGTTATTGCAAGTGGTATGTCAAGACACAACGATATATGGTGTGTCATTGCACAGTGGTATGTGGTATGTAAATATATATAATTGTATGTGACATGTCAATACACAGTGGTATGTGGTTTGTGAATACAAGACGGAATGATACTAGTCAATACACAGTGGTATGTGGCATGCCAGTGCACAATGGTATCTGGTATATTAATACACATTATGTCAATACACAAAAGTATTGAGTGGGGCAATACACTCTAGTATGTTGTATGTCAATACACAGTGGTAGCTGCTAAATCAATACACAATTGTATGAAACATGCCAATACGCAATGTTATGTGGCATGTCAGTACACTATGGCGTGTATTATCTCAGTACACGATGTTATGAGCGTTTGGCTTGATTGCACAAATTAAATGGTTAATGAGGAGAAATAATACACATCACAACTAACTGTGTTTCCTTGTAGCCATGTCGGCATGCAGGATATATGTTTGATCTACATGTTTACTTTACTACTGTTTATTGCAGTCTATTATGAAATTGTATAGAATGTTGATTTATTCTGAATGAGCTGACGAAGAACTGGCAAATTTGATTGAAATTCTGATCATTTACTCTCAACATGAAAGTATCGCACCAAGGTTGCATTACTTCACAGAATGAAGGTAACAATACATCATCACACTGGGAGAATGTTGGGAATCAGAGTAGCATGAAACACACAAATATTTCTTTGCATGAGAGTAGTTATTGGTTTGAAAATTCTAAAGTTTGTACTTAGCTAAGATTAGGTATTTAAAATTAATTGAAAAACTTATAATAATCTGGGCTGGGTTTAAAGTATTTGCATTGGTCTTAAAATGGACTATTTCTTGTTCTTATCTGAGCATCCATCCAGTACAAAATGTTATTTTTAATAAAGAGAGAAAAGGATGGATATTTTTGATTGGAAGGAAGATAACTGTCTTCGTCACAAATTATTTAATATTCCCAAACATCTATGTTCTTTCTTATAGGCAATTTCTATAACGGTTGTGTTATGAATGTGTGAGAACTATATATTTATTTGGGACTCTTTTAAATGTGTATTTAAATTATCTCTATTCTAATCTTTCTATTTTCAGGAAGATATTATCATCCTTTCACACAATACCTTCTATTAGAGAACGGTAACAAAGTAAATGTGCCGTATCTACCATGACCCTTAATCGAAAGTCTGTCATAACGTTTGTAGTGGACACCCTTCTAATGTGTGTGTTTACCTTCTAGGTTTCCACTGTCAGATCCAAACGTCGACACTAGAGGACTACTTATGCCCTTGAATGTACTCAAGCAAAACTTTCTGATCCTAAAGCCGAGAAAGTCAATACAAAACACTTCTCATGCCTTCGAATGTTCAAAATCAAAACTTTCTGATCCTAAAGCCGAGAAAGTCGATACAAAACACTTCTCATGCCTTCGAATGTTCCAAATCAAAACTTTCTCATCCTAATGCCGAGAAAGTCGATACAAAACACATCTCATGCCTTCGAATGTTCCAAATCAAAACTTTCTGATCCTAAAGCCGAGAAAGTTGATACAAAACACTTCTCATGCCCTCGAATGTTCCAAATCAAAACTTTCTGATCCTAAAGCCGAGAAAGTCAATACAAAACACTTCTCATGCCCTCGAATGTTCCAAATCAAAACTTTCTGATCCTAAAGCCGAGAAAGTCGATACAAAACACCTCTCATGCCCTCGAATGTTCCAAATCAAAACTTTCTGATCCTAAAGCCGAGAAAGTCAGTTCAAAACACTTCTCATGCCTTCGAATGTTCCAAATCAAAACTTTCTGATCCTAAAGCCGATATACTACACCTATGATGCTCTCTAATGTTCTCAATCAAAATGTTCCGATTCTAACACCGACAGTAGAACACCGCTCAAGCCATAGAATATAATCAGTCAAAGTCTTCCGATCTGAACATAATATAGAATTATAGTAGAGACAAGCTAGAATAATGAGTCTGTATTTTACAAGTAATGTGACAGAAATAGAACATCGATTAAAGGCCATCTTTTGCTGTGAGCATCAAAGATCTAAAAAAAATAAAAGCATGTCTGCTGCACTGTTTGATGATAATCTACAGATCATGGATCTAGCGTCAATATCTCATTTCATAGTAATTTGTACACGCAGATCATTTGTTCCCATTATAAATCATAAATAAGAACTGGCGTATACCAATCATAAGACCCGAAAAAACCAGATACGGGAAAGAAAATAATTTTTAAATTCAAAGAGAAAACGATCATTAAAATTACCTTACTTTATTATTTGTTCCTTTCGGCGCAGAAAGAAAAGGTATCACGGCTTTAACAAATTGTATTTGTACTCAAAATAAGAATGGTTGCCGCCATTAACTATGTATTCACCTTATGCTTGTATCAAGCATACATTTGGATACGGATTTATCTCGATACAACCAGTTCATGAATAGTACATTCAGAAAATTGCTTGATGAGCAACGTATTTCAAAGACAAATAATTTAATTATCGAAATTAATGGTTGTTGTGGTTCAGACATATAAACAGGATGAAATCCATCACTTAAAAAGGTTGCTAATGAAAAGTGCGTATCGTGCGAACCATATTCTTTTCACTTGCGATAACATCACGTTCGATAACCAGTGATTTGAACTGCAGCCTTAAATAGTGTACAGTTACTATTAAAAATGTTTTGTGTCTCCAACGTATCGCTAAATAAGTCAGAATGGTTAAATTGGATCCAGTGTACATAAATGTCAATACAAAAAAAAGGGGAAACGTTTTATGTTGCCCGCTGCCAAATATTGAGCAACGGTGCGCAAATCTATCTATATTTCCTGTATCCTAAAAAAAACTCAGCAATCGATAGCGTCTAAAGGTCATATTTACATGATGAGAACAAACGGTTGACTTATTAAACATTGCGAACAATATTAAATTAATATAATGACACGAGTTGAATAAGTACAAAAGGGTATGAAATCCCTCGTGAACCCCTGTACTGTCATGTCCCATAAGATCCGTATGTAGTCATGTCCCATATGATCCATATGTACTGTCATGTCCCATATGATCCGTATATACTGTCATGTCCCATATGATCCGTATATAATGTCATATCTTAGTCATCCTATTTTTAAAAAAAATGAATTTCCCTTTTGTAAATGAAAGTCTATCATAGTAATAGGGCCATGAATTCGGGTGTGGAAATTAACACGCACTAAGGATTGAACACAAAGTTGCTGTTTTTGTCTCAACATCTATGGGAACAGAAAACATGCGTAGAAGTAACTGTGAGTTTGAGTGTGAAGGGTACACTTATCTGCAATATAATTTTAAGTATCATATGATCAGACTTTGGCATGGGTTGTGAGAAACCATGGTGCGTATTGTTTAGCGGAGGAAGAAACACAAAATAACTTCAACAAAAAAAGCGAGCTATGAAATGATGGTCATGTCTACTTTGAAAATGTGCACGGTTGCTTTTAGGTTAGTCTGTATTTCTTCCACTTTCAAATGTTCCTTATTATTGACGAATGTGATTGATCCATGGGTTTCATGACAAATAAATTTAGCGTATAATATTTTTTTATTAAAAATGTATGGTATATTACTTCCTTTGTTATACATGGCAAATCATTTTAGTATGAATGACTGGAGCGTTTATCATCTCCGGTTTGTCAATGTACCCACTGGCAACTCGGATTTATCAAAGTACCCACTGACATCTTAAAGTAAGTCTCAAAAAACGTTATGTATGAGAGGACACAGCGATAGATTGCACTAATCAATATACAAGCGTACTACTTCTAGATGTAATCAACTTAATCCCCGTGCCTGGTTTAGGGTATAGCTGCGCCATGCCTACGTTTGGTGGCGCCCTGCTCTCTTTAGTATGCACCCTGCCCTCTTTGGGGCTGCCCTGTCTTACATTTCTGAAAATTGCACACATTGAATTTTGTCAAAAGTAAAGGAAAACAAAGTGATCGAAAGCAAATCATTGTCAAAAATTAATATAACCTGTGAATAAACGTCAGACGACTTAAAACAATTCGACCGCTCCAGTGGCCTAGTGGTAAGAGCGTCCGCCTCGGATGTGGGAGGTCGTGGGTTCAAAACCCTGCCGAGTCATACAAAAGACTTACAAAAATAGAACTAACATCTGCCTCGCTTGGCGCTCAGCATTAAGAGGTTAGTGTTAGGACTGGTCCGCAAGGTGTCAGGATAATGTGACTATGTGGGACATCATGCTACATGTCTGCAGCATGATGCCCTAGTGCTAGACGACTATAAACTGCCACACTGCAGACAGCGTAACGATATGACTGAAAAATCGTTAAAGCTACGTTAAAAATCCTAATCTTTCTCTCTCTGTCTGTCTCTCTCTCTCTCTCTCTCTCTCACACACACACACACACACTTAAAACAATTCAGTTTTGTTACGTTATTCTATAGACATGTCAAAAGTAAGAACCAACCAAAGAAAGAAAACAAACACAACAATAATAACAACAAAAGGAAACCAAATTAAACAGACAAAAAGTCTGTTATAATATAGTTTATAATACATTTAATAAAAATATAGCCGGGCACCTGCCATTTAGATTATCAGTGCAAGCAACAATGGAACAGTGTGAACATTTATTACATCAAATGTCAATGCGACAATCATTGCTGTCACAAATCATTGTGAGAAAAAAAAAAACACAACACATGTTCCAATCAATATTACGTAAAGATTTAAAATGCTGTTAAACATAACTGTAAAGCAAACAAATAACAGGTGAAACCATATTATGAATGCGCTTAGCTTTGTATTACTTAAAAATAATTACAGGACAGACATTACAGATTCCAGTATATTTTTAAAAAAATTATGATATTAACATAAAGGCAAGCACTAACTGATCAGGTATAGCTTATCAAGCACCTAATTCATGGTTATTCAATAAACAGATTTTGCTTTATTTTTAATTATAATTTATCATATAAAATAAAACATGCTGATATAAATGATATAATAAGGTTTTAAACCTTTTTAGTTTGCTACCTCCCCCAACCACCACCATCGTAGTACTAGTAAATTTTACGAAGAGATTTATTTTGACTTGGCATATTAAGGACGAATTGGTACAAATGTATACTGTCCACTGGTCACCGTGATAGAGGGGCACCTCGAAAGAGATATAAAGTCTCCTTGAAAAAGACCCTCACCACCCGTGTCATCGATCACCGCCAATGGGCATCACAAGCCGCTGAGCGTGAAAGCTGGCTATGTACAGTTCACCAGGCCGCTGGCACTTTTGAACAAAATAGACGGGCCAGCTTGGAGGAAAAACGATGGCAAAGACAAAAAAATGGAAACCATCGGCAGCTTCCCCCCTCCCCGCCGCCTCTATGGACGGACGTGACTGACACGTATTGGGCTCGTCAGCCAAAGCGCGCTTTCAATAGTCGTAGACATCCCCCTTCCGAAATCTTCGAAAGCGACGTCAAGCCAATGTATGTATGTATGTATGTATGTATGTATGTATGTATGTATGTATGCATGCATGCATGCATGCATGCATGTATGTATGTATGCATGTACATATGCATGTATGTAACATTGCATGCATGCATGCAAGACCGACTGATTGTCTGACTTACGGTCTTTATGTCCTGTTCAAAAGTGATTCCATTCCGTTATTTTCATTATTGCATAAATTAGCAAGAACACTAGAGAGCCATTAATGAATACACAACAAATCATCATTAAAATTAGATTGTAGGCATTAGTCTTATTAATAGCATTGCCAGGATAAATCGTTTGTCCGTGTACACATTATTAGTAATTATGTGAAAATGATGGTCATTTTCTATTTGGATGTCACCATAATACAGATATTAAAATGCATGCGTTGACACTTGTAGGAAATTCAAAATCATCATAAAAATGGGTTTATCTTCATTCTAATTGAAAACATAAACGTTTGTGAACAGGCATTGACAGGCTGCAAGGTAGTAATGTTGTAATTTATTTCGGTCCTTTGAGATCATCCATGCAATCTGACTATATGATTAGATATAATTTATCACGTAACATCCCTTGTTACGAGATAAACGACCAGTAACGACCAGTAATCAATGAGATACCGATGATTTATTATGACAAGTAAAATTGCGCGTTTTTAACTGATCTTTAGCATCGCACAATGGTGAAATCATTTTTAGTTACGTCGTATGAAGCAGTCATTGAGTTAATTGCATTTAAAGGTCTTCCCGTTTTATTTGTTTGAGCATTCATGTTATACAATAACCTTTCTGAACTTGAACATTAATCCTTCCTGAACTAACAAATTATTAGCTGTCTAGGTGTTACAATCAGAAGACACATTCAGTCAGATAATACAAAATTGTCATTGCTATCAAAATTTTATATTTATCTGGTAATGTGATTAAAACGAATACAAACCCACCCACCCACCCACCCCCCCAAAAAATACCAAGCATCGCAGTAAAGATTAGTACAAAGGAAAACAAAAACACTCAATATCGTCAATTACCATTTTTTTTTGTGAGGAAGTGTTTTCCGAATTTCAAGAACCATAATTTTTTGGAGTTGCTTGCGACGTCGGGATCCATGTAGAAATGGCTTTATCACTGTGAATTCATGGTATTCATTTAGTTTGTGCTTTGTTGCAAAGTTACATCGTTGGCTAAATCTTGGAAGAAATGAATATGTTTAGTCAGACTGATCATCGCCAACTAGGTGTTTTCAGTTTCTTGTTTGTTGCAGCCGCTAGGTCCACACAAATTAGTACCGCACCAAAAGTAATCAATTAGCAGTATTGCTAATCTAAGTATATATTGAAACCTAATAGTCATTGTAACTAGAGCTGGGTACCACGAACAATATTGTACCATGGTATAAATGTTCTGAGAAAAGGGCCTGATACTATTTTAAATCCAAATTCCATCTGTCAATGGCTTAAAACGTCGCGATCTCTGTTTTATCGAAAATTAACATCATGTCATAGCCATCTAAGTTTTGAAGAAAATACTTGTCTTGAGATAAATGAAAAGAAAAATGAGATGCTGACAATAGTTACACACTCAGACAGTATATTTAAGTCCATGCTAATACTATTTATTACTCACATTGTACATTCAAGTCAATGCTAACAATAGATATACTCTCAAATTGTACATCTTAGTCACTTACATAATGAGCATTAGTCAGATAATATTTGTTTTTATTTCATATATAATAAATATATTTCATTTTTCAATTTTACTATATTTGCACCGTCGTCATGTCATCTATAATTGTTCTGTATATGTATTCTCAATAGTCAGTAGACCGGATATCGCTACATTTCTTCTTCAACAAGACTTTCATAATAAGTATCCAGTCATAAATATACGCAATCATTCAGTCAGATGATTTCACAACCAGGCCTTGTCGACTATTTCAACGTTTGTTTAATAATCTTGTGAGAACGTTGTGTCTGCATATCTCAAATAAATCTGCATGGTGCATTGCTGGCTGAATGTCAGATATCAATCACAAAGACAAGTTAATTTATTGCCAATTAATTCATTATTACCTGTACCTACCTACACTATTACCTGTTATTAAATCTTATACGTGTGAGTTATAACATTTTCATGCTATTAAAGAAATGACAAATTATACAGCAAATTATACAGCAGTTCACACACACACACACACACACACACACACACACACACACACACATATATATATATAGTAATAATTTTATTGTTCATAGTCTCATATTTAAAAAGAGAAAGGGGAAGCCTGTTAATTGACTTAAGCCAAAAGTGAACACAAAAGTATACGTAACACACCTGACAGTAATACTCGGACTTGCAGTGCTGTGCTTAAATATTTTGTATTGAAGTAAGAGTCATACAGTTCGTAAAGGTATGAAGTATCGATTATTTCAGTACAGGTGTTACTTTGATAATTTGACTACGCGTGCCATTACATGCCAATTATTGATTTTATTTTCCAGCTTGTAAAGCATTACATATCGTTATATAACCGCCCCCTGAAATGTATCTGACAAAAATCAGAGTTAAAATACATGGACATTATTAGACGAGGCCAACCAAGAAGCTGGATCCAGTGGAAACTGGATTAAATGTCATGTTATGTTATGTTACAATTAAAGCGTATTAATTAATACAATTGTACTACCGCCTACACTGGCAATGATTAGAGACTACATTCCTATGTAGTGCCTGGCATGCATTGTAAAGCTCCGTAGCGATCGATAATGCTCATCTCGACGTTTTGTGATGATAATTGAGGTGCACATCACTCAACAATCAGGACTAAGTTGACTTTGGTTAAACTATATTAGTATTATAATGTCAGATCAGCAATTAGTACTTAATTTGATATTAAAAAAGGCCTCTACAAGAACACGTGACGTACACTATTTCAACGTGTTAGATTCCTCATCAATTCAAGCGAAGTTCAATTTTGTGCGAAATATATATGATTTTGAAGAAAAACGTTTTCTGACACGTGGTAATTGCCGTTTTACATTCTTCATATTTACGCAGTGATGTAAGAAATCTTTTTTCAGTATCAAAATCGTGTTCATGATAATTAGTTACTGACATATTCGCTATATTTCCCAAATCATATTGAAAACTCAGTATGAATTGTAATAGGAACAAATATATGACCCAAAGGACACATGGGTAAAGAATTCAAAAGTTTTACGAATAGTGTGAAGATTTAAATTCTTAAATCCTAACAAATAGATGTTACCGGGGTAAGTGATTTTTAGCTATGACAAACAGTCGATACATACGGTGGCCAAAGGTACATTGTCATTTATTCGCTCTTGAATTGTTGGAAGATTCGTTGAAAATATAATAATAATAATAATAATAATAATAATAATAATAATAATAATAATAATATTATTATTATTATTATTATTAAACTCTGGTTATAGCGAATCCCAAAGAGCCTAAAATGTCATGTTATTATACCAAAACGTCGTCGCAAACGCGGTAAAATATTTGATCAGATTCCATAATTGATATTTTGATATTCAATAATTCGAACAAATTTGATATCGTTTTGAAAGGAGTTTACGGAATATACCATCCTTAATAGAATCGGAGGGACATAGAAAGATATTACTGAACTAATATTTGGCACATGACATTGACAGCGATGCATAATTTATAACTGAAATATAAATTTGTAATGTGGATCTATCCATGATGAAATTTATGCATCGGATTCAATAATTGATTAAAAACATTCCCAAATCGATTTCACGTGCAATACGTGGTAAAATGTAATATATGTATTTTAGTTAATCAAGAAGTTCACAGTCACAAGAAATAACATTTTTGATATTTAACATCTCATCATCTTCGGTGATGACTTTAGAGAAAAGAGGGTACTTTAGAGAAGTTATGCACCTAGAAAAGTCGCGATTGATTTACAATATTGCATATGCTTCTCTATTAATGAGGTATAGGGTTTTCTTGACTTCCGAAAGGTATAAGAAACAATATGGCCATGAATTCCAAATAAACCTAGTTATCATTAATCAACACGGATAAATAACTGAAAACAAAAAGAAGAAACTTTAACAAAAAAGGACTCTCTTCAAGTCTGCATATATCTCAACAACTTTTCCTCTCATGTCTGTAATGTATGAAGACTCTCCACCATGATAGTCTTCCGCATTCAAGTACAATTTTAGAGAGATAAAGAAATCCCATCGCATGTGGTAGAAGCAAGATTTGCTTCTATTTAAAACGTTAAAAATAAAAACGAATATCATAGTTGTGACACTTTCCCCATTTACCTTTTACGTGATCTGCAATTTCACATTGGCTACATTTACCATCTTTTGTAATGGCTACTGTTACCATCTTTTATAGTGGCTACATTTACCATCTTTGTAATGGCTACATTTACCATCTTTTGTAATGGCTACATTTACCATCTCTT
The DNA here is from genome assembly GCA_028554795.2 of Sinohyriopsis cumingii. NCBI lineage: Eukaryota > Metazoa > Mollusca > Bivalvia > Unionida > Unionidae > Sinohyriopsis > Sinohyriopsis cumingii. The sequence continues at coordinate 17,205,117 of CM068839.1, read as the reverse complement.
TTAATGGCTACATTTACTATCTTTTGTAATGGGTACTTTTATTTTCTTTACGCAAGAATATGTAGCAATAAAATAAAAAAAATTGTGAACGCTTATAATATTTACAAAAAGACTGCTTTTAATACTCAAGAAAGTTATTAAGGTCTGCACAAAAACTATAATTCAGTACAAAAACTGTACAATCTGTATAAAAAAATCTACGGTCTGTACAATAACATTTATAGTCCGTACAAAAACTATCACAGTCTGTTAAAATCCTTTACGGTATGTACAAGCACATTTTCAAAATGTACACAAATCTAGTACGACCTTTACAAAACAACTTGATGGTTTACACAAAGAAATATTTACAGATTGTACAAAATAACTATTACGGTCTATACAAAAACCTTTACGGTTTGCAAAACAATCTTTTACTATCTCTACAAAAACTGTTCGGTCTGTACTAAAATATTACGGTCTGTACGAAAACTATTATGGACTATGAAAGTTGTTACGGTTTGTAGAAAGACGAACTTTTACGATCTGTACGAAAACTATTATGGACTATGAAAGTTGTTACGGTTTGTAGAAAGACGAACTTTTACGATCTGTACGAAAACTATTATGGACTATGAAAGTTGTTACGGTTTGTAGAAAGACGAACTTTTACGATCTGTACGAAAACTATTATGGACTATGAAAGTTGTTACGGTTTGTAGAAAGACGAACTTTAACGATCTGTACGAAAACTATGACTGAATGTGTTAACATAAAATTAGCACTGATTTGAATATGAAATTAAAAAAAAGCTTCTTTTCTAAAATGTGTGGGGTATAAGGCCCTCATCATCATCATCGTGGTTTGAGCGTCCGCATCGGATGCGGCAGGTCATGGGTTCGAACCCTGGCCGAGTCATACCAAAAACTTATTAAAATGATTCAGCTGCCTCGCTTGGCGCTCAGCATTAAGAAGTTAGTGTTAGGACTGGTCGGTATGGTGTCAGAATAATGTGACCGGGTGGGACATCATGCTACATGTCTGCGGCATGATGCCCCAGTGCTAGACATCACTATAAACTGCCACACTGCAGACATCGTAGCGATATGACTGCAAAATTATTAAAGCTACGTTAAAATACAAATCTCTCTCTCTCTCTCTCTCTCTCTCTCTCTCTCTCACACACACACACACACACTCGATAAGTGTCATGGTAGTTTTTTTTATTGCATTTTAACGACAATTGGAAACTCGTTTTCTTTTAAAGAATTCATCTCTTTTTAAACAAAAGGTAATCGGTGGTCTCATCTCAATCGGCTGCCTAGTTTCTATAACATATTCGGAACGAGGCACGAGCATGTTAAGTATGTCGGTTCGGCATGTCTTCATTTTCTGTTTAAAACGAAAGGAAAGCAGCATTTGGAACAGTTGTCTAAAAGACGTCTAATATTTTCTTCAAAGAAAGGAACAGTAAAACAAACTTAACAAGTGATAGCGGTACCTATTTCGCTCTCGTGGAAGCGTTATTTGCTGCCTAAGGAACGAAGAGGACTGAATGAACGAATCATACTTAGGAGGAGAGTAGGGTCTCGAGAAGAAAATAATAACACTTACACGAGAGTAATGACCCATGAGAAAATAGTGGTACTGAGGACGATAGTAAGGACCCAATGAGAAAATAGTGGTACTGAGGACTACAGTAAGGACTCCATGAGAAAATAGTAGTACTGAGTACTAGAGTAAGGAGCCATGAGAAAATAATGGTACTGGGGACTAGAGTAAGGATCCCATGAGAAAATAATGGTACTGAAGACTAGAAGAGAAATAAGTACTAGCACACTATCTAGCACGAAAATTATTGATATTTTTCAATACCATTGTGGGGTTTTCATACTCCTAAATCTATTTAAAAAACGGAGCTATAAAAGTTTAACATATAGATAATGATATTATGTAGATCTCAAATTTTGGAAGTAATTCAGTTTATGCGCATGGAATAACACTGTTAGATGCAAAATAAGAACTGAAGCTCTGCATGTCGACGTAGTCTAAGAATAGATGGGATTGCGTATTATCGCTTACTTATCAGGATCTTGAATTAGCTGGATTAAGAGCGTGATACTGGAGAAACAAGACATTTTATTGCCTTTACTATCTGATAGAGACACTACCGCCGTCAAATTTGAAGTATTTGTTTTATTTTGATAATCCAAAGGTGAATATTTATCTTATCACTTGTACTTAATTCTTGAACATTTTTCTTTGCGATTGGAGATATATTCCTCGGTCAGATTTTCTTTGTCATGTCTTTCCCTTGAATCAATATATTTTATATTATATATTTTAATCCTGTATTATCCTAATTAACGCACTATTAGGATGTGTCTAGCAACAAGATGGGAGAATATAAGAAATTAAAAGAAATCGATAAATGACATGATATTTGTAATCTTCATAAGCACGGAATGAACCATCTATAAAGAAAAGTTGATTGAATAACATTTGTGTCATTATCTAAATTGCTGAAAGAAACGTTAAACATAATCACTATAGATAATAGACAATGAAGATTCAGAAAAAAAGTTTCTAACTAGTTCACGTGATTGTGATAAAGAAGTGACTGATAATTTCATCATTTAAATGAACATGAAGGTACAACTAGTATGTTGACGAAATGTGTTGTCTTAAATATGATACCACTACTGCCACTACTACTACTGCCATTATTATTATTATTATCATTATTATTATTGGATTTGAATAGGGGAGGTCATCTGCCCTATGTCACGTGTGTGATTACACTGTTTTTGCTACTTGTACTGCACTGCCATGTTGTGTATCATGTTTAAATGACAGGATCGCATGAATCAAGGTTCAACATTTGTTGATAATTATGTTTACGTCCTACACATACTTTGTAATGGGCACATGTATGTGTATTGATCAATGCACTGTAAACGGAAGTTGTTCTGCGTTGACTTTGACTTTTAGCCAGTCATATATAGACTAACAGCGTTTATTGACCCAAACATAATCATAGTTGTATTTCCCTCACACTTTGAAAGCAAATTATTTTTCTCCTTATTACACTCTTTTTATATCGTGTCAGAGGCTGGAGAGGACAATGGAAAATATCTTTTTGTATTGTTATATTTCACATCACTTCGATGTATGCATCAATTTAAAATCTACTTAAATAGGCTTAATACAGAAAAAAGAAAATGATATTACTCTAGGTCGATCAGGATAGTTTAGATTTGGTCAGTTATAAAATCAAAGCCAGAACCGATACTTTTAGACCTTGTCATGTCAGCATGACCAGTAGATACACTATCAACTAATGAAAGATGTACACGATACAGCTCAAAATACACATCTACATATTTTCAATGAACTTTAGGAAGTGGCGACTGCCAGCCATCGTAGTTAGAAGTAATAACCATACCCGTACCTAAACCTGAACAGGACCATGCAAGGTCCTTTCATCTATGGTCCAGTATCACTGAAAACAGGACCTCACCAGGTCCTTTCATCTATGGTCCAGTATCACTGAAAACAGGACCTCACCAGGTCCTTTCATCTATGGTCCAGTTTCACTGAAAACAGGACCTCACAAGGTCCTTCCATCTCTGGTCCAGTATCACTGAAAACAGGACCTCACCAGGTCCTTTCATCTATGGACCTCACAAGGTCCTTCCATCTATGGTCCAGTATCACTGAGAACAGGACCTCACCACGTCATTCAATCTGGAGTCCAATATCACATAGAATCTGTGCTTGCAAAACCACACAATGAATGATAATTCATAGATAAACTCCTTGTTATCACACATCTAACAAACTAGACTTTCAAGGTGGATTCAGACACCAGACAAGCACACATAGCATTTAGTCAGACTTGCAACATCTGTTAGAGAATTATATAAAACGGAATGTTCTATGTACGTTGCAAAATAAACAAGCTTCGAAACATCAAACCAATTATAACAAAGTGGCATACTTCACATAGAACATTTCGCGCATAGCGTATTTGACACATCCATGACTCTCTGACTCTTGCATACGATAAAAATTCAGCTCTAGTTCGACATGTACTATGTGAAAAACCTTGTCTTATGTGAAATGCAATTACGAACTTTATGATGATATACCACAAGAGACAATCTTGGAAATTTTAAAAGAATGGGATTTATATAACAATATTTAGGCCTCTATGTTAGGAAGTTTATAGTTGATATTTCCTTTTTCATATACATTTCAGGAATTTTAAAATAATTACATTTTTTACATAGAGATTTCCTATAAGCTAACCCTTTGTGGAACTCCATGCATAGTTCCTGGATATGTCACAAATGCCTGTAAATGCCATAAGTGACAAAAATGACATTAACGCCTATAAATATTACAAATACTAGCTAATGCTTTATATGAAAATGGTGACGTTTACTGACAGTACATAACCCTGTCATTGTCACAAACGTTTGTATATTGGACAGGTCACGTTGAAGAAGGATTCTAAGTCCAAATGTCAACGTTTGACGATAGTGACACTCATCGCACCTGAATAAATAAATAAATAAATAGTCGTTTTCTGTACGTTTGTATAGAAGACTTTGAAAAATCATTGACAGCATTTACAGATTTTTAATATCAAATTTCAGGAAAACCCACATTTTCAATAGAACTTAGACGGTTTCAATGATTGGCAGAGTTGTCCATAATGTCCTGAGTTATTTCCCTTGATCATCTTAGGTTATTGATTCATTCAGATTTGTAATCTTGTAATCTACATGGTTTCATACTGACAAAACCCTGTATCAACATCAATCAAATATTATATTATCACTTTTAATCATTTTGGAAACATATACAATGATCTGGTGAATATGGTAATAAATAATACTTTGTTGCCACAGCTATACCAGACTACTTGCCTTCTTGGTACTGTCATTAATGCAGTTCTGAAAAATGTATCGTGATCACAAATGGATAGATATGTAGATCTGTATATAGTCAGCTAGAAAAAGACGTATATTAGCTATCCTGGTGAAATATCATAGCAAATAAAAAAGACGAACAAATTGACTAAAGGATGCACGGACATAACAAACCCAAACTGACGGACAAACAAAGGACGTAATCGATTATATTCTCTCTGCAAAGAGCTAACATCATGACGAACCCCTGATACAAGAACCAATGTTATCTCAAACAATATAGCATTGACCGTTGAAGATTTACTACTCTCAAGAGTAATTGTCAACAACTGTGATATTAATCGCAGGATAAACAGCAAATGTGAGAAGAGCAATAAATGTCACACATAATAACATTTGCTGGCAACTCAACTTTCATAGTCATCAGTCAGGTTCACATTGTGATATTTTCAAGCGATATTACATGTGATGTCACCGTCTAATATCAATTGCGACATGTACTAGCGTTTATGACATATACAGGCGCCACAGCGCAAACTTTGATCAAAGGTAAATAGTGCATTACGCTGGTGTTGGCAGGCACCAAAGTTATCACTATGACTCACCTAAACAGCTGTTGTGAATTAGGCGAATTAATCAGAACGGCTCCTGTGGCATAAATCAATATACATACAATGAAAGGTTTATGTCACAGCCGTGTGTTATAGAATGTATGTATGTATGTATGTATGTATGTATGTATGTATGTATGTATGTATATGTATGTATGTATGTATCTATGTATGCATGTGTGTGTGTGTGTGAGAGAGAGAGAGAGAGAGAGAGGACGATACAGCACACCACATGCTGCAGATATTTTTTTATATTTTATGGAATAATTAAAGAAAACGAAGTAATTAATGAGTTGTTTACTGATATTTGATTTCAAGGTGTAGCTTTTTAAAACAAAAATTAGAATGTTCTAGAAGCAAACTTTTGACCCACAGCCTGAACGTCTTATTCTGTATATAATTGTTATATAAGATTCTGATCAACGTAATTATTCATTCATATTGCCATAAAGCATTCTTGTTTCCATTTTTAAGGCTAAGGAAGCTAATTAGTCGCATTGCTACAAGTCACTGTAGTTTAGAGTCTATTCGCATAGCCACACAACGACATATACTCATCTGTGTAACTCGAGACTTAGCGTTACTGGATTTTTAGTTTTAACAACTATTAAAACATTCTTATATATATATATATATATATATATATATATATATATATATATATATATATATAGCTTCAGTGAATATCAACTGCCCTAGTGACGCAACGAACCATTCGTGTTATCTTGTGACGTTTTCGCGTCACTTATACATTGTATCTCGTCGATATAGGAGTTTTCAGAACACTGTATATACTATTGCTTTTTAAAAGTATGATCTAACGAGTTTCTCTAAACACAAGTTTCAGTTACATTTTGCCTTTTTCTGACTTTTGTCTCCTTTATAAAATATGGAACTAAAATGTTCAAGGACTTTCCAATCTACAAGAGGGTACAGAGTAATAGATAAATTCTACAACTGTGTAATAACAAAATTGTTACGAAGGAGTTTAAATGTTATCACTACCGAAAGAAACATACCTTGCCAAACGTTATACCAGTACGTAAAATTGGTGCTTGGTAAACAAAGGTACAAACATTTTTGGATAAAGGAAGCACATGTAATGAAATATATACTTTGAATGAGATTAGGCCGTAGTGACTTTTGCGATCTGGCTCTGGCTTGACGAGACCATGTATTTGATCACCTCTTTTAAAACTGTACAAGCCGTAATGACAAGGGCACAATTAACAAGGCATAATATATTTTTATATCTGAATTTAAATTAAGAAAATCACGCAATTCAAAATCATAGCATTTTAAGAGTACGTACTCAAAAACATAGCACCTTTGAAAATATGTACTCAGAATCACAGAATCTTTAAGCTGAGATTAAAGCACAGAATACACAAGTTACCTAAATCCAGATAAAAAGTGTTTATTTCTTTACAATAATAATAATAATAATAATAATGAGGACTTTGTATAGCGCCTAATCTTTAGAAGCTCTAAGCGCTTTACAACATTAGACAACACCTATAATGCGTCTCAGCTCAAGATATGCATATTTTCATGGGTGAGGTCGGATAGGTATGTTGGACTAGAGTCCGTCAGTGAAACGTAGCACAGAGAAGAAATTTTGTGCTTGATTCTGCATCCAATGGATAGCCAGTGTAGGGTACAGAGCAGCGGGGAGGTGTGCTCTGATCGTGGTACTCTAAATATGATCCAAGCAGCTGTGTTTTGAACTTTTTGAAGTTTTTGGAGCAGATATTGAAATGAACCAGACATAATTGAGTTACAATAGTCCAGTCTTGAAAGTACTAATGAACACACAAGTGTTTTAGTGGCATCAACTGAAAGATATTTGCTAATTGAGCTGATGCGTCTCAGCTCAAGATATGCAGCCTTGCATATGTTCATGACATGTTGGTGGAATGTGAGAGTACTGTCCAGAGTAACACCTAGGTTTCGTACTGATTGTGTGAATGTAATGTTGGTGTTGCTGATATTTATTGTTTGATGTAAAGAATGTGAATGAAAAAGTCTTTGTGTTGTGATCAGAATGGCCTCAGTTTTATCATCATTCCTCTGCAGCTTGTTACATGTCATCAATGATTTTACATCAGAAATGCCCCTCTCTACACCTTGGATGGTAGCATCAACTTCAGTTGGGTGGCTAGATTTGTATATTTGGGTGTCATCAGCGTACAATTGGTGAGACACTGGATGATCATCTGTGACACTTGAGAGCGACTGAGTGTACATAATGAAGAGAACAGGTCCAACAACAGACCCCTGTGGAACACCACAATATAGATCAACTGGGCTGGAGTGTATTCCATTTGCAGATATAATTTGTGTCCTGTTGACCAAGTAGGACTTGAACCACAGTAAGGCTGTATCATGAATGCCAAATACATGCTGGAGACGGTGAAGTAATATATCATGGTCTATTGTGTCAAATGCTGCAGACAAATCAAGGAGGGTGAGGACTGTAATATTTCCGCTATCCAACGCAGAGAGAATATCATTAACTACTTTTAGAAGAGTATTTCCAATACTGTGGCAAGAGCGATATGCAGATTGTACATTGCTAAAAAGACTGTTTGAATTTAGATGAGATACAAACTGGGATAGAACAACCTTTTCTAAGAATTTTGATATGAATGGGATATTAGAAACGGGGCGGTGGTTCTTTAAATCGTTATGGTCTAGTGTTGGTTTCTTCAGCAGAGGCTTTACAATGGCAGTTTTGAAAAATGATGGGAATTCCCCGGATGAGAGAGGTATTAATTACATCAGTTAGTGAAGGCAATACTGGATCTAAGCACTCAAGCAGCAGTTATGTTGGAATTGGATCAAGTTCACATGACTTTGGTGCACTCTTCTTCAGGATTGTACGTACGAAATCCATAGAGACAGGTTCAAATGCTGCTAATGGTTGCCGCTGAAATTTTGTATCCCAACTGTATGGTGACGACGAGTGAATTGAAATTGTGGTGTCAAGCTTATGTCTAATGGTTTGTACTTTCTAACGGAAGAAATTTGCAAACATGTCCGGAAGGTCGACTGGAGAGAAGGTAGTTGGAAGTGGTGTAGATTTGTTCCTTGACATTAGCTTGTTAGTAATTTCGGAGAGCTCTTTGCAGCTGAACTTGGAATATATATATATATATATATATATATATATATATATATATATATATATATATATATATATATATATATATATATATATATATATATATTCTGCTTTGATTATAACACTTTCTGCACTGAAGTTCCACAAAAAGTGAGTAAAACTGGATTCGGGAGCAGGTCAGCAGAATATTATAATGTGCATGAATTTGGTTGTTGATCAGCCATGAAATTCTCATTATGCAAGAGATATCAACTGAAGAGTGTAACAATTTGTTTATCTATGTCAAAATGATTGGTAACTACATGGCTTATGTTCCTCTGTCGCCTTCTACTTATCTGTTAGTGGACTGTGGCTTATATTCCGTTTTTGAAATGTTTCTTTTGATTTCTTGTTATTTCATGCAATTATGTGTTTTCCTTATAACCGTACCGCGCTAAAAAATATAGTTGCCTTTATTGTAGATTTTATAATTATATTTTTCTCATATCTTTATTCATTCGTTTCGTTAGCTAGTTGTGGTTGTCCCATAACTGTATATGTAGCCTTCTGTATGTTGGAAAAACTGAAAACCTTCATATAACTGATTGGATGACAAAGAAGCCGTACAGAAGCCTGGTCGCAGAACACTTTTCCTCCTCTGATCACACTTTCAGTGATATAACACTTATTGCAATTGCTCACAACCCCAACTGGAGTTCCAAAACCAGGAAAGAAAAGGAATCTTACTGGATACGCCGCCTTAGAACATTGAAACCAAGCTGTTTAAGCCAAGAAGACTAGAAAAAGACAGCCATACACTAATAAACTTATCTTTTGCAGCCGACACATTTTCTTTTAAACAATTGTCTTAATAGCCTATAATTGCTACTATAACAATGAAATAGCCGGGATAGAATTTGTGCTTACATACATTTACATAAAACAACAGATGTGGTTATGGTATCGATTTCTAGGTTAAAGAAAATATTTTCCAGCATCAGCAACAAGTTAAAATAAAGTAGCTAATACATTGAAAAATTTAATTCCTGTTAAAAAGCCATGTAAAGTTTTGCAAATCCAACGGTTTTTGTATTTTATTTGTTTGTTTTGTCTATGTTTTGTATTTGCCTTTGAAAAAGACTCATTGAGAGTCGACAGCCCTTAGGCTAGTTAAATACTAGTTTTGCAGTGTTAGTTGTCAGTTTATTGCATTGATGTTAATCAATCCCTGACACACGTGATCCGTTGCTTGATTCAGTGCACTTGAAAGGACTGTTATTCTGTTATTCATCATATGATTTTATACTCTCTCTCTCTCTCTCTCTCTCTCTCTCTCTCTCTATATATATATATATATATATATATATACACACACATAACGGTATGGATAGCAAAGAGTCTCGGTACTTATTTACTTTCGTAAAGAAAGGGAAATGTTCCGATATGCCATTCACCATAGGCAAAATGACATGGATCTAACAGCTTTTACCATTTCTGTAACAGCCAGTATAAATGGATGACATTCACCATCAAGCCGGGACAACAGCATACAAAAAGTCCTTAGGCTGCCCAGAGAACAACATCTCAAAACAATCAAACACCTTGAATAAGACCTTGCATAATACGGGTTTAATATAATCATGGTATACAAACTCAAGAATTACCGAAAACAGAAAACACAAATTGCTGTTTTCGAATTCAATACATCCCGCCAACAGCAAAAAACAATGGTAAGATTAGGTCCCTAGGGAAAGCTATACAAACTGGAAAACTACCAAAACAAACCACACTAATGCAGAAATTGCAAAGGGTGGGGCCACTTCAATAGCTCTTGCAAAAAAAAAACAATTCAAAATGTGACCACTGTGGTGGCTCGCATAAGAGGCGGTGCAGGTTGAAAGAGATTAAATGCGCTAACTGTACAGGACCTCACCACCCTAAATCATATCAATGCCCCCTAACTGCTCGTGAATTTGCTATAGTACAACATATAGATTCTGACCACACATCATATAAAGAAGCAAGAATAAATAGCATTCAAAATCCACCCCACCCCCTCCAACTCCCCCCCCCCAACAAATTCAGAACTGAACATTACCACCAATCAAACAAAACAGCCCCCCCCCCCCAAAAAAAAATAAAAAAAATAAATAAAAAAATAAAAGCCAAAATTACAATAAAGAAACCAGGAAAACTAACACAAGCAAAACGGCACCACCCAAACCAAACAGACCCCCTACGAAAAAGTATTGTTAGCAATATAATAAAAACCAGGCACACATATATTAAACAAACCAATTACCCAAATCCACTAGCACACCAGAGGAAAGGAATAATCAAGCCACCAAATTAAATAGGTACTCTACAAATGTTGTCCTCCGGTTCATTAATGAAGTTGCTAATAGCATTGTACAAAATATAAAGAATGATATGTCCAAATCGACATGACTCATCAAGTGCTAACCAAATTAATAAAAAAATTCTTTCCCAGTCAATGTCGAGATCATAGTAAATCATACCTAAATAATAACAATGGTCAATATCAATAATCAATATGTATCCCACTCAACGTAAATGCTTGATAATGTGGCAGTGGAACTGTCGCGGGATTATTAAGAATATCCCCGAGCTAATCCAAAAAAATAAACTCCAAAAAACCTAAACCTGACATTATTATGCTTACAAGAAACCAATCTAACTTGGGCCTCTGAGACCACCCACAAAATTCCAAGATACTCAACTGTATATACTAAAAGTAGAACAAACGTTAAATTAAAAGGGGGGCTAGCAACTTATATTACTGACTCACTTCCAAACACCTCAGAAGTTACCCCAGATCCAAACCAAGACGTACCTGAACAAATATAAATTCAAACCATCATGATCAACATTGGCCAACATACTACAAAACTTCTAAACGTATATGACCCAGGGGGAGATAATCTAACAACACTCAATCACTATACGAAAAGGACCACTGACAAAGAGGAAAATCTTATCATATGCGGAGATTTTAACACCCAAAACGTAAGATGGGGAGGAATAACGCTAAACCTAAGAGGAAAACTACATGAAAAATGAACAAGCGAATCCAATCTAGTTATCCTTAACAATGGAACAGAAACAAGATTAGATCCAATCAAAGGTGCACTATCAGCAATCAGCATCACCATAGTCGCTCCTAAATTGGCCCAAATCTCAAACTGGGAAGTTGATCAAAGCAGCACCCTTGGAAGCGATCACTTCCCTATCCTACTCACCCTCAATATAATGACAAAAACACACCCAACTAACAACATACCAAGGCAGAGGTGTGACAAAACCGATTGGGATAAATTTAAAATTGCCCTCTCTACAAAACCTCTAGCAGATCTATATAATGATAACATCTATCAATACAATCTAAATGTAATGAACACCCTTACTGAGGCAGCTATAAAAAGTATACACAGAACAGGAGGACAACAACGTAAACCCATGGTGGAACGAAGAATGTAAAGTAGATCCAAAGACTAATTACAAAAAGACCCTTAATCGATTTAAACACACAGGGAACTCCAATGACTTTAGGATTTACAAAAATATGGAAAATGAAATGAAAACAATAATCGAAAATGCAAAAGAAAAATCCTGGCAAGCCTTCTGCTCTAACATAAACTTCAAAACAACGCAAAACAGGTATGGGACAAGATGAAAGAAATAAAGGGGAAAAACAAGCAAACAATTCCCAAATTGACTGAAAATCTAACCGACAAAGAAAAGGCAAACTGCTTGGCATTACACTTTGCAAGAATGAGCAACAAATCCAACAATACCCGAAATTTCCAAGAGCGCCGCCAAAATGTAGAACATAATTATCCAAACCTCTTCTCTGACCTAGGATCCAAACAATATAAATTAAATGATGACTTCACATTAGCAGAATGGATAGCTACACTTGCTAAGAAAAAGGCAACATCACCCAGAAAAGACCAACTTGGCGATGAAATATACAAACACATCCCGGAAAACATAACCAAAATCATACTAAATCTACTTAATAATAGCTGGCGGAAGGGCCAACTACCCAAAAGTTGAAAAAAAGCTATCGTCATTCCAATACCCAAACCTGGCAAAAACCCCAGTTGAGACAAATGCATATAGACCCATATCTCTAACTGATAACATATGCAAAATAATGGTAACAATGATTAATGACAGACTAAAATACCATCAAGAAAGCAACAGCTACATTGCAGAAACACAAAGCGGCTTTCGCATCAAAACATCCACCTGGTTTATTTGTTCAGACTCGAAGGAAGCATCAAGCTAGCATTTAATGCAAAACGCAAATGCAATAGACATCTAATCGCAGTACTTCTCGATCTAGAAAAAGCGTTGGATTTGGTCTGGACAAAAGGTCTTATTGCGAAACTTAATCTATACGAAATAACTGGCCGCATACATAACTGGATTGCAGACTTCCTAAAAGATTGGAAGATACCGACAAAAGTAGGGGATCAATATTCATATATATATATATATATATATATATATATATATATATATATATATATATATATATATATATATATATATATATATAACGTAGAAAAAAAGTCGCCACAAGGTAGCGTGCTTAGTCCCACTTTATTCAACATCATGGTAAACGACATTGACACTATAATTAACTAAAATAAGGTAGATCTATCCCAATTTGCTGACGATAATAGGATTTGGGAAGCAGACAATCCAAACAGCAAAACGGTCATAGGGCAAATAAAAGATAGTCTTAACAAAATAGGTCGGTGGGCAAATAAATGGGGTTTTAAAATATCCAACACTAAAACAGAAGCCATTGCTTTCTTTCCACACACTAGAAATACCATAGAATACCCTAATTGCACATACAAGGGAAAATAATAAAAGTTGTCAAAATAGCCAAATTCATAGGAATGTTCCTTGACGAAAACCTAACATGGAAACACCACAATAAAAAGCTCACCCAAAAATGTAAAGCTGATCTATGTCTATTAAGAAACCTCAAGGGAACTACATGTGATTCCAACCAAGAAACGCTTTTAGCAATATATAAGGCACTTATAAGAGCAAAATTAGATTACGGATGCCAAGTCTATACATCAGCTAACCAAACATTGCATAGTAAACTAGATTCCATACATAAAGCACTAATCATTTACACTGGAGCACTAAACCCAACCTCTTTAGAAGAGTTCCAAATACTGACAGGAGAACTACCACTGCAACTAAGACGAAACGAAAGCATATTAAGATATGCCGCACGAGTTTCGATAAACAAAACAAGCCACCCCACCAGGAAAATTATCCAACAAAGTAATATCCCTTTCATTAAAAAAACTTCAAGTCAAAATCACCCGGTGCAAAACAAATTCATGAACTAACTAAAGATCTTATCCTACCCACTCTACAAGCTGAACAATGCAGTTATCCCAACCCATCACCATGGACGGGAGGTAACCCTAATTGTAACACAATATCCCTTACTTATGGCAACAAACATTACCAGGTATATGATATAAGGACACAAATATTAGCCGAGCTAGAGGAAAAATACATAGGGTACACCAAAATATACACCGATGGATCAAAAATTACAAAATAATACAAAACTACTGCGGCAATAGTAAGCCTTGAAACGAACACAGAATTTGGAGCTACATTATCCGACACCTGCTCCATTTACACAGCCGAATACCTGGCTATTATTGAAGCTCTAAGATGGATCCAATTAACAAACACTAGCCAAGCAGTTATCATTAGCGACTTTCTTAGCGTCATGAACTCGATTAAATCAAACCACTCTATCACAAGAAGCAACTTCTTGAAGGAAACCAACCACTTAATTAAACAACTGCTAAATAACAAACATATAAAGAGTTCATGTGGGTGCCTCCCACATCGGACTAGCTAGTAACGATAAAGCAGACCAAGTAGCTGAACAATATCTCCCCGAACATGACTCCATATCATTATAATACAGCGCCCAAGAATTGTATAGAATTAAAATCGATAATAAGTGGCAACAACAATGGGATAGCAGCAAAAAGGGACGCAGGCTATACTCCATAATAAATAAGGTCGCAAGACATACCAACCCACCACAACTCGTTAGAAGTCAGGATCAAAAACTTGTCAATAGGATACTAATAGGCAATACTAAATCAGCCAGCAGGTTTGGGAAATATTTGACAATCAACATAAACTCAGATGGCAAAAATGCCCACACTGTCCACTCCAAGAAGATTTTGTACATGTTTTAACACCTGCCATAAGTATGGAACCCAAAGAACTAGGTTTAGGAATAAGCAACATAAAATATGGGCATCACCGACCTATAAAGATTTCCTCAAAGAACAAAACTTAAATAAGGACATTACTTACAAAACTATTATCGACTTCCACACCGACATTGAGAAAAACAGTTGTGTGTGTGTGTGTGTGGGGGGGTTAAACAAAAGTGTATGACCCGCTACAAAAATAAATAAATACCATTCAATTAATTACAAATAGGGGACAGGCTAAGAAAATAAATGTAAAGAACAACAAGACCATATGTCTTTGATATGTCTTAGCGACCCGAGTATTCGGCAAAGATATCTGTCTTAACAAAATAGATTTAGCCTGAAAATAACATCACATAAATAACTCTATCCACAAGCTAAGGTAGTAATCAAAACAAAATACGCCCAAATCTACCAAAACTAGTAGACAGACTAACAAATTTAAAATTAGGGCATAAATAAGAACAGATGTCTTTGACAAGTCTTAGCGACCAGCATATTCGGCAAAGATATATGTCTTAATCAAACAGACTTAGCCTGAATATAACATAACAACATACTAATAGCTTCATCCAAAAAACTAGGAAAATAAATCAAACATAAAGATATATTATCAAGTACTTAGCCCAACCCTATTCCCACGCATATGGAAACAAATAAAACTGCAATAACCCATAATCTAAATTTTAAAAAAATATAATTTTTTTGGCATTTTTTCTTACTTTAAAAGACAATTAATTAATTATTATTCTAGGGCACCACAATCCTACAACATGGAATTAAGGACACTCATCTTTTCCTACCGCAAGGTGACCGCAGATTATATGTAGTACAACAAACGCAACTGCATTAAGGCACAGGCTCTCCTCGAGGCATTAAATACAATTAGAACACCTAGATAAGACCAAAAAAGCTAGAATATATAAGATGGTCAAAAAAGCTCAAGGCCATCAGGCCCCACTGCCAGTACGGCAAAGTCTATCAAGAAAGGAAAACTTAATATGACCCCAAAATTAATACCTATAAGGTGGTCTAAACCGCAAGGACAATCATGCCCGGCTGCACAATGCGGTAACCAAATACAAAGTGAAACTATTTAGGAACCTAAGCTTAAGAATGTATGAGGCGATCCAAACCCCAAGGACCATCAGGCCCAGCTGCACAAAGCGTAGCACCATTAAGCCTTGGAAAGTTTAAATAACCATGCACAGAAGGGTGAACCCAAACCAAGAACCACCCCACCCAAATCAGACTCATTAGATACAGTTTAAATAACCCTACAGACTATCACTAAGCGGTCAATGGTGCATTACTATCTTTAAAAAAATGACACAGAATACATCTAAAAAATTCGTCAAGACGACAATTCCATAACCTTTTGGCAAGGGAGTCAAAACATTTATACCCTGGATAAACAAAGTTGCCTTTCTAGTGAGCAGGCTCCTCCCTGACCGAACCTTCCTCCTCGCCACTGCCGGACATTAAATTAATAAACGTGCATAGCACATATTAAATACACGAAGGGAGAGGCACATTTCCCTATTTTCATGAACAATTAATTAACCGTCCACATGAAAAATAAAAACCTGTGTCCCGATGTGACGTCATAGTGACGACCAATCGCTACTGGCGTCACATACTGCTTGGTTGATACCTAGCGCAGCCAATGCAGACATAATTGCTACCTTTAACTCGAGTGTGTGCTGGGTCTATCCCCATTCGAGTACAGCCTTACATTCAGGTCACTAGGGTCTACGAAGCCAGTCATATTGACCCAATCCCTGACGGTTCAGTTAAACAGTGCTTTTTATGCACAGTAATGCATGGGGGATGAGGCTCGAATTCCTTCCTCTGGGATCAATTAAATAGTCCGCTTATGGACATTAACCAGACGTACATGCCCATATGCGCAAAAACATATATAATTGAATTGTTGATGATGATCAAGCCGGGAAGCCTCATGATATCTTTCTTTCTCTTTCTGAACAAGAGCGGTAGAGTGGATATCCGGCTGTCGGCAGTTCTGTGTCGCACTAAATATAACCTTCCGATTAGCTTCAAAACTACGGCCTGTCAATTATACTTCCATTGATACATATCTGAATGTTTAATGTATACTCTCAGAGAATAGGTATACTGTTGTCTACGCAAGAAATGACATTGGTCAGGTACACCATTAATTTGATTGTGGACAAAGATGAAGTACAAAATACAGATATACATAACATATAATATTGAAGAAAAGCCAGCTTACAATAAAAATCAACTATTCATGACAATATATCTTAGTTTGTTACAATAACTTGTAACTAACAAAGAAATAGAATACATTTAGTTTGTGTAATACAAGCGTTTATTTATCCCCTGTCATAGATAATTCCTCAGATTTAAGAAAAGCAATAAGTGCATAATTTTAAAACATTCATCTTAAATCTCAAGATGTACGTTTCAAATCTAGTGAAATTCTGGCAACCTTCCCAAATTTGCACGGTTATTCCACAGTAATACGGGAGAAGCAAGTAAAATAAGTGTTCAATTCGGATCCCAATATCATTATCATTAAGCAAGGGAACGCATTATGGCGTTACTATTCAAAGTAAATGAGCACAGAGGAAATAAAATTCATACTTTGCCATAAATCTTAATGCTTTCTAGACACTAACAAACACTGGATAATTGTTTTCACGGATTTTGGTTATTACTGCTGAGCATAAGCCTATGGCTAAATAATACAGAATCCTCAATTTACGGGTCAATTGTATTAACATCTAGCGATTTCGTGGAAATAGGCTCACTGGATCGATCAAATTTCCCGATGCCTAGAAATCTGTGTCCTATTCCCTCAATCTCGTTTCACATATGTGAAAACAGATATATATATATATATATATATATATATATATATATATATATATATATATATATATATATATATATATATATATATATATATATATATATATATATATATATATATATATATATATATATATATATATATATATATATATATATATATATATATATATATATATATATATATATATATATATATATATATATATATATATATATATATATATATATATATATATAGTTTCATTTTTACCAGATACACGACTTTTCTTTACCTCAAATGTTTTGGACCATGTACGTTTCCTCGTTGATAACAACTTTTGAGGAGAGAGAGAGAGAGAGAGAGAGAGAGTCCGGAATATATAAATAGATAAATATCCCCGCTAAATTAGTTCTAAATTTAATTTCACAAGATACTTTTGCGTTAACCAATCAGTTAATCAGGTAGATTATTTATTTGATAAAAATGATCTGTTGGCATTGTTTTCATGAGAAATTTTGTATATTCAATTTTACACTAATTTTGAAATGACAGACGCACTAGCGGCCTTTCATCTTGCAAGCAATACAATAAAATCATTCAAGTATCCGTAGGTATTGTTCCTCTAGCACGTTGTCAAGATGCTGATCTAATAAAAATTAAACGAAAAGGAGTATCTGAGGCCAACATTTTCAGTTTTATTTTCGATTTTTACAAGTCTTTACAATTGAACAACCATAGGTAAATAAATTGCAATTAAAAATATACTTACCCGAAAAAAGGTAATTACTCATCATTGTGGAAATTTATTTATTGCACCTGATGAATACTTGTTTAGGTTTTATATGCTGACAATCTCTAGCGTGGTTTAAAACAGTTGAAATGACAAAACATATCTTAAGGTGTACAGTATGACTTTAACATTGGCTTTACAAGAAGTATATAGTTTTACTTTGGGTTAGCATAGATTTGCACTGCAGTCGTATTATCCAGTCCAAAATGTGCTGATTCAGTCTTTGTAGGCAGGTACATACGGCACATATACTACATTCCCTGATAGTAAAATAGTTTTACTGCAGTTTAAATGAATATTAGTCACCCTTGAGCATGCAGAAGTAAGCTAGTTAATTCGCTTCTTTATCATAATAAAAACTCATAGGCTCTCGGCTAATAAGTACATGTACTCAATCTACAGAGTTTTGTTTCAGAGAGAATTTAAGTTGAAAAGGTGGATTTGATTGATTGGCGTTTAATGACATTGCAGAGCTGGAAGGTTAAAGCGTGCCAAGGTGATTGCAGTAAAGCGATCTGCATACAAATGCACCACAGCAGTGGGCAAATCTGCAATAGTATTCGAAACTTCACACTTCAGGTAGCGAGTCCAAAAAAGCCACTGTGGTTCCAAAATCAGTCAGAATTGTTCTCTGAATTAGGCATGTAAATAGCACATATAGTCACAATTCATGTTGTCAGTGTAGGAAGCAAAAGACTGGAAATAAAGGCACTTTACTAATGATCATCACGTGTCTACGAATCCATACTCAAATTTCTCGGAGTTTCTCATATTGTAAAAGACCGAGGCCTCGCCGTAAAAGGGAGTTAGCCAACGTCGAGGAGAGTTCATCGTTATCGACGTTTGCTTGTCCGTTTGGTAGAGAATACGTCCTGACACAGTGATTGACCTTTGTAGATTAAAACCTGTAGATTACCTGTCATTTTTAATTTGATGTAGAGTGAGGGTAAATAATCTACTATTCGCAACACTAAATGATTTGTCAACGGGTGTTTGTTATTCACACCTTATTTTATATCATTTATGTAACTTACTTTCACATGTACAATCGATCACAATCTATGAATCTTACATAGCTTGCCCAATTATAGCAACGGACAGATTTTGAACGTCGACCTTAAACATTCGCTAGTTCTCCGATAGGCAATGAGGTCCAAGTGAATATTCCATGAATAAAGAAAAACAATTGAAGATTCGCGTGTGTGTGTGAGAGAGAAATTTGGATTTTTAACGAAGCTTTAACAATTTTCCAATCATATCACTACGATGTCTGCAGTGTGACAGTTTGTAATGATATCTAGTAATGGGGCATTATGTCGCAGACATGTAGCATGATGTCCCTACCAGTCATATTATTCTGACACCAGGCCAACAAGTCATAACACTAACTTCTTAATGCCGAGTGCCAAGCGATACAGCAGCTATTACCATTTTAATAAGTCTTTGTTATGACTCGGTCAGGGTCTGATGCCTCGAGACATCCCGCTCTAGCCACTTAGGCCACCAGAGAGGCCCGATTGAAGAGGCTGCAGACGTATTTAAAATTTAGTGACTCTGACAATTGCAAATAATGAAAATTATACCTGGTTTACACACTAGAGGTTAAAGCTTATATCTCTACAGGGTGTACTTTGACCATCTCATTAGAGAGTGAAGGGCATCTGCAGGGTGTACTTCGACCACCTCACTAGAGATTAAATAGTATCTAGTTACAGGGAGGCCTTGAACCATCTCACTATAGAGAAAAGAGTATCTCGTTACAGGGAGGCCTTGAGCCATCTCACTAGAGATTACATAGTATCTCGTTACAGGGAGGCCTTGAGCCATCTCACTAGAGATTAAATATTATCTCGTTACAGGGAAGCCTTGAGCCATCTCACTTGAGATTAAAGATTATCTCTTTACAGTGTGTACATGAACCATTTCACTAGAGATTAAAGAATATCTCTTTTCAGGGTGAACGTGAACCATCTCACTAGAGATTAAAGGTATCTCTATACAGTGTGTAATGAAATCGTCTAAACAGAGATTAGATGGTATCTGTTTTCAATCCTCACACTAGAGATTAAATAAGATATCAATCTACTGTGTATATTTGAATCTTCACGTAGAAATTAAAGAAACGAGTAAAGGTTCATACTAAAACTAAACGAAGAATACCCATTGTACTTCACCCTCACATCTTTACAATACCCCGTTTTACCTGACCCTCATATTTTAAAAATACCCCGTTTTACTTGACCCTCGCATAAGGTGGGCCTATATTCTATCGATCTAATGGACGAATGATCCTGCAAGTATGGTGGGAGACATGGTCCTGAACTACACACGAAAAAACGGCAATCCATAAAACAAATACACAAAAAATCAATTTAACAAAGTTCTTGAGTATTAGGTTCAGTTTATTTCCTAATGTTCTTTTAGCGCTATCTCTTTTCTTTTGCCGCTAATAAGACTAAAATTACTCTAAATTACAGGATAAAGGAAGTGTTGGTTCCTATGGGTCGCAGTGTTTAATGTTTAAAATTCATATATATTTAGCTGCTCTCCAGATTTTGGATCACTGTATATGAACAATAATAAGCACACCATGTGGTGTCAAAACCACATTCAAATGACACATTAACGATAATTGTAAGCAGTAACATCTTTTAGCATAATAATCAAAATGGCTTTGGACATAACATAAGTTACACGTACAGAAAGACAAATCATACAGTAAAGAAGAAGAAAGAAGGTACTGTTTGAATTTGAATGTTCAACGACTGTATAATAATTTCCGTGATGACGATCGATGAATTCGTTAGGTCATTATGTTTATTGTTGATTGATTGATTGATTGATTGATTGATGTTTGTTGTTAACTCCAATCATCCTTAGAGAACATACACAGACACACACTTGCACACACGCACACATAACGAATGCATTAAGTCTTTACATAGATATATTATCTCCCATAATAAAGCTCAAGTTCTATTTAATAAAATCGTATTTTAGTATTATACAATAAAATATACAGTTAAACTCGTTACAACCTATTCGGATTAAACCTCGTATAACACCCATGTGTGCTATGTTATGTTCATCGTTGTTATGTATGAAATGATATAGAGTGTACAAAGAGCAAAATAACTCTTAAAGTAAGCGTCATTGCTGAAGGAAAATGCCATCATATGTGAACAGTCGGAGGCATTAGTCGTACCGTGGGTTTTGCGTTAGTTGTTTTTCACAGACTGATTTCATCAACTCTTTCAAATTATATATACTCATTATTGTTTGAACTGCTGTACAATGCCGAATTAGCCTAAACATATTTTGTTGCCAAACAGGATAAAATTGAAAATAGGATAAAGGTTCGCTCATCTTACGATATCATCTATCTCCACTCACTTGAAATACAATGAGAAAGTAAGTAGCACGCTGAGATGAGGAACGAATCTTCTCATACGAGACCCTGTGGACTGGCCGTAATGCACGAAAGAATAGTACAAGAGCACGGACATTGATTCCGGAAATTAGCTCAGGTTATTAGGGCCAAAATGAAAGGGATTTATCACAATTGGATGTAGTTCGTCCTCGCTGTAATTATTGTTTGGAAATTGATGCACAGCAAGGTTACAAGGTACCTAGGGATTTTCCATAATCTACTTGAGCTTTCTAATTATCAATCGAGTCTTTTGGGTTTTAGAGCGTTTGGTAAATAATTGATAACATCTAAGAGAAAAACGTGCAATATTCGTGTTATCACAGACGCATTTCCTTTCATTGTCACTTTGGTGGCCTAGTTTCTAGTTTAAGTCCTCTGTCTATAGAAAGGCTTATTTCGTTGAAATCAAAATTAACATTTATATGTCCTGGGAAAATCTGCCATTTTCCTTTATTTGAAATTGGTTCTTATGTCTCATTTCAGGTAATGCTGCACTTGGTAAAGCAATGAACCATAATAATATAAAGGAACTTCTGCTACCAATGTTTGTAATGTACAATATCGTCTTTCAAATGTTGTTACTAATGTCAAATGAGTTTAATGAACAGTGTCCTAAAATGGACGCGGGTTACGTTCCATACGATTACATTTGTGGCGCCCTCTACTTTAATATTTTATATATGGTTACATGTTTAAAGAAAAAGAATTTCTAAGATTTTCAATATTACTAAAAGAACGTTCAAACCCCTTTATGTTGGTGGATGTAGTAGTATTTGATGGATGTAATTTTGGTTACATATTTACAGCTTGGTCTTATCTTGGATAAACTGCTAGCTCATCTTGGTCAATTTTGCTTCATAAGGTTGAAAGATAAATTAGAAATAAACGAGTCACAACGTTTTATAAATACTTATATATATATATATATATATATATATATATATATATATATATATATATATATATATATATATATATATTGTAAATGAATCAGTGCATGTACAGAACCTGGTATAGTCTACTCTGGTCAATTTCAATTTCATAATCTTAATAATTGCTGAAAGTTCGTATACTTTTGACAAATACATGCTGATTTTTCTACCTAATTGGAGCAGCCATTTTGGTCCGGACGGTGTAGTAAACTTGTATTTTAACACATATCCTACCAATATTGCCCCATAAATTGTGTATTCGCATACAATAATTATACATTACTATTCCTGGTGTCATATCGTACAATAATACAGCATAATGTCCATGATAAAGCTATTAAACGTTTGTGCTAGCATTGAATTGAGTTTAGTTTTAAGTTTCTTGAATACTTCAGTTATGGTTAATAAAGAGAATAACGTCAAAAAATTACACAGGATACATCCATAGTGTAAACAGTTTATACACTGAGGTCAGCAACTGGTATTTGCAATTAGTTGAGAGAGAGATAGAGAACTCTTACTAAATAGTAGTGCTAACTTAATACGTGAACTTGCAATGTGCGCATGTACCTTTACCACTGCTATGGACTTAAATTCTCTGAGCATGTTAACTACTTGAATGTACATTTGATGCAATGAAACCGCCTTTAATTTAGGAATATAAGTACTGAAGTCAAGAAATTGCATAATGACGACAACAACCTTAAAGCTACGATTAAAAGTAATGATAATGGTGGGTTGCACATACGTGAATTCTCTCAACTATGTTTACGACTATTACTGACATTGGATTCTTACTTTACACTCGGCTTTATTTGCATTCTTTTAAAGTGTTATATATAAGGTAAGTATTGTTACCTTTAACGCAGAACAATGTCATCTGTATGCCTCCCCAAACCCAGATGATGACATTATGACAACAAAGACTGGCTCATTATCAAGTCCAGTCAGAGGCGCTGGGGAAGGGGCATTTGTCTCTGACCTCATCACTCTAAGGGCTTCGAATAGTACTTTGTATTAAATACGCAGTTTTGAAAGTAATAAATATACTTCGTTCTGTATGAGGATGCCTTTAAACATTTTATTTAGGAAATTATTTGGGCATGTTTCGGCATTCGATTAATTTTCTAAATTTAAGTATAACCAGGTCCCTGGAGCCTCACACTTTCGAAATTGCCTTAAGGGACCTCCTCATCTTTATCACTAATTATCTATCAACAAGTTCTGTTTCCGGCATTAATTAGAGGGTTAATCTGATTGAGTTCATTTTGCAAAGAGCTTACCAAATTCACTTAGGGATAATAAATATAAACAAATTACACTGATTTTTTTAGGCGTATCTGTATTTGTGTTGGACCTTTTTCGTCTATTTCTCCCTCCTCAACCAATCAATAAACTGATTAAACCATTAATCTGTGTAACGTCTGTAATGGGGTCAATGCATTGACAACAATCCTTGTTACTCACAAAATCTTTTTGATCTTTTCCCATTATTGCAAACAATTCCCTTGTTTATTCTTCAGGTTTGTAGTGCTGACTGATGTGTTTAGCTCACAAGTAAAAGGATATTCCAAACCACCCTTAACCCGCGGCGTCGGGTAAATGGTTCTTGCTTTTATTGTTGGAACAATATATGGCATTCACCTTTTCCTCACAGTAGTCAAAACAACAATCCTACTCACATGGGAGCCACACAGGTTCATATTTAACTTCAAGCAACGAAACCATTAAATGAGAACCTCTGGTCTTATAAGGTTAGGTTTTAATTAGTTTTCACCAACCCATTGGTTCAATTTTAAATTTTTACTAAGGATGCACTAAGTAATGAATCCACATGGACACAGAGAACTGAACAAACATAATCAAACGTTATATGACCTCCCACTGCTCGTGGATCTACGCGTTTCATTACATTAACATTGATGTTTCTATAGATCTATATATATTAAAGCTATTCCTTAAAAAATCTGCAACGTCCATATGATACTTATATCGGCTGATAAGGAGAACGGGTACATATGAGATGTTTGTATTTCGAGGCTACGATCCAATGACAATCTTTTCAGCATGTTTGCCATCGGGGTATTATTGAAATTGTTTGGTTAGAAGAAAGAAGAAAAAAAAACGGTTCAAGTTCATATTTGAAAGATAACTTCAGACAGGTAATAATATAGCCTAGTGATATGAATCTTCATGAATCTAAGTCTAGTTATAGCAAATCAGGAAACTCTTTACTTTAAGCTATATTTGGTTTGGGATGTACTTGAAATCAAATTGTACATTTAGGTCGAGAGTTTCGTGATCTCGAAACCTTTTCGTTTATAACCGTTCTTCTAAATCATGTTAGTACAGAGACAAAACGCAAAGAGATAAACCATAAAACCACACTGACGGATGATACAAAATATCACTCTCGCTTATCAAAGTCATGGTAGTTGATCAGCAAATTGTAAGAGAAGTATGACTGGTTGTGCGGTTCTGAAAACACAATAGTACTAGACAATATTTCCGTACACTATACATCAAATATTGTACGCAGATGTATGCATGCCGTTGAAGGTAAAATACCTCAAAGTGTCACGGAATTGTGGGTACAAAAATACATATGAATTACAAAAGATCGTAAATTTGGACGAGTTTCGTTGCCTAGTGCAGTCTTACATAAGGTTGTTATTTTTAGCCTTGGAGATTTAGAAATACTGCTATTTGTTAGCTCACCTATGCCCGCACAAAGAGCCAGAGGTGTGGAACCTGTGTTACATGGGATTTCTGTCAATAGATCCATCGACGATTAGAGTACTTCTAGCCCAAAATATCTTTCTGTTTAGTCATAATACAGATGAGTTTTGTCAGACAACTGTCTATATTGTGAAAGCAATCCCTAATTGGAGAAGTGTATAAAAATGAAAATGTATTCGATCTTTTTCATGTGATATAACTGTTTCATACGCAGGACGTTTGGGAAGTTATTCTAAAATTTGCTAGACACTAAAGCCTATACCACACTAACGCCATGCTATCGGATAGACTATAGTCTTTTCCGAGTTATACTTTTATTGCAGAACAAATAAGACAAATTTAAATTTGTTGTATGATTAAATGACGAGGAACGTTCCATATATTATAATCAAACGCAATTATTATTGTCGGATATATATACATGAATGAACGTGATTATAATAATAATAATAATAATAACAATAATTCACGTCAACTGAAGAATAGGAAATATCAGATGCTCGTCGACTGAATGCTACGAGATAAATTGCATCCTATAATAAGTTTAGATCCAAAATTTCAATGTCACTATATGTCTGTTAATCAATCAAGTTGAGTGTTACTAAATGTGTCTGAACTGATTATACATCTATCAATATTTCTTGATGAAACATACGTTGTGCGTACTTTCACAAATTACATACATTCATCATGCTTGGTGATAGATCCATACACAATCATATTTGCTGTTAATTCCGTACACTGATCATATCTGCCGACAGATCAATATCAATCATTTTGTGATAATTTCATACACCGATCTGATCTGTTGATAGATCCATGCATAAATTATGCGTATTAATAATTCCATACAATTATCAGATTTATTTTATAGATCGATGTACAAGTCATATTTGTTAAAAATCCATGTTTTGATGGTTTTCATTGACGAACGTTATCATTTCATTATATTTGTTTTGAATTGTATTCACTAGAGCAAGGTGTGCAAATAGTTCAATATATATTGCTATTAGAAATAAATATCGAATGCACGTCACTGTGCTAAACGTTTCATTCCACTTGGTCTCGTCTTGTTACACAGAGTATCTACTTGTAACAGTGCTAAGCGTTTCATCCCACTTGGTCTTGTCTTGTTACACAGAGTATCTACTTGTAACAGTGCTAAGCGTTTCATCCCACTTGGTCTCGTCTTGTTACACAGAGTATCTACTTGTAACAGTGCTAAGCGTTTCATCCCACTTGGTCTCGTCTTGTTACACAGAGTATCTACTTGTAACAGTGCTAAGCGTTTCATCCCACGCGGTCTCGTCTTGTTACACAGAGTATCTACTTGTAACTGTGCTAAGCGTTTTCCCACATGGTCTCGTCTTGTTACACAGATTATCTACGTGTAACAGTGATAAGCGTTTCGTCCCGCTTTGTATCGTTTTGTTAAACAGATTATCTACTTGTAGCTGTGTTCATTTTACATGATAAAATACAACGCAGTTTACTTAGATGAACATTATCATTTGTATAATTCCAAAACACACACACACACACACACACACACACACAAAATATATATATATATATATATATATATATATATATATATATATATATATATATATATATATATATATATATATATATATATACAAGAACAACAAGATATGCTAAGCAAATGATATTTCGTCTGATCGGAGATTTATAAGGTTACTCACCAGCACTGCAAACTCACTAATTCACTATCATAGCACACCATGCATGAAAACAAGCTTGCTTAGTAGCATAGCACACCATGTTAATAATTACTACAATAGTACACTAGAAAAACACGCTTACATATTTACATAGCACACAATACACATCATAATAATTTATCTCGACACTTGCCGCATTTGAACAGTGTATAAGTTTTTAGTTGATACTGAAAACTTTTGTGAAAAATATTTTTAAAATATGTTTTAAAGTTAATATGTTTTAAACTTGTATCTTATATTTAGTGGCTGCCGCATAAGTGACAGATATAAGACCCGGCTGTCCATCAAGCCACCGGTTCGCCTCTAAAATCACTTGATGCTCATACATTTGCCAGCGAAGTCCATGTGTTTCGACTTGATTTAGGGTCAGAGTGACATATGATGAAGATTCAATATCGGAAAATAGTGTATAATAAACAATATAGCTTCCTTAAGGAAATAATCAAGCATCTGTGATAGGAGGCGAATTTTTCATTTTTGTACATTCATAACTTCGTGTGGGTTTGAAACTATACTACAAACCATCACAAGAGAATAATTTCAAGTATCACATACACTGTGTATGCACTGTTAATACGCAGAAGACAAACGTGACATAGAGAGGAGGGGACTGAGAGAGACAAGAGGCGGAGTGAGTGAGAATAACATTCTTCTTAAACTGTTATCCGAGCAATATAGGGCAAGATAATGAATGTTTTAATCCTATCGGAAGGTACATCAATATATAACGCATCTCTATATTACAAGTAAACTGTTTTTGTTTGTTTATCCCACACTTAATCAAACTAACAACCTATTCTCTGAGCACAAGAACGTCAGTGATACTTTATTTAATAAACGTGGTCGATATAGCTGATAGAGAAAAATAAATGGCGCTGAGTTTCAGATTTAAGCGAGACTTACGAACTCCTGAAATTGGAATTTTGCATTCAGTTGAAAGACCATATTGACATTCTTAGTAAACTCTCGTTTCGAAGTACAACTTAGAATAAGATTGGATTCGTAAAGTTCCTTCGAAAAATGTTTGTTCTTTAGGTGTGAAAGGTCAAACAAGTAGGTTGAAAAGTAGAACGTCTGTGTTTCGTGGTCCAAATATGAAGTTAAAGCTGCTAATAAACTGTTATACTATAATATAAGCTAAAATAAATACCTGAACCTGGGTTCCGCGTCTTTCTTAAAATTGGGTAATTGCAAGTATTTAGTATTCATTTAAGATCTCCCTGCCGGCAAGAGGGAGTACAATATGACCTTAAATTCATCTCCTAAGAGGCGAATAATGAAGTAACTTGTTGCCTATGGGATGCATCACGTGATGATATTCCATCTCATATCTTGTACGTTTTAAAAGGGTACAGTTTATATAACGGACAACGTAGCTCTTATAAACCAGTTTGGTAATTTTATATTACCATGTGTGTACGTAAGTAAAATGTAACATCGGGACTATTTATATGATGTATTTGGTGAAATAAAACAAACATATTAAACATTAAATTAAAATTTAAAAGACAAACAGGCGCAACTATTGTGGAAAGAATGTATCTTTTGTCAAACAACGTTTACGATTGCTTCTTAGAGCGAAGTCTTAAAAGCAGTCAATTATCTTAGAGGCGAATTTTCCTGATACAAATTACTCTATATTCAATAATGATGCGATCCACGTCATAGACACACACCTAAGGAGCAACCTAATTTGATGAAATCACTTTTTTAGACTCAGATTGTCGTTGAAACTTGTTGAAGGTTTTCAATCAATTTCAATTCAATGCATGAATTTAGATCCATGATGAAAAAAAGTGGATGGGAGTGTTCAAAGAAATTATCTTTTTTGATACACTGTTGTTTCTATTGCAAAAAACCAAAACTTATTTGAACAAATCGAAGAAATGTTTACCGATATTTCCCAATATTATTGTACTAGATGCCATAAGGTCATCCATCATTTCTGCTGTTATGATAGAATATAATCTACTGATGTACGCCGCTGCGTATACTACATCAAATTAATCTATAAGGCAAATGGGTGATTAATTATTACTGGCAATATCACATGATGTTTATGGACAGTCTTGGCGTCAGTGGGAAATAGTCAATCACGGGCTATGTACTGGCGATCCGTATGACATTGAGCTTTAGTTTGAAATAAATGGTCAACCAAAAGCTCTGTACTGGCAATCCATATAACTGAACTTTATTGTGAAATAGAAATTTCATTTTTAGCCATTCATACATGTCTATTTAATAGAAAATTCTGAGTTTATTTAACTCGATGTATATTTAGTAGTAAATTCTGAGATAGTTAACACAAATGTATATTAATGGTAAAGTATGTGCTGATTGGTTATCACCATTTGCTAATTATGTTTGTTATATGCCTCAGCTTGAAATGTAACTTACGACTTTGTTTCTGTTCTCTGATGTGATTGGCTAACACAAAACACAAGCTCATGCAACACTGTCATCAAGCTCATCCAATCTCATTATATATTTGATCTCACGAAAGTCAAGTAGGTTTAGTTCGTGTGCAAAAATATAACTAAACAAATACAACTGCAATCATGGGATAGTTTTATGTATGTCTATTGTGTTTACACAATACTTTCCCATCGTATTATAGCTCTTAGGTTAGCGGTTATTCCTAGAATATTAAAAGGAAGATATAGAGATAATAATGTGTCTTGCATAGGCTATCTCTTTGTTATCCGACAACAGCCAATAGCACTTGACATGATTATACTGTTTATTACTTAAAATGTGCCGCCTGAAGGATAATCAAAGGAATAACATAATTTTGCCATAATTGTGTAGTGAATAATGATGTGATATATTAGCATGATAATGGACGATAACTTGCATTCACACACCCTTGGAAGATTAAGAAAATCCTTTAGCTGGACGTAGGCGAGAAAGACAAAGACTGGTACACTCTCTAGATCACATTTTTGGGAACTTTCGTACTGTATTATTGTAAATGGTTTTGATATCTTATGAAAATACAGTTATTTATGCTAAGCAATAAATCCTTCCTTATCCTGTATTTTAATAATGCATAATTTGATATGAAAATTTTATATTTTCTTGCCTTTGTGTTACAAAATATGTTATATATCTCCAACGTGGCGTAATGAACATTTGGACATCAAGTCAAGCATATCTTTTAGAACATATAAATACATATGTTAAAAAACTGCTAAGTCAAAGTACACGATTTATATATGTGGACAAGACAAATCGCTACTGTGCGTATTCAGGATTAATACTGTAGTACACTATGGATACTGATTTTATAATTTATTTTTATGCAGTCATTGTTAATGTTGTAATCCGCTGTCAGTGTTGCATTTTCTATTTTATTTATATGCAGCCTTGATTAATCTTGAAGTATTTTATGGATGGTATATGTTCTATCGTATGTGTCAGATAAATTACTTATCACCTTTACAACATTTTCTTTGTAAGCAGGTGTAAAATATACAAATTCTCATTGCATGAAGAAGGCAGTGCCAGGGATTTACAATACTAATATATTTGATCGGAAATAGAAATTATTGACGCGAGTCATCCGTATTAACGTTTGAATGAATATGCGAAACACTCACAAAAGTTGGTATGCATAAACGCGAATCCGTCTCCATCTTGATTTATACAGGTGCATCTCTTGAACTTGAGTTTTTAAAGAATTACGAAAATATAATAGAAGACTGATCAAAAATTCATTCTAACAGTTTATACATGTTTAACGAATAAATAAAAGAAAAGTGAAGAAAAGTATGTTTGTGAAATTGAAATACAAGGAAACGACGTTTAAAAGGAAATTTGTAAATACAAGGTAAACTTACATGAACATTCCAAGTCGGGACTGTCGTCATTACTTTCCGGAGTGTCACTAGGGCTATAGCAATAACCCCCATTCATGTTAGCGGCTTCCGAATTTTTTATCTGCATGAGTCACATGTAAACTCTGATAGTGATATTGATTTCCAAATTAACACCAACTATCATGGAAGTAATCCTCGAATATTCCCATAACGACCAATGATAGCTAGGCCTTTGCGCAAAATCATTGGTTTCACTACTATACTAAGCTAGTCGGCTTCCACATCCACAAATGAACCGTGTGTACATTAGAGTCAATGTGCTTATTCGGCGTACCAGTCAATACTTTATTAATTGTATGACCGAAAATCGTTCTTCAGTTTCTTTGTCACAACGCAAGCTGTTCACTTTGTCATGGATTAATCAGTCAGATATCTACATACACTGATCAAGTTACTTGTACTAGTTTCTTATTGTATATATGAATTTCTTAAGAAATTGTATCAGAAGAGAAAACATCTATCCTGGATGAATGTTACATAAATCAATGCATTTTCCAAAGCTGCATCTTACCAAGGAAATGTTTCACGGAACTCAGTTGTAACAGTAATAATGAGAAATATCAATCCGTCAGGTAGAGCTGAAGCTCACATTCTCAATCCATATGAATCTATAGTTATCGACCTAATGTTGTAGAACACCTGGGGTTTAGGCTATTGTGTTGAAAATGAAGTCGACACACAATACTGATGACGAATGTGAACCGCATGCATACCGTCAGTGCTTTGGCGAAATTTGAACATTTTTAATTTATAGTGCAATTTTGATTTGGCCCGGGTAAATATTATCAAATATCAATATGTTTTAAAACTGTTCCAACACAATCCCAGAACAAATAACAACCATGAAACACCTAAGTAAAGAGATTTATGAAAAACAACTATGTAAAACTAACATAAAGATTTATAAAAACACCCATTATAAAAACTTCAATTGTTTCAAGGTAGAAATCCTTAGATATCAAATACTGAAAACAGTTATACGTGAAGTGTTACAATGATTGTTCTCATAATACATGGACGATCCTTAATTACAATCATTCAATCAAGTATTACCTGGATGATATGACATAGTAGGCTTTGGACATATGAATGGTATTATTTGTGTATTTTAATCTCAGTTCTTACAAGTAACATATTATTAGGCACTGTTAAAAAAAAACATTTGTAGCAATCGTTAATGTATGTCCATAAAACATTTCGTAAAAGCAAATTGGTAGTTTTTTTTCCATGTTTATGGCATTCGTATATTTGTCTGTAAATTATTTCATAAAAGCAAACCTTAATTTTTCTCGATTTGTTTTCTATTAAAATATTAACTTGGTTAAAATGAAAACTTCTTTTCCTCCAAGACCGTCTTAATAAAATATTAACGTGGCCAAAATGGAAACATATTTTCCTTCAAAACCCGATTAATATAATATTAACTTGGTTAACATGAAGTCTCGTTTTCTCCAAGACCGTCTTAATAAAATATAAACTTAACCAACAAGAAGTCTCATTTCCTCCAAGACCCTCTTAATAATTCATAACTTAGTAATTATGAAGACACTTTCCTCCTAGACCGTAGTAATAAAATATTAACATGGTCAACAAGAAGTCTCGTTGTCCTCCAAGATCCTCTTAATAAGTCATAACTTGGTAATTATGAAGAAACTTTCCTCCTAGACCTTATCAATAAAATGTTAACATGGTCAACAAGAATTCTCGTTTTACTCCAATACCTCTTAATAAGTAATAACTTGGTAATTATGAAGACACTTTACTCCTGACAGTATCAATAAAATATTAACATGGTCAACAAGAAGTCTTGTTTTCCTCCAAGACCCTCTTAATATGTCATAACTTGGTGATTATGAAGACACTTTCCTCCTAGACCGTATTAAAAAGTCATAACTTGGTAATTATGAAGAGACTTTCCTCCTAGACCGTAGTAATAAAATATTAACATGGTCAACAAGAAGTCTTGTTTTCCTCCAGGACAGTTTGAATGAAATATTAACATGGTCAACAAGAAGTCTTGTTTTCCTCCAGGACAGTTTGAATGAAATATTAACATGGTCAACAAGAAGTCTTGTTTTCCTCCAAGACAGTTTGAATAAAATATTAACATGGTCAACAAGAAATAACTCTCGTTTTCATCCAAGACCCGCTTAATAAGTCATAACTTAGAAATATTGAAAACACTTTCCTCTTAGACCGTATAAAAAATATTAACATGGTCAACAAGAAGTCTCGTTTTCCTCCAAGACTCTTAATAAGTCATAAGTGATTATGAAGACAATTTCCTCCTAGACCGTATTAAAAAGTCTTTACTTGATAATTATGATGAGACTTTCCTCCAGGACAGTTTGAATTAAATATTAACATGGTTAACAAGAAATCTCGTTTACCTCCAGGACAGTCTGAATAAAATATTAACATGGTCAACAAGAAGTCTCGTTTTCCTCCGAGATCCTCTTAAAAAGTCATAACTTGGTAATTATGAAGACACTTTCCTCAAAGACCGTATTAATAAAATATTAACATGGTCAACAAGAAGTATTGTGTTCGTCCAAGACCCTCTTAATCACTTATAACTTGGTAATTATGAAGAGATTTTCCTCCTAGACCGTAGTAATAAAATATTAACATGATCAACAAGAAGTCTTGTTTACATCCAGGACAGTTTGACTTAAATATAAACATGGTCAACAAGAAGTCTCGTTTTTCTCCAAGACCCTCTTAATAAGTCATAACTTGGTAATTATGAAGACACTTTCCTCATACACCGTGTCAATAAAATATTAACATGTTCAATAAGAAGTCTCGTTTACCTCCTGGACAGTTTGAATGAATTATTAACATGGTCATCAAGAAGTGTGGTTTTCCTCCAGGACAGTTTGAATAAAATATTAACATGGTCAATAGGGGCTCTGTGTGGCCGAGTGGTCTAATGCGCTCACCGTTCCGGATCACTGCCATCTCACCTCTGTCTGCGTGTGTTCGAGTCCAAGGCTCGGCTAGCGTGGGTACGTGGGAAAGCCTGGCAGTAGCTTCTCGTGGGTTGTTGGTTCTTCCCTGGGTTTTCCAGGATTCTTCCTCCACCAGTTATACTGGCCGCCATGTATAGCCTATCTTGTGCTGAGAAATGGCGTTAAACCCTAGAACAACAACAACAACAACAACAACAAAAACAACATGGTCAACAAGAAGTCTTGTTTACCTCCTGGACAGTTTGAATGAAATATTAACATCGTTAACAAGAAAGAACTCTCGTTTAAATCCAAGACCCGCTTAATAAGTCATAACTTAGAAATTATGAAGACATCTTCCTCCTAGACCGTATTAAAAAGTCATAACTTGGTAAGTATGAACAGACTTTCCTCCAGGACAGTTTGAATAAAATATTAACATGATCAACAAGAAATCTCGTTTTCCTCCAGGACAGTTTAAATAAAGTATTAACATGGTCAACAAGAAGTCTAGTTTTCATCCAAGATCCTCTTAAAAAGTCATTACTTGGTAATTATGAAGGCACTTTCCTCCTAGACCGTATTCGTAAAATATTAACATGGTCAACAAGATGTCTCGTTTTCCTCCATGACCCTCTTAATACGTCATAACTTGATAATTATGATGAGACGTTCCTCCTAGACCGTAGTAATAAAATATTAACATGGTAAACAAGAAGTTTTGTTTTCCTCCATGACAGTTTGAATAAAATATTAACATGGTCAACAAGATGTCTCGTTTTCCTCCATGACCCTCTTAATACGTCATAACTTGGTAATTATGAGGACACTTTCCTCCTAGACCGTATAAATAAAATATTAACATGGTCAACAAAAAGTCTCGCTTTCCTCCACGATCCTCTTACGATGTTATAACTTGGTAATTATGAAGACTCTTTCTTCTTAGACCGTATTAATAAGTCATAGCTTGGTAATTATGAAGAGAGTTTCCTCCAGGACAGTTTGAATAAAATATTAACATGGTCAACAAGAAGTCTCATTTTCCTTCAAGACCCTCTTAATATGTCATAACGTGGTAGTTATGAAGCCACTTTCCTCCTAGACCGTATCAATAAAATATTAACATGGTCAACAAGAAGTCTCATTTTCCTTCAAGACCGCCTTAATAAGTCATAACTTGGCAATTATGAAGACACTTTCCTCCTAGACCGTATCAATAAAATATTAACCGGATTGATATAATAAAAACTTGGTCAACAAGAATACTTGATTTCCTCAAAGACCATTTTAATAAAATATTAACTTGGTCAACATGAAGATTCGTTTTCCTCTAAGACCATCTTAATAAAATATTAACCTATTAAATATAAATATTAAAGACTAATACGTTCGAGTCGTAAATGGAGTTTTAAAATAGATTGTTATGACGTGAAAATTATATAGCTTGGGAAAAGCTTATGTTGCTTTTAAAATCGTATTTTCTTTCAAAGAAAAGACAAATTGTCTTAAAGCTCATTCATCCTCTTACCAAGATATGACATTTTAGGACACTCTAATGAAATAAGAAATGCCAATAGTGCTGTTATGTCACTGTATCCTACCCTGATCAGCATGAAATAATTTCCAATAGAAAGACTAAATTGGATGGACGATGTATCCTTGATAATTACTATTGACATGACCCTAATTAACAACCATAGATTTTGAAAGCTTTTAATATGAAGAGTTCACGTCAACTTTAGTACTATACTGAACAAACATAAGTGGTTGTCTAACATGTCTAATAGTTAAGTGTAAGTAATTTTTTTTGTGGATATTATTTCATGAGA
This sequence comes from Sinohyriopsis cumingii, assembly GCA_028554795.2. Lineage (NCBI taxonomy): Eukaryota > Metazoa > Mollusca > Bivalvia > Unionida > Unionidae > Sinohyriopsis > Sinohyriopsis cumingii. The sequence continues at coordinate 17,169,052 of CM068839.1, read as the reverse complement.
ATCCACACATAAAATCATATATTCATCAATCATTTTTATGTATTTCTAAGTGCACATCTATCTATCGATCTGTCTGTCTATTAGTATGTCAATATATCTATCAATCTCTAATGCATTAGCGAGTATTTACTACTATAATTGATCTTAACAACTAGCATTTGATTTTATCTTGTGATTACTATTTAATTTCAACTCAATGCCAAAGCCACCTTTTGGTTATTGCAGTTTATATAAGATAATTATAAACTGAAGATATTGTATCGGCCTTTGTCATCAGTTTTACTTCAAAAAGAGTCACACTATTTAATGATCAATTGCAAAACATAATAGTAGGTATAGTTGTGGAAACCATGGGATGATCATGCACTGATCCACGCATATTACATTATGGCTGAAAAGTCATAATTAAATGGTAAACACAGGAAATAAATTTCCTTACATTGCATATACGTCACACCGATATAGGAGATAACACATCCAACAACAATTGCACATGACAGAATGAATGGAGCGGTAATTGAACTTTTGGAACATAAGCTGATGCAAAATAAAATATGACCTCTTGTTTTCTGCTCTGCAGGCATCTTCATTTGGTTATTCATGCCCAACGTATAGCCCACGTCAATACGGATGAAGAGATTTCGTGATGATGTATGTCTTACATGGTTATGCAGAAACAAATAGTCGAATGTTGATTATATTGAATTAGATGAACATTTTAATGGCTAAAACTACTGGTATAGTGCAACACATGGGTAAGATTATGTATTAGAACATATTTGAAGAAACACATTGAGGAAATAGATAGAACAAATCAATTAGCATATTGGACTAAATAAAAGATTAATGAAACGCTTCCATTATGATAATTATATAATATCTGGAGTATACATGTCGTGCCCGAGCGATCACTACATCATAGCTGTGATGTTGCAGTTGAATATATATATATATGTAATCACTGGAGTCCGTGGATGGAGAGTGCACCTTCGCCACATACTAGCAAGTCACATGTTCGAAGCGATTTCCACACATTAGTTGTTAGAGATACTCATTCTTAAGTTATCTTAAAAAAATGTCATAATTCCAAACGTTTCTTAACGTCAGCATCCATCGCTGATGACGTAATCCTGTCCCCTTTTCTGAGATACAAAATATAAACACCCTGAGGCAAAGTTCGTGATTGCCAGCTACATTTTGAAAGACGGTTGTCATTCAGATAAAGAAGACAAGCTACGTTTTAAAATTATCTGGAGATTTCAATGTTTTAGATCAGCTTACAAGTTTCCAAATTGTAAAGCAGATCTTATTATGTGAATATTTTCTTATGTATCGAAGAAACATGCTGCAATAATGTCGAAAAATGCCTCATATGCATGCAGTGCCTTTTGTGCAAGACATAGTTTTATACAGACCCAGTTAGTAATATGTGATAGTTCTAGTGTTCATATAGATGTTCATTTATCATTTCCCGTTAACGCATAGACCGGAGTTATTTATTCTTACTTTATACTGACATCCGCATATGGATATTCTTTGATGTATAGGAACGGATGCTTATAAATCCCTGTTTGCTTTATATTCAACGTGCATTATAGGGCTAACTTGTTAAAATGTGCAACGGTAGAAGTGTGTAACGAACATACGACCGCATAAGTGCTTAGGTCTGTACCTTGACCTATATCTACACCATTTACACTCTCTTTCTGTTGGCTAGAAGCAAAAGACGTAGGCATTTTTGTATGGCACTACATAGGTAACAATTTTGTTTACACGATACATTCTTTTATATTTCATCTCAACGTAACACTTGTTTAGTTCATCATTATTGTGAAAGGTTTGATGGGGTGTCATCTAATTATATACGGAATTAGCAAACATATTTCAACACATTTCAAAAGGAATATATTTTGAATTTAATAAACGTCTTCATAACACTTGTTGGCTAATGTTTGCAGGGCAGGAAATATTTCTGTACTGACATATGCTACTCCGATCATGATGCGATGTGATGTGATGTGATGTGTGATGTGATTTTGATTTTTAACGTAGCTTTAACAATTTTTCAGTCATATCGCTACGATGTCTGCAATGTGGCAGTTTATAGTGATGTCTAGCACTGGGGCATCATGCCGCAGACATGTAGCATGAGGTACCACCCAGTCACATTATCCTGACACCAGGTTGACCAGTCCTAACACTAACCTATTAATGCTGAAAGCCAAGCGAGTACGAGTTTTGTAAGTCTCTGGTATGACTCGACCGGAGATGGAATCCACGACCTCCTGCATCCGAGGCGGACGCTCTAACCACTAGGCCACCGAAGCGGTTCCGATCTTGATAATGAAGCACACAAATATATGGATGGAATGTACTACTCAGATAGTCATAATGAAACACAACACTATATGGATGGAATTTTGAATTCTTAACGAACCAAACGTTATTCCACTTTGTTTTTACATTTGTGAAATGTGAAAGTAGCATAAAATATTCATAGAGATGTAACGTATGCAAAAAAACTACTTTATTACAAAGTAGCAATTAAAACGTAGAGGCATCACGGAAACATGGAGTTTCTAAAGGCTGCATGATGCACAATCAAGGCAGATTTATTAGTCATGTTGGTTTGATACACATGAAGGGCAACGTCATGTGCAATTAGAGTCTAACATTATGAAAGTGCCAGAATGCTTGCTTCCTGGACCAGAGTGAAAAGGAATATGCTCTTTCTACAAAACGCTAAAAACCACTCAAAGCAAAAGTGTCACAAAGCAGCGAGGCATAAATACTATTCAAGAGGACCCATTATGCGAGAAACAATAGCTAATGAAATCGTATGAACATTTTCTAAGCCATTTGATCAAAAAGTCTAAAAATGTGTAGATGTACTCAACGCCTCCACGCATTTGGAAAATGATGAATAGTAAATGAAAAGTCATTTTACTAATTGAATTACTGATGATAGCTCTCACTTGTCTTTGATATCGTGGAACTCGGAACCTACACACCACTTCTGCAAGGATTAGTGTGTAATCAGTAAATTAGGAAAATGTTAACTGTTTAAGTTTATAAGGAATGTTGACGCAGAAAATATAGTTTTGGTTTAACAAATGCATAAATTACAAACAATTTATGATTCCTGATCCTGACAGGCCACAAGTCATATACGCAATGCAGTTAGGCTGATAAAAAGTTATGCCAGTGCCATTTATATTAATCATTAACAACAACATACCGAGTGAGGACGTAAAATCCCAAGAATACCGAGTGAGGACGTAAAATCCCAAGAATACCGAGTGAGGACGTAAAATCCCAAGAATACCGATTATTACTTCTGCAAATTCAAATTCGAAAATGATGCTTCAAATATTAGCATAATGCCTCACATCGTTGTTCAGGCTAGGCCTGCACTTAGCTATTGGTATAATGCTTAACATCGATAATAATATTAGGTTTAACAACAGACAAATGTCGGACACAGTTTCGCTGCGTTTGCCATAGTTTATACACTGAATCATAATGGTGGAAAAGAGGCCGTTAGCTTTGTTCCTACGCTTCACGTGTTATCTCGTGAGCTTGACTAAGTTTCAGATACCTGTAGCAACATAAACCTTTGGTCAAATCCCAAAACATATTTTGTGCATTACACCGAAACTATCAGTTAATTCTCATCCTAAACCATGGTAATATATAACAAGTACGTTACTAATTGACACTGTATACCGGATACTGTATACTAATTGACAATGTAGAACAAAGGTTAATATTTAGCTTAGGTGTATCTACTTAGTTACGCCAAAAGCTTCATACAACCCTCCTGAATCACTTTTTAAGGCAAAAACAGTTGTAGATTAACAAATATCATTTGCCTCCTAAATCCAGTTTTTTTTAACAATACATTACATTATTCTCTCGCCTTGACTAATCGACTGTTTTTGTCTTGGATCAGTGTAACGTAATGAAACTGAGACTAGCTTTCGCAGATTGTAAACACATGCTGTATTCAGATGAGTTACTTTTAAGTTTTCTTTAGGTCCTATTATACGTCTGAACTAGAGCAGCTGTCATTTGACGCAAAAATGGTCTGTTGTGAAAATAGAACAGCGAGACCACATCCCGTACACGGGAATTTCTGAACCACAGAATTAATTATTAGTCTCCTATTGTTATGAAAATCAATGCCATGAGCTAAACGCATGTCTATGATTGTAGATAATGGATATTGGTAATCATCGTGATAAAATAGTTGTTTTGAGTTTAGAATATTCTAGAAGCCAGCTTGTTTATATTTTGATGAAATTTTGCATTGAAAAATTTATTGCATCTTAGGCCAAGTGAAAAATGCATGATCAGAATTTGCAGTTGTGTTCAGATATAATTCGAGAGGAATTATTTAAATCATTCACTGGAATGAATATTATTGTGGATTATATCAATGTGGTACATCAGCCCTTCAAAACTGTTCGAAAGCATTGGGGACATTCTACACTATTAGACCTGAAATGGGACATCTATGATTATTCGTGATTTAATGCACATTACTGTGCTTATTAACTTTTCACTTGCTAACAAATATAAATATAATGTTTGTTAATTTTGCTTAAATTGATGGCTTCAGTTTCTTTTGTTTACTTGTTTCAAGTCCAGGAGTCGTAACACTATGTACATGTTTCAGCGGTTTGTTTACATATGAGGTACCGGAAATTAGGTTCATATATCATTCCACAATTACAGTTGGACACCAAAGATTCTCCCTGACTATGGTGTATATACTTACAAAATGGGTTTCAATTTTAGCCATTTGGATAGACGCAAAATCCGAAATCCAGCTCTGCCTTATCACTATCTTAGAGCTGATTTTACGTTGGAAAGTTTCCTTTATTATCAGGCTAGTTGATTGTTTACCTTTATTAGAGTTTTATGCAATGTAAGATATCCTAATATTACTTAATTAGTAGCATCGGTATTCTGAACATCGCAATATAACACTAAACTATATTTATAACTTGAAAGCTATATATATATATATATATATATATATATATATATATATATATATATATATATATATATATATATATATATAGTATACATAGCGATTTAAATGTATTCCCGATCGTTTAGTTCACGTCACTATGAAATTGACTGTCCTGTATTATGTCAGTACATCCAATTAAGCTCCTATATTTTATTCAATTTCTAGGAACTAACTAATCAATAATTCAACTAGCTTATTATCCAGTAACAATACAGTCTGAAAGTTATTAATCCCCCCAAAATAATTATGCATGTGTTTTATTGTGCGTACTATTTAATACATCAAACAGATTCAACTAAAAAAACGTGACTTACAAAGCAACTTCAGATAAGTGCACCTTACTGATTACATGTACATTGCACACACACACACACACACACACACACACACACCTTTCAGTTGATGGCACTAAAACACTTGTGTGTTTATTAGTACTTTAAAGACCGGACTATTGTAACTCAGTTCTGTTTGGTTCATCTGAATATCTACTCCAGAAACTTTAAAAAGTTCAAAATAGTGCTGCTCTTACTTAGAGTTCCACGATCAGAGCACACCTCCCCGCTGCTCTGTACCCTACAATGGCTATCCATTCGATCCAGAATCAAACACAATATTTGTTCTCTGTGCTACGTTTCACTGACGGACTCTAGTCCATAATACCTATCCGACCTGACCCATGTGTACACACCAGCAAGATACGTACGCTCCTCTTCTGACAATCATATACTCATTATTCCCACTACGAAAACAAAGTCATATGTACAGCGTTCTTTTGCATACCAGGGCCCAGCAACGTGGAATGAATTGCCCACCAAACTTCGACACAAAGACACAGTGATACCATCCAAGAGTGCTCTCAAAACTCACTTATTTCGACTGCAAGAATAAACTTAAAGACATAATAATGTTTCCTACCTGAAATATTCTCAGCATGTTTTTTATGTTTTCAAATTTCATGGTGTTTGTTTTTGTAATCATAACATTATATATGTTTTTTATCTTATAGGTGTTGTCTAATGTTGTAAAGCGCTTAGAGCTTCTAAAGATTAGGCGCTACCCAAATATATATATATATATATATATATATATATATATATATATATATATATATATATATATATATATATATATATATATATATATATATATATATATATATATATATATATATATTAGAGCTGGGTACCGGGGTAAATGTTTACGACGGTATACCGCGGTATTTCTGAACGTACCGCAATTTTATTAGGGACCAACATTTCAATATTGTGTAGCAGGTCCGGACATATTTTTGTTTAAAATTACTGTCAGTCAATACTTGGAAATAAATCTTGCCCTGAAGTATAGCAAACAAACAACACGATCTGTTCATGAGATTATTTGGGAAGAATGGTAATTACCGGGAGATAAAAGAAAATATTTCAGCTCAGAAGAAAATCCTGTTTCCACCCATCCACATCGAAAATTAAATGGCGAACTAGCGACTCTCTTGGTAAAATAGGGACAAACCAATAGACATGCAGCACATTTGCATAAAAACAAGAAAAGATTTAGTGGACTTGATAAAATTTGGAAAAGTTCTGATAGGAAACAAATACGCAGCTGAAAATCATAGGATGATCACAGCCTACGAAAGTAATATACGTACTTCAGGGTAAGTTTCACAGAATTACAATACTTACTTACCTGTGTGCGCAAAGCTCATTAATTTGCAATAATTTAAAGCTCTATTTTATTGTTTTTATTAGAAGAAATTATTGACGCATTGAACTTAAATTGTGCATATATTTTAACGGAAGAACCATCTGTATATTTTTAACAATAAAACTGTAAACAATATTGTTCTGTTTTCATGTATTTATTTTCTAATTAAATAGTAGCAAGAATTTAAGATGCAAAAACCCCATTTATTTCCAACATGTGTCACAGTAATTAAAAGCCCTACAGCAATATTGTAACAAATTATAACTTTGCATCACAAAGAGGCGTCCGCATAATTATTTCAGGGTTGAGGACATGGTCTGGTCAGCCATTACGTATTATGGATGTAAACCTAAACACGTCTAGATGTGATTTATGGGGGTCCGGTTCCCATGAAAACATATGCTGCTGTCTGTGCTACGTCTACATTTATGTTGCAAATGTTTCTTAATTTAATCGCCAGATGTGCTAAATAAATTCGATTACTCTGTAATTTTAATAGATAAATTGGAAGTGCCTCCTCTTAAACGTGCTTTTTAAAAATAGAATTCAGTAGGCCATATTTGTTAAACTAATGCTGAAATGGATTTTTGCTAAATTTGGTATTTTAGATTTTTTATATTGTTGAATGTCTCTTGAGAATTAAAAGCGGGCTAAAGCTTTCTCGAACGTGGGGAATTTCTAACCATGCCTTAAATCATGAAATGAGTCCCGACTCTTTCTTACTTTAGAGTTTTTGAAACTTTCAAAAATATATTTCAACAGCAAAGTATTCTCTGTCTATCACTCTCTGTCAATCTGTCTGTCTTTCTCCCTCTCAGTGTGTGTCTCGCTCTCGCTCTGTCTGTCGCCCTATATCTGTCTCTATGTCTGTCATTCCTCTCTCTCTCTCTCTCTCTCTCTCTCTCATGTTTGATGACAATTTACAAACATGAGACTGGGAGCCCCGAGTGGCCGAGTGGTCTAAAGCGCTCCCCGTTACGGATCACAGCCACCTCTGTCTGCGCAGGTTCGAGTCTCGATTCAGCCAATGTGGATATGTGTGAAAGTTTGCCAGTAGCTTCTCGTGGGTCGGTGGTTCTTTCCGGGGTTTTCCCGGGTTCTTCCTCCACCATTAATACTGGCCGCCATGTATAGCCTATCGTGTGCTGAAAAATGGCGTTAAACCCCACATCAACAACAACAACAACAAACCTGCGTCTGAAAATAAATTCACAGATATTCTGTGCATGAAATTAAATTTGAATGTTAAAATGTATAACAATAAAGCATTCCAGATATTTTACTATTGGACCTTAATTTAATATTTAAAGTTGTACAAGTATGTCCAGGATGAGTGTACGATACGGAATTATTTTAGAAGTGTGATACATGGTCACAAATTGAAAATTTGTACAGCACGATAGATAAGCCATGAAAGATGACATTTGCATATACAAAATATTATTTGTAATATTCACCTTTAAGTTTTGACAGATACAACCATTTTATGAAAAGAAGATTCCTCGGGAGGTTTTGCACATTCCTTACTTACGGAAACTACCGAAGTACCCATAGAGAGAAAAAGTACCGTGGTACGCACCACCGAAAACAAATACGTCGCGGTATACCATATATTTATGGCTTTGTATCCAACCAGTCTTTCGCAATGTAAATTGTTCACATTCACTACTTATTTTATACACTGATAGAGATCAGGTTTAAGCAGAACATGATCAAAATAGAAACCCTCTTTACTCACGGTTATTACTTTTGTGTACTTTTACTAGGGTGCTATAGTATTGTGGGTCTCAAAATTTGTGATAGGCAAATAAGTAAATAAAAATATTGACCTTTAATATATTACATATGTAATCTGTTTTATATTAAAATGCATTCATTTTCCAGATAAAATCAGATGACTGTGTAAAATGATCGATAAACAGACGCCATTTATATTCCGTGTTATGCAAGGTGAATTACTTTGATAAGGTGGTAATACTGAACAAATAGTGTTACGATGGCACATGCTTGTCCTAATGCTTGGAAGTTGATGTAAATGCTGTACAAGGTGTAAATCAACTTGAGAAATGCACTTTTCCATGGTACTCATTCTACCATCTATGTCGTTAAACATAATCTTGTTTGAGAGAATGATATAACTGCATCTGTAACCACCCGTGTAAGGGGAGTAGTGCTGTGATTGTAGTTGAGAATGGACGACCAACATTATCATGAAAGTACAAGTCGACATTAGATTGTTTAAGCAACTCCCGGTGTTCCAGTGAAAATTAATAAATCGTGTACAACAAAGCTTAAACATTACCACCGGTCAAGTGCTAAAGCCACAATAAAACAATAACAGTCAATGCTTTACATTTTGACTCTTATTTTGTTTACCCTAGATTCGATCTCTTGTTTCTAGATAAATTCGATAATCATGTGACTAATTCTTGCAAAGCATAACCGTGCATTATTAGAAGACAAAATGGTTACAGTGATAGCGATTTTAAGAAGGTATAGCTTCTATCAGAGACCTTGTGGTACTGATATTATTTGGAAACTGGTTACAGTGATAGCGATTTTAAGAAGGTATAGCTTCTATCAGAGACCTTGTGGTACTGATATTATTTGGAAACTGGTTACAGTGATAGCGATTTTAAGAAGGTATAGCTTCTATCATAGACCTTGTGGTACTGATATTATTTAGAAACAGTGATATTCATGGGTGCATTTTTGAAATAATATAATCGTCAGCAATCCCAATATTTTACCGAAATCAGCTGGGATGCAGAACTGCTAACTTAATGGTTATGTAATCTATACAAGATAGTGCACGATAGATGGCACTGTGCAGTCGAAAATGCTAAAAAAATCGAATACTACGACACCACATAACTCATCATATGACAGAAACCTACTATATATGATACGTTATGTATATCTCTTAAATGTTGGTCTATGACTGTACATTGCAATGAGCTATAAATAAAGTATGCATTGGTTTTCAAGTTCTATATATTGTACCTGTTGACAAGTTTGTAGCAATTTCCCGTTGAAATGCTTCGGATGGCCTAGTAGTTAGAGCGTCCGTCCCGGATGCTGGAGGTCATGGGTTCGAATCCCGGCTGAGTCATAACAAAGACTTCTAAAAATGGTACTAACAGCTGCCTCGCTAGGCGCTTATCATTAAGAAATTAGTGTTATGACTGATTGGCCTGGTGTGAGGATAATGTGACTGGGTGGGACATCAATGTACAACTCTGCGGCATGATACCCCAGTGCTAGATATCACTTTAAACTGCCACACTGCAGACATCGTAGCGACATGACTGGAAAATTGTTAAAAGCTACGCTAAAAATATAAATCACACACACACACACACACACACACACACACACACACACACACACATTGAATGATTTAATCAAGTGGGTTGATTTCCAGTATAAGTCATGTAGAAGGTGTTTTAGTATTCTTCAAAAATTATACCAACTTAACAATTTTCCGACAATTCAGATTAAAAACGTGTGTGTGCAACTGTGTTGATCTGTTGTCAAAATGCTTTAACATGTATATGCATGTATAAAGATAAACCTCGCCAAGCAACCTATTGTGACTTTACGTTCTTAACCATGTTCGTGTCCATTCCGTGCAAATGATGCGATTGTTTATAAATAGTTAATGACTAGTATAGCTATTGGGTCTCAAATGTGTGATGATGGAGGTTAGCATTGATATTAAGCTATATAATTATAAATTGCACTTTAATATCAACACAGAATGCCATCATGGCGGTCCACATTTCATCTATGTTATGGACATGTCATGAACAAAGATTTGAAGTAAAGGTCCATTACAGTCACAAAATTTCATTGTATTGTGTAAACTGAAGAAAAAAACATTTATATGATCGTAGCAATTCGTAAAGCGTTGCATTCTTTTACCACATAAGCTGGTGCAAACAACATAGTATTTTGTCTCGCTGCGCGTTATATGAAGGATACCATTACAAGGTATGAGCAAAACTAGTATTTACAGTTTATCAGATTTTGCTTTTTTACCTCGCTGTACACAAATGAACGAACATTGTGTAAACTTAAATAACAATTATTGCGCAATTGTAGTTTGTCTAGTGGTTGATTTACGTGTTATATGTACATCCGTTATACAGGAGTAGCTAATATGGATAAAGTAAATCTTAGGGGACAAACCATTATATAGAGACATGTATAATTGGAGGTTTCGCAGTATATTTATTTTACAGTATGTTAAATTGAGGAAAACTCCACCAGAGAAAACTTGTATTGGCATATTGAAAGCAGATATTTGTCTTAGAGAATTCTATTATGAATGTATGTCCAGTAGAGAAAAATGCATTTGAGACAAATTTCTCTAACAAGAAGGTATGTCAGGTAGAGAATAGTCCATTGCAGACAAATTTAATGGGCTATTGGAATCAAATGATGTTCTCTAAAATGCATATATTTCAAGTGCATGATTAATTCAAATTAGACAAATCCTCGTGGTTTATTTGCGTTTACTGGAAATAAATTATTGTTTTGGAGTGATATAGTATTGATGAAGGTTATGCCCTAAAACTGCAATAGGTATATTTAAAAATGCAGTTGAATGCGACAGCATTCACTGTGAAATGCTATATGAATCCTTCTGATCAAAGGCCGTAGCTGCTTATTCTGTTTTAGACACCGTCTCGACACGGCCGCTTGTTTCCTACACCTTTCTATACAACATTGCAATTCTAGGGAAGATAAAAAGGTGCTTTATCTCAAGCGAAGTGTTTTATCATTGCTCATATATGTTGCCTAAGAAACCTGAATATATATGCATCATTGTGTCTAAGATTCAATAGATGATTCACACCAACTGTTGACTTCATCTACTGACAGTATAAATAAACATTATCGTTGCAACAAAAACTATAAATAAACCACCATTTGTTCTTGTTCAAGGTTGCGCTGGAAATATTCGTATACGATAATCTGTTGCAATTTTTGCTAATGACTGGCCAGCAGTAGCTTTAGCAAGTGACGATATATCCTTCACTGCTAATCAGAAGCTCTCATTTACTATCACGCTCTTTAATTAACGACTCAGATCAATGCACCATAGGATTTCATCAAGACATGTTGATAAATGTATGTAGCCATTGTCACCCAATGAACAAAGCGTTTGAATAACCCAGGTCTTAGACATAAAAGCTTGCATATTTTATTCTCTCCATGTCTGCATAAACGTCCGTGTCTACCAATTTCTCCATCTACACAGACAACACACTAGTAAATCTACATACAGACGTGGGCATGATCTTTAATCGATTCTTTTGAATAAAGTACGTTTATTTGTCTGTATTATATACTAGTCCTTTCTTACAAAATCAGGAGCCTAGTTACAATGCTTGTTTTAGTACCTGACAAGAAAGGATAGTGTTATTTGTCTTTCTTTTGTAGATACCATATTCGATGTTTTTATGTCATGTGCTCCAATAAGCGCTTCCATTCGCATTTTCTGGAGACGGTTAGTGGTAGAAATATCCAGTGCTGAGCGTAGGTGTCCCATTTGCAGCATTCTCAGAGAGACGAAAGTGACCTATAAAACGTACATAGAACAACATTAGTGTTTGGGAACTAATAACCGTACCTTTTGTGTCTCGTTAGTACTTCGTTTGTTACACCAGTCTGAAAAATGGACCGCACATGTGCTTAATTCAACACGAACTTATTAGGAAAGAGAATTAACCGTCTCTTTGGAGAGCTCCCTTCGTGTAGGTAGCCAACAGTATACGTGGTAGTTTGCGCCTTCTTTGAAGAAAGCTTATGAGGATGAAGTTTAACCTTACGGTGATTAACTCAGGCAATATTCTAAGTGCTCAGTGGCGGTACTCCTTTGATAAGAGGAGTGATAGTAATACAGAGTAATGGTACATCAAAATTTGACACAAACAAGCACGAAATTAAAAACAAAATAATATTACATTACCCGCTAAGTTAGACTGTATAATCCTTAAACACGTGCATTTGGCCGCCATAACATACAGATTTATCAGAAGCACGATAAATCTATAAAAGTAATAGTTTACATTTATGTCGCTTATGATTAACATAAGTGAAAGACACTTTCATTAAATGTAAAATCTCACAGTCTCTTTAATAAGACTCCTGTATCGATGGGCCTAACTATATTTTTTCTGAAGAGGAGTGACATATTCTATTATAAAATGTTTGCAGATGAGACTATTTGACATATTCTATTATAAAATGTTTGCAAATGAGACTATTTGACATATTCTTTTATAAAATGTTTGTAAATGAGACTATTTGACATATTCTATTATAAAATGTTTGCAGAGGAGGCTATTTGACATATTCTTTTATAAAATGTTTGCAGATGAGACTATTTGACATATTCTATTATAAAATGTTTGCAGATGAGACTATTTGACATAATCTATTATAAAATGTTTGCAGAGGAGACTATTTGACATATTCTTTTATAAAATGTTTGCAAATGAGACTATTTGACATATTCTATTATAAAATGTTTGCAAATGAGCCTATTTGACATATTCTATTATAAAATGTTTGCAGATGAGACTATTTGACATATTTTATTAACAATAGAACAGATTATCTCCGAATCATGTTTCGCAACAAATGAAATTTTAAGTTTGTGCTTCGTTCTCTAAATCATCATTGCAGTTTTGACATAAACACAGCCAAGTGGTTAACCTTGTCGAGTTGAATGAATATATCATTAAAAGTGCTCCTTAGCGTCAGTGGCAAATGATAACATACATGCCACTGAGCTTGCATGATCTTTTATTATTCACTAAAGGCGTTTTATATTTCTGCTTCCTTTAGAACTGAAGCGAAATGATAATTTTTATTTGGTATGTCAAAGAGTTATCAACCGCTCTGGTGGCCTATTAGTTAGAGCGTCCGCGTATCATGCGGGAGGTCGTGGATTCGTTCCCCGGCCGAGTCATACCAAAGACTTACAAAAATGCTACTAACAGGTGCCTCACTTGGCGTTCAGCGTTAAGTGGTTATTGTTAGGAATGGTCGGTCTGGTGTCAGGATAATGTGACTGGGAGAGACATCATGCTACATTTCTGAGGCATGATGCCCCAGTGCTAGACATCATTATAACTTGCCAGACTGCATACATGGTAGCGATATGACTGAAATTTTGTTAAAGCTACATCAAACATCCAGATCACACACACACACACACACACACACACACACACACACACAGCATGAGTTATCTTTCTTTCCTCTGCCGTTATGACAGAAACAACGCAGAATATGTGACATGTTTGCTGTTAAGCATTTTATAAAAAATGCATAATTTTTTTTAATTTTGAGATAATTGTGGGCCCAAATAATATTCAAAACAAAACTATTGGACTTACTGATGTATAATTTTATGTAATTATTTAGTATTATTTAAAATTTCTACCAAATACTGTACTGGTTCATAAACATGCATTTTAGTTTTGAGGAATTACCACACAAATATTACAGATTAAATTTAATAGCCTAACTCCAATGTTAGCTGGTTATCAAAGATTAATATGTTAGGAGGTGCGTGCGATTGTAATTACAGCCCTAGCAACTGCATTAATTTCCCTCGTGCACTCAAGCTTCTACTATTATTAGAGATGGGTGACGATTCCTGTTGGCAGATCATGTAGTGCCTACATACAGTTGTGATAGATGCTTGTGAAAATGATTACAAGAAGGAACAAAACTGTAAAACCTGACGGTTGAAACCATCATGAAATGAGACATTTGCCTTCCCGCACTAATATCACATTAAATAACAAAACTGCAGTACACTAAGCTTCCCATGCGGTTCTGTTTATTCAAAGTTGATATAACACAACTTTTGAACAGTCACAGCGACACAAGCATTGCCAACTCTTATGCTTAATGAGAACTAGTGAGGGAAAGTGTGTGTGTGTGTGTGTGTGTGTGTGAATCGGTCTGTCAGATAGTTGTTAATGTATCAAACAAACTACACAATATATTCACAACCGCAAATGGGAATTAACTCATTTCAAGATAATTTTGGTCATTTTTGTGCACCCGTCAGAGACTGAGATTTCAATCTGTTTTTTTTTTCTGACTGAAATCAATGGTCAACGAGCGTCTTGTCTAGTCCTGAACGAAATGCTTGTCATTGACCCAAGTGTCGGAAGTAGAGTTACCTTCTACGTGTAAAAATACACTCTGTTCTACCATCAAATTATTTACCATCCGTAACAGCAATGGCTCAATACAACTAAATTTGCTCACATTTAAATGAAAATTAGAACAGAGACATATATCGTGTTTCAAGCAATGTCCCGAGGCCCGATGCGAATTTCCAAGATGCTTTTAACTTCTTAGAGGATGAAAAATGGTCTATCTTTAGTATTCTATTTAATAAATGTCGAAAAGATCAATATTATCAACTATCGAACATCCCGTCGCTGTCACCAGAAAAATCAATATATAAAGCTATTGAACATCCCATCGCTATCACCATAAAATTTTTCTTGTCATACGCAACGGGTCTCACTGTCGAGCGAATCAATCTTAGGCGCGAGTTAGACTTTAGGCCAGTTGTTTTCCCTATTCTAAAGACCTCAAGAAGGGGCCGCGAGTGGCCGAGTGGTCTAAAGCGCTCTCCGTTACGGATCACTGCCATCTCACCTCTGTCTACGTCGGTTCGAGGCTCGGATTCAGCCAATGTGGGTATGTGAAAAAAATTGCCAGTAGCTTCTCGAGGGTCGGTGGTTCTTTCAGGGGATTTCCTGGGTTCTTGCTCCACCATTAATACTGGCCGCCATGTATAGCCTATCGTGTGCTGAAAAATGGCGTTAAACCCAACAACGACAACAACAAAGACCTCAAGACAAATGTCGTTTCAATTAAACTGTTTGCAAACGATACAAAACACAGAATCACCATAATCATCAAATATTTACTAACATCTAACTAAGCTATAAACAGAGAGTTTAATGCAAATAGTATATACCCTAGGTTTATTTCAGTGGTATATGGGCACGCGAGATCTCTCAGATGAACTCCAAGAATAAGACCAATATATGATATGTAAGAGATAACAAATAACATCATGTTTATCAAAGTGACAAATTTAACGATGTAGTGATACCACATGCATTCAAAATAAAATAGCTTTTAAGGTGCTGATTTAAAGCAGTTTGCTATGCCAACACTACTGATATATCACGTTGTGTCCGCTCATAGCACAAGAATGTAAATGTTAATTCAACAGTAGACTATCGATTCGATATTCTTTGAATCTGTGATGAATTTCCACTTATTAATCATTAGCTTTGTAACAGAACAACAACAAAAATCCCCGACTTCTAAATGAATTAAACATGGCAAACAATTTCATCGAGATACTCCCGTATTTCTTTTATCTCTCTCTCTCTCTCTCTCTCTCTCTCTCTCATGCATAATGGAGACAATACGGGGATGTGGAGTGAGAGAAAATAAAAAGCTGAACTTGCAACAGGTAACCTACAAGAGCATGGGACTTCAAAACGGTTAGGTGCAATCTGTCCATGTGATTCTAAGGCAGTGTTCACAGTACCAATAATACAAAGTTGCAATAGCCTGTCAAGATATATCCGGTACATTTATATGAAAGAAGGCAAGCACATAGTGTAATCTATTTAACGTTTTGTCTATTTTTTTTTCTTTTTTCCATGTGTTATAAAACCTATTAATATGGGTTTAAAACATACTGAAAATACAATGTCGGAAGGCCACTTTACCATCCTAGGTCATTCTTTTTCATCTTGTATGTTGGTAAGGTAAGGTATTAGACTAATCGACCATTCTTCGTAGAAAGATACCAGCGAAAATCCGTTAAAAACGAGCGTGTCGGATTTTCGTATGTGCTATACGAGGTTGTTTCTTGACCTACGAATGATGGAAAATGTAGTCATTGAAAGCAAAGGAAAGGGGAAAGTCAGAAATGGAGGATTAAAACAATTGTATGGTTGGTAGCAATGTTAATTAAATTATAATAAAGACTCCGATGAAATGTAGATACATGTATATGTTTGATATGTCTCTTGCTGTATTCGCAGTGCTCTATCTTCTATCTTCTTTATTTAACCCATCTGTTTTGTTTCAATCATAAGTATATCTTATACTTAGTTAAACAATATGAACAAAAATTGAAGTTGAATGTGAGTAGTGCAGCAGTTTATAGTGATGTCTAGCACTGGTGCATCATGCCGAAGACATAGAATGATGTCCCACCCATTCACATAATTCAGACACCAGGCCCACCATTTCTAGCACTAACCTCTTAATGCTGAACCCCAAGAATGCTGAACGCCAAGCGAGGCAGCTTTTAGTACTATTTTTGTATGTCTTTTGTATGACTCGTCCGGGGATTGAACACACGACCTCCCTCGTGCAATGCGGACGCTTTAACCACTAGGTCACCGGAGCGGTCTCCATAGAGTAAATAATAATCTGTACTTATTATTTGTAAACGCAGAAACATATTATAATCGATCTATTTAAGTAATAATATTAATTTATTTATTAGTTAGCTATTGCAAGTAATTCAGAGGACTTCATAAGTAACGAATCCACTAATTTGGTGATTCTATGTATTACATTGCACTCTGTCTTAAAATCTTCAGAAAATATAGGAAAAAAAATAATCTCTCTGCTCTCTCTCTCTCTCTTCTCTGTCTTTGTCTCTTTCTGACTATCTCTCTCTTTGGACTAGACCATCGTAGCACAATACGCTCGAAAATTTTGGAAAAGAATAGCGTAGAGGAATGGTTACAATGTTATTAAAGCAGCATAATGACTTAGATTAACTGTAAATATATTAAAGTAGTTTAATAGCCTCTTCTTGGTTCATCATTCGGCTCAGTTTCTATTCCACATTAATTTCCATGCGCCGGTACGTGAATGGCTTAGCGTTCGTGCGAATGGCGTAGCTAACCAAGTGTTTATAGTGCTCTACTTTCTCCATTACATCCGTATTTCACGTTTAAATCGTAAGTGTGTATTATTTTGATTTATTCAGTGTGTAGAAAAAAAATAAAACGAGAAAAAGGCTGGTAGTACCGTTATTAAAACAATAATTTTTGTTATGTATGCTTAGTAGTGAGGGAATATGGGCTCGTGGGTGCAGGCAAGGCGATTCATGCCATTTACCCACGGACCTTTATTCGAATATCCGTAGAGTACGATTTAAAAATTGTTAAGCCTCAATGATAGTATTATTCGTATTAAAATATTAATTTATTAATTCTGCCTCCTATTATCAAGCATTTTTAAAGTAGAATTCAGGGATAGCATTTTCCGTTTTGTCTGGTATATATATATATATATATATATATATATATATATATATATATATATATATATATATATATAAACAACATATTATATAGGTATCTTTTTCTATGATAAGTGATTATATTTATAGTGTAGGTAAATATATTTAATTGGATGTAAGTAGAGGATATTGACATTTTCATTGGAAATTCATGGTCTATCTGATACTTTAATTTGATTCGCTTAAACATTTAACATAAGCCATGACTTTATTACTACTTTGAATGTCGTAGAAATGAACTTTTAACCTTCATCCCGGTCCTTTTTGTGTGTCTTGGGTTTTTATATTACGATTGTTTACGTCAGAAATACCAATCCCTATCTTGACAGTTGTATAGGAATCAATCTGTTATTTTTGTTCAGTTACAATTTGAGAGGATTTACTTACTCAAATTATTCATTGGAATTACAAGTACTCATTGACTTTAGGACTTAATCGTTAGTTTAAAATTGATGTGGATTATCTCATTGGGAATACATTGAGATTGTTTGCATATTAACACATTTAAAACTAATGGCACAGCACTATATTCAAGATTGTAATTCATTCGGAACTTCTCTATTTGTTTGATGATTGCACTATAACTTTTATAACAATTTAATATTTAATTCACATTAATGTAAGTTCCTTTAAAATGTTCACTTTGTATTCCATGAAATTAAATTATTTGTTGAATTTCAATAAAAACTGTTGGCTTTTGCTATTTTCTTTTACTTAATTTAAGACCAAATCATCAGTGTAGCATTTTTGCAAGGTGTTATGATTTTACCAAAGAAGATGATTCGTCTCGTAAATGTTTGGAACATTATATATATTTAAGAATGTGTACTTTTCCATCATGCTCATCATCCACTGAATGTGTTAACAAGTGAAACAACTATGAGTTTCCTTCTTACATATACCCATTATAAAATATCGTGTTCACATGACACGAATTTCTTCTGTATTTACTAAGATAATACAATTATTCAAAAACGAACTTCAAACAAACATTACAAACTACTGTTGAATGTGCTATTCCCGACTAAATGGTTCTGATTGTCTACTTTCCATTCCGTTGAATGCATAAGGAGGGTAATATTTTCCAAAAGCTCCAATGTTGCAAAAGTTATAACAAGTTATCAATGGCTTACTCTTCAGCTTATTCTGACACATGTGTCAATATAAACGCAAATCAATCTGGTGACATTTAAAAGTAACTATTAACGTTAAAGATAAAAAAAGAAGCACGACAAGACGTATTTTTTATAAAACATAGATCTGAAATAACACTCGTGAGAAACAGCATCGCTCAATATTTCGCTTGTATTGTCAATCAAGAGCGGTTCAAAGAATTTATCATCCATGGGTAGTAATGTATTTCTGACTATTTATATCTGATTCTTTGGAAGATTTAAAAAACAAAGAACATTCTCTTACTAAATCTTCGCCTCACCTCCGATTAAATTCCCATAACTGTCTAAATGATAGCTATTTAATCCAAATATGTCCTCATCCTCCCGAAGAAGAGGAATAATAATAGTTTAACTCTATCTTCCCTCCACCAAAGCTTTTTGCAATACATTCCCAGTCACAGAATCTGAACCCCCATGAAATTGATCCAGGTTCAAATACAATATATAAACTTATAGAACACATTGCTACTGCACAGAGCGTTTTATTCAAATTTCCGTACCCCCATATTTGTTTTAATACAAATACCACTATGTTAATTGCAGCTAATGCATTCTTTGTACAAACTGAACACTTTATTATTGTATCTAATGCACTTCTTTTGCAGAGGACCGACTGTTATTTGCACCTAATCCATTATTTGTAGAAGAACGCTCTATATTTCATCTAATGCATTCATTTTACAACCAAAAAAATGTTAATGCATCCAATGGGGTTTTCATATATAAAAACCCAAACAAAAAGTGTATTGTTGTTTGCACTTAATGCAATACATTTATTAAAGCGCCCAACTTTATTGCAATTAATTTCATTTTTCAACAATCAACACCTTATGTTATTGTATCTAATGCACTGTTATTTGCATCTAATGCAATCTTTATGCAAAGAAAACCCTTTGTCATTATATCTAATGCATTCATTGTACAAACCTCCCACTGTTATTTGCGCATAATGCATCTTTTGTACAAAATCTCTATGTTGTTGCACCTAATGCATTCATTTTACGATCAAGGCACCGTTATTGCATCTAATGGATTCTTTTGTTTTTTAAATCAAATCGCTGTTATTTGTACCTAATGTATTCCTTTTACAAACACCATATTATGTTATTACCCCCTAATTAATTCTTTTGACAAAAGGTATTACACCTCACGCAGCAATTTTACAAACGCCACACTATGTTATTGCACCTAATGCGTTCTTACAAAAGACATCATGTCCTATTGCATAAAGCTATAACGAATGTCCCTGAGTAATACTCGTATGCTGTTCTACACCTATGCTATATTATTAGAGGCAATCAATTTACTTGATTGTTCCAATAAACAGATGGTTTAATACAGGTTTTAATCCTGATTTGTTGTGTGTTTTTTTTTTTAATATTCTGTCGGTGTAAGTATGCCAGTGTCTTCTGTTATTGTTCTCTTGCATGGTCATGCTAATGGAGATTACATAATGTATGTGGATGGATTTAAAATATAGAATTATATTTATATATACACAAGAATATTAAAATTTATAAACATGGAAGTTTATTTATTATACAAGCTAAAGAGTACTTACGTGTTCATACGTGTGATACTTGTCTAAAGGTGAAATGTTTTCATAATATACAAAAGAAGTAATCTCTATTACGTTACATATATTTGTCATATGGCTATATATGTTACAATTAATCGATAAATACGTGCTTCATTATTATTAAATGAACATGCTCTCTGCAATGTGTAAGTTAATGTTGTTGTTGTTGTAGGGTTTAACGACATTTTTCAGCACACGATAGGCTATACATGGCGGCCAGTATTAATGGTGGAGGAAGAACCTGAGAAAACCCCGGAAAGAACCACCGACCCACGAGAAGCTACTGGCAAGCTTTCTCACATACCCACATTTGCTGAATCCAAGACTCGAACCCACGCAGACAGAGGTGAGATGGCAGTGATCCGTAACGGAGAGCGCTTTAAACCACTCGGCCACTCGGGGCCCCGCATTGTGTAAGTTAAGTGTAGAAATAAAATAAGGAAATTTATGATTATAATAGTATTTACTTTCGTGAAAAATTCATTAGATTATATAACTTAGTATATCGAGTTTTAAGCTTTAATTTCCTATTTGATACCTTGCCTGATCTAAGTTCATGGCATACTGGAAAATGTATGGACTTTAGATCTCGACTACTCCAGCAGTGTACGTTTGTATCTTTTGTTACGTTGGAACATTTATTGCATGAAGTATATCATTGCACTAGAATACATGTTCAGCGATGATCATTTGATTATAAAATAGGATCATTGGTAAAGGTCAAAAGTAGAAATCGTTGGGCAGATTAGTATCATGGTACGTACTATTTTCTAAGCAACCAGGTCAGATTACACTTGTACATTAACCGAACTTGAAAATAAACAAACATTATTTTCATCACTGGCGTAATAATAGGTCAGACCAAATGCATACTAGTTCTTCAAATAACTTAGACTGATTATGATGGAACATATTTAAAATTCAAAATAAAGTTAATAGGAAATTACTAGTGGTGGCGCGGAACAAGACAACAAATTGTATTTAAGACAAATGTACCAGAATCCTAAAAGTTAAGTTGTTTGCACAAATAGCGATCAATTGTGGAAAAAGTCATACGTAACTCACAAAGTAAAACGCATCCGTTGAAACAATGGCTAAAAGAACTGCCTATCAGTACATTTTAAAAGGAAATAAAAAAACATATCTTGTACAAAATGATTTATACATTAGTACATGTCTTACCTGTGGCGGAAATAAATTGTTGACATGAAGGCATTCGAAAAATACATTAATGGTGTTCAAATGCAATTTCAAAAGTTACATGTATTTTCTAAACCGGTTTTGCTAGGAAAGTGATAACAAGTGGATAGGACATAAATGACGCTTTCAGATAAATCTTAACAGGGTGAAAGCTAGAACAATTACAGTTAGATAAAGGGAAAAAATTACACAAAGTATTTAAATATTGTCGAAAGACATGTGTGCCACTAAAATGAAAACACCAGGATCGGTGTTTCAATAGTTTGGAGCCCGCTGGAAATATTGTATTCATACATTAATAGATCATATACAGTTGGTTAGAGAGCACAAAGTAAAATTGATTAGAAAACAATAATGACATAAGTTTCATTTGTAGGAAAGTCAGGTAATATAAATGGTAGAAATATATATATTTTCAATGTAGTAGAAAGGCCTTAGGCCCGATCGTTCAAAGAAGCACACTATACCAATGGTTGAATCAGTGCGCTCACTTTATGATACAAACTTGTATTGAAGTAGAGGAAATACTACTATCAGAGAACAAATCCGAAAGAAAATAATTGTGAGTGCGGAAAACACACTGTGTCAAAGGGATCAAGGCACAATCATATGAAAATCAAGAAGTACTTCCTTCTTTTTGGGTGGGGTGGGGTGGGGTGGCAAAATGAAACGAATCATACATTTGAAATATATTTATTCACTCGTAACATTGTTGATTGTAAGGTATAAGTAAAGTGACTTGCTACCAAGTTTCAGAGACCAAGGGAAAAACATTTGTAAATACACGTATTTAAATAAATTGTAACAAAACTAGTTTAACAACTGTTGATGAATCAAATCACTACTACATCAAGGAAGAAAGATGTATGAATCTTATGAGACATCTTTTAACAGTTTATAAATTTATGAATGAATAATCATAAACTTGGTCCTGCACATTTTCTGGGTGCAACTGGACAGACTCTAACTGTCAATGGAAAAGTAGTACTGTATAATAAGCTATGTTTCTTTTGTTTGAAGCAACACTATATCGGAAGCTGATCATGAGTATTATAACAACCTACGAAAAACTGAGGGAGACTATAGTAAGTTAAAATTAAATTAATACATTATGTAGTTAGAAACGAACAATGTATATGATTGTGACATTAATACATGTCAAGATTGCTGTATTAGCGTCGATATAACAAAGCACCGAACAAATTTGATGTCTTGGAGTGGCGAACAAAGATTTGGCTCCGTAGTTCATACAATACTTGGTTTCGTGTGTGCAAAACAGTTTTACTTTAATGATAATGATTCATAGTCAGTTTTTTATGAAAACTCATGCAAAGAAACACTTGTCTTGTATTCATTGGTTTGAAGACAATGAGGAATCTTGTTCAGTTTGAGACGATAAAATGTTCCACAAAATAGTTCAAGTTTTATTCTGAAAAGTATTAAAATGTACAAGAAGAATTGCAAGAATTACTGGATTCCAAACACGACTCTACAACTAGGATGTACAACCAATATCGTTATATAGGATCACAGTCGATTTAAAATCTTCCAACACATTACTCAACATAATTGAATGTGCTTGTATAAAATCGGTATTATGTTCTTTCTTCCAATAGAGGGGCTTGTCTGGCAAATGATGACACGAAAGGTGTGCTTGTATTGCCATAGAAAAGGAAGTAAGTCTTTAAACCTACTTCCCCTTCTTCATGTAATTCAATTTTCACAACCTCTGAGAACCCAAACTGATGAAAGTATGGAAATGACTTTCTTCATAAATAGCTTGATAATTATATAAACATAGAACGAAACTCAATAGATGGTGATCACGTAAAGTTTATTGGTCAGCTTAATACAGAAAGGCTTTGAAAAAGTAGAGATAATGCATCATTTTTACAAAACATTAGTATAAAAGCTGTGCATTCTTTTATCTCGAAACTTTAATAAAAGCAATCGTATAGTTCCACTCAGGGAAATAAAGAATTATAAATCATTCATTGCTCCGACTCTATGGTCTAATAAAATTAATAATAAGAAGCAAGACCAACACGCTTCTTATAATTGCAAATAGAAAATAAAATACGAAATACAAAGTATAAAATGCAAAATCGAAAAATTATAAATAAATAACGGTATGATGAATGTTTTCTTAAAGTCTTAAATATTCCATCAATTCCAAACGTTTCCAGCAAACATAATGAGTTTCAAATGTTTTAAAAAATGGTAGCCTGTGATGTAATGATGTACCAACGAAACATAAAATATACATAACAACATATATGTGCTCGAATTTATGACAGACAAATTTGGAGGACATGTATTATTAATAGCACTGTTGACAAAATGCATTGCTCATGATTTTATTAGCTATTCTTTGATGCAGCATGATTAAAACCGGTAGAAACTAACATTAGAGAAAATATAAGTAAGAAAAATTTTATTGTTAAAGAAATGTTACCGACAAACAAATGGTAAAAATAAAATGAACGATAAAAGTATTATAATTACCACTATTCATACACTATAGGTAATATAATAACACCTTTTTTCTGTTCGTAGTACAGTTTTTCAGAGTTTAACGGGTGGCGGCAAAGGATCAAAGATGTGACTGCCATAAGGTAACACGTTGTCGTTTAATGACACAGTTATACAATTAATTATAATGATTGCAATCTGTTGGTTTGCGTTAGCTAAATCAGCACTGCCTGATATCTTTGGCAATAATCTGGCGTTTAAAAGCAGCTTGCCACATATATTTTCCTTAATACCTGAACACATAATCTGGCTTATTTTTGTTCATTTATTAGTTTCTTTTGAGGTTATTGGAGAAGGTTTATATTTGACAATAAAACGATTGCGAATAGAAAGATCGATAAGGGTAGAATAATAATACACTTCAGAAATGAAAATTAACCCGGCCCCTAGTACTATAATTATAACGATAAGAATTGCTTATTTGTTTCGTGAGAGACACAAACAAGTTTTTGATATATGTCTTTTAAATCGGGAGTTGGTTCAATTGTAGGTATAACAAGAGTCACGACATTTTTGTCTTTATTGTTCCTTTTGTCTTGCACACGTTTCGGTCTTTATTTCGTTCTCTATGTTTTGACAAATGTTAGCAGTACGTATCAGTTGTTGGTAATATAGTCATTACTATGTCTGCATCTAAAGCAGTAAGTTACCAATATTAAGCGTATCGGATGACTTTTACAAATGTTGTTGTATCCAATAATGTCGCCATTTTTATCAACATGTCACTAGAAAAGAAACATATATCTTCATCACCATCATCATATTTTAGTCAAATATTTTAACATGTTATAATCCTGAAATTTTACTGTGATGTTTTTAAGCTTTGAATT
The DNA here is from genome assembly GCA_028554795.2 of Sinohyriopsis cumingii. Taxonomy (NCBI): domain Eukaryota; kingdom Metazoa; phylum Mollusca; class Bivalvia; order Unionida; family Unionidae; genus Sinohyriopsis; species Sinohyriopsis cumingii. The sequence continues at coordinate 17,143,608 of CM068839.1, read as the reverse complement.
GCTCACCTAAATTTAATTTTCTTTCAGTCAGTGTCTTTAACAGTGGAAACAGACTGCGTAATAGAGTATATTTTACACTTGAGGTTTATTCTCGATATAGCTTCTGCTAAGCCATTGTTTTTTATATCAAAAAAGTTATTGCTGCCAGTCGATTCATTTGTACAACTTGCTATTTTAGAACTTGTACCTTTAAAATACAGCAATTTGTCTCGATTTTGTCAGTTTTAAAAACGGTTCTAAATTTCAATGTATATTTGTCACAAGTAATAAAACAAAAGTGAAGGTCTTACATTTTAGCTTTCAAAAATGTCTTATGGGAGTATTTCAATAAGGTTTTATGAAATAATGTTGTACGGAGATTTCAATGTGGTTGTGTGGGTTATTTTAATACAGTCGTATGTCGTATGGAGAATTTGAATATAGTCGTATGGGGTATTTACACGAGGTTGTATGGGGTATATAATTTTGGTCATATGAATTTTTCTCAATACGGTCTTATGGAATATTTCAATGAGATCGTATGGGGTATTTCAACAAGATGGTATTAGGCATTTCAATAAGGTCGAATGGAATATTTCAATGAGGTCGTATGGGGCATTTCAATATGGTTTCAAATGTCTTTCAATAAGGTCGTGGAAGACACGGTACGTTAATTGAACGATTCAAACCTGTATGCAGTTGGTAGGAAACAAAACGGTAAGACCGCTCTTGTGTCCTAAGTGGTTAGAGCGTATGCTTCAGATGATGGAGGTCGCGGGTTCGAAATCCGGTCGAGTCTTTCCAAAGATTTATAAGAATGTTACTTGCAGCCGCTTCGCTTGCTGCTTAGAAATAAGAGATTAGTGTTGGGACTGGTTGACCTGGCATCAGGATATAGTGACTAGGTGGGACATCATGCTACATGCCACCGAAATATTGACGCACCCGTGCTTGTTATCACTATAAACTGCTACACTGTAGAGATATGACTGAAATTGTCAAAACCACGTAAAAATTAAAACCGCACATACACTTACACGTACACACGCACACACAGAGAGCAGTAAATAACGGCAGAGAAAGTAAGAAAACTGCAATATATTGATAGTATGTCGATGGATTGTTCCGATTGGAAAATTAAACGGTACTAAATGTTGTGCACACAGTGTACTAAATAAGTATTGTATTGCTGAAGAAAATAATTATGCTTACATTTGATACAATCGCAGAGTATCCAGTACATGGTCCAAGTTGCCTCTTCATATTCATGATTAGCAGTATGGTCATTGTAGTTATTAATGAGGGCCAATCATCGCCATGCAGTGTTTGGTTCATCGCCGATAGTTGTTTTAAACACGATGCTTACAACTGGGTATTCTGTGTCATCAAACACGGCTTCTTCACTATAATCATTATGATCGTAACAGGTATCAATATGACCCTTATCATAATCTCCGTCAACGACATATTTAACTTAGAATAAGTTTGCAAACAATTTGAAAAGTTTCTACAATTAGATAATGACTAAGAGTAAACGTATGCAGCATAATTGACTCAGTGAAACGCGGTAACTTTACATGAAACTATGCAATAACATCTCTCTTATAACACCAATTGAACTATTTCTGCAAAGGATCATTATCCAAAATTGATATAGTAATAGAAGATGGGCACCTCGGGATCGGTAACCTACATCAACAAATAAGCCTAAAATTCCCTTGGCATCTATAAATCTTCCCATCATTAGTCTATCCTTTTGCATTATTACTCCTGTTGCCCACTTGGAGAGATTAAATGCATTTCTAGAAGGAGACTAAAACATAATTGCTACAAGTCATTGTATTTCTTAAATGAAAACAAATCGTTATCGACATACATTTTTTATACCAGAAGCTCCCAAATTATACCCGATCTTAAACGAGCAAAATTAATTAGATTATTCAAGGTTGTTGCAGTTGCCATAGACACTGTGAAAAGAATATGATTGACATGTATGATGTGTTTCTTCTGGAACTGATATAATTTGGACGTCCAATCAAATTTAGATTCATTAACAAATGAATCAGATCTGACAAAACATCGGCACTCATTAGTTTTAGTTCTAATGAAGACAGAGAAAGGTGAAGCTTAAAAATAGTTCATGCGATTTCAAGTTGAATTTAGGTTAAATGCTTGAAATTTTTATATCAACAAACAAATAAAACTCTCTAGGAATACAATTATTAGAAATCAATTTGCTAATTGTGCCTGATGAACAGAAAATATCCTAAAATTGCTTTAAGATGGACATGTCTTTACAATGTTGCCTTAGTTAATCAGGTCTGATTATATGATGTCATTTCATAAGAAATAAATGATGACAAGGCATGGAAATATGCCTAGATTTTCAGTACAGCCGATCTCTGCTATATAATGTGGGCGAGAGAGTATTTGGCCTTTTTCTAATTTTGCAGGTACCGCTAGACTGATTTAAAGTCTCAACATATGATGAATGATTTCAGTGGCTCGGATTATAATATATATCCATTACATTGTCATTATTTCTGTTGATACAATGCTGATTGTTTATATCGGATAACTTTGTACCAGGAATAGAAGTAATGATTATAAATGTCTTGCAATGAAAGCATTTTCTTAATGTCAGATGTCAATTATTTCAAGGAACTTGGTTCAAGTGCGTATTTGCTTTCTCCAAATGTCTTGTTGATTTTTTTAAGAGCAAGGAAAGAGAGTTGGCAGTTCCGTATTTTTTTACATTTACATCTAGATATTCTTTTTTCTCCTTGAACAAAACATACATGAACTGTTGTCAGGTTCATTGGCTACCCTGGCCGAAAACACTAAATTTAAAACGAAAACTTGAGTCGACAAGAGAATTAATTAATCTCAGCTCAGCAGCACATCACCTACTTACAAAAGAGTTCGTAATAAAATGTTTCAAAATTGATCATTAGTTTTTAACAGACACATTAATATAAATCCAAATACCATAGTGACATCCCAGGAGGCAAAAACATTACAAACTGAACAGACTGTTCAAGTAGAATGTTTGCTCAATGAATATTAATTTTCAAATATCTGTAAATATATCTCAGATGAATTATGTTTGGCAAAAATACTTTGAGTAAAGGAAAATCTTGACACGCCATCTATTCAAATATTTTAGTGATTGAGAAAAGGGAAAGAGTTTTTGAATTTATTTTTTTCATACATTTTTTTAGTACATTTACGTATAATGTGTTACGTTCAAGACTGCCTTAATTGATATGATGTTTTAAAACTAATTGTCCTCGTCAAAATCGAGTACACTGTGTACCTGACTAGGGCCATTGATTATGTAAACAACATACTGCATAGCTAATATTTCTCTCTTGGAATATATTACATTTTAGAATCATTATGAGCGGAAGTAAACGTGTTTTTCTTAATCTGAGTCTAGGAAATTTTTATTCTTCCATGGAAATACACGGCGTACCTGATGTTTATCATGCTGTTTGTTCTAATGTTATTATTAGACTGTGTATTGTTGAGAATTTAGAATGTTCCAGAAATGAACTATTGACAGTCATCCTAATTATATTTGTGTCTTACTTTTTATATATGCTTTTCCTTGGGAACTTGGGAAATTGCATTCTGGAATTAACATCTTTATCAGATTCTGTCTTATTATGGTGCTCAGATTTTCATTTGGGAGGAATTTTTAATTCATATTATCATTCACGGGAAATACAAAGTGTTCATAAATAATATTAATGGACTATAATATCAATTAGGCATTATTGTAAATTCAGAAAGTACATTTTTGGAATGTAATATTGTTATACATCCAAAGATGTTAACACATTGCCACACTACAGTTTACTAGTACTTTATCATATTAGAGACTACAGTCACATCAGCACATTCAATATTTGAACTTATTTTGAAAAACACTGCAATTCAGTAAGAACGTTATATATTTAGATTTGAGATAAATCTGTAAGGACTATTTGGGTTTTATTTCGCACGAGTGTAAGTTCTTTTTTCAATTTTCACTTCATATTCTAGGAAAATAAAATAATTGTTTAATTTTATTAAACGTATTGGTTTTCGCTCTTTTTCGTTACATAGTTTAAGAACACAGAGTCTTAACACTGTCCTCTGGAAAAAATATTATAGACATATAGTGTTGCTTACGGATGTATTCTTTATCAATTAATGCTACTTGTGATTTAGCCTGCACATTGCCGGCAGCAACTCTGCAGATAGCAAAACATTTTCGGTGACGGTTTGACTTCCTGAATGTACCATCAAGACACATTTATATTGTTACTACAGGAAAGAAATCTAGAATTCCAACTTGTAGTGTTATTTATAGTACAAATTGTTTTTCGCTGAAATCAATCTCATAATGCCAGACGTTACAGGTAGGGAGTATGCCACTTCAATGGCGTTTGTAAGACGTTATTTGGTAGCCATTCGAGATATTCTAAATATATCAGCATGATTTCTTTCATTCATGATTGCCGCGGATGTTTAATATTCAATGTGGTTGTTTAGCATTTCACATATATTTCCATTTTACACCAGAACATGTTTCTTTTTACAATACCAAATATTTTAAAACACAATACAATATCTATCTATTTGTGAAGTATAGCAAATAAAAAGAACTGTCTTTCTTTCTTTACATTAAAACTCTACGTTGTCATAATCAGTAATTGACTCAAATCAGTGTGCAATTTCAATGATTTCTGTTTCATTTTTAATTAATTGGATGGAGATTTTTCCGAAATAGGTTATACATTTTAACCTTTTTTCTTTTAAAAAATCTAGAATGTTATATGACAAAACCAAACATTCAATGTATTGAAAACACCTATATCGTGGGACTTTTTCTTGAGATTATTGTGAAGTCGTTGCTATTTTTCTATCGAGATTGAACGATATCGTTGAAAATTATCGTATTTATAATCTGGCTATATAAGTGATATTTTTAAAAGTAATTAATTCATTCAATAGTAATACTAATATCGATTACTGAGGTAGTCGATGTTGTCTTCTGGCGATTTTAAGGTCATACAGTCATTATGTTTGGACAGTAGAATGACTTACGATAGTATTCATCACAGTCTATGTGGAGGTATTTAGGTACAAAATCTGTGCAAGGTCATCAAATAAAATAGATAACAGGTCATGAATTACACTATATTTGCATGTACGCTTTAAAACCAGCGTCTGTAAAAACTCCTTTTAATGAAATAATTCATTATAGTTTATGTGTGAATCTATCTTAGGTGCGAAACTATTTAGCCAGGTAACCTAAAAAAATTGAAATCACAGGTATTAATTAATATGTTGTCAAATTATTAAAAATGCTCTTGGTATTGTCCATAATTGTCCTTTCAATTGAGTGGTTCTATATATATATATATATATATATATATATATATATATATATATATATATATATATATATATATATATATATATATATATATATATATATATATATATATATATATTAAATTTGCATTACTTTTTAGTTACTTTTCAAATGTGTATTGACTGTTAGTTAATAGTTTAAAATTCATTATATGCTATTATAATGTAATATTAGATGTTGGACAAATTGGACAAACCTTGTTCAAAATTAGGTATTTTTTTCTTCTAATGCACCTGAGTTATTACTTTTAAAATATTATCTATTTGAAATTGTTTATTATCACGGTCATAATAGAAGATGTATATATGTTTATTTGGGTCTGGGTCAAAGTTATCAAAATACCCTATATTTTACATGATGTAACCGATATTTTTCAGATTTTTTATCATACGTTTAGTAACAGACGTTCTCATAATAGCTAACATTTTATTTTTTATGCATTATGAAATTTCTAGAAGGTTAGTTTCAGTAGACAATGCGTTTTTCATTATTAGAAAATGATAATCGTGACCTGAGGTCAGGTAGAGACCTATATAATGTTATCATTGGAAAGATTAATCATTCGTGCTTAAGATCTAGCGGAAAAAGTCCGTATTTCTCTGGAATTTATTTCTTGAAATTGTTTAACTCTGTCAGTGATATTTTTCTCTTAAAATACAGATTGCTCATAAAACGTAATATTCTCTTGACAGCAACATTCAATGGGATTTATAGCAAATTCAAAAATGGATTTATATTAGTGTGTTTCCGGAAAAGACTGTTGACACATCTGCATTATATAGGTCATCACAAACACATCAACATTGTATCATTGGATTTAATTTAGATTTATACCTAAGTTTATTCCAAACTTTCATTCGTTAGGACTTGTGTCTGTAGTTCTATGATTATTCTGGGATTTATTTCGCAATACGAAAAGTTCTTTTTTTATTTTCACTTTGTCATCCAAGGAAATACATTATTTATTGAGTTTTATATAAGTTGTTGCTTTAAACACTTTTCTGTTATTTATTTTTAGAGCATAGACTAATCACAATGTGTTCCAAGATACACTAAACGATTGTGTACTTCACACATTTGCCTGGCGCTGTTAAACCAAACTGTCCTGAGATTATTTCTTATCTCTTGCTCTTGTTCTGAACACGTATTTAAGATTCGTTTTTAAATTATAAATAAACGTAAATTATACACAAATATTGTACATAAAAAAGAATCAAAATAAGTGTCAATATGGTTCAATGATTTAATTTCCTTCCACGCACAGTAACGAGGCACTAATTGCGTTAGGTCTTTTGTAATTAATTTGAATCAAGTTGTGAGACAGGAAATGTTTCGTAGCTAAGAATAATAAGTCTCTCTCTCTTGATTAACATTAATGTAAAGAACAAATTATATTGATAATCGTTCTCCATTTAAGGACAAATCAGTTACATCTCTAACTGGTCATAAACGTCATCGTCAGAACTAAACAAAGTCCATGAAAACAATCAATATCCGTCAACGTTACTATCCCAGCATTAATCAATACTTCCACTGGCAACTCGGTCCTTATAGGCCGTTTAATGCTTTAAAATTCAAGCATCTTGTTACCCTGGTAACACCGGGTGACGGTAAAACTGCGACAAATGTTGTAAAGAACGTAACATAAGTTACTCTTACTTTCATGATGTCAATACCATCAAACCTGCACAGTTTATGATCCGCATAAATATAAACCTTTATTAGCAGACAGAAAGTTCAAGGATGTCAAACGATATTTGTTCTTAATTTTCCTATATCGACATGCAGTAAAAAAGACATCAGTCACCTGAATATCTGGCCGCACTTGAAAAACGTGTTCAGTACAGTGTAGAACAATCTTTTCTCTGCGTGCTAAGAGGAATCGACATAAACGGGAAACTCAAATGGAAATTCTGGTCCCAATGCACATCAAGGTGTTCAAGTCCTACCTTACGTAATTGTATTATCTTCATAGGATTTATCTATGTCCTTTTCTTTAAAATCCCTTCTCCCCATCACCACCTGATATTAATATAAACTAAAACAAAAAAATGAAGCAAAACAAACAAATATGATAGCCATGACATTAAATCTTGTCCAACAAGTATCGGCGTTATTTTTGAAGTTCTGTACCGGATGACGCCTTAATATCATGCCGCACCATTTATATATACTCTTGATTCGGTGCATCATTTTCGATGCTAACAGCGAAAGATGATGATCATACTATTGTAATAAATATGTTGTTGTCTTTTTTGCTACTTTAAATCCAGGATAACTCAATATCGTTGGGAACTTGGTTCCATGAATCAACTGCTGGGAAACATCTTGAATGTTATTTTGTTGTTGTTTAAAAGAATGGTGTTAGATCATGAGAAAATTATGGCATGTACTTAGTGAGACAAAATACTAATTAAGGAAATTAGAGTTTTTGTTCATAGGCAAAATGACTGGATTATTTCACCAGATTTTTAAATTTTTAATTAAACCATAAAATCTTTGTGTAATTTCTTTCTTTGAAATAATTACTCGACATTCATAGGTGTTATCTTGGAAAATACAGAATCTGATTTATTTAATGATAATAATATAATAACTGTATTATTTGGGTGTCAACCTTAAATTAAGCAGACGAGGCAAACAGCTCCAAAAGCATTTGAATGTAGTATACGCATTACGCTTTTAAATTTAGTGCACGCGGTACTCATTACCAAAAACAATTTAATTTAGTATACGTTTTGCTAATCCCCAAAAACATTTAAATTTAGTACACGAGGAGCTCATCCCCATAAATAATGAACACGCTCTCAGTGCGAATGGTAGCTGATCCTTGACTAAGATAAATTTTATTTCGAATCGAAACTTGTGCTTTTGGTGTTTGGTTGATATGTCACTAATAGGGGTATGGCACAAATAATGATTTAGGGCTTGTGGTATATTGTGAGAGAAATAGTACAGGTGTAAGAGTAAAACAATGCATACAGGTTATAAATTATTATAAAATGTTTTATCCTCTCCGGGAAAAATATATTCATTTTTTTCACTTTCAATTTTCATTGGGTGATATAGTTCATGCCAATTTCTGTTTAAAAGTTGATCGGTATATTCAAATTGTATCTACTACACTTTTGCTTTTGATTGGTTCAGGCTGGAAGTAATATCAATTTACGTATTTGGGCATACATTTGTAAGACATGACATTATATTACTGCAAAATGCAAAGGTAGTAATAAATGGCAAAAGTCATTTTGTTCCTGAGAAGAATATAATGATATTGTGCAATACTCAGGATATCAGTTACGGGCTACACTGTATAAAAATAATGTGTCATACTAAAACACCAATTGTATGTTACAAAATATACACATTATGCACAATCTTGGAAGAGAAGCAGAATGCAGTATACAGATGCTCAATATCGTTTAAAATACAAGACATATGCGCCTTAATAACTCATTTAACACTAATTCGTATGGGAGGCTTTTCATGAGCACATTGCGTGATTTGCATGACTTTGGTAGGCTCAATGAGTGATTTGGATGACTTTGTTTGGTTTGATGAATGATTTGGATGACAGGTAGATTCTATGCATGATTTGGATGACTTCAGTAGTTAAGCATAATCTAACTCTCGATGCTACTGCTGAATCACGAAGAAATCCGTTCGAAAGCTGCCATGTTGAAGGTGAAAAATATGTTCAGTGTGAAGATTTGTTTTGCAGACTGATCCTAAAGTCAAGAATGACAGACAGATTGCACAAGGAGAGTGTTCTGCGTCCTCTGTCGCCATAGTTCATGAAAGTACTGTATGACTAGCAAGTATGGTCTATAGAACAAAACAAAAGGCCAAAGTGATGTTTTCGTCCTAAAACTATCTGATTGGCTTAAATAAAGGTCAAATTTAAATTGATCAGGTAAACATTTGAAGCCCGATTTAACTTTAGACTTATGGTGATACAAATTCAGACGTGGCCACGGTTGAAGACATCAATGAATCTATTGCATACATCCAACGGCTTCAAACAAGAATGTGATTGGTTGTCGTCAATGGACCAATGACACATATCTATGGCGTCAAACATGACTGTGATTTTTTGTTGTCAATGGACCAACGGCATACATTTCACTGTCGGACTCTAGTCCAACATACCTATCTGACCTCACCCATGTGTACACACCAGCAAGATACTTAAGCTCCTCTTCTGACAATCGTATACTCATTATTCCCACTATGAAAACAAAGTCATATGGACAGCGTTCTTTTGCGTATCAGGGTCCAGCAATGTGGAATGAATTACCTACTGAACTTAGACACAAAGACACAGTGATCACATTCAAGAGGGCTCTCAAAACTCACTTATTTCGACTGCAAGAACAAACTTAAAGACCTAATAGCGTTTCCTACCTGATATATTCTCAGCATGTTTTTTTAATATTATTTTTTAATGTTTTTCTAATTTCATGTTGTTTGTTTTTGTAATAATATTATTGTTTCTTATCTTATAGGTGTTGTCTAATGTTGTAAAGCGCTTAGAGCGTCTAAAGATTAGGCTCTATACAAAGTCCTCATTATTATTATTATTATTATTATTATTATTATTATTATATCTCCAACGGTTTCAAAACATGACTGTGATTGGTTGACATCAATGGACCAATGGCACATACCCAACAGCGTCAAACAGGAGTCTGATCGAACGTTTGAACCACTTCAACTTTAATTCAGTATCATTAACTTAAAATCACACACTTGTAGCTACCAAAAATAAAAGACATCAAGATTTAAAATAAGTGTTGTTATCTTACTGTGATTGACATTCAAATGATAGTCACGTGTTCAGATTTTTCTCCACTATGCGGATGGTTCTTCTTAGTCGCAGATATACATACCGATGAGACAAAATTGCGAAATTTCGAATTATCGAAATTTACATTTTTAAACAGACTATATTTTTAAGCATATATACCAACCGCGCTACTTTAGTGTCAACTGTCTTTGGTATTTAAACTATTGCAAACAGGAGGCATGTATTACAAGACAAAAATAATTAAAGTATATCAACGATGGCCAAGCCAAGATTAGAAGTTACGCTCGGAGCGGTGCTATGCCAGTAATCTGTAAGGCAGACGTAATAAAACCGCCGGTATGTTGTGCTATGTTTACCGCTGTAACTATATAAAACACGCAATTGCCTTAGTTACGATTTGCCTTGGTTTTAGTGGCTTTACAGAAAGGAACTATAGTAGATTATTTAGTGCGAAGGATGTTCGATTCAAGTGATTTATTCAAGCACACACCACTATAGTTTTAAGCTGATAGGATTCGAACCCATACCCTTTATCTGAGAAGACTATTATGATAACTACTGTGCCAATGCGATTCCTTTCTTAACTAAGGATAACAGTAATGATTTTGGTTTTCTAACGCTATATTGGCAGCCTTTATAACATCAAATCCAAAAAAATATCCAATCTACATTCCGAAATCTGTTCAAGGTTTTATAATTACTGGTGTACGATTGATGTACCTTTACACATTGAACCAATCAATTACACTATTGACTTTTGGAGTGATCTAATTAATTACACCATTCAATATTGGAGTAATCTAATCCATTACACATATGACAACGCTTTCTACATGTTGCCATTATTTTCATGACTTTTCTTCTTTAATGATAGTAAAGACGCTAGCAAAGACGTCAACATTCATTTATACAGTTTCTGAAAATAGAAAGCAATCACGTTTTAAGGTATATTAGTCTCAAAGCACTGCTCGTCGTGGGATTTGCTTTACTACAAAATCTGAACAATGCATGTATGTGCATAACTACATGTGTGTATGGCTATGTATGTACACAGACATATGAGTGAATCTACACTACACCTTTCTATCTCTGGACCCTCATTATCTTGATACACACTATTTGTTCAATAGCAGCATGTTCAATCGTTGAATTAGTTTTGTTTATGTGGATTTAGCGCCATTACTTTCAATACAAAATACATAGCGACCAGAAGGTCTGGTGGAAGAGAAGACTGGAAAACCAATGGGAAGAACGACCTACCTACGAGGAAGCTACTTGCGAACTTTCCCACATACCCACATTGGCCGAGCCAAGATTCGAAACCATGCGGATAGAGATGAGATGCTAGTGATATGTTAGGCGAGCGCCTTAAACCACTCAGCCCCCCGGTCTTTTGTTTAAACTTTAAAGTTGACACAGCTTCCAATTTGTATGTCATATTATCCATAATGATGACACAGCTTCCCATTTGTATGCCATATTATCCAGCTAATTATGTGAATGAAACACACTGGTAAGCATGTTCACGTCAATTGTTTCGCTTAGTCTGTTATTTTCGTCTTTTTATCCAGGCACAATGTTAATACCACATCATTGTACAATCAGACTTTTACATGATTTTCAACATCTTGTCTTCATAGCTAACTTTCGCAATGGAAAACAGCAGAAAATTTATAATGATAATGGATAACCCTATGCTTCAGTACAGAAATTCCTCTGGGATCTACATCAATCGTACCTTGTAATTTAATGACAAAGGCAAAACAATGATCATCATACGTATGCCTAGAAATAAGTTTCTAAGCAGTCATATGCAGCTGCTGTATTTTCAATCATCAAGTATATGCCATTCGTTTTAGTGATTTATTGCCTGCCATTCATTGAATATTGCCTTCATTTTATTGCTGTAGTTGCCAGTCATCAAATCATTGCATTCGTTTTATTGCTATATTTGTTATTTATTAGGAATATTCCATTCGTTTAATTGATGTATTGCCATTGATCAAAATATTCCATTCGTTTTACTGTTACATTATCATTCAGATTTTTTTTTCATTTCTTGTATTGGCGTATTGACATTGATCAAGAATATTTCATTTCTTGTATTGTTGCATTTCCCCACTTTACGAATACACTATTCCTTTTGTTGCTTGATTGCCTCATATGAAGAATACTTCATTCATTTTATTCATTTCCCTCTTACGAAATCAGTGCGGTGGAATTGAAATAAACCAGGGACCTAACAAGGATAAATGCTTTGACTTATATTAAGTATTAGATGCATCTGCTTAAACAGTAAATATTTGCAACGCATGGCTAAAGCTTTATCACATGTATGCTTTAGTTAACACATTTAGATTCCTCCATCCATATGAATAGTTTAAAACTAGATGGCTTTAAAGATCCGTTTAAAAAAGACAGACATTGTTACAGGCGACATCATAACATACGTTTCCAATAAATTAATAAGCTAGCGTCAGAACGATTTAAAAACATTCGGTCATGATATTGAACCCTTGTGTGGAACGAGATTACGTTATCCTCGGATAAAGCAGTCTAGGGGTCGGGTATACATAAATCTGCTCTTCTACCAATATCCGAGAAAGTGTTCATTGATATCATCAGTGACGCATATAAACATATTATTGCGGACAATAACAGTGATTTACTCAGACCTTCCAGTTCTGCAAAATTAATTGACGGTATATTAATATATATTCTAGAAATATAATAGTAATCGTATCCGAATTACTTCTGCTACCATAACATTGCTTAAGCCAGTATTTGTTAAGTAGTTGTTATATAACTCTACTTCACACTAACATTTTACAAATCGACCATGATGCTCATAATAAAGCAGCTGGTGTTAATATGGACCTCCAAAGGGCCTTAGGCACGGCATCTAGACATTTAAGATAGCTGATTTCAACAAAATTAAACAATCATATAGCAAAAAGTAACTGGGTACATATTTTGCTAACCTAAGACATATTGATGCAGCAACTGATATATTAACATCCTAATTAAAAATATCAGGTTTGCATATTACTTCAAAACCATAATAATTCGACCAATTTATAAACCGTGGTTTTCAATTACCAATTAAAATAAAGGACGAGGAAAAAGCACACAAAAATTACCTTCAATCATGGTAGACCAATCGATTGGAATGAACACACAAATATGAGGAATAACACAATTAACATGAACAGTATGCTAAAGAGCAATGGGTTTCCTTTTTGCATTTATAATATAAAAGTAAATACTAATGTCAAAATTAGCATTTAACTTCGATTTCGATTGTTGATTATAGTATTGTTTCGCTGCCTACGTTCCAAAAGAATATGCTTTGAGATTCTTAATGAAATTACAATGTTTGAAAAGAGATTATAAATAGTATTAAAGCCATTTATTTAAAAGAAACATCAATGGGTCTGATGTCATAAGTCTCAGAATGATTTAAAGCATCAGTGACGATATGTTTACTCTGACGTAAGAAGGGTCACACAAAATATGTTTTGAAAGATGCATTTTTAAACATGAAAATATCTTTTTCTGCAAGTAATAATCAAGTTTCCATTCCGGCCACTGCACGTTCTTCACCTTATTGAACTGTAACACACGGTAAGCAAATATCTTAATCAGTCTCACCATTCCTGTGTTGTGTTTTGTGATCTATCAAAAAGTAATGATCTGGTATGCCACAGGGGCTTATTTATTAAACTGAATGAATACGATGCCCCATGTAATCTGATGAAAGGTTTGAACATTATCTAACTATTAGAAAACAAATGGTCCTTTTGAACGATGCTTATTCATGTGAAACGACTAATATGCTGGTGAGCCACTCTGTTGTTTCTAATCTACGTAAACTATATTGCCAATGTATTAGCTCTCACGAGTCTCTTATGAGATGTCTAATTTCGGCATATTTATCTCCTTATGGTATCGAAATAGAACTAGTCATAAACATTATCTAATAAAACATCATAAATCGTCCATGTAAGGTCTCTTAAAATCAAATGTAAATTAAAGATGAAACATGAAAACTAAACAACAACAGTGGCAATGTAATTCATGGCCAAGGATGTAATAACTAATATTATACTTGTTTTGAAAATACTGATCCAAAGTATTCATCTTTTATTTACTTTCATCAACATTCAAAATGTATGGTCATATTGACGTAATTTTAAAAACGACATCATCTAGGACAGTCATTTTCTGAAATCTATGCATAGAGGTATAGTCTGCTATTGAATTTAAAAGTGTATGGACAGGAGTGTGTCTTGCAATTAACATTAAACCATATGAATAGAAGAAATGTGTACTAGTTGATGTTAAGGGCATGCATAAACCATTAGCAACTGACTTCAAAATGTATACTTAGAAGCATGGTTTGCAATTGAATGGAAATATGGTTATTTGCCTCTGACTTTAAAATATATCATTTAATTTCCAAGGCTTGATAAGCACAAAAAGCGTTTAGACTTTCTGCTTGAAAGTCTTGCTCGTCCTTGATTCAAGATCATGTAACCTGCATGCCGTGTTCTGGGTCTAAAATTAAATTCAACCTGATTTCAAATATATTTAGGCCATTACAATTTCTTTCCAGTTAAGAATAATATATTGTATTTGTCAGAAGCTAATTATAGTAACTACTTTACTTGCCTTGTTATGAATATCCAAGGTCGTCTTTATTTTATAAAATCACATAAATCCCGTTGAAACAATACTCTCTCCCTTCTCTTGTATCCATAGAGGTGATATGTTCTGAAATATATAAAGAGGGTAACGGTGGTGATTCGAAAGGAAAAACCATGCAAACAATGTGAAGGAACCCGTCAACATTCACAACCGTGTAAACAAGATGAAAAAAACAAATCAAAAAGCGAAACCATGAAAAGAATAAAAAGCAACTCCACAAGAGATTAAAAAAGAATGAATATTAAACTCGTGTTGAATGTGGAAAACAAGATTCTTCGTGCAGATGTTTTATTCACCGTCTTAGTGTATAGACAACTGTCAGGCAATTTACTATCGGATTCTATTGACGTACAGGAATTGTTGCATTCGAACGCATATAAAATGACACAAAAGTTTTTTCAATGAAAATAATGATAATTATCATTCCAGTTGCATTTCATATTTAACACGCTGTGAAGTCAAAAATATCTGAACACGTTTTTTGTCATAAAGTTCCTGTAGAACATTCACATGGAGGCCTCTTCAAATCCAATCTGCACGACAGAGACCTCATCCGATCCACTAACGCAGTACGACAGAAGCCTCCTCCAAGCCAATTAGTACAAAATAGGCCTTTTCCGAGCCACTCATTATAAGAAAGGCCTCATCATATCCTAGTACTATAGGGGCCTCTTCAAATCCTTTAACTTAGCACGACAGAGGCATTTCAAATATATCTCAGAAAGACAGAGGCTTCTTCAAATCTACTAACTCAGTACGAAAGAGGCCTCTTCAAGACCACTAACTCATTACGACAGAGGCTCTTTCCAATCCGTTAGATGAGTACGACAGACACCACTTCCGACCCACTACCTTAGTATGACAGAAGTATCTTCAAATGCACTACGTTAGAACGAAAGAGGCACGTTTTGAACTCAAAATTACCCACTTGTGTCTTCCAGTTTAACTTAAAATAGAAAATAGTTTAATGCAAATACAGTGTTGCCAAACAAAATAGCATTGCAAGATTTTGCAAATATGTCTGCATGCTTTATTTATCATATATGTGAGAAAACTTCGATAAATAGTTACATGTGAATCACCTGTCACTCAAATATGTGTGCACACGTTACAATCTCTTCGTGCCTCATTAACTGAGATCTTAGCTCTGATTGCATTATAATTGTATGTCCTTTGTCATCTGAGCGTTGAGTGCATTGCTTTTTTGTCTCGTCATTTGAGATCTAAGCACTGATTACACTGTTCTTTGATGTCTGTTCATCTGAGATTGGAGCACGGATTACATTGTCTTTGTTCTCGTCATCTGAGATAAAATCTGGAGCAAGCCAACTGTGGCATAATATAGTTTCTCCTAATTCATAACACATGGCTTAGTACATGATGGATTAAGCCTGTAATTGCGTATATAAATAATAAAGCTTGTACTCTGTCCTTGATTATATATAGAAAAAGGCTGTATTCGTTCCTTTTGTATATAACGGATCAAGTGTGTAATCTAACCTTGCGTATATAATGAATATAGCCTCTAATCTGTCGTTGAGTATGCAATGGAGAAAGCCTGTACTCAATGGGTATATAACGGATAAAGGCTTTAGTCTATCTTTGCGTATATAATGGATAAATGCTGTAATCTTACCTTGGGTATATAACGGATAAAGCCTCTAATCTATCCTCAAGTTTTTAATGAATAAAGCTTGTTCCCCCTGGCCTTAAGTATATAAGATAGAAGCTGTAATGTATTATTGAGTATATAATGGATAAAGCGTACAATATATCCTAGAGTATAAAATGACCAAAGGCTGTAATATATCATTACCAATAAAGTGTATGCAGGCTGTAATATATCACTACCAAAAAATTGTATGCAGGCTGTAATATATCACTACCAATAAAGTGTATGCAGGCTCTAATATATCATTACCAATAAAGTGTATGCAGGCTGTAATATATCATTACCAATAAAGTGTATGCACGTTGTAATATATCATTACCAATAAAGTGTATGCAGGCTGTAATATATCACTACCAATAAAGTGTATGCAGGCTGTAATATATCATTACCAATAATGTGTATGCAGGCTGTAATATATCACTGAGACTGTAACGCATGACTCAGATATTTAACAAACTCACAACCTGATCCAGAGCTAAAATGTAACAATCACATGTCTATAGTAATGAAACTATAGAACGATTCGGCTTTAATTTGAGCATGGGCATTTCTGTCGACCAGCTATAAATGATGTTACTTTTGAAAGTTAGTTGCTGACTGAATGAGAGATGAAATTCTTCTCCGACTCTAGCTTAGAGTTAAATGATCTTCAGGCCGGGTTCCTGTCATCTATGTATTTGTTTCCATTTACCATGCAAATGTGTGTAATGTTGAAACAAGATTGTAATTTTCACAATGGTATTTACATCCCGATTGTTCAAACACGCATCTTAAATTGGGAAATATACTTGAAATAACCACAAAGATTAAAAAAATAAACCACCACGTAAACAGTACTTGTCTTTGGACAAGCCCAAGCTTTTCTTGGTACACTCGAAAGTACAGTAAGATGATATTGTGACACCTACAAGAACAAATGCCTCACCAATCAACCATCTGCGTGAACCTGGCTTAATAGTCCTTTTCATTATTTCCAAGGAAATAAAAAAAACTTATGTCATTGTCGACTGAAATATTTTTAAATGCGCAGATCCACCAATAATTTTCTCTAACCAACTAATGCCCAGAAATTGCGAAAATGTAATAATTTCATGGTTTTTCTTGTTTCATATGTATATGATTCACCAGTAAGCCTTTCAGAGCCATGAAATACAAAATATGAGCCAAACACTCAATGAAAATGTGTATTACAATCTCAAATTACGAAAAGCATACATCAAGATATGTACAGATAATTTGGTATGTTAAAATATTAAGAAATATCCATTTCACGAACTAATCCACACTGTCATTAAGTCTCGTAAATGCTGTACATTATGACGTCTGCTGATAACAAGTGGCTATTTACTGAGGTTGATAAAAATCTTCTTAACTTCCTTCGACAAATATTCATCAAAATCTAACAAAGATATAAATCAAAATCTAACAAAGATATAAACGGAAAAGTAAATACAATAAGCACACACACTATATTTATTATAGTATTTATACCAAGACATATATAAGATTAAGCCGACCATACGTAAAGACACATTTTGCAGTCTGCCGATAGCTACAAAGAGCAAAACTTTGGATTCATTTCTTGCCTTGAAAGAATGAATTTATGCTAAAACTATGAATCAGCTTCATTTCATAGCAGTTACATTTCTCAGTTCATAATTAAATAGCATAAGAATTACCTAAACTGTTTAGAATTTCCTACAACACCATCTGTTTATTTACAAAAGGATTTCTCAAATCTTCCAAGTAGACATAAACATATATGCAACTGGAATATCCATCTAGTGCCACATCAGTAAGATCATACCGCCATCATTAGTCGAGGGAACTTAACAGTTTACATACGCATTCTTCAATAACAAACTATAACTCCGAATTAGCTTTTAATATTTACATCAGTTGCAAGTGTCAACCTTATTCGGCAGAATGCAATTGTGTCTTTTACAGCTCTAACATCTTAAACATCTGTATCGTGTCATGCAATAAAGCTTTTGTCCGTATTTTGACCATTTTGTTGAGAAAGATACCGCTTCTTATTTATATGTATATATTGTGATTACGTTTTGATAATTACTGTAGACTGATATGGTCATTTTGTAAACAACATTACACAGCTCCATAAATGTGGGTTGCATTTTAGGATAATT
The DNA here is from genome assembly GCA_028554795.2 of Sinohyriopsis cumingii. Classification (NCBI taxonomy): domain Eukaryota; kingdom Metazoa; phylum Mollusca; class Bivalvia; order Unionida; family Unionidae; genus Sinohyriopsis; species Sinohyriopsis cumingii. The sequence continues at coordinate 17,124,871 of CM068839.1, read as the reverse complement.
TGGGTAAACGTGTGTACGTGACCTTTTGACCTTGGAAATGCCTAGAAGTAATCTTGTTGACGAATTTAATACGAAAATGACCCTCATCCTAGTTTTCTTTTTGTGTCTTAGTTTTATTTATATAAATATAGTAATAAACAAAATTATTTAATCCTATCTTAACATTTATAGCAGAATCAGTCGATTATTTGTGTTTAATTACTTTTGAAGAGACGTTTTTTTTCAATTATACGCTGGGATTTTAAAGTGCTCATTAACAAAATCACTATTTGTTTGGATTATTATGAATTCACTTAAAAACATTCTGGAATATATCATTGCGATGCAGCAAGACTATTGAAACGTTATCTTATTTAAGGCTACTGGCAATTTTTCACATTCAAGATTGGAATTCATTCCAGTCCATTTCCTTCTGAACTTGTGATAGAGCTTTCATGATTATCTAAGATGCAATTCACATTATTGTTAGTTACGTTTAAATTTCCACTTTCTAATCAAGAAAGATAGATTATTTGCTGAAATTTACTAAACTTTTTGATGTTCGCTCATTTTGGTTATTTAGTTTAAGAAAGATAGATTATTTGCTGAAATGTACTAAACTTTTTGATGTTCACTCTTTTTGGTTATTTAGTTTAAGACCATAGTATCGTACCAGATAATTAGCGGTAATCGTAACGGGATATTGAAGTTTTTCAAATATTTCAGAGATATTAAATTGCTTTTGAAATTTAAATTGATTTTATTTCGGAATTTCCATAGTCAATCGTGTATTTGACATACTTGAGAAATCTTTATAGAGGCCAGCAAGTCAGCTAAAGTGGAGAACTTCATTCCCTCTCTCTGTCTCATTCTGGTTGTCTGTTTGTCTGTCTGTCTGTCTGTCGGTCTGTCTGTCTGTACGTCCCTCTCTATTTCTCTCTCTCTCTCACACACAGATTAAAGACAACGAAACTCTCGGATTATTATTAAATCTAAATGGTAATCATAAGGTCCCTAACAAACATTATATAATTAAATGTATCGGATCCCAAGAATTTTAATTTGTTGTTAAATAATGCCACAACAATCCTTCAACCGCAAAACAGTTTCAAATTAAATTACAAAATTGATTTTAAACCTCAGTCTTGTCAACACTTAGCACGAATGACCATTTCAATTTATTTTTAAAGAACCTCTCAGAAACAGGTTTTCTCTTTTGCTATCAAAAGAGTACTTTACTAACCTAAGCATTGAAGACATGATTAGTCGAAAATGGTTTGTATTGAACGCACATTAATATAGGCAAACAAATTTTATATTGAAAATGATTTCAATTATTGATTATAATCATAAAAGATATATTAAAACGTTTATAAGCTGGACCCATTGGAGGAAATAAATGTTATCCCGATAATTTATTTTCTGGATGATCTAATTTCGGTGACGACGAAGAATTTTGAATGGATTGAACTGGAGTATAGGGTCCGATAATCGTATTCATGAGTAGCCAACTAAATGTATATGTTTTACAGACATTTGATGAGTCTTAGAGATATACTCGAACTATCCATGTTGGAATAATAAAGGATCGTGAACACAAACGGTTGACATGGGTTCTACTATTTATGTCGCTTGTTAAATCACCACTGATTCATGATTTTTCTCTAATTGTGTAGGTATGGACTATATAATTCCTTTACTTGGATTGTTATGAGTCTTAAATCATGCTTGATTGGTTTGGTATTTCTGTATGACATATTATTTACAGTCAAAGTGACACTAAATAAGCATCATTTCGGTGCAAGAATAAATCTTTTCTCTCTTTCTTTTTTTATTTGTTTCTTATCTCCCTCTCAGTTAAATTTATTTCTAAAATAAATAGAACTTACGTATTTGTAATACCATCTTGAAAATATTTGCATGAACTGTCCTCTAGCTGTGATTGTGTTTGATTTACGGTATCATAGAGCTAGACAAATTATTTTATTTACAGATTCATGTACATTGTAATAAAGGTTCAAACGTCCGGGGTCACATTAGTAATCTTACAAAATAATCACTATAATCCGTCTCCAAATGTACTTAAAGTTTTAGTATAATCATTATTTTTCAACAACATGATTCATATGATCTAGTTAATTAAGACAGAAAATGAAATTTAAAAGAGAACTCTCGCTGTATTTTGAATTAAGTCCAAAACGTATAGTGTCCCTAATGAATTAAAGTGGTTTTCCGGATGAATTACAACATCGAATGTAAATAATGTGACAAAAACTTTAAATGTGTAAACAATCTAGATGTATCAAAAATATATAATCCAGAATTTCTTGAAATGAATTAACATTAATCCCAAAATGTTGATTGTTACCTAAGTCAATGAGCACTATATTATTTCAGTTAATAACTGATATAATAAATCCCCTCAAATAATAATTGAACCCAACTGAAAGACTGATTCCTCTATGGATGTTAAGATAGGAATAAATAATTATGTGTATCATTACTTTTATATACAAATCTAAGACAGGATAAACGAACAGTATGAAAGTTATTTTTCAATAAAATTCGTCAACACGATCACTTATAGAAACTTCCAAGTTCAAAAGGCCACGTAAACATATTTACCAAATTAAAATGCAACCCACACTAATGGCTCTTTCCAAAACTATGAAGACAAGTTTAGGGAAAGGATGTAATCATTATTCCATTATTTTATTGTCTGAAGGCTGGTTAATTGTTTTTTAACGGCAAATTTCAACGCATTGTAGGCTAAATCATGCTGAGGAAATTTAAATTAAGTGCCTTTCCCAAAGACAAAATGAGACAACTAATGGTTATAGAACCCACAACAATTGCATTTTGAGCCCAATGACCATCCCAATAAGCTACCGTATACGTAGAATACCCGCTTTTATTTGGAAAAAAAACCTCACACACTATAGCAAAGAAAACTGAATGTTGCGTTTTGTGACATTGAAGCATTGAAAACTGAAGTAAGGAAGACATTATATGTCTAAAACATTGACTGAAATTTAACATAAATAAATTATAGAGTTTGCTATGCCGTAACATGCCTTTATTTCGAAATAAGACAGTCGGAGTTTATCATATATAGGGAGTGTTGTAACTGCAAAAGAGTACAACATTGTGATTACAAATGCACTTCCCAGCTTTCTCACTCAGTTTTATATTGGATTATTTAAACATATTTTTGGCATATAATTATCTACAGCGTATTGAAGAATATTCTTATTCACGCTAAATAACGTGCTGCATGTCCTTTCTATTTTCTCAACGAGATTTGCACGTATATATACAAAAATAGCAAATAACCCGTACATTCTTTTCTTATAAACATAGTCCAACTGTAAACATCAAGCATCATGATCTAACGTGGCATAATGAGCCTTCAGATGAGGGTTTGTGTCATTTTTTAAATACTGATTACTCTAACACACTGCAAAGACTCAGATTTACCTACGCATTATGCACGATACATATGGGTCGAAGTAGCTTAAACTAAGACTCGACGTATAGGTGAGTATATGCGGATACTGTATTTATTAGTATGGTATTTATTCATTTATATATTAGATTGCCTACCTTAGAAACTATTTTGAAACTATTTTGAATTCTTTAACTAGTATAGGACAGACCCGTTAACACAAATACCTTTTTGAAGCAGCTTTGCCGGAAAGAGTTTTCTCTCAGATAAAAACACTCTATCCGAAAAAGAGTATTACACATTGCGACTTTTTCAACTGTTATGTATTCACCGGGATAATACATCATATTGATTTAATCAGTAAAATGGTTTATATCAGCGGCAGGTGGTTTCTTTTGAATGTTTCTGTGCACACACAGGTTAATTAGGTTTATTTACGCCAATGTCGATTTCGAGACCGTTTCAAAATGCCCAATGACTTTGAAGTAAGACATGCTATGATTCAAGGGAATTAATGTACAAAGTTTACTTACCAACGGGTGGTTAATTCAGATAAAAGCAACGTATGTGACAACAGTAATTGAGCAGTGATGGCATCTCACTGCATTCAATACTAAATCGATTCGTATTGTTTCTCTATTTTTTTATGGAACTTAGATAAAAGGTTAAAAATGTTAACAATCCAAAAAACAAATCTTAAGCAGAAGGCAAACATGTTTATTGAGTTTAACTACCTGACGTTTGCGTTAGATGGCAAAGCAAGCATGTGTAATTTGACTACTTCTGACGCGGTTACTTGTACTAAAATTCTAGTTAGCTTATTTTGAAATCAACTGGAGAAAACAGGAATTTTTTGTGGTGCGTCCCAGTTAGTGCCTAAAACCATTAATATATTCTTGGTGTCCCGTTTGGTGCATATTATCAGTAAAATAGTATTCGTGTCTGTCCAATTTAGAGCCAATTACCAGTAAGATGGTCTTAGTGTCCAATTTAGAGCATAACAACAGTAAGATGGTCTCGGTGTCTAATTTAGTGCCTAACATCAGGCAGATAGTCCTGGTGTCCAATTTGTTGCCTAACATCAGGAAGATAGTCTGGCCCAATGTCAAACAGTCTATTTGTATATTGTTTCTCTTTTATAACTCATGCTGTCATAAAAAGTGTAACAAAAAATGTTTTGTCATGTTTGAGTCATCATTATACGGGTACAGAACATAGTTATAAAGACACAGAACAATCATTTCAACCAGTTCGTTATGGCATGTATCTCTGCCATTCGTATGTACATGTTTTGCACGTTTGCCATATGTATTGGGCCATACCAAGTTAATTATTACATAACGTTGTATATAAAGAAATAATTATATTACTACATAATAATCAGGTAGAGTTCTTTACGGGTATATAATCATGTAGCTATTGATATCAGTCTTAAAATTGTGATGAACGCATTAGAGAGGTTAGAGGAGGGAGTGATATGCAAGGTTGCGGTTTTTAACTTTTTCACTCGGATTCAATATATTCAGTCTTAACTTATTCTCGCCTTTACAATTCCAAGTCGAGGCCTTTTAATATAATTTATAACTCTTGATCATCTACGGTTCCTACTTTAAATTTAATTAAATCCTACCTTTGTGCTGGTGCATTATCCTTACTTAACGATCATACAACAAATCCAGGTGTGATTTAATATATCTCAAGTTTCCAAAGTTGTCCAACATGATTGCATAGCTAGTCATCAACAATGCCTTTCAGCCATAGCTAATAACATATGATGTGCAGATCTATACGATGGGTTGGCAGCTTATATAGCGAATTAAGAAGATTATAGACACTGATGTATTACTTTTAATGCTGCTTAGCAATACTTTATCTATCTAAATCATTACAATTACAAATTATATTATTTTCTCTGACAGTTATAAGTATGACAATAGTATAAATAGGATTTAATTGCATTAGAGGACTTTTAACAACAGCATTACCCATAAACGGCTCTGTGAGACAATTACTTGCTATCGACAGGATAATACTCGATCGATGCTTTTTCTCTTCATTTGCCTTACAATAAATATGTACGATATTTTATTGTTCATTTACCTCATTCTAAAATAGATGAACCCTTTTCATTGATTCAGATGTACGCTGATATTACCCTTACGAATTAATAATGACTTGATCATTGGAACAAATTCTGAATAGTGGTACCAGGTACTTATTTCCTAGAATCAAAGTCAGTGGTTAAAACATTTGTATACGTCACAGCATGATGGTGATCGTTAGTGGACTTCGGTGGCTGTATTACAAAGAAAAATCATTGTTGAACTTGCCAAGAGAATTTCTGAAGTCATTGTTGGAGCAAGGAAGGCAGATGTGTCTCTGGCATCCAACTGGTTGAGTTTCCGTTGCATGCACTTTCCTATGGCGACAATTACAACAAGTACAGAAATATGTGATTGGGTCCCTTTTCTTTGATCTTGAACTACAATCGATTATTCTGTAAATTAAGGCAGTATAAGCGGCTTGCTTAGAATGTCGTGTTTGAAACGATGATATTATTATTCAAGTTGGACGCTTTGCTCTATTGGAATTGATTGAAGATGGAGGGGATACTTTCCGTTAAATAATCTTTGTGGAAAAAAAAATTAACAGAAGCAAATCCTCATTTTCTAAAGACTTTGCACACATACAGCTACAATCAGAGCTACAACAATTACTAAATGATTTCAATTCACTTTTAAATTATAAATTTATAATAGTCAACATACGCGTTTACTATAGAGAAACCAAGATGTTTAGTTTCATTTGCGGCTGTTAATGTCTTTGTCTCTGATTATTTATTTTGTTCAGAAGAAAATTAAGATGTTCAGACGGATATTTGTTGCCAGAGAGAAAATTTACTACGCAGCCACAAAAAGTATTATAAAGTGGGTACCGGCAATAATTGCATTACATTGCACGTACGTACGTATGTATGTATGCATGGATGGATGGATGGATGGATGGATGGATGGATGGATGGATGTATGTATGTATGTATGTATGTATGTATGTATGTATGCATGCATGCATGCATGTATGTATGTATGTATGTATGTATGTATGTATGTATGTATGTATGTATGTATGTATGTATGTATGTATGTATGTATGTATGTATGTATGTATGTATGTATTCGTGTATTCATGTAGTGCTTTATTTAAGGTCACCACCCTGTAGAGAAAAACACAGGCATAGTTAAGAAAAATGTAAATATGTTACACAAACATTTAGAGAGATAAACTTCTTTAAATTAATGCAAATATAAAACACAATAAGATAACAATTAAATGGTATGAATGCTACAATTTCGCAAAATGCATATGAAATAACAAAGGTAGCACATATTATCATTAAAACACGATTAAAAGTTTTTGTATAAACTTTAAACAGTCCAAGATTTGCTTGGTGGTACATCCTCCTACGTGTTTGCTTCAAGCATTTCACGTCAAAACAATTCTTTATCGAAGGGGACAAACTGACTGACTTCATGATAGTGTGTTCCATTGATACTGTGTAATGGCACGGTGTGCATTGCGGTAAAGTTACACGGTTAAGTATGGATGGTTAAGTCAGGAATGTGTGTCCAATACACGATAAAATATCATGCACTCATAACCACCTCATATATCCGATTTATTTTGTAAAAGAGATGCCATTCTCCTGTAACGTGTTTGGTGTTCTTAAGTTTGTTGCATGGAGTTGTCGTTTCGCTATTTTGCAGGGTTTGACGTGAATGCTGATTGTCATAATATTTGGAAGTCAGTTTACGGAATCTTTAATTCGGAAACGGATGACGGAAGCGTAGCTTTTGGTTGCTTTTTTTCTATTTCAATTAATTGTGTTCAAATGTGACTTATCAGGCAAAAGTATAAAATGCATTTTCCACAACATATGATACATACTATTTCGGTAATATCTAAAATTCTAATGGGTTGCAGATTTAAGATTCTGCAATACATTCAAAGTGGAAACGGAACTGAAATGTATTGTGTTTTGGAAAGATCTAAGTGTAGTTGGAAAATTTGAGTATTGCTGCAATTCCTGCCGAAAAAGCCTTCGGTTTTATCAGTTTACCGGTTCGAGATGGGGCTATTGGGATTGGCATCACTTATACTAATATCAGCTACAATGTATATTTAATTTAAATTGTGTGTTTGACCTTTGTCTGTAATTGATAGTGGAAGTTTATTTTACCTGATTTGTGTCATTTATTGTTTAAGATGTTTCTTTCCATTTGAGTTCAAGTTGAAGTGGTTATCCAAAAAAAAAAAAAAAAAAAAAATCACTTAAAATTACTATTCAGTTTTACCTCCCCAGTCACTTGAACATTATGTTTCGGGATATATACTACCACTGTTAGACAACGGCTCTACCATATGGGGAAACAATTCCGAGAAACGGTAGTCTGAATACGCTAGAAACGTCATAATACGACCCCTCAAATATTTTGTTTTCACATATACAATTGCTGCCTAAATAAAATTGATTGACTGTTACTTTTACGCCACACCAACACTGTTAGTCTAATTTGCGCCATACAAAAGGTTATATGTATGATCAAAAATGATAAAAGGTTTTATATCGACCAGCGATATCAAAACCAAATAGTTGCAAATAAAACGATAAGATGGTTAAGGGCAATATATAAAGCTTCCCGATCAACGGGGCATGTAAATGGTATATGTTAATAAAGACAGATGTAAAGTTGTTGCAATTAAGGGACGGTAAAACATTACGTAAAAATGTACATGGTGATGGCATACCAGTTATAGCTTAGAGTAAATGGTCACTGCTTTCAGGAATTTTATAATACAAGTGATGTTTATTGTATCAAAAAGTTCTTTCATGTTATGCCCATCGTAAAACTGATTGCGCGTAAGTTGCAGGTCGAAACACTGTATAACAAAGTGCTTAACAGTTAATTGGTCAGTGCAAGAAACGTACTCTGGTAGGTCGTCGCCTTTTGGAATTTGGGAGAGGATTATATGAGTATGCCCAATTCGAATTTCTGCAATGACTACCTCCTCCCTACGCATGGTTCCGTAGGAAGGAATCCATTCTCCTAGGGTTGGCTTAATGGCGTGAAGTTTATGATTTACTGCATCATTCCATGATGCCTACCACTTCTGATGTAAAGCCTATTTGAAACGAGGTTTATAATCAATATACGGTATTTGAAAATCAGATGGTTCTTGTGATAGGGCCATCTTAGCAGCTCGATCTGCTTTTTCATTACCTTTAATACTAACATGGCTAGGTAACCAACACTATACGATATGGGAGGTATTAGGCTTATCATTTTTGACGAGATCATTGGTCAACAATGGGTTCTCCAGTTTTCTATTGTGTAGTGACTGAATTATAAGTATTGATTGGGAGTCGGAGAAGATGATGTTGTTTACAATATGTTTGTTTTCGATATATTGCAGAGCAAGGTCTATTGCTCTGATTTTGGCAGAAAAAATTGATGTGCCATTTAGTAAGAGAACTTGTGTGTTTTCCACTAACGAAGGCTGCAGCAGCCTTTTCCTCATCCTTTGATTCGTCTGTATACAGTCTTGTATATTTTTTAAATTCGGTGAGGAGTTCATGATAAAAAATGTGGAATATGGAAGGGTTAGTCTAGGATTTTATTCCATCGTGTAGCATGAAAAGTGCTTTTGGTTGATTAAGTAGCCAGGGAGGTGTTTCGGGAATGGACGTTTTCTGGAATTTAGAAAGATCAATTCTTGTACTGTCAAGGTTGGATTATATTATAATGCCAAAGAAAGATATAGCGTTTGGTTTATTTTTATACAAGGGTTTGTATTTGGGTTGAAAAAAAGCCGAAAATGCAGGGTTCAGAGGGTTCGATCTCAATTTGAGAGCATAATGTGCGGAAATCGTTTCTCTACGATGTGTTAAAGGCGGTTCGTTCGCTTCAGCGAGGAGGCTTTCAAACGGGGATGTCATAAATGCTCCCAAAACTAGTCTTATTCCTTGATGATAAACCGGATCAAGCACTTTCAAATATGTATTTCTGGCTGAACCATAAACAACGCAACCATAGTCTAGTATTGGGCGAATAAACGTTCTTAATAAATTAAAGATGACTTTTCTATCAGCACCCGTCAGTGTGCGCTACTACTTTAAGTCGATCTGGAGATTTTAAGCATTTCGCTTTCAAATTCTTAAGGTGTGGAATAAAAGTCACTTTTCTGTCGAAGATGATATACCTAAAAACTTTGTTTCCTCAACAACTGGAGAAGGTGTTCCGTCCAGCATGAGTTTATGTTCATCATCATGTTTTCGTAACTAACATGTATGCATACATACGGTTTTCATTTCAAGAATTTGAAACCGTTAGTACGGGCCCAATTTTGAGTCTTGTTGATATTTTGCTGTAGTTGTCTTGCAATTGTGTGAATGTGCTTTGATCGATAACATATTAGAAAATCATCAATCCACACCAGGAGCCAAACACTTGGTGATGCTATAGTTTTGATGTTGAAAAGAGTCACAGATAAAATACTGCCCTGGGGCACACCCATCTTTTGCTCGTGCATATCTCAGACGGTTGAGGCCAATCGTACCTTACATTCTCTCCCTGAGAGAAAGTTTGATATGAAAGAGGGCAGACGGCCTTTTAGTCCCAGATCGTGCAGGTCGTTTACTACCCGTACTTCCATGTCGTGTCATAGTCCTTTTCTAAATCAAAGAAAACAGCTACTACATGTCTCTTCTTGATAAATACGTCGCGAATAAATGTTCCCAGTCTAACCAGATGAACATTGGTGCTAACGAAAAGCACTTTAGAAAGGAAATATTATACTGTGGTTCTAAGCACCATACAAGCCGAGATTCAATCATTCGTTCCATTGTTTTGCATACACAGCTTGTCAGTGTAATGGGTCGATAGTTGGTATGATTTGCGTTATATTAACCTGGTTTAGGAACTTGTATTACTGATGCTTATATCCAAATCTTAGGTACATTACCAGCAATCCATAAAACATTGAAGTTGTTTTAAAAGAGATGTTAATGACGATTCTGGAAGGTGTTTCAAAAACTGGCAATGTATTTCATCAAGCCCAGCGGATGTATCATCGACCTTGTCTAAAGCCTCCATAAGCTCTGAGAGAACAGTTGGTTATAACTTTCCGAGTTGTTGGATGTCAATGTTAAACGTTATTGTTCTTTTAGGGTGTTTAATCTTCTGAAAGCTTCTGAATAATTAGCTTATGAGGAATTTTTAGAGAAACTGTTAGCAATATTTGTTCTGTCACGTTGTGAACTAAAATTGTTATTGTTCAGTTTCAGTTTTTTCACTGTTCGGTGATGTCTTGTGAATGGATTCTTCTGTAATCTCTATCAAAACAGAAGTAAAATGCTGACTATGATTATTAACGTTGAAAACTGTATCCTCTGTCAGCCTAGTTTTACAGGGTGTTTCAAGCTTAGCCCAGTCGGCCTTCTTTACATTCCATTGTGGAATTACATCATCATTTGTAGAGTTAATATTTTCAAGGAGATTAGAACGTGATCATTGCTATTAAGGTCATCAGTGACCTTCCATTTATAGTACAAAAGAAGGGAAAAAGAACAAATTGTCAAATCTATCGGTGTTATATAGACACAAATCGTGTATTGAAATGAAAAAAAAAAGTCTCCTACTTTGTGGCCTCAGTCTGTTATATGATTTGATCCCCATCAAATGTTATGGGCACTAAAATCCCCGACTAAAACAAATGCCGCGGAATGTTGTTGAACATGGTTGTCTAATTCATTTGATACTAGGTTGCCTTTTGGTGGTATGCAAATATAACAAAAGGTAATCACTCGATGTAGATTGACGCTTAAAGCAATGGCTTGCAAATTTGTGTTTAAAGGGAAGACGCTGTGATGGGCTCTATTGTTCACAACAAGAGAAATTCTTCCTGAGGCCCTGTCAAACAATCTGAAAGTAGGTGTTAAATATGGAGTAGATTTTAAGTGTGATGTTATCCGTATCTTTCAAAAAAGTTTCGTGAAGGCATAGTACTGCAGGTTCATGTTCATTTAAAAGCAGAAGAATATTATGGTAGTTGGCTTTAAGTAATCGACAGTTTTGTTATTGTATGATGGTGTTCTTCTTTAGAAGTTTAAATTGAAGATTGTGGAGCTAGGTTAGACCTTTCGTGGAGGAAATCTGATTATTTCTCTGGAGGAAGTACGGGGGTGTATTTTTTGTTGGTTGGTCTGGAGATACCTAGAGCGAGCACATGGAGCGGTATATTCTGCATCTGTGCACTCAGTGTCTCCAAACCTGTTATAGAATTAGATGGAGTCATCTGACCCCTTTTGCTGTCTCTTTTCCTTCAGATTTATTTGTATTCCTTAGTTATTTCGGTGGTGGGGTATTATTGAAAGTTGTTTGAGTAGATGCCGTGTTCTTCTGTGCTTGGTAATGTGTGTGTGTGTGTGTGTGTGTGTGTGCGTGTGTGTTAGAACATAATGTTGAATCGGGTGGATATGTCTGTGTTTGAACGTCCTTCGTTGTTTTTGTATTGTTCTTCACTACTGTGGAGAACTAAGGCCAGGATGGGCTGGATTGGCCTGGACAAGTTATCTGGCTTCTGGATAAGGAATGAAAGATGTATACTTTACCCTCTGTATTTCCTTCTCCTGTTTCCAGGTATCACAATCCTTGGAATGGGCGTGGTGCTCCTTACCGCAGTTGACATATTCCGGAGTTCCTCTACACTCAGATTCCTGATTAGAATGGTCTCCGCATCGGCCACTTATTTGGCTTTTTGAGCAATGGTCTTCGTGCTGGTCATATTGCAAAAAGCCAAATTTGACCACGTTGGTACCGTTGGTTTGTTGAAGGTGAGTACAATGCTGTTGTTGTCCTGCAGATTGTTATTGCGTTTAATACTAATTCTACGGACTGCAGTGAGACCTTCGATTTTCATTCCTTCAATGATACCTGTATCGCTGACTCCAGCCAAGTCAATGCAGCGAATCACGCCTTTTTATGTACTGAGTGTTGTGTGAGTGAATGAGGTCACATTAATCTCGAAGAAAGTTTTCATTTTCCTGATATTTTCTGTTTGACCTAGTCGCTCACACGCAACAGGAAGGCAACCCGATTTCAATTATTTGACACTTTTTGGTGTGCCGATCGATCCTGTGATTATCTTTTCGATGACAAAGAAGACTGTGCGACAAGCGGTTTGTTAGCATCTTTATACTGTATAACCATGAAGCGTGGAAATGACTCCACACTACACGGTTCTTCATCTGACTCAGATCCAGTTTTGGTGCGTTTATTTGTATTTTTTAAAAACAAATGTCCATGTTGGTTTGCATAGAATGCAGCACCACGGAGCCCAACAAGGGGACACGTTTCAAGTGACAGGGATACACAAATGCTATACTCTGTCGACAAACTTTCCTATGATTGATCCGAGACGCACCGACTTCTAAGGTTGGTAAAACTAACTCCTGATTGACCACTTAAGCCTAAACAAGCACGTATTGTATCTTTGAAATGAATCATGACATATAGGTCTTTAAACGATCTTTATGCAGCTTAATGTTCTACCCAAACTGAACCAAGATCGTCAAGTACTAGGCATAATCTAGAACAGCCAGCAAAAAACTCCAAATTATGTGGTCAAAAACTATTTCAAAAGCTCTCTACCCTATCCGTATCACCACCAACATTCTCGAATTCCGCACGCTGATGATATATAATTCACATGTCATTGCGTCGTTAAAAGCCTCATTAATGCAATTTTTTTTGACCAGCTAGAATTATATATTAAATATGTGCACGCTCTTATTCGATGCGTTTATATACATGACGTCTAACATTATGAATTCTGTATAAGTACGTATACAATATATATATTTCTTGACCACTATCGTTACACATATACATATAAGCTCTTCGGTGGCTTAGTGGTTAGAGCATTCGCCTCGGTGGCCTAGTGGTTAGATGCAGGAGGTCGTTGGTTCGAACCCCCTCCGAGTCATACCAAAGACTTCCATAAATGGTATTAACAGCTGCTTCGCTTGGCGCTTATCATTAAGAAGAGGTTAATGTTAGAACTGGTTGGCTTTGGTGTCAGGATAATGTAACTTGGTGGGACATCATGCTACATGTCTGCGGCATGATGCCCTAGTGCTAGACATCACTATAAACTGCCCCAATGCATACATCGTAGCGATATGACAGAACAATTGTTAAAGCTACGTAAAAAAATCCAAGTCACACTCTCTCTCAGACACACACACACACACACACACACACATATACACACCCACACATATTTCATACATGTGAGACGATACACGAGTGTTTAAGCTACATTTTAGACGTATAATAAACATAACCTGTTATAAACGTTGAGGACGGCATTACTGATGGGTCTTTCATGACCAAATGTGAAATTCTCGTTAAATAAATGTTATTTTTGTTATTAATATTAGTAGTAGTAGAGGCAGTAGTAGATGGCTGGTAAATATTATAAAAAATAGAATCGGATTCACTTCGAGTAGTCATTTTATAAAAAAAAATGTCTGTGTACATACTCTATAAGGACCTTTTAGTAATGTAGCTCGAAACAACCTAATTGCGTCAAGGTACTATCTCTCTCGTTATCAATCTAAAAAGGCTCTAGGGCAGAAAGATATGTGGATATAAAGGACGCTCGATGCCAATATCGCGTTGCCACAATTGACAGTTTGCCCTTAACTGACATACATTTATTTATAGGATTTATTGATCAGTTCGCATGAGGGGTAACGAGGCCACAGGTTATCAAATCTGAGATAATTTAAGGTCCAACAGCAATATATAGTTTTACAAACCGATGTGAATATGTTAATTGGGACGAACATGTATTCGACTATTATTATTATCATGATTATTATTGTTATTATTATTATTATTATTATTATGGTGATGATGATGATTAACAAAATTTTTTTACTTCTTGGCGGACACAATATAAACACTGGCTTTCCAACACTACTAGTGTAGATTCGATCCCGTGACTATTTATGAATCTGCAAGCGTTTGAGTCAAGTATACTACATGTCTCTCACAATTCAGATGAAAACGATATTAAATAACAAACACATGAAGATTCTGTTTAGATTCAATAAAGGAACAATGATTGTAATATATGCTGCTGTACGTAGGTTAAAAATTTAGATGACATAATATTCGCTGTCACGAACAAGAATTGCTATTTTCCGCTCTGATGTAGAATATAATAGATATATAATAATAATAATACTAATAATAATAATAATAATAATAATAATAATGAGGACTTTGTATAGCGCCTAATCTTTAGAAGTTCTAAGCGCTTTACAACATTAGACAACACCTATAAGATAAGAAACATAATAATATTATTACAAAAACAAACAGCACAAAATTGGAAAAACATTAAAAAATAAAAAAACATGCTGAGAATACTTCAGGTAGGAAACATTATTAGGTTTTGAGTTTGTTCTTGCAGTTGAAATAAGTGAGTTTTGAGAGCCCTCTTGAATGTGATCACTGTGTCTTTGTGTCTAAGATCATTTGGCAATTCATTCCACGTTACTGGGACCTGGTATGCAAAAGAACGCTGTCCATATGACTTTGTTTTCATAGTGGGAATAACGAGTATACGATTGTCAGAAAAGGAGAGTAAGTATCTTGCTGGTGTGTACACGTGGGTGAAGTCAGATAGGTATGTTGGACTAGAGTCCGACAGTGAAATGTAGCACAGAGAACAAATTTTTTGTTTGATTCTGGATCGAATGGATAGCCAGTGTAGGGTACAGAGCAGCGAGGAGGTGTGCTCTGATCTTGGAACTCTAAATATGATCCGAGCAGCTGTGTTTTGAACTTTTTGAAGTTTCTGGAGTAGATATTGAGATGAACCAGACAGAATTGAGTTACAATAGTCCAGTCTTGAAAGTACTAATGAACACACAAGTGTTTTAGTGGCATCAACTGAAAGATATTTGCGAATTGAGCTGATGCGTCTCAGCTCAAGATATGCAGCCCTGCATAAGTTCATGACATGTTGGTGCAATGTGAGAGTACTGTCCAGAGTAACACCTAGGTTTCGTACTGATTGTGTGAATTTAATGTTGGCGTTGCTAATATTTATTGTTTGAGGTAAAGGATGTGAATGAAAAAGTCTTTGTGTTGTGATCAAAATGGCTTCAGTTTTATCATCATTCATCTGCAGCTTGTTACATGTCAAACATGATTTCACATCAGAAATGCACCTCTCTACACCTTGGATGGTAGCATCAACTTCAGTTGGGTGGTTAGATTTGTATATTTGGGTGTCATCAGCGTACAATTGGTGAGACACTGCATGATGATCTATCACACTTGAGAGCGGCTGAGTGTACAGAATGAAGAGAACAGGTCCAAGAACAGACCCCTGTGGAACACTACAACATAAATCAACGGGCTGGAGTGTATTAAATTTGCAGATACAATTTGTGTCCTGTTGACCAAGTAGGACTTGAACCACAGTAAGGCTGTATCTTGAATGCCAAATACATGCTGGAGACGGTGAAGTAATATATTATGGTCTATATACATACATACGTGTTTTGTTCCAAAACAGCAGGAAAAATGAGTCTTATATATATAATGATACAATGTTGGGTCTATATTTATTTATTTGAAACGTCGCTACGCTTCTCTGTATTTCTGTCACTCAGAACTTAATGTAGAGTTATTTATTAAGAGTTTCTCGGACTTAATTGAAAAGTACTTTAAAAAATATTTATCAAATTACCTAGAAAAGCACTAATTAGACGAAAGTTTGTGCTATAATATTGGTTTTAAAATATTAAGATGTTTATTGGTAGCACAGCATATGCTAGAAATTGTTTTATTTACGTAGCATACGCGGCCCTCCACTGTGCAGTCCTGACATTTGTTCGCAACCATGAAGGTATGTATACGTCCCCCAGGAATTACTCCTCCATATTAGAATCGTTGAGATTCACGTGATTAGAAGCTTTTAAGAAAAGAGCATTTAAGAAATTTTAAGATTCTTCTAAGGCATTATAATTTGCTAAGGATTTTACATCATTGGTTTTTTGGAATGTGATATAAACGAAGTCTTAGCAACGGAGGAGAAACCCATCCAAAGTTTGAACGGATCCTGAAAAAATGATTTTAGGAAATAGGTCTGGCGTCGACGAGTTTTGAAAGGTCAAATTATTAACTCAGAATTTTGTATCTAAATTCAATACCACTTAAATGCAATATTTTCGCATTTGTCTTTCATTTTTCTTTCAGGGCGGCCTGCAAATGACTGTCTACTATATTCACATTGTTTTCACGTTGAAACGCTAATGAAAATTTCTATGAAATCTATAATTTCGCTTATGCATATTCTCAGCTTATGCATATGTTCAGTTCACGCATAGGAAAATCATAACATTATAAAGATCAAAGTGGACAGATTCTTGTCTCTTCATGTAGATGAATAATATGTCAAAATGAGATCATCACGATTACGACCGCTTCTTGAATAACGTGCATTAGAAATAGTTTTGTTAATAGAAACTTATTAAGCCCGAAACAGTCTTTTTATATATTAATCAGATGAAAATTTGTGATCGTTATGGACATTTCTTTACAATAGCCAAGTACTAAACTTTACCGATAAAACGTTGACGGCGCGCCTATCATAACAAATTACAAGGTAGTACGAATTTTGCTTTCAGTACGGGCTGCCTTCATTGTTACATCACAGCGCTCGACATTTAATTGGGTTTGTACTAAACCTCTACGTTGACCTCGTTTGTCAGCCTTTAGCGGCCATCAAATTTATAAGTTTATCAGCGTTCCACCTTTCCGTCGCCATTTGTATTAAGTCTTAGCCAGACATAGTTCATCCCATGAGCCCATTTCTACCATATAAGGAAACGATAAATGGCTTTACTTAGCAAAGGTCAAACCGATCTTTTTATATATCTTATAAACCGTTCCATTAGTTGCAAGTTGTTGCCAATTGTTCAGTGATACTGTCAGATTCACGCATGGGCATCTTGATTACATTATCTTTCGCATTGAATAAAAATGCGTCTAAAACGGACTTAACAGTCCGACTATTATTGCATTTGGTTAACATTATATGCTTGGTCAGCGGTGGCAAGTCTGACTGGAAATATCTCAGGCTACGTTTTATATTTTACTAGTAGCTCTTTGAAAATTTCAACCCGAATCTGTCAGCACCAACAAAAGGTAACTCAGATTGCACAAATCTTTGTGAACTTCGAATTATTCCTCAGCATATTTAACCGACAAACAAATTAATGCTAGTGATACTAGACTTATCTTCAATTGCCTATTGAAAAACGTTACCAGTTTGTACGTTCTTAGTAGCCACTTTCCGCTCACCAATCGTATGCAGCGGTCTTTCAGAATGGGTCATTTTCCATAGATTTGCAACCATCATTAAAACATGAAACGATTCAAAACGTTGACCGGTACGTCAAAGTAGCCAATACGATAAATTGACCCCTACGTCAAAGTGGCGTTGAAGCTTCCTTCATAATATCATAAGTCTGACTGCCGCAATTTTTTTTCTACGCTTGGCCAGTCACGAAGCCCATTACATCCACGGGTGTTAGAATATCTTTCCTTCGAAACATGTGGTTTAATATAAGCTGTCTATATCAGAGCGATACAATTTATTTTTCAAACCAACATACATATTTATAGAAGCTGGTTCTGTATTTGTTACTCACAAATCATACAGCACATATTTCTGATTAATGAAGCTAGACATAGTCTATAATGTTTTCATACTGTATGCTTTATTTATTATAAAAATTGACACCCATATAGTGTTAATGAATCCAATAAATATAGGACAAGATATAAAGAAAGAAATATTTGCAACTTTAGAGGTATACTTAGCCCGTGTGACTAATGGGTAATTCAACGAAACACGAACTTATTAGACGAGATCATTTAGCAGAACAATTGAGTGTTGAATCGCACGCATATTATAATATCTAAAACATATGTTAAAACGTATAGTTCAATCCATTCTTAACACTGAAACTTCTGATGAATGCATCCAAGTTCAACCACTTAAAAGTTGTAACAACATAACCTGGGTAAAACTCGATAATGGAAAGCAAAACATACTAGACGGATTAGTCAATTATTGGAATCTCATTATCTAGTATTATTAATACTACATTGCTATAATAGAGTATTTATTTATTTATTATTAATAAGATTCGAACAGCAGCAGAGCAGAGGAAATACCATGAAATTGCCATCTGATAAATGGTGTCCAAAGAAAAGTCTAGATATATTTTCTTAAATATACATTGTATGCCAGAAACAAATCGCTGAATGATAATTTTATACTGGCCAAGTTTCCATTTTGACAGCACTTTACAATGCACATAAAGGTCTATTTACTATATTTCGATAGTTTGTGTGCGTGGTCTAACTAATATTAACGAAAGAGAAGTCTGATGCTGACTACAAAATCATTATACATCTGTGTATTTAATGTGTGGTTATATGGTGCCCAGTACAGTTACGTATCAGTAACACATACAGGACTCAAGGAACTAATTATGTTCCTATAGTAAACCTATGCAAACACGATGATATTACAAATACAATAACTTACAATTTCTGTGTGATCATGATCAAACCTATATTTATCAGTATAGATGAAACCTGGATGACAGCTTCTGTGTAAAGAAACGAATATGTATTTTTGTATTTTCTGGACCTGCATGTGTTTGAAACATGCGCTTTCTATTCCGCACGAAAGAGTCAGGGGTCAATTTTAGTAATGAGTGTTCCAAACTCAAGACTGTTAAAAGACTGAAATTTTATCAATGAAACAATTTCACTATTTTTTCATTTTCAACTAGGATAAACTCTCAAATCAATTATTTTTCCTAAAATATAAATTACATTATTAACCAATCTTGGTCAGCCGAACCCATTTATGCTCTATTTTATGTTCACCAATTACCAGGATGGTTCCTATTTTCTCATATAATTATTACTGTGATTCAACCTTGATTTTATTGATAGACCTTTGAATAGTAATTCAATACATACGTAAGCAATATGAATAGTTCTACTTGACAAAGATTTCAGTAGTGATCATTAAATTATATTGCAAGTTCATGTTCACTTAAAGAGCAATGGTGCATTTCAGGCGACATTTAAATATTTGAACTTTATTTAAGAAAATAAAAAAACTATTTAAAAAAAGCTGTCTGATAAGAGTCATCTTTTTAATATCACCATTTATGTCTCTTTAATTTTATATAGTACCAACCTTGTCATATTATGCAATAGGAGTAAAATGCCAAGGTGAAGATCTATATGTACATGTATTATTACAGAAAAAGGGATTTAAATGATACAAATTACTTAAGTTTCTTCTCAGAAGACACATAATTTAAAACTAAAGTAAGGTGAACATAAGTCCTCTAAAATGCATAATATTAAGTTTCAAAACATTCACTGAAACAAATTAGTAGGAAAGTCATGAGTGGTCATCACCATTAAACATGGTGGAAGAGGCCTAAGTGATCATATCTGAAGCTTTATGTTTAAAAACACAAGGAAATATCATATTGTTTACTATAACTACATATAAATGGTAGATTGTATACATTTTATAAATGTATTGCTTAGATATAAACCAAAGTGCAAAACTCTCAACCTAACATAGCCAAATCTACACATTGTTCCCCTCCCCCATTCTTTGCAGCAGTTGAAATATCTGCAAACACCATGATATTACAAATTCAATAACTTAAAATTTATATGTGCTGATGTTCAAACCTATATTTGTCAGTACATATGAAACCTGGATATCAGCTTCTGTGTAGAGGAAAGGATATGAGCCGTGGCATTTTCTGGACCTGTATGTGTTTGAAATATATGCTTTCAATTCCGCATCAAAGGGTCAGGTGCTAATTTTAGTAGTGTTCCAAACTCAAGACTGTTAAGGGACTGAAATTCCATTAATAAAACAATGTCTCTAGTTTCTCACTCACAGCTTGGATATGCTCTCCAAATATTCTTTTTCCTAACACATAACTTGCATTATTAGCCAATTCTGGTCAGTCAAACCCATTCTATTTTATATTCACTCATTTCCAGGCTTGTTCTCATTGTTCCATATCATAAGTACCGTGTGTCCTACAACGATAAAGACAACACAAAGTGACTATACAATGCCAAGTACGTTTAGGGATCCCAATAACGCATACAACAATAAAGACAAAACAATGTGGCTATACAGTGCCAAGTACGTTTAGGGATCCCAATAACGCATACAACAGTAAAGACAAAACAATGTGGCTATACAGTGCCAATAGCGTTTACGTATCCCAATAACGCATACAACAATAAAGACAAAACAATGTGACTATACAGTGCCAAGTACGTTTAGGTATCCCAATAACGCATACAATGATAACGACAACACAATGTGGCTATACAGTACCACGAACGTTTATAATTCCAAATAACATAATGATAGAGGCAAAAAATGATACAATCTTAAAGCACAAAATCAACATTCCTATAAACGTTCGATACATACTCAGCTAGAATATCATCACATATCATGTGCAAGGGGAAAAGGCTATCAGATTAGTCACTTCTTATGACTTTCGAGGTGCTGCATCAGGTCTATTCTACATCTCTGAGCCTGCCGTAGGGTTATAAGATTGGTAAATGTTCATTGATTTGTCTTCTATTTTAATTCAACTATTCTACGGTTAAGACTATGTGATGTTAAACTCAACATAATTGAAAAGAGCAAAAACCAACAAGGTTAGTACAATTCAAGACATAGTTTATTTCCCTGGAATTCAAAGTAAATTGTTTATAATGAACTTACAGTACAGTTTGTATCGCAAGTCTAAAAGTATAATAGAGTAGTCACAATGCATTTCAGTGTGTTCCGAATGGATTTTAATCATGAAGGTACAGATGTGACAATGATCTTGAATTTGGAACGTGCCAGAATTATTGATATATCACAATGATATAATCCAGAATGTCTGTAAATGAATTCTCGATAATCCAAAATAGTAAGGTAGTCTTAAAGTATTTCTGAGCAATTTGTAATATCAGTGAATAATGTAAGTAAACAAATCCTCTTAAATTTAAACCGAAAACAACCGAAATACCAATTCCACATTGGATGGTACGAGAAGAATACAGACTTTATGTTGGTTACTCCATTTCACCACATCAAGTACTAAGACAGAAGAACAAAACAATGATGAGGACAATGTTTCCACCAAATTCTTTTCCGAAACATTCTAAGTTGTAATCAGTGACATGTCACTTAATTACAATTTAGTAAAGAACATATAAAGCATCGGGCAGGCCTTTTTTCCCCAGGGAAATACCAATGTCCTGAAGGCAGATCCAAGTGAACATGTTACCTTCAAGTCAATGATCTAAAACTATAATCTAACGCCATACACAAGAATTAGCTATGTAACTGTTCTTTACAAAAGATACATTAGTACGGTAGGGCCAAACTAATGCCCTCATTTTTGAACAAAAGTCAATCACACTATATAAATTAAGTATGCATAAGATATATACATTGGACAAAGGCAAAAACGATACAAAATAAATATGCATAACACTACGGAAAATCGAACCCGATCCGCTAGTTATTTCCTGTATTTGCAAAGTTATTTCGTTTGATCCCGTATTCTTCGCTTGTTGTATTTAAACAAACTAAGAAGACATGATGGTATCTGTAACACTGATTTCGTCAAGAATCATCCTGTAAGTTATTCCCATTAAACTACTGTACTGAGGTTTCGTTTCGCCTAATCGTTCATTTAAATGTTTCGATATAATTATAAAATGAGGCTAATATTTCTGTAATACTGTTGGTAAAATCAATGAAATGTACACCCAACAAAGAAAGACAGAGCTGTGAAGAACAAAAACCTGTCCCAAATTCACAAAATTGAATAAATATGAAAATTCATTTTTTAGCAACAACGCACAACTAAATAAACTAATAGCATATGAACTCTAACAGGCCGTGCAAAACATTGACCATAGCTCCAGACGATTGGCTGTCAATTGAAAAATCGAATACTGATTTCTCCTGGATAAAGAAGTAATATTTCCAAATGTCAAGAAACATTAACCGTGCATACAACTAAACAGGAACAAACGACAGACATAATCAATCACGACCTCAGAGCGTGTTTGGCATGCATCAGTAATCCGACTGACCTCGAACACTCTGAGACTGCTTGAGACATATCCTTAGGTATTAATTTGATCAAACGCAATATAACACAATCTCCATCGTTACATCATGTGTAGCAGTTTATCACATGCCATTTCTTTTCTAACTAAAGCCATTAATGTTTCCATTGTAAATTCTGCAACGATGTATTTGAATTTTATATAATTATTCTACGAAGTTACTGCAAAATCCGAATTTACGGTGTGCGAATAAAAGAACGATTTTATGGGGACTGGTTACGTTAATTTTGCTTAAAACTGTATTCCTTAGCATGCAAGAACCAACTAATATGAATGCTTTGATATAAAAATATGCACACTTGACGGCGAAGCACACACAAAAATAGATTTGAATAAAGAATGCCTTTTCTGAATCAAAAACCATTTGATGTAGCGAGGGCCTTATTGTTGTTTTTATCTTCATGACTGTATTATTTTCTATTAGACAGTGCATTCATGTTTTCCTTCTAGCTTTTTGTTGTTGGTTTTTGATCTTGCTTTGTAATTGTCGTTTCGTTTTGGGGAGGTTCTATATAAAAAATGAAAAGAAGAGGTCGGAAATATTGACATAATGTATACAGGAATGTGTTTAATGCGTTTGATGTCATGATCTGCCTTTTACTGGATCCTATTCATCTTCTTTTCACTAGTCCACTCATGACGAATTAATATTATACTCTCCTTGACATCTTACGAACAACATAATATTACGTCAAAAAGGTTTGAATAAGATTCTGTAATAACGTGCATGCAGGGAATTTTCTTTTTCATTTTTCTCCAGATTTTTTACATAAGAATCAAATTGTTTACACACAGCAAAGACTGTTGTGTCCATCCTTCGTTTATCGATTGCAACATCAAAGGAATGATTGTCCTTGCTACTCAAGCCGTTTATTTGATTAAAATTTTATGTAAAAATGTCATTTATTTCAGACGTGTATCCCAACATCATCCATATATAGACCTGAACAAACCACATTAACCAAGGGCAGATGGAATTAATAACAACCAGAACCCCTCTCCTGGCTGCAGGAATACGTCAGTCGGGTTCAAAAATGTGTGAGACCCGTCGCCTTATTTTATTTATTCATTTCTAAGCACTAAATGATATCGTAGCGAGAAACTCGTGTCAGTTGTGACTTTACTTCCTGTCCTAAGTTATAATGAGGCTTTTTCATTTGACATTCTATATCAAGACACTGGGAATCACAATCTATAGAAATTGTTTCAAACCCCGAAGGTGCAGGAAGTCATACATAAACCTGTCAAAAAATCCATCGTCATTGTCCAAGCAATTATATGCTCCACATATAACCTCCAATGCAGTCATCAAACTTCATAGTGTTATTTTCCTTAAATTCACAAAAATAGATAGGATTTATCCCAATATGTAGGAGGTTGCAAAATCCGGATTAACTTTATAACTGTGACAAATAAATCATGCACGATCTACATCAGACAGCCTAGATTAAACATCAGACGGTATCAAGAAGCTGTCAAAATAGTTGGATACAGTCCACGGTTGCATAATACTACACTTACTTATACAACTCTATTGGTCTATTTAAACAGAATGTATTCAAAACATTATAAACCAGAAAGAAGACACCATTATTGTTTAACTGTTCATAGATCGTTGTTTCAAACGGATTCCTTTTAACTTCACTTGTTTTTTTTAAATTTCTTTTTTATGACGGTTTGTCTAACGAGAGCAAATATGTTTCCAAATATTTTTGGAACGTCTTCCTCTCTTGAATAGAACAGAGAAGAACGTTTATTCCGTAATGTAGGCAACGGGCCATAATACATAACATATCAATACACAGTGCGCCATACATTTTTTTCTGTTGATACTAATAAACAGTTCCCCGTTTAGTTTAAAAAGGAAAAATAAATGTTTCTCTAAAAATGAAAGGTAGATCTAATATTAAACATTTGTCAATTTCCAATAACGACTTGCACTGACTATAATCAGGATATCTTTTAAAGTCGCCTATATTACTTGACCATCTGTAATGAGAAAACAAATATTCATTAGCTGGACATAGATACAAAAGTGGTTTTGTCACATATTTTTGCGATGGCCATGTATTACCAAAACCATGATGAAATAAAAATTTTACTTTTCCTGGATCATATGGATTTGTTGCATCAAACAGTCTGTTTAACATAAAACGACATTAGAAAGGATATCTGCTGTATGTTTAAGTTTAGTCCAGTACTTTACACATCTGAACATATAAGCTATATTCAACGAATATCCTCTGACTTTTTACATGGATCCCATTTATCATAAAAATAATTAAATTTTCTAACTTTTGGTTTTAAAAAAATTAAGTCAGGCTATTGTTATTTTCTTAATACTCACCAACTATTTAGCAATGTATTGCAAAAAGCGAATTGTATACATACGGAGATCCTTTGGGTAACTGTTTTAGATTATTAGTGTTAGTTTCAAAATAAGCCATACAAAATGTATGACTGAAAATAATGCAGAAGATAAAAGCGGATTTAAAATATATTATTATTCGAAACAAAATCTTTACCAAGAAAAGCAATATTTTAACCATAGCTTCATATTCATCGTTTATTTTGAGGATGGAAAAAACTGTACTTCCCTAATTCTATTCGACTGAATTTGCAGCACTACCGACTGATTAGAGTAGCAGTGGAAACCCAGATTTTTTTCTCTCAGAATAAACTTGATTGCGATATAGCAAAAGAAAACCGGTAGCATAATAGAGTCCTTTGCCTGTTGATCACAACTAGTCATATTGCAGTTGCCAGCTTAAAGACATTAACTTTAACCATTTTTAAGGCAGCCATGATCATGAATCAGGAGTTATATCTGTTACATTGGTCTCTATATTACGGTATGTTTAGGCATAGTTTATTTAATATTTAGTGCAAACGTATATATTCTATGATCGTCTTGTATATCTGCAAAGAAACTGAGCCCAAGAGAATGAAATCCTAAAATATCTTTCAAATTAAACCTAAAAATGAGATTTTGTTAGCCCTAGCGGTTCCCAGTGTTATTGTACCTTTACGTTTCATGTAACAGAAAAACAATTTCAACTACAACTTTTATAACCCACCGCATCAATTCAAAGTTAGCTTTTTCAAATTTGAACAATATTCCTACCATTATCGGTCGATGTGCAAACCAGCGTTGTTACGCGGTATTGGTTAGTTTTCGTTTCATACTAAGGGGGGGGGGGACTAAAAACTTCAAAAGATGTTGCGAGGACAAAATACTGAAATATTATATTGACCCGCCACGATTTAACAACTCGGAACCTTGGCTAGCGAAGATGCTAGTTTATGAGACACTATTTTTAACTTAGACCAATTTGGAGAATCAGTTTTACTAAATATTTATTATTCGTAACAGAAATAATAATGACATAATTAACAAAAACTAATATGCATGTAGACATTTTCAAATAGGTGACAGTGCGATCCAGAAGGTGAAACTATCACATTGGATACTACAGTTTAAGAAGAAAAATAAACTTTAACCCCGATCTATATGTCAGCTAGGGTATACTGGTTTTACTAAGGGAATAAGTGACCTGGAATAATGTTGTACGGAATTAAGAACAAAAATATTTTGGCTGCCTTGAAAACCATATTTGATATGTGTTAAGACGAAAACAACAAGAAAGATAAGGTAATGCCATATTGGAAGAAAATGACATCAATGTCCCTAGGACCGTGTAACTAATTTTCATTCTGTATGCAAGCCAATTGAAGTGGACACTGAAAATTTCGTTTTAAAAGTAGTTTTTAATTTAGAGTAGCACGGCAGTTAATCTCAGGAAATGCCAATACTTTTGATGTCATATATTTTGGAATACTGACGGCAAAATGTATAGAGTCTATGGTATATATGAGGTTATTCTTTGCTATATCGTATCCATAGTAAGGAGAACGGATATTAACTTAGCTAAAATGCTCAGGCTTGCGCCTGATGCATACCGATCCTTGCTTCTTTTGCGATGACAGTACAGTGCGAAAGAGCACGAAAAAGTCTTATTTTTCAAAAAAGCTTATTATGTTATTTATTTGAAAATTACTCATTCTTGTCTTAACATATGAAGCAGAATCAGTTTTATTGTTCGGTTCAATTTTTATGTTGGTTGGATTCAAACAGGTTTTGACTGGAATTGCAAATTACTCGATAATAATCTTTGACTAAAACATTAATTTGTAATTATAGTGAATTCACACAAGACAAAATACTATGAGTACATCGCAACACTGCAAGTTATTGGCATATTATCACGTTAGGCCTATCAACACATTCAAATATCGAAACATATTTGGTATGCCACTGCACGTCGTTTGGAACTTATATATTTGGACTTGTGAAGGAACGTTTAGGACTCTTTAGGATTTAATTCACAATACTGTACAATCTTTTAAATTTTCACTTTGTATGTTAGGGAAAGAAGTTATTTGTTAACTGGAAAATATTTGTTCGTTTTCGCTCTCTACATTACTTCGTATTAAGTTTGCGACCGTAACTATCTATCTATCTATCTATCTATCTATCTATCTATCTATATATATATATATATATATATATATATATATATATATATATATATATATATATATATATATATATATATATATATGATGGACGTGAAGAGAATTTTGCCGTGTACTGGCGCGTACAAGGAAGGGTACTACTCAGCAGAGTCGGTTGTTGACGTGTCGGATTTCTCCACTCCCGTTTGTCTGCTGTCTTCACTGATCGGCTTTCCGCACCCATTTTTGTCAACCATATGATAACGAGGCTTTTTATATCCTGCTACCGACAACCAGAGACAGGAGGAGTGGGTGGAGAACCGGCAAGGTCAAATATTTCCAGGCAGTACAAAATGCGACCAGGACTCATATTGCCTTGTAGTGTTAAATTCGCATATATATATACCACCTAAAATGTAACCATCACTAAAAGCTACCTCGAATTAACAAAAGCTAAGGAATTTAAGGAATTACAGGAACGTTGGGTAAAAGTATGCGTTCAGGTTCTGCCTATGTGATAACAGGACACAAAATTATTCTCTTTTGGGGTAGGATTTGAAATATGAAAAACGCACAATATCATGAAGCACATCACCACATGCGAAGATAGCAGTTCAATGTGTTGTACATTCCTTTTTGTATTACTGTACTTCATGGTCGCGATGAAGAGCCCAACGTGTGCAGGCACTCTGTAAATCGTTGCGTCGCTGGTGTTACAATGCTTCATGGTCCATGTGAAGTGTCAAACGTGTGCAGGCACTTTGTAAATCATTGCGTTGCTGGTGTTACAATGCGTCATGGTCCATTTGAAGTGTCAAACGTGTGCAGGCACTCTGTAAATCGTTGCGTCGCTGGTTTTACAAAGCTTCATGGTCCATTTGAAGTGTCAGACATGTGCAGGCACTCTGTAAATCGTTGCGTCGCTGGTTTTACAAAGCTTCATGGTCCATTTGAAGTGTCAGACATGTGCAGGTACTCTGTAACTAGTTGTGTCGCTGTTGTTACAATGCTTCATGGTCCATTTGAAGTGTCAAACGTGTGCAGGCACTCTGTAAATCGTTGTGTCGCTGGTGTTACAACGCTTCATGGTCCATTTGAAGTGTCAAACGTGTGCAGGCACTCTGTGAATGGTTGTGTCACAATGATTCATGGTTCATTTGAAGTGTCAAATGTGTGCAGGCACTCCGTAAATCGTTGTGTTGCTGGTGTAACAATGCTTTATGGTCCACTAGAAGAGTGAAACTTGTGCAGGCACTCTCTGAATGGTTGTGTCACATGTGTTACAGTGCTTTATGGCTCATATGGTGCGTCAAACATGCACCGGCTACCTGTACATCGTTGTGTTCCTGGTATTACCGTCATTTATGGTCCATATGGAGAGTCATACATGTTCGTGAATTGTTGAAATTAAATCTTATTTTTGCATCATCAACTATTGTTCCAGTTAATGAAGCATCAAAATCGTTCACCGCCATTTGTATAAGACTGCACATAATATACAAATTAGTTGTATCACCGCTCATCATATGAACCTGATTATTATGAATAGCTATCTTGAATTAGTACACAGACATTTTAGTTTTTGGGGTCAATTAATTATACTGTATGCTAGAGATTCAGTCGTTGTACCGTATGGAAATCAAAGTTTTATGAATGGAAATCCGGTGAAACCTTTAACATGAGAAATATTTTGTCAAAACCAGTGAACAAAGTAGAAAATGTCTGCCAACTGTAGATTTAGTTAAACAGTTACTGGTACTGAAATTGAGCAACATCCATACTGGAGAAACGGATTTGGAGTAAATAAACGAGGTATGGAAGTATTGCTGCAGAGGATGGTAGTAATGTACTACTTCTAAAGGATCTGGCTTATTTTGAATAGAGAAAATGTGCCATCTGTATATTGGGAATATTGGGTTAAAATGCCATACCATACATTTCAGAAATGCATTCAGATGAGTTTTGGTGTTTTTAAATACTGTTCTGTAGCAAATTAACTGCAGTAACTACTGGTTATAACTTTCATTCTGATTTTGTGCATATACATTCTGTTTATCTTCTTCGACCAATTCAATGCAATAGGAATGCAAATAGTTTCACGGAACGCCGTGTCGCGCCTGTGTAGATGTTATAATGACATAGCAATCGACTTAAGGAGGCGAGACCAGTACAGTTTGAATTTTAGAAAAAACAATGTTTAATAAAAGGCAATATTTTCTAAGTAATAAAACAGCTCATCAGCTCAATACAGCAATTAATTAGAAGCTCTCTGATTTTATAAATGCATTTTTTTATGGACCTAACGTAAATATCGTTGATAACACTGCCGGGGGCCCTGGGTGGAAGAGTGTCCTAGTGCGCTCGCCTTGACCGATCCCTGCTATCTCATCTATTTTCCGGTGAGTTCGAGCCTTGGCTGGTCAGATGGTATGTCCATTCAGTATGACAAATATATGACCGGTTTATACGTAACGTAGGACCAGTTAACATCCACTACCTGGTATATACGGTGATCATGTACATAAAAGGATGCATGTTAAATTTATTACTATTATCAAAGTATAAACATCATGAGCGATACTTGTCACATTGTTTAAAAAATCTCGATTTTGGCAAACATTTCTCACAACATATATAAAAAGCCCCAATTTAAAATGGCATTTACAATATGTTCGGCTTCTATCTGTCGGCCATTCATATCAAGAGAAAATCATTTAGCATGAGCCCAAGGGTGATCCTTGGCAAAATGTGGTTTGATAACAGCCAGGGAAAACAGAATATCCAAATATGCTACTGGCGATGACTGAACCCGACGTCTCATCTGTCGTGATTTAAGCATAGTCCCTACTCTGGGATTGGGCTGATCATTTTAGCTCAACAGGTGATGATGATAACCTGTTTGAAACCAATGTGAAATCAAGCAATGCTTGTGGTTTACTATCTTTGTACGTGAATGAGTATCCGTGTATCTTTTGTATTGTT
Organism: Sinohyriopsis cumingii; assembly: GCA_028554795.2. Taxonomy (NCBI): domain Eukaryota; kingdom Metazoa; phylum Mollusca; class Bivalvia; order Unionida; family Unionidae; genus Sinohyriopsis; species Sinohyriopsis cumingii. The sequence continues at coordinate 17,094,604 of CM068839.1, read as the reverse complement.
ATATATATATATATATATATATATATATATATATATATATATATATATATATATATATATATATATATATATATATATATATATATATATATATATATATGTTTATTTCACTCTTTGAAAATAGTTTGGGGGGATAGAGGCCTAACGCATCTGGTTTTTGACAAATAACATCTGACCCCATAATGATACAAAAATATAATAAAAACACTGTACATTTTATGCAAAGAAACATACCACAAGGGTAAATAAAACGCCAATAAAATTAAATAGTCATCGAAATCTTATTTGCGGGAGGAAAGCGGCATAAAACTACATCATTCCTTATTACCGGTTGACAAGACAGCAAATGATACATCAACTTACATTGCTTAGATGCTTAACGGAAAACTGATCTAGTACAACGGATATAAAAAAATCAAATTTTCAATAAATTCATGAATGGAGAGTTCTGTACTCTGGATAGAAGAATCTCACATCAAATGCAGAAATGACAGCAATGTCAGGGTGTAGTCGTATGTACGCATGCGCGATTGAATATAACTGTGTAAGAATAGGATTACCAACATTCTAGAGTATGAATCAAATGATCATCTGTATCAACAGTCACTGCAGTAGGCCAGAGTATTTGTTCCTCATATCCAGGGTGAGTCAAAAATATGACACATACGGCACACTCTCGATAAGGCGTTCTGGCAAATAAATACATTTTGAACCCTGGCTATTAAAGCACTGGAGTCTGGTCGTTCTTCTATTGCTGCATAACCTGTTCCATTCCAGAAACATGACATAAACGATTATTTCGGTAAAATGGGATGAGTATTCTGATCCGACATGAAGGAGGTTTGGAAAATACCAAGACGGATGAACTTACAAACTTCCTGCCTGCAGACAATGTCACGTCTCATAGTTACAACCAATTAAGTCTGAAATGTACGGGGGTGGGGTAGGGTTCAATTTGAACCAAATACAGCGAAAAAAGTATCAGTTATAACAAAAAGTATATGTTCTTCTGCTTAAGAGGAGACTAAAGCCAACATGAGCTTTTCACGGCACAACTTGAAACGTATTTTGAAAGTTATTTTTCAAATATAGCTATCTCTCTTACTTTCACAATAATTTTAACGAATATTCGTCTTTTTCCGTTATCTCACTCTAATGGTGTAAGATTCGTTTTATGGATGGATGGAAGATCCAAAAATGCATGCCTCATAATATATGCCTTCAGATCAACCTAAAGATCTAATTATATAGTGGGAGAAGGAAATGTTGTCACTCAACTGAAGCCGCAAGAAGAATGAATACATCAATTGCTGAGTCAGAACTCTATACAGGTACATGCCAGAACATAATACCAGAAAGTCCTAGGTAGTCGGAATCAAGAGTCGCAAAATAGAATGAAGTTAAAGAATCACGAATATTACTTCAGAAAATTGATTCGGGATTAAAGTCAGTTAAGAACCGTTTTAGAATGTTAAAAACGGACATGTTGGAAACTTGGAAACTAAATGAAAACAAAGCATATGCATCCTGGTTGACTCATCGCAATCGTCAACACTGACAGTAAACGCTAGTGCCCAAGATATATATATATATATATATATATATATATATATATATATATATATATATATATATATATATATATATATATATATATATATATATATATATATATATATATATATATATGTATATATATATATTTATATTAACGATCTTTAATTTTTATTGGCTAATAGTATATGTGTGTTCATGTGATTGGGATTTTTAAGGTAGCTGTAGCGATTTTCCAGTTGTATCGCTACGATGTCTGCAGTGTGGAAGCTTATAGTGATGTCTACCACTGGGGCATCATGCTGCAGACATGTAGCATGTTGTCTCACCAAGTCACATTATCCTGACACCAGGCCGACCAGTCCTTACACTAACCTCTTAATGTTGAGCGCAAAGCGAGGCAGCTGCGAGTTCCAATTTTTTTTAAGTCTTTGCTTTGACTCGGTCGGGGTTCGAATCCGTGACTTCCTGCATTCGAGATAGTGCTAATAGTGTGACATAAAATTTGCTTCAAATACCACGCAAGATGCTGACATCATAATATATTAATAATTAATCAGGTTTAATCATTGACATCTTGCTTGATTATATTAATATGACACGCATAGCACACAGTTACCTTTATTGGAGTTACCAGCACCTAACATTAGTGGCTGGCGCCTAACATTAGTCTATTGTTCCAAATCGAATGCTGCAAATATCCGGTCACAAATGCATTACAGTAAATATGGGAATTTCAGCATCCAGTAATCTTATTTCACACGTAAATCGCAACAATGTAATATTTAGTTCTGAAAGAGACATTTTGGATACACATGTACTCTAGGCCTACTGTGTACCGTACTGTATCAAACAATCGGGCATCACATTTAATTGACCATTCTGTTTTGAAAAATGATTTTGTTGTTAAAAATGTTCTGTTTATTCGGATGGAATCTTTTTCTTTTATGTTTAGTTTGCAAACAAGTACAATATACATTTACTAGTTCAACTTTGTTTGGGACTATATTTTATGCACAATAAATGACCGTCTGTCAGAATGAACGAAATTATTGATTCTCCTTTCTCTCTAAACAATTTCCACTCAAATGAAAACTGTGATAAAAAATCACAATATATGCCCATGAAGATCTACAAGCCTTATCAGTGTGATTAACAATTATTAAAAGCCATTTTTTATTCTCGTTTTTTATGTTGTTCATTCATTGCAAAACCTGCACTTTCAAGCGTATGGCGTCTGTCCTTCATGAGATGTTTAATATCGGGATTCGAGCAAAAATACTTATAGCTAAAACATGGCTGTTTGCAGGATGTGGCAATGTTGGGATGTTGTATGCCTTTATTAAGTCTGTCACGAAGGAGGATTTATACGATGGATACTTGAATACCAGTGTTCCGACGGATGGTTTGGTAATGTTTCAAAACTTTTGAACACACCTTGGATGCACTTGTAAAGTCAAGTACAGATACCTCGACCACCGAGCCTTTTGCAGAAAAAAATGCCTTTAAAACTCTTTGAACAGTCCGATTACATTGCGCGATTTGTTGTCGCTGCCCGTTTTCTGAAGGCCAACTTTATTATTTTCTGTTGAGACGGATTCAATACTTACATCCATACTTCAATGTGACAATCTTATTGAAGCGTGTTTTCATATTTGACGGACGTCTGCTGAGGTATTTCAATAGAATATGGTTGGTTTTTTTTTTATCGGCCGTCAACAAATGCGGTACCCATCTTACACAAACCACTCTGGGATTCAACTACTTCTTTAATATATTAAAACTAACGGAATTATTAATGCTACTGACAATATAGACTTTTATACTGTATATAGAACATTTTCTTCAGTTGCTCCATTCACAGTAACCATTCCACCCTCACCAAATCGCAAAGGTCTTCCAGAGGTGAACCACCTTTCATGGACTTTCGGCTATCTTTAAAATGATGAAACCACCTAAAATGGTTGAATAAGACAGAGGAGTAAATCAGTAAACTTTACATAAATCCGTATCCATGATATCAGCCAGAGTGTACCCGAAGAGTGCCCGAACTTTACAGCATGTTCTTTGCTCATTGGTAGAAGTACTCTCTTTTTCTGACATTATTAAGGCACAGTCATTTACGTCACACGCATATATCTGCATTTGGACAGAGTGCAATTGCAGATATATTTTATAGACTGGTATTATATCTGTTCATCGGCATTATCTGTATTGACAGTGTCAGAGAAACAGCAATGATTTATAGCAAATAGTCAGAACTGTAAAATATGTGTACATCTATCTAATTACTATCCGAGCTAGAATAAGTCACAAAAAATATAATATCTAATTAATAACCAGGCCAAACTATGTAACAATAACATAATATCTAATTACTGCCCAGGTCATATTATTGTATCTAATTACTCCCTATGCAGGTCATAGTATGTAACAATATATTTAGTATATAATTATTATATATGTCATATTATGTTGTGTTGTTGTGATTTGGATTTTTAACCTAGATTTAACAATTTGTCAGTCATATCACTACGATATCTGCAATGTGGCAGTTTATAGTGATGTCTAGCACTGGGGCATAATGCAGCAGACATGTAGCATGATGTCCCACCCAGTCACATTATCTTGACACCAGGTTGACCAGCCATAAAAATAACCTCTTAATGATGAGCGCCAAGCGAGGCAGCTGTTAGTACCATTTTGTAAGTCTTAGGTATGACTCGGCCGGGGATTGAACCCACGACCTCCCGCATTCGAGGCGGACGCTCTAACCATTAGGCCACTGGAGCGGTTTCATATTATGTAACAATATATTTAATATATATTTATTATACAGGTCATATTATCTAAAAATATATTTAATATATTATTATTATACATGTTGTATTATGTAACAATACACTTAATATATAAGTATTATACACGTCCTATTATGTAACAATATAATTAATATATAATTATTATACAGGTCATATTATATAACAATGAAATAAACTAATATAAAAATGTGTAGAATAATAATGTTGTCAATATACAGAAGTTAATATGGACGTGCGAATGAAATAGTTGTGTATAAAGCATAATTAGTCAAATTACTTTTGAAAGTTATTTTACAACTCTGAGCAATGCCACGCCTAATGAGTGTAGGCTACATATATACATACATACATACATACACACACACACACACACACATATATATATATATATATATATATATATATATATATATATATATATATATATATATATATATATATATATATCACTAGAACCTGACGAAATCAAGTATATGACTCGTGCAGTTGTCAACTCCAACATCACGTTTCATAGATAGTTTACAGCCAATTAAATACCATGCAATATGGAACTTGCTATTTACGAAATTTAGAGCTCTTTCAACATGTTGACCGTTCGAGTCTCGGATTCAGCCAATGTGGGTATGTGAGAAAGCTTGCCAGTAGCTTCTCGTGGGTCGGTGTTTCTTTCTGGTGTTTTCCCGGGTTCTTCCTCCACCATTAATACTGACCGCCATGTATAGCCTATCGTGTGCTGAAAAATGGCGTTAAACCCTACAACAACAACAACAAGAACATGTTGACCGGAGCTCTCAATTATCAACCTCAAAATGTATGTTTAGTGTTAAGGTCAGACGCAAGGTTTTGTATACAGTTATGAGTGTGTGTAGACTTAACAATTTTTATGTGCAATATTGTATAACCGATGAGATTAGATAGTCGGTTACTACTGGACCTAACTAAACCACTCATACGCTTATGGGCACACATTAGAACTATTAGACCTATTCTATGACCAAATAATCAAGTTTTGCTCTGAATGTACAATGTTTTCTCCTGTACCAGGCTTCTTGGCGTGTCCACACGCTAAATTTAACCCCGAGATGTAGAGATTAAATTACTTCCCTACAGTTACACTTGAAACTATCTCCTATCTATTGTGAAACATCCCTCCAGTGAATTAACAGTAATCAATCAGCAAAATTACCTTAACACAATAATGTTTTCCTGTGCGTCAAAACTTAGATATTAGATGCTACAATTTCCGGCTAAACCTTTTCGTTATGGACGTTAATAAACCATGCATGGCCTACGGCAGATGATCCATGTGACTGATAGGACAGAAAATTGTATGAATATGTTTAAAAACATTTCAGTACACGATAAGATATGGTGCTGCCACGAGACACGTATATGTTAAATTATAATTATCTGTTTCATGCATTAAGTGTACGTTGAATCTTAGAAATGGATCAGTGATTAACTGGGATACGTTGACAGCTCTAAAAATAGCTATAACATTACAACCCTGGTGGAAGAAATTACATCGACCGTAAGTCAAATAAAACTCGGACATTAATAACACACGTTGGACCCTTCACCATAGCCAGTGTTCTTACATTGCACGGCCAGCATTCTGGCTAGCTACGATATAAATAATTGAACAGGTAGCTTTAATGAATTATTATTTTGGAAAATTAAATTTAAATGGCAAGCATATTTAATTCCAGATCATCCCTAAAATGTATATGTGAATTACGTTAATAACTAGATCAATAAAATAAACGATCATTTCTGGAGTAAATTATTGCGTATATAAGCCTGTCAAAAGTAACGTTTTAAATAAATGCACAATGTGAATTACTAGGGCTTATTGATGTTTCTGTTGAACTCAAATTTTGTATCGAAAGTATCAATAGTGGATTTGACAAGCAAATAATAAAAATGATATACCACTGGTGGCTTCACTAGTCATTTATTTTTCTCTCTGTCTAGACGTAAACAATTATGATAATACCAAATATTTATACAACGGACCATACAGCTTCAAGTGTTTTGCAAGTTCGTAGATATGACTGAAAACTAAGCTTAAATCGTTTAGCGAATTCGTAGATACAACTGACTACTAAGCATCAAGCGCTCTGCGACTTCATAGATACAACTGACCACAAGGCCTCGAGCATTTTGTGACTTCGTAGGTAGAATACACTTAAAGTTTTGCAAATATTAACGGTTCGATTATAGACATATGCAGTATTAATATAGATAAACATTGAAAATATTTGTTTAATTATGGATCATTTTTAGAGAAAAGATACCCTTACATAGGTCTGTTTTTATTCTAGTTTTTTGATAACGCAACATGAAAATTTAAAAAGTAGGTCTATGAAATTATTTCAATAATATACAGTTATATACGAAAGCCATGACGGGGCAGAATTCACATTCCTTTTTGAATCTGACATCTGGTTTTACTAAATCAAGATCTCGATATACTATCCTAGATCTCGATTTACTCATTCAAGATCTCTATTTACTAGCCCATAACCGATATCGCCGATTGACAAGTCGATATTGATAAATCGATATTGACAAACCGATATCTTCTGCAACAAAATGGTGCAATGAGACCCTCAACGGCATGCGTAGTTAGCAGAACACATGCAATCACAAGAATACGAAGATAATGACGTATAATTTCTGGAATGAAGACACTGATTAAATGATGAAAAAAATCGGAATGGCAATATCCTTAATACCTTGTGGAGAAAAGTTATCATGCTAATATTCAGTAATGAACCATAGTTATCGTTTGCAAAATAGCGTAGACCCATATCTGTAATCACAAATCAGCCATGTGCTGTTAACATCAATACATCAAGCACAGTCTTCTTCTAGCAATCTGTCAGACTGGAACATGTATGTTATTTATCGGAAGTAACACAACTTTCAGACTGGAATATATAGCTATGTATCGGAGATAATACCACTGTCAGACTGGAACATGTGTGTTAATTTTGTAATGTAACACGATATTGACAACTGTGCTATATCAATAAATCAAGCACAATCAACGATTGACGATCAGTCAGACTGACACATATATCTTTTCGGATAAAACACTATCTGTCAGATTGGTACATTAATGTTATTTATCGAATGGAATATTATATTAACAACAGTTCAAAATCTATTTAGTCCAAGAAAAGTAGTGGAGTTAACATTGCAAAATCATATGTTTAGAACATTAAATACAGTGCTATAATTCACAGAGATATTTAGAAATGTTTGTGTGTTGACTCTATCAAAGAATGGTCAGACAGGTAACATCATCTCATGTATGGTTTACTCAAAAAGCAATGTTATTGCATCCATAATTGATAGTTCTACTGTTGGAAAATACTAAAAATAATACTAATAAGTATATGCACTGTGTGCAATAAATATATAGTTCTGCATATCTATATTTTTGTAACTCTTGTTTCATGACCATGTCTATATTATGTGTAGTATTTCTTTTGTATTTAAAATATTACTTAGTGAATCTATAAATATGTTTTCAGGTTTATACTATTACAACCTGTTGATAACATGGGGGTAATTTCTCTGTGGCTAGAGGGGTTAGGTTAGATGGGTTCTTAGAACAATTAAGTTATTTTCTAGTGGATGGGTTAGGTCACATGAATACGTATTTTGAAATATTAGATCGAGCATTAAGATATATCACGTGGGGTATATTGCAACAAAAAGTCGTAGTTGACTCTTGATGGTGTATATAAGGAGAGAACTGAGTAGTCAGAATAATTCCGATTTTGTATTCATTCCAATTTGATTCTTATTCCATATCAGTATGCAGGTGTATTTCATATTGTGTTTCTATAATTTGAGGAGACATTTTTTTTTCGGGGGTGGGGATTATCTATTGGCAATGCATGTTGGTCATTGGACTATAATGTTATTCTGGGACTATTGTGAATTATTCAAAAGATATCTTCACAATGTCATGTGACACAAATTCGAGAACCTGAAATTTATGCGGAACGTTAAGTTCTTTTAGGCTTCTGAATTGAACCAATTATGATTATTTTGGATTAGATCACTCCTACATGCATCTTAAAATACACAGCTGTTTGATATTGCTAAAAACATATGAACTTTATTTTTTTTTAAAATTCCGCCTGATTTGTACTGCGATCATTTACTTTACTTTATGTACGTTCCCGATAATCCCAACAGCTAGTTAACTATCTTATGCAGGAAATGAAAGACTGAAATTCCCTCAAAATCCGAATTATAGACCCAGCTTATAATATTAAGTCGTAATTTGTGTGACATATTTTCAAGAAAGGCTTAATTTTGAAATATAGTTTCTAATACAGAATCAGTATCAAATGGGAACATAATTAACAGGCATGTAAAATATATATATGAATATGTTAATTAAAATCTCATAGCAACTGAAAATCTCTTTTCTGTTAAAATGGCTTCCTTAAACATTTTGGATTATACTGTCATCTGTTTCAGTAGGCCAAAAACCAACGAACATCATCAGTAAAACAAGACAATTCAATCAATATATTTTAACTACATAACCTTGGACAAAGGTATGCAAATTAGTTTTGATTCTCCATCCCACCCGATATATATATATATATATATATATATATATATATATATATATATCTTTCTCTCTCTCCATTTAATATCATAGTTTTCAATGCTGTAAAAGTGACATAAATCACAATTCTACACGTGCGAAGTGGATGATAAGACACCATGCTCGTTCAAGATATGACTGAGACAACGTTTTCAGAGGAAAGTGGTCACCTGGTTCAAATGTATATAATATCATGACGCCAACTCAAATTAGGATGATGAAACCAGCAACAGAAATAGTTACGATGACTACTAGATCGATGACCACGATTGTGACAACATCTGTAATGACTGTTGTGATTCTAAATATGCGACACATCAGTCAAGAAGATATGATATTGCGCAGGGTGAGTTGTATTATTTTTTGATGTCTTGTTACTTTGCCGCTCACTCAAAGTGGAGCAGCTAATGACCTTGCCTGATTTGTGTATAATAATGCCCTAAAATGGTCTTAACCTTTTTAATTGGATGGTATTCTGTGTATATATTTTGCTTGATATATTTGCTTGATATTGCAATCATATGAGAACAAATTCACAATAATTCTTGAATGCGTGGCACGATAGCTAATCAAAGTACACTAAATTAGATAATAGTAAGTAGAACTTTAATTATTATAAAGTCGTGGTAATAATGTATTCTGTCAAAAGCTAGATTTTTGTAACGACCGACTCGAAGGAATTGAACGACGCATTATCTGAAAAATTACACATTTTGAATTTTACGCTTATCTTCTTTTCAATGAAACTTCGTTCCTATCAAGAAATTCTAGAATCTTTCTTTGAGTATTATCATTTGTGGGTGAAGTAATACTATTGGGAGACTTTAATGCCATATATGAAGAATTTGCCCATTCTTGGTGCTCAAGATAGAAAAGTCAATTGCTGACAAACTGACTGACATCAACTTAGTAGCCCAATACAAAAACAAAATCTGAACGAGTGAGTGAATATCAGCCTCTTAGAATATCTATTGACTATATTCTTGTTGGCATACGTTTGCCTTAATACGTTAATGACATTGACTTCTATGCAAATCACAATACATGTTTGGGGTGAAATCACCAACAAACTCTGTTTCAGTCGTAATATATACTTATTCTCTTTATACATCTTCCCATTCCTGGCACACGGCTTACACAGTAAAGCGTATATATTACCAACTAAATGTTGATCAAAATTAAAGAAATTATTATTTTCTATTTCATTAACCCTAAAGCAAAATTAAGGGTTTAATACTACATTCGTGGTACTTATACAATAAAATGCTATCCACGAAATGCATATAATCTATATGGAAAGCGTTATTGATCACCTGATGTCCATGAGGCGCATGAAAGAGCCAGACAGCTTAGTAGGATAAGGACTGAAAATAGTGGACCCAAGGGCCTAATTTATGCCACCTCCCAACAATACAAAGATAACAGGAGATAATTAATGTATACGACGATAGAGCGTTTAATGATTTAGACGAAGAAGTACAGTTAAAGGTTAGACGTTTCTGGAGATAATATGGTAAACTGAACTGAAATTTGATGAAGTAAATCATTTAATACACAAGAGCTAGCTAATGTATTTGTCAAATGCTTTAAACACCCTTATACCCCATCAAATAATTCATTAACTAGCTCTGCAATGTATCCAAAATCCGATTTTAAAGATCATGATTTTAATGAACATGTGACATGCTAAAATAGCATAATCCATAAAACAGATGATTATACTTACTTACCGTGCTGGGGATAGATCGTTGATAGAAATGAGCATGTTCTCTATTGTTGCAAGATACTGATGTGTATTAGAAATATTTTGAATACGATACTCAACAGCTTAAATACCATATGGCATGGAAGTCGGCATAACTGTAACGATCGTAAACTTAGGAGAAAGTGTTAAGAAAACAAGGCCGTAACAGCTACAGAGGTGCATGTTTGCAACCTGTTCCGTTCAAACTATTTTGCCAGCAATGTGTGTATATTATGGTAGAAAACGAATATGCAGCAGGGCGTCAGAAAGGACTGAGTTGCATAGTAGCATCGTTTAACTGACATGAAGCTATCATCGCTAAACTGGAATTAAACTCAAAAGTCCACTCCACTTTTTTGGTCCTTAGGAAGACGTTTGACACCGTATCGCACAATGGACTTTTCACAAAACTTGCCCTATTGCGAATCATTGGAAAAGTCATAATTTTAAGTCAGGAATCATACAATTATATACATCACTGTACCAATCAGGCAAGATGTTTGCCAAGGTGAGCTACTTCCACGCTTTGCTACCTGGTATTTATCAAAGATATATTAAAATTGTTAGTAGATTCAAAATTAGGAGTAACCATACGACCAATTCCTTCTGGAATCTCTGCACAAGCTGATATCTCCATTATAGCGACAAGCACTGCTCATTTCCAAAAATACACACATTGTTGGCAATGTAAGATGGCATTGTAAAATCAATAAAAAGAAAGAGATGTATTGTCATCTTCAAACGAAACAGATGGAAGCGAGACAACGATTTCAAATTAAGAACAGTTCCTAGCATTAATCCGATTTCACGGACTACCGAACACGCATATATCCCTATGACCTGTGACACCAGATGCTAAGCACAAATAGGAAAGACGTATTCAAAAAGAAGAAAATCACCATAATCTGTTATCAGGAGTGGGAGAACAGAATGTAAATTAAACCCTTTAACCACTGTTGGTCTATTTAAGATATCGTTTCTCCAACAGCGCTTTATGGTTGCGAGGTGTGGTCAAATACTGGTTCAACTGACATTAAAAATTAGATGTATTTCAGGATCATTGTGTGAAGCACATTAAAAAATTCTTACCTAATACCTGATCTACAATGAGCGAAAACAAACTCGGGTTGGGCAGAAATGTCGCTGAACTGATCAAGGAACGAAACTCAATTTCATTTGCAAATTATGCCATATGCTGGAGAACACGTTGTCTAAAAGAACATTTCTAATGAGATTTGTAAACTTACTTTGCACGAAGAACTATATATATATATATATATATATATATATATATATATATATATATATATATATATATATATATATATATATATATATATATATATATATATATATTCATACATACATACATACACTTGTTTACAAATATGACTTCAAAGAGTAAAAGTATTATGCAAGATAAAAGATTTCTTGCTAAGAAAGAATCGAAGCACGTTTCAACAGCACGTCCTTTTACGATTCATCCTTTCAACGATTTAAAAGTACACATCATTGTTGTATTCAACCTGCCTTTTCGTGAAACATACAAAGGTCTCAGAAAGTTCATAAATTGCTCAGAATTATAGCCAGGTTTCTAGTCACTCCATGTAGTGTGATCACTTCGCAATTGTCAACAATTCAAGGCTTCGAATACTGTTTTATTGCTCATATGCTTATTTCGCGGGAAGCGATAGCGATCGTTAGATAGGAGAAACTATTCCTTATCGGATGAACCTAATATGTTACAGAGGAATACATTAATCAAGCATACAAAAAATGTATTCCTATTAATATATGCAATGGTTTGCTATTTATATATGTAATTGCAGTGTATTTTATCTATATAAGCGTAGACAAACGTGTACACAATATGTGTTATTCACCATACCACCCCATATCTAAATATATATATATCTCTCCATTTAATATCAGAGTGTTCAATGCTTTGAAAGTAACTCAGACCATAATCCTGACATCTGATTAGTCTGTGATTTGAAGATAATCATATATTGCCAGAACTTTCAGCTGAAGATGGATTCGACTAAAGAATGGTTTCATAATATCGGGGCCTATTCTTAAGTATCTTACATCCAAATTCTATCAAAGCTTAATAATTACCGTAAGACCCTTTATTCCGTTCTTGAAAAAAATTTAATCAAAAGCGTGACCTTTGTATATTTCACAAAAAGGCGGATTGAATGCAATTATTATATTTTTAATTCATTAAACATCTATTGTAAAGTATGCCATATGACAGATGCAGTCAATCCATGGCATGCTTTGCAACCGTGGAGCATCAGACGCTTTGGAAAGGCACGCGGTAAGAGTTGTAATTACGTATTGTATGTACTGAAAACTGATATAAAATTAAAAGATCGAATATGAATCAGCACGCAACACTCTACAACTGAGTGGATCTGGCACAGCAGTTCTAAAAGGTTGTCGATGTCTGCCATATGATATTGGATTTCTTTATTACAATAGCATCTGGAATTTAAGTGTACCGTGTATTCTAATACATTTGTGTATATTCCCCTCATAGACGTTCAACACTTATCATTATCCCAGTTAAAATATATTAAATACAGCCCTTCAAAAGCTACCCTTATTAAATGCACTATGAATTTGTTGCACGAATAATGCATTAAGTAATCTGCAGAATATATATATATATATATATATATATATATATATATATATATATATATATATATATATATATATATATATATATATATATATATATATATATATATATATATATATATCTTGGCATCCGTCCGTCTACGGGAGACGATGGCGTAGCTCCAAAGTACGCTTTTGCTTATCCTTCTTTTTAGCTCTCTTTTCAGCTTGTTTTATTCTTCTCTTTTCCTCTGCGTTTTGAACTCCCTGCCTGACAGCTAGACGCCAGCTGGAACGGTTGTTTGCACAGCTCTCCCAGTCGTTGACATCGATGTTTGCTGCCTTCATATCCTTCTTGCAAACATCTTTGTAGCGCAGATGTGGTCGTCCAGTTGGTCGTGCACCTTCTGCTAACTCCCCATATAACAGGTCCTTGGGAATGCGACCTGGGTCCATTCTCTTGACATGGCCGAGCCAGCGAAGGCGCCTCTCGCTGAGTATGGAGAACATGATGTTCATGTTGGCGCGTTCTAGAACCTCTGTGTTGGGTACTTTGTCCTGCCACTGGATGTGCAGAATGCGCAGCAGACATCTCATGTGGAAGCTGTTGAGTTTCCTATCGTGTCTTGCATAGGTGGTCCATGTTTCGCTGCTGTAGAGAAGTGAGCTGAGCACGCAGGCTTGGTAGACACGCAGTTGGGTCTTCTCTGTGAGGTTGGGGTTGTTCCAGACCCTCTGGTTAAGGCTGGCCATCACTGCTGCTGCCTTGGCAATCCTGCCGCCCACCTCAGAATCAATGGAGAGTGAGCTGGAGATGTTAGACCCGAGGTATGTGAAGTTCTCGACAACTTCCAAATTGTACCCATCGATGGAGACAGAGGGAAGGGAGTCTGTGTCCTGTGCCATGACATTCGTTTTCTTCAAACTGATGGTCAGTCCAAATTCCTTACATGCATGGGAGAGGCGGCATACCAGCTGCTGAAGTCCATCTTCCGTGTGATGTCAAGGCTGCATCGTCGGCAAAGAGCAATTCACGGATGAGTACCTCTGTGACTTTAGTCTTAGCACGGAGACGGGCGATGTTGAACAGCTTGTCGTCAGCCCTGGTATGGATGTACACTCCCTCGCTGCAGTCTTTGAATGCGTACTGGAGAAGCATGGAGAAGAAGATGGCAAAGAGCGTCGGTGCAAGGACACAGCCTTGTTTGACTCCGCTAAAGACTGGGAATGCTTATGTTGCGCCATTGAAGCACACTGTGCTGTGCATGTTCTCGTCGAACGACATAATGACAGCAAGCAGACGAGGGGGGCAGCCGATCTTCTGCAGGAGTCTGAAGAGTCCACTCCGACTAACCATGTCAAACGCCTTCGTCAGGTCTATGAAGGCAATGTAGAGGGTCATCTGCTGCTCGCGACACTTCTCCTGCAGCTGACGAAGTGAGAAGATCATGTCTACAGTTGACCTACCAGTTCGAAATCCACACTGGGACTCTGGGTAGACGCGGGAGGCTAGGATCTGCAAGCGCGCCAACTCAACACGGGCGAAAGCCTTTCCGACGATGCTGAGGAGGGAGATGCCCCGATAGTTGTTGCAGTCGCTACGGTCTCCTTTGTTTTTGTACAAAGTGACGATGTTGGCGTCACGCATGTCCTGTGGGATGTATCCCTGTTCCCAGCAAAGGCAGAGGAGTGTGTGTAGGGGCTGGAGCAGTGCTGGTTTTCCGCTCTTGAGGACTTCAGGCGGAATGCCGTCGCTTCCAGGAGCCTTCCCACAGGCAAGGCAATCGATGGCTTTTCCGAGCTCTTCCAGGGTGGGCTGTGTTTCTAGCTCCTCCATGACAGGCAGGTCTGGAATGGCATCCAGGGCAGTTCCAGTGACATTGGTTTGGGTTGCATATAGTTCGAGATAGTGCTCAACCCATCGCTGCAGTTGTTTCCCCTTGTTTGAGATGACTTCACCCGTGTTGGACTTGAGGGGGGCAGTCTTGTAGCTGGGGGAGGCCTGTCGCCTTTTTGATACCCTCACACATTCCTCTTGTATCCCCGGTGTCAGCAGCTGTCTGTATACTGTTTCAAAGGTTCAGCCAGTAGGTGTTGGCACAGCGGCGGGCGGTCTTCTGAGCGTTATTCCTTGCAATCCTGAGGGCTTGTAGTGTTCTGGGGCTAGGTGCTGCCTTGTATGCCAGGAGGGCTTTCCTCTTTTCCTCAGTCACGGGCTCCATCTCCTCCCAGTTTGCCTCATACCAGTCGACATTCTTTCGCTCCCTCTTCCCGTAAGCTGTGATGGCTGAACTGTACACAGAGTCACGGATATGGGACCACTTGGAGTCAATGGTGTCATCAGGTGTCACTTTGGTGAGGGCTTCCTTCAGTTTGCTGATGAACTGCTGTGTTTTCTCTGGGTTGCTTGCACAGCAGGTGTTGATGCGTGGGTGACCCTTCTTCTTGGCGTGGTGCAGCTTCTTGGGTAATATTCGCACCTTGCTGGCCACGAGGGAATGGTCCGTGTCACAATCGGCACTGTGGTAGCTGCTGGTAAGGAGGACACTGGCCAGTTCTGCACGCCTGGTGATGACGAGGTCTAGCTGGTGCCAGTGGCGTGAACGTGGGTGTCTCCACGACACCTGGTGGATCTCCTTGCATTTGAAGAAAGTGTTGGTCACACATAGGCTGTGGGAGCAGCACATCTCCAGCAGTCGCTGACCATTCTCGTTGATCTTGCCCCTTCCGTAAAAGCCGAGACTGGTGGACCAGGCCTCATGGTCAGCTCCCACTCTAGCATTGAAGTCTCCTAGTAAGTAAAGGCTTTCATTGTTGGGGATACTGGATATTGCCTGATCCAAAGCCTCATAAAACTTGTCTTTCTCCTCGTAGGTGGAGCAGAGGGTTGGAGACTATATATATATAGTCTCGCGTGAATGTTATACATACTGAGTTTAAGATTGTATATAGTTTGCACATTCTGCTAGGTCATGCATAATATGACTTGTATTCCTATCGAATAAGATTACTCTTTACTTTTATAGTTATTCGTAGGATTAAAACTTTTTATTTGATAAATATTAGTTATTACTGAGGCTAAGTCAGATATTTCTCGTTTAAAATTTGCCATTTCAAAGCTCAAATGATATAAGGAATCAATCGATATTTCTAAACCTGTCTGGAATATTTATGTAATATGATAGTCTTAGACCTAACCGCGGGTTATTCAGCATAGCACACGGCTGAAGACGACGGAGTCAATAAAGTAATATCAACAATATGGTGAATGTGCGGTGTCACACAAAAGACGTGCAAGGCGTGTCCTTGTAATTCACACGTAGACGCGTTTGTAATAAAATATACCCATAGCGCAGCGAACATGCATTGCTTTCAAAGACTCTAGAAATCTTGGACTATATTTGTCATCGAAAGAAAGCATATAATTAAGTATTAAATTTATATATTTCACATATACACTAATATATATATGCAGTCATATCCGATATACTGTATATGCCAACAAACCAACATTCAATCCTAACCTAGGTACAAACCTTGCCTAGAAAGCCTACAAAAACATCTTTATCTTTGACTCCCAACAAGAACACAATTTGGAGAAACATTAACACCTTACATCAACACCTACATCAGATGTTGTATTTTTCATTATCATGTATGCGTGCATTAAAAACATTCAACCTGCATAATATATATTTATCCTGATCTTAGCAGAGGGGATTAGAATAACTGTTTGAATTAGGTAGTCGCTGGGTACGGGTGACCGTTAGGACAGGTTTGACATATTGTTTTGTATTTCTTTTTGGGAGCTTTTGTACACTCTTTACCTCTCATCCGTTGTCTTGTGCTGCATATTAAGTTTTTGGAAGAAATTGTTCGTTTGGTGGGAAACTCTTTACTACATAGCATTTACTACGCGATGTGTTTCCACTGTTATGCAGTTATACATACATACATACATACATACGGCCAGCAGGACTGCCATCATTCTCAAAAAGATTTGCGAGAGGACATGCAAATGGTTGTGAGCAAACACCTCAAGCGTTATCAGCAAACGATATCAATACGCTAACAATATGTTTTTTCCCATTGTCACTCGATCTATCACAAATATATTACATGTATTAAAACAATTTGCTTTATGTTTCCAATAGTATTTATTAATTATTACGTTTTTACTAAGGACCCCGCGTGACCGAGTGGTTTCATGTGCTAACCTATGCCGATGGTGACCGTCTCAACTCTTGTTCCAGTCCCGGGTTCATCCAATATGATTATGTGATAAAAGCTGTCAGAAGCTTCTGGCGGGGCCATTTTTGTTTAACTGGGTCTTACCGGGCTCTTTCTCCGCCGTTTTTTTTTCTGGCCACCATGTATTAATCATGCACTGAAAAACCGCTTCAAACCTTCAGCAACAACATTATTTATACTATGTATTTCATTTAATTATAAATCGGAATTCGCTCATTGGCTATTAATAACACTTTATCTGAGGAAAGTTTGACACACTTTCAATAAATAAAAAATTAAACGAAATAGTGAAATTCCTAATGTAAAACACCATTGATGAACACCTTGTATTAAATCGCGATCTTAATAATCTAACTAGAACTGTCCATTAATTTCTTCGTTACTTAAAGAGTTCTAACTGTCCATTGATATCTACGTTACTTAAAGAGTTCAAACTGTTCATTGATATTTGCGTTACTTAAAGAGTTAAACCTGTCCATTGATATATGTGTTACTTAAAGAGATAGAACAGTCCATTGATATCTTCGTTATTTAAAGAGTTCAAACTGTCCGCTGATATATGCGTTACTTAAAGAGTTAAACCTGTCCACTGATATGTGCGTTACTTAAAGAGCTAGAACTGTCCATTGATATATTCATTACTTAAAGATTTCAAACTATCCATTGATATATGTGTTACTTAGAGATTGCAAACTGTCCAGTCTGTATCACGCACATTAAATACATATTTTACTGCATTCAGAATCATTTTGAAGTACTTAACAATACACGAAGCAAAAGCAAATAAGTGTCATAAATACTAAACTAAAACTTTCTCAGAGACATCTAGTACTGTACTGTTATAACATACCAATCAAATATCAACTTCAATTAAATTCCGGTGTCACCGTCTATATAATTTGAGATGTTATTGCACTAATCTGCAGAAACTATTTGAAATTGCAACTGGATATGAACCAAACTACATTTTCCAGAGTACGACGAAAGAGGCTAAATTCCGATAATATGAATTTGTATTTGTATCCTTCCACATGTTACGATGTAATGACTTGGAGTCTGATTGGTCCGTGTTGATCAACTGAATTATCAATAAACGATAACTGGATGACGAGTATCGAAAGGTTTCCTCATTCTACATGTGTCGATTAAACAACAAAGAACCAAAAACAATTTCAGAACCCAGGATGATGTGTCCTGTGAAAACAAATACATTATTAAACCTGATTATAAAATCTTATGACGTGTAATGTGTAAAACATATCTGACTACAAGTTCACAGTCTTAAGACATGTACACATGATTGTAGCAGGCTGAAGACTTATACTGTGTAAAGATACCTGACCATTACACATGATTGTAATAGGCTTAAGACTTATACTGTGTAAAGATACCTGACCATTACACATGACTGTAACAGGCTTAAGACTTATACTGTGTAAAGATACCTGACCATTACGCATGAGTTTGAAGGCTTAAGACGTGAGCTGTGTAAACATACCTGACTACTGCACATTTGTTATTGTATGATTTAACGAGTTTTCAGCAAATAATAGGCTGTACACTGTACATGTCGGCAAATATAACTGATGGATGAAGAATTGTGGAAAACCCGGGGAAGAAACGCCGACCCACGAGAAGCTACTGGCAAGCTTTCTCACGTACCCACGCAAGCCAAACCTGAGACTCGAACCCACCAGACATAGGTGAGATGGTAGTGATCCGGAGCGGTGAACGCTTTAGACCACTCGGTTACTCGGGACCCCGACTATTACACTGTTGTTGTTGTATGATTTAACGCCAGTTTTCAGCACGTGATATGCTAAACTTGTAACAGCTTTAAGATGTGCACATTGTAATTATACCTAACTATTCCACGTGATCGTAACATCTTGAAGATGCGAACATTGTAAAGATACCAGACAATTACACATTATTGTAATAACCTGAACATATGCTTTGTGTAAATATACCTGTCTAGTACATATCATTATGACATCATTAATAATTGTACTGTGAACAGATTAAAAGCCATTGCACATGCCTGTAACAGCCTTACAATGTGTACTGTGTATAGATAACTGATTATTACAAATGAATGTAATAGCCTTGAGAAGTGCACTTTGTAAAGATATCGTTCTACACCTGATTGTAAAACGTATAAGATGCGTACTGTGGAAAGATGACCGAATATTATATATGATTTTAACAGATTAAAGATATGTACTTTGTAAAGACACCTGACTATTACAGACATGAGTCTGAAGATGTGAACCGTTTAAGGATACCTGACTATTGTACAGGATTGTTGAAGATTAAAGATAAGTACTGCATAAAGAAATCTGACTATTACACAGGATTCTAACAGGCTAAAGATGCGCACTTGATAAAGATACCTGATTATTACACAAGATTGTCACAGATTAAAGATAAGTACTGTATAAAGAAACCTCACTAACACACACGATTGTAACAGGCTAAAGACGCGTACTTGGTAAAGACTACTACACACGAATTAAACAATTTTAAGATGTGTACTGTGTAAAGATACCCGACTATTACACATAACTATATGTACTGTGTAAAGATAAGTGACTATTACACATGACTCTAACAGCCATAAGATGTGTCATGTGTAAAGATACCTGATACCTGAATATCGCACATGAATGTAACAGCTTTAAGATGCAACTGTATCTTTCTCAGGCTAATATTGTAATCACAGTTTGATTTTGCCGTGAGAGGGACCGGAAGCGCCATTTGATACGATATTTATAAAATTATTTGTCAAATAAGAATACTTTATATCATTCCAAATACAAACCACCACCACCAAGGTAAAAAAAATAATACTTTTACATTCGGACGTTTTGGAATAAGATTTAGAAATATAATATGTTGCCGCTACAGTATTAATTGTGTGTGTAAATGAAAGATACACTTACTGTTTTTAAATGTGCATGTAACTATAATTATTTTAGGATGACAACCTTACATATAGTTCTGGCAAACGGTTGCACATAACTCCTCAGATTCTCAGCAAGTGGCAGCACAGGAAACCAGACAGTCATACAAATGTTTAGCTTACGATTAGCTTACTTCAGGCTTCTAAGTCTGAGGCTCCAATCCGCAGAGATAATCCAATGAAAACTGCGCACAATTTACACATTTATTTTATGTCACCCCATTTGAATTGTCTTGAATTCCTGTGGTTATATATTTGCGTGAAAATACTTAGTAAATCAATCTTTCACAGATTTTACATATGACAAATATTTGGACCCTGGAGTATTATGTTGTTTCCCTTCCCACTCAACCATACCCCATCCCCACATCCCTAGATCTGCTCCTGTAACTGTAAATATTACATGTTCCACGATGCTGAGCACATATCAATGTCACAATCACAAATGGTGTATGGGAGCTAACTCTTATACGTACCAATTTCTACAAGAGTAATGTTGTTGTTTAATGCTACTTTCTGTAAGGCTTTACACAATTGAAAGATACAGTGACTGAACAGAGCCGCAGTTCAGTTGTTAGAATGTCAGACTCGTAAATCAAGGGTCGCGTGTTCTTAGGCATTTGCTTCCAACATCCTCCTCATTGTAGATGTACATTGTGCTACAAGTGACGTCAATAACCAATAAATCAATAAAGCATCCATGATTAACACCTCCAAGGCCGTTAAAAAGCAACAAACTGATCAATCATTAATGATTAACATCTTCAATCTTAGTAAAAGTCGCAAGATCAGTTAGTTGATAATTTCAATTTAGATTTACTCTGTCAAATTTGTATTTGAAATCGTTTGTTGTCCATTAATTAAATAAATGAAGGCAAGTACGATGACAGTTATAGATTTTTAAAAAATCATCTGCGATTGCACAATGTTTGCACCGTTCGATGTTAATTCAAAACGTTTTCACACTTCGAAGCAATTTCAAAACGATTCCCATGTTCGATGCTATTTAAAACGATTCCCCTGTTCTTTACAATTACAACATGATTTCCCTGTTCAAAACGATATATTATTTCGTGAACCGTACAGGCGAACATATTTTTACTAAAACGTCTGAGACGAAGAAAGACAGAGGGAACACAAATATAAAGAATGCAAATGTAACCAAAAAGAATGTAAAAAAAACATACAATACCAACATTTTAAACACGTGACAGTGAGGGTGATAAGAACTGCGATATATTATCGGATAGTTGAAATATATTGATGTTGACGATGAAAATAATTACTAAGTGCAGTAGTAGACTTCAGTCATATCAGTAATAATAATAACAATAGTAATAATAATAATAATAACAGAAATAATAATAACAATAATAATAATAATAAATAAATAAATAAGTTCTTCATTTTAATAGAATGTGATTGGATGAGCGTTAACATATTAATAACCATACTCATACTCCAAAAATAATAAAATGTACACGCTATTCGAAGACTTCAATACAAATTTTTATAACGCTCAGTAAACATATGCAGGAACCATATTATCAATTTAAAGCTTTATGAAAATTTTAACTTACCTTATTTGGGGAATTTCTGTTCATACATGAATATTCTAAGTATTCCAAGACTGTCAACGGAGTAAGAATACTCTAAACTTATTCCAGACGGTCGCTACAGCCACACGTTCAGTAAAAGGCACATAAATAATAAATGATATATTGGATTATATCAACTGTTGACAAATGTCTTTATCACACTTATACCATTTTTCATCGTCCATATGATTATTCCCCATTGCCTAATTGTCATCGGCAACATTTATAAACAGAACGGTTATCAGACACTCCTTTACGTCCTCCCTCCTAACAGAATTTGATTGGATGACTAGACGCGCGTTGGAAGAATCCGCACGTGTCTAAGCTATTCATAAATGTATTGAATTGTGGAATACGTTTGGATAGATACTTTATCGGAAAAGAAGCTCTAATCGATCTAAGTTCAGGACAATATTTACTGCTATCAAAGTTCTTTAATAACGTGCACGTCAGAGATGCATTTCAATAATATTATCTACAACAAAAGGTATATATCCTTAACAAATCAGTTTCAAAAGAATATAAACAACTACTTTATCTTCTTAAAACTTCGTGATTAAATAATAAAGAGGGAATGTCGCACTGTGAACATTTGATTGTACTCAAACGTAGCTGACAATTCAATCTCCTTTTGAAGTTGTATTGCCCAAAAGAATTTATTTGATTACACGAGTCATTTGCTGATTCTCTCGTTCGAAGATGATGTCATTCACGAACAACATAATAACCTATAATAGAGGCTCAAATAGAGAGAGATCATTCTAATCTGACGATTAGCTCCCTTTGCTCGTTAACATTAAACGGGTACTGTAACTAAAAAGGTTTTCATGTTGACATAAACATGAATATGATCTATTTATAAATATTTTTATCAGTATTATTAGCTTACGTCACGATGGATGGTTTAACTGCCCATTCGTTTCAATTGTCTCCTAAGAAATTATGAAAAACGGTGCATTTCGACAGTTCGTTGAGCTACTTTAACGACCGTAAATTGGTACGTTACAGATATACAAGTTAACGGTTTGAATGGCATGGTGGCTACAGATAACTGTCTGTCAGAAATATTCATGTCAAATATACTGATAATAACATATCAGATTATATAATACACATCAAGCCAGACACGATAATGTAGGTAATTTCAAACGAAGTACCGTCAATTTGAGAGTACGCTGCGTGGTATCGGATTGTTTACTATACTCAAGATTGCGTCCTGTATGCTCAGCACACAACTGTAAACTGGCGCATTCCATTGATAATTTAATGCATCCAGTATCAAGTAAACACTATTTCCGGCTTAAAGGCAACTGTAAACTATTACATGGTTAATGTAAAGCATCGTTTTGTTGTGGATAGAAATAGTAAGAGTTACAGAGATCATCATTTATGTGAAGGAGAGAAAATTGCCTTTCTCCTGAGGTTTATTTGTCAAGTCTTTAATTTATTCTCAAATGAGTCTCTATAAATTTCGGTGCATGAAAACTATCGTCTAATGATTAGAAATGTTGACTACTAGAAACGTGTCTTTACAAAACAAATTCTACTGAAAAAATTACCAATCCATAAAGAATTCGGTTAATTTGTCATTCATCTCTACTTTAGTACGAATTTCCACCATAAGCAAAACAAAGCAAATATAACTGAACAAAAGACTGGTTAGTGATATGGTACTACGCAGAAAGAGTTCCGATCCAAACTCATGCAGGAACGGAATGTGATCTTTAAAGAGTATTTGAGTCAATGTTTAATAGAATATTTACAAGTGGGATACACATGTGTCTCAGTCATAGCAGTAAATTGCGGGATCAATTAAATCATGTTACAGCACTAAAAAAGTCGCTTTGTTTCCCAGCAATTTATAAAGACTTCGTAATAATCAGAAAAGAGGTGGTTGGCTACGGCATGACCATTTAAACATCATTGGTAAACAACCTACATAAATAAATCATTGTTGTCAATTTTATCACTAAGAATACGTGTGTGTCACGATTATCCAAATAAGGTATACCATTGAGGCTCTTGCCGCAATGCAAATGTAGAATAAAATACATAGTACGTACAATTCTCTCATTCGGCTTGTCTTGCATTCGTGCACAGTAATATGTTAAATGACTAATTTGCATAGTTTCAGTTATTTGAATTTGCTTCTCACAGGTTCAGCCATGTTGAATCCCGTGTTAGTAGAGATCACAAAGGTTAGTTTAAGTAAAGTCTATTGCGGTACATTTTAAAGAAAATGGCAATCACCAGAGCCGCTTACTGTATTGATAGTGGTGTACTTACAGTTCCATATGATCGGTTAGTATTCTTGAAGGATTACTGTACATAACGAAAACTGAATAGATTAGTGACTTGCATTAATACCGTGTAAATTTCCTGATTTAGATTAGTACAAATTGGTAAAGTTCTAGGTAAGACATTGCTCACATTACGTCAGTCCGCTGTAACTTACGCCTCAAGCACTTTAAACACCCACGAAACAGGCTGTACAGAAACAAACACCAGTATCAGCCTAAAGTTTGACATAATTAAGTATATATCTAGCATGATTGATTCTCAATTTATAAATACAATTATACAATAGATTACCCAGGTAACTGAACAAACATCTTACATCTCAGCCTAAAGAAGCATCTTTGGCAACACAAATCATAATTAAAAAAACGAAAATATTATTAAATACTAATCATCAGACTCAGAATAAACAAAAGAAAAAAAAAGCTTAAGCAAAGTGAAACATCAATAAATTCTACCAAAAAAGCAACACATATAATTTGCAATGTAAACTGTAAGTATATTGATATAAATTGAAGCATGATACAAGCTTGCGTGGTCTGGTTCCATGACGACTGCGTAGGGATCGAAAGTGAAGATAAAATTACATCCTTTCCTGGCTATGCTTTGACTGCAGACATTTATCATCTCCTATAAAGTCGATAAAGAAATTGTACAACTCTCCTGCAGCACAAATCGTATTCTAAAGTCCATTACTGCCTTGTAAAACGCCTCCGAGACAAAATGTACATTATCAATTATCAGCTTGCTGAATTTCATCACAATATGAAAATTTCGCAACGACATTTGGCACCATAACAATCTTGAGTAAAATATAACAAACTAAATATAACAAACCAAATATTTTAAAGAAAACACAGTAGCAAGCAAAAGTAGAAGGTTAAAGCCAATCACTCCAGTACACTCGTTTTGCTTGAAGTCCTGCCCAACACTACTGCGTCACCTACTAACAACGACGCTGCGGACGACGATAGATTTAATCACCAGCAGCACGATGAGCATTTTAAAACAAAACGCGTGTTAATGGAAGTCCAGTGTCTAAACCGATATAGCTTTATTCCTTACAACTGTATGCAACTATCCTTGCTGCAACGATATTATCATTAAAACGAGAAAATGAAACAAAATGGATCTTGCCAAATGGCGCACAACCGTTAGGAGAATAATCACCAAAACGCATGGACTTAAGAATATTCAACCCTCAATACAGGCCGAGTTCAGCAAATCACACATAATGCGATATTCTAACTCTGAAATAGGGGATACCATGGAACTGTGCTATTTCTATCACAAAGTTACAAAACCCACACAAATATAGTAAAACGTTCAATCCCAGACGCTAAAGGGAAAAACTTCACATGATTATTTCAGAAAAAAATAACCGCTTAAAAATACGGAAAAGTTTTTGTAAATTTAATTTAATATCAAAAGTTCGTAATTTGCCTTCAAAGAAAGCAACCGTTAAGCATACAGAGCCGTTAGGTATTGCACATGACTCATACACTAAGTTTATACAATTAATTTCCATACTTTTAAAGTATTATTGTGCATCAAACGACTTATCATTCGTTATTGATTCTGTAGATTCAAAGACACAACTCATATAGCATTCCAAATCTATTGCATGTGTTCAAGATGTTAAGATATTGTAGAGAAACTTGACGGCATCAGAGCAACTTGACTAGACGAAATATCACCGGTTCTCAAACTGTCAGCTTAAGTAGCTGCCCCTTTCATTCATATCTTGAAAAATACAAGTAAAGTATTGATACTGGACTCATTCCAACTATTTTAAAACTAACCAGTGTTCCCTGTCTTTAAACAACGCTAAAGATGTCAGCAAACAATTATCGACCATTATCATTTATATCAAACTTATCTAAAAGTGTTGCCCTTCATCAACACCTATTTTTACAGAAATATAATCTTCTACATAGTTCATGTCCATGCTCCCCTAAAATGCATTCATGCAACACTGCCCTAACAACGTTGTTTGGTACATGGCTAAATAAATGGAGCAATGTATTTAGATTTTAAACGCGTTTCATTTAATCGATCATGAAATATTCTTGAAAACAAGTCATGGACTAAAAAATCAGTACTACTTAGATTGTTTGGTTTGATTCTTAAAAAACAGGAAAAC
This sequence comes from Sinohyriopsis cumingii, assembly GCA_028554795.2. Classification (NCBI taxonomy): domain Eukaryota; kingdom Metazoa; phylum Mollusca; class Bivalvia; order Unionida; family Unionidae; genus Sinohyriopsis; species Sinohyriopsis cumingii. The sequence continues at coordinate 17,067,971 of CM068839.1, read as the reverse complement.
AACAATGATAACATGTTTAGGAGGTAAATGCAACATATTTACGATATATTAAAAGTGGAGTCCATCAAGGCTCTATTCTTAGCCCTTTGCTATTTTCATTTTAATTACTGATTTACCACTTCATACGACAGTCACAAAAACTGATTTTTAACGAATGACACAACCTTACCTATCATGGATAATGTAATCCATTCTCTTCAAACAATACTTATAATAGGACGTTGTCGAAGTTATAAACCAAAAAAATAAATGCAATTAAACACAGAAAAATAAACTATATTACAACAGGATAAAGAATAAATACAATTAGAGGATATCAATATATTTGATCAGTGAACTAAAAAAAAGACAGAAATCAAATTTTGTATGTGTGATTATTGCTATGCATTTGTCGTGGAAAATCAAATTAAAGGCATATGCTCTGCAATATCTTCCAGGAGAACTTTATTGAACAGACAGTCTTCGTATGTGTCATAACCTACGCTTCAGATGTGTAATGCTGCTAATCTTGTCAAATATTCAAACTCCAAACAAAAAACAAACCTCTCTAATTATTACTAGCAAAGATTATCTATTCTCCCATTTTCGTTATTTTAAACATAGAGTACAGTACGTTAAAGCTATTTTGACATAAATCATTTCATAAAATCCCTCCACAATACGTCAGTAAGCTCTGTTTTCCAGCTTCCAAATTTCATTCACACACTCTTAGGTATTTTTTTAATTTTAATCTTCATTTGCCTAATTCAAGACGTTTCTATAGAAAACATATTTAACATATTCGGCATAAGTATTGTAGAATGATATTCAACAAACACCATCACTCTATTCGCAGACTAGGATACTTCTTAAATTACTTCTTTCTGGCTATGCCATTGCTCAAACAATATTGGCATACCTAACTTGGATACCCCACAACCTTCCCATGTTCCAAACGTGCGTGTATATCTTATGTATGTTTTAATATGCGTACATATGAGTGTTAAATATATTGCATGATTGCATAGAAGATTTTTGTATAAGTTCTTGTTGTGCACATTATTTGCAATTCAAGTTTTAGCATCCTATTATTGCGGACTTCTTGTGAAATCAGCCAAATGAATAGGAACCAAACGTATTATCCCCAGAAAAGAAAGTCATTATTATTATTATTATTATTATTATTATTATTATTATTATTAATCAAATCAAAATATTCATTTAATTTAAGGAAAGCAGTTAATCAGTTTCTAAACAATGAATTGGACAGTCTTGTCAACTATACGTATTCAAGGCACAAATAAGCATGTACGCGATATTCGCTCCATTAGTACATTCTTCATCAAGTCAGAAATCATCTATAGGTGCATTGGTATGTATCTGATATTCACTGCACTGGAACGCATTTATCAAGCATGAAAGATTGCGCTATTATGCACACGTTTTGAAGAGTTTTCCATAATTTCAAACGATTTTTTGGAATTTTAGATTTATGTTGCTCGGTGTTTCAAAACTGTTCTATGCCCGGTCATGTACATATCAGAGTTACACGGTTTATCCAATTATGAATTACGTAATTGTTCTCAATATGAGTATTTTATTTAAAATTTTTGATTATGAAAATGCACTTCACTTGTAAATGGAAATTCCACAAAGATATGACCACAAGAAGATGTACAAGCTAAAATTCAATAACTCAGTACTATCATTAATAATCCTATATTGTTTAATAGTAAATTATACTGTACGAATGTCCAATCTTTTGATCAGTTTTGTATTAGACAGAAATACACATAAAAATATTAATAAATAATAATGATTTTCGAGATATTGAAAATAATTGTCAGAGCCATCTTGCTTGACATCAGTTTGAAAGCATTGTATGAGTTAGAATCCAATATCCATTTGGTGGGCGTATAAAAGAAATCGTAGCATTAAAGCGTGAAAATCGAGTTTGTGCAAACGTATCATATTTCATGATCATTGGAAAAAATCAATGCATAATTTGTACACAAGTTTACAGCCTTTTTGTCATTTTGTTGCGAAATTATTCGTGAATTAGAAATATAAAAAACAATTGCGAAACGAAAGCACTGTATTTAGCACTTGCATCTACAACTAGAGTACACTATGTCTTCTCTGAATTGTGTGAATGAACCTCGCTAAGTGGTCTAAACCATAGGCGGGTGGTGTTTTCCTCAGCACTGAATTCTACCTTTAAAAAAGGTGAATTCTTTTCTAACCATATTCGAGTCTTATGATCCATTATACTACTCAGGTGATAAAGGAGAAAAGAAAACAACAAAAGAATCATCGGGTCTCATGGATCAGCAGTAATTTATGAGGGAATCGAATTGTTAGTTGTACAACTTTCCTGATGTATTATAACCTGAATTATTAGCTTTACATTGACAAGTGTAAACGTTATACCTTTGCTTTTATATTCTCGTTTGAAACGTACGAAAATTCAAGCAATTTCATTTTTGAGTTTGACTTCACATGTCTGTGTCAAGAGAAAGCTTTGTGGTTTGAGTCGTCATGGTTAGGTTTGCTTTCCGTTAATTCGTAGTAAACAGTACGCATTCAAAGATATCGAAATATATTTTTGTATCGAATATTAGAAAATAAAAAGGTGATTGATAAAACCAATCAAAACAACTGCAAATTAATGACATCTATTAGTACATTGCATTAATTTTAGAAACTTAGATTTCTATAGATATAAAAAAACATTGTATAATATATTTCCTAAGACGGAGCGTGGCGATATTATATTACATTGTTGTATTACCAACAAAATCGATTGGCAAATGAATTCGGTATTCTCTTTTGCGTGGGTTATCAATTTTGTTGCCATTTTTTCTTGTTGTTGTCAAAAACAAACAAATAATCAAGGAACACGAATTCAAGCATCTAAATGATAAAGTCAAAAGGAAATTAGAACCCGTTTCCAACCAAATACAGATCCACCACTAAAATGATGATAAAAATTTCGTTTTGTAAAACTGAAAATAATAGATACACACGATGATAAACGATATTTCGGAGAGTTCATATATTAAATGTTAAACTGTATATGTCAAACCTGACAACGATCGAACGGTACAAATACAAGTATGACGCGCTATTCCACTTCGATGTCTGTATGGCTGTTGATGCATACGATATGACCGTTTGTAAATGATCCAATTCATCAACCTACAAACCTTCTGTACGTTAGGGAATTATCCTATGTGTTTGCTATGTTGTATGAACACACTTTGATGACCTTTGATCCTTGATACCTTGACAACAATGAAAATGGATGGGATCAATTGGCCAGTATTGATCTAGAGCCAGTTGAAATAAATTCCCAGGAGACACATAAGTGTCAATAGTTATGATATAAATTACGACAAGTAATGCAAATATTATTTAATAAAAGCCTGCTTCAACTTGTTTTACTACATAAAATATACTACACCGTAACCAATATCGATGTAGAGAAGAAAAAAAGGATAGGAGAAAATGGAAGAAGAAGAGGAAGAAGACAAGGATGAATGATAGCTGGAGGTAGGTGACAGCAAAACCGATTAGGAGGATATAAATGAGGTCAAAATATATTCAATTTACTTTCTAATAATGAAACTGTTATTTGGGGAGCGTATTCCATAGTCAAATGAGCCATCTCTTACTAGCATAATAGAGCAGTAAAACTTCTTGGCAAAGACGGAAAGGAATGGTTTTCCAAAGACGTTCTGAACCACAGAAAGCCAGCAGTCTCCTTTTGGAGCCTTCGTGTTGAATTAAAGCTTACCAAATGAACTATATTTGGATCATTAGCAAAAGATTCGTCATGAGCCAAATGCCTTTATTAACATTAATGCCATTTCCATGCATAAGTTCCTCACTTCTATTTAAAAATTGCTTCACTGATCATGCATCAAGGAAGAGACTTTGGTCTAACAGTAGCCAAGTCTAGCCTGACATAAAACCACTATCAAATGACTTCCCAAATGTATTTGAAACACGAGATAAAATTAGTTTGCGATCAAACCATTATTTCCACATCAAATGTTTACATTTATATTATATTTGCGTTTTTGTCCGCAATTTACAGCAATGACAGATAAGAAACGAATGGTTCATAGCTTTTTATACGTACATTTAACGTTAGTGGAGCAAGGTGGACAACTATTGTTTGCTGCGATGATAACACATTGAACAAAAAGGAGGACACGATTTTGTTACGGAACGATAAACAAGTAAATGTGTTACCATATTTATTCACATTTTATTTCAGTTTGAACCAGAAAGATTTTAAATATCATTTTGTGAATTTATTTGTTTTAACTCTGGTTATGGTCTTATCAATACCGTTGTGAGATGCGTCGGATAACTTGGGGAAATGGAATATCTAGTTAATTCTTGTTCCCAATTACTTTCTAGAGATTTTGTCTGGATGATTTATGTGTCATTATTGAAAGTTAAGACATTTATTTTTCGACAGCTGTCACTGCTCAAAGTTTGTATCAATTTGGTAAAATATATTTTCATCATTAGAGGAAGAGATTATGCCATTAAGGATGATATAAAACTAATTACCTTTCGAAATGAAAATATAGTCATGGTTTGTAAGCGTGCTATTTTATTTTGTCACAAACGTTTTACTCGTTACCTGAATAGTTTTTAGTGGTACATATGTGTTTGTTTATACATGGTATAGGGCATGCATGAATGCGTTTCTCTCCATTGGAGTCTTCATCTATTTATGAAAAATATAGAGATACATCAGATACAACTACCGGAAACAGGCTCATGCGATTTGTGTGAGCATATGGATCCATCTCATGTTTGTAGTTTGCAACTGGGGAAAAAAGTGTTTATCGTCATTATTCACGCGTTCTCAGATATGCATGGCTTTGCAAAGCTGTGACAATAGCTTTGGTCCATTTATAGTAAAACCCTATGTCAACGGCAATCGACCAAGGTGTAAAATTTAATAAACGGCTAAAGCAGAAAGTAAAAGCAATGTACTGTATTTAAAAGGCTGTATAAAAATATCGTCATTCACGTGAACTATCTGTATTCCTTATATATGTGACCCTTAGAGACAACTACAGGTTTGTGCACCAGAAGTATATGCATTCAGGAAACTCTAGTAATTCAAAAAATCGACCATAGAAAAGTGTGCATTCTAGATCACTGAATATATATATATATATATATATATATATATATATATATATATATATATATATATATATATATCCGATGGCCTACTTGTTAGAGATTGCGCTTCGGTTCGAACATCGGCCGAGTCGTACCAAAGACTTATAAAAATAGTACTAATAGCTGCCTCGAATGTCGCTCAGCATTACCAGGTTAGTGCTAGGACTGGTCAGCCTGGTGTCAGGATATACATTATTTACAGTTACATACTGGGTGGGATATGATGCTACATGTCTGTGGCACGATGTCACATTGCTAGACTTCACTATAAACTCCCACACAGCAGACATCGTAGCGATGTGACTGTTAAAGCTACGTTAAAAGTCGAAATCATACTCAAACACACTGGTTCATTGTGGAACTATGATAGTCTAAAGATAACGCAGAACAATAAACACATCTTGTTTGTGAATGACATTTATCATTCAAACAAAGTGTCTATTTGCTTTTATGTTTGATGCTTTCTAGTCTTTATTTACTACCAACGACTAATATCTGGGTTACGATATGACTTACCCACGGCATCACTGACTTTCAGAAAGCACATAGGTTTATTTAATATTTTAGTAACTAAAAACTCATTTGTCATTTTAATTTATTTGCTAGATACGGGGTAGGATTTATAAATATCTTTTAGGGAGGAATGCATCAAACGTATATTATGGTTCGATGCATTTTTAACATTTCCAATGGAATAATTTTAACGATTAAATATAAAGGAAACGTACTCCAGGAAATGCTCCGGTTCTTTCGCATTCATTGTTTGGGGCACGTGCAAAGACTATGTCCACTTCCCCACCACTATTTTACCCACCCCTGAGAGAGCATTAAAAGTTTGCAAAAACCTAAACATTCTTATTCGTTTTTATCTGCATGTGTCTAGGTGTAACCTGGCGAGAAAAATGTGCTACTTAAATTAGCTCCAGCGATTAATCATTTACTATGAGAGATCAAGAGGAATACTTACGGGATCAATACGTAGACGATCCCGTCTGAATTACTTAACGTCTGTAGTTTCTTAATACTGCACAAAAAAGAAAAGGGGACGGAGTCTGGTGGAACATGCCCCTCCTTTCTAAAAATGAGCATGAAAAAAAAAGAAAGTTTCCTACAGCAAGACTTCTTTGCAGTTAGGTAGTTAAAAGAATAACATTGACACGCTTAAGATGCAAAAACGTTCTGGCTCATACGCCCATCGGACCCAATGGGAAGGGGGAGGTCGTCAGACAGAATTCCCGCCTGCTAGTTTAGACTTACCCACCCCAAATAAAGTAACGTACTAAACATTATTTATGGATCCATTGTTCACACACACACACACACACACACACACACACACACACACAGATATATATATATATATATATATATATATATATATATATATATATATATATATATATATATATATATATATATATAAGAGAAGTTATGGATTTTTATTTAAATAAATTGTGCTCATATTTCGTGTTATAATCGCCATGAAATCGCTCAATAAACACGTCATAAAGTAGAAAATTCATATAGGACCACCACAATTATGCAATTATATCAATGTAAGCTCGATGTTTGTCTTTACTAATAAGAAATATTTTAACACCAAAGTCTAGCCACTGTCTGGGTTTTAATTCAATATTTAATCTTACACAGAAACCTTTTCTAGCGCTCAGGACTGTTACTTAAAAAACACATCTGTACCGGAAAGGAAACGAAATTTGTTAAAACCTTGAACATAAATCTATTTACGTTTCCCGAATCCGACCCATACTGGAATCATAATTATAGGTTAAAGCAATCCGATGATTCAAATGGAAATGAATAAACTGAAGTGAATTTGGCAGAATAATTATAATTTCAGTATCATTCCAAACGTAATGGCATTAAAGCGTTTAAAGAATTCAAACCGGTACCTTGTCGACACATATTTATAAACTAATAGATCAGTAAGTTCTTAAGATTTCATAAAACTTTCAGTAATTGAAATTATGTATTTCTCTTTTTAAATACATCAAGGAAAAGATACGTTGCTGGGCAATTTTATCTCTATGGCAACTGTAACAGCATTAGTACTCTAAACAACAATAACCATTTCTGAGGCTAATTTATGGCAGGTTGTAAATCTTTAATGATTTCCCAAAGGGTCGTATATAATTTTATTAATTTATCGTTTGAACAAACGAATGTTTCTTTTGTGACAGAAATTTCTCAAATTGAGAATAAGTTCATCTTGTGGTGCGAGAAACGTGATATTTTAACGAGTGGCTAAGCCACGACTTAAATATATCGTTTCTGGTTCAACAAAATGGAATAGATCCCGTATTTTATGCTTTTACACCCACACAAGCAACATAATGAAAAAAGTTCGAAAATTATTTAGCCAAACTTTTTTATATTTCAGTGCTATGTATGTATTAAAAGTAAGTAGTACCCAATATTTTTCAGAGACAGAGGTCGCAGTAATCTCATCGTACGTCTCGTCTCTTAGAGTGAACGAGGGATGCAGTCAATGACATCACTGCACGTCTCCTCGCTGAGAATGCAAAAATATCAGTCAATAATATCGTCGCATGTTTCGTCTCTTAGAATGTATAAGAAGGATACGGTCAATAACATCAGTGTACGCCTCATATCACCGTGTTCATGGGGATACAATGCACGGAGATAACAAATGTCGCACTGGAAACGTTAATTGATTTTCGACTAGCAAACATATTTAACAGGATAGCTGAGTTATTGCTTTATCCTAGGCAGAGAAAATGATAATGTGTGTACTCGCAGGTTCAATTAGCTTAATAAGGAAAATTGGCTTTGGGGTACAACTAGGCCATAGAGTAATAGCTTAGGAGTACAACTAGACCATAGAGTAATAGCTTAGGAGTACAACTAGGCCATATGGTAACCTACGTGATCACTGAACGAAGAACTATATGTTGGTCTGACAATAACACTTTAATTTGGAATCTACCACGGGGAAATAAAATGTATGTTTTTAATAATATTGGGTAGTAATCATTATTCTTTGTTTCGTGAACGACCTGAGTCAAACGTTATGAAACCAGACATTGCCCATTTCCTTAAAGACCTGAGTCAAACGTTATGAAACCAGACATTGCCCATTTCCTTAAAGACCTGAGTCAAACGTTATGAAACCAGACATTGCCCATTTCCTTAATGACCTGAGTCAAACGTTATGAAACCAGACATTGCCCAGTTCCTTAATGACCTGAGTCAAACGTTATAGAACCAGACATTGTACATTTCCTTAATGACCTGAGTCAAACGCTAAAGAACCAGAAGTTGCAGATTTCTTTAATGACTTTACAATCTTGTCTTTAACGATTGGGAATACGAGCTTTACCTATTTGCCTCTTATTGTCATGTTTATCGCAGGTCGCAATAAAATGAATTTCTTCACAAATGTCTTCATAAATAATTTTAAAAAAATTAAACCATCCAGAGTACTCACTATAAGGTTTTTCATTATTACGCGGTTCTTGTTATAATGTGAGACTGGTCAGGGATACCATTTCATTAAGCGGTAGTAAATTAAGATGTATCTGGAACTTCATTAAAATGCGGTTTCGCTATAAGGCTGTATGAACAGTGTTGTTACTGAGGAAGCAATGTATATCTCAACATTTGAATTGAAATAAAATGTAATGATGCGGAATTTTCGGAAAGAAAACCTATCGATGGAGTTAATATTGTGTGAACACTTATCATATAGAAGCGCGATTGGAACCGCTTAGTGATTAGTACACCAGATCAGCCAGCAAAACCTTGCGATTTCAAATCCTGCTCAGACTCGATTGTGTCGGCCAGGGCGGTGTCTCTCGGAAAGACACCATGCTCCAAATGTCTCGAGACGATGCATCCTTTCGTGTGCTGATGTGACGTTACAGAACAAACCAAATTAAATAATCAAACATTAATTTGAGGGCATATACCTGGCATGTAATGCATAGGATGATTGAGATATAAAGATAAATTGAATAAGTTAAGATAAATGCCTGAAATATGTAAGTTGGTCCATTGTTAACAGACCTTTTACCTAAATTGACAATAAGTTTGTGACCAGGCAAATATTCTTATGAACTAGTCAGTAATTGCTCTGCGAGTTGTATCACTTTCCATAAATACTTCTTTACTATTGTATTGTTTTATTGACTTTGATACATAACACGTGTCTAATGTTCATAATTTATCCAGGATCTAATTGAAATTAGCCCCCAGGGAACACGACACGCTATATATTAATTATGTTATTAACTATTTTAAATGATGAAGGTCCTCGATAATTACATGCAAAACGAAAGAACATAAAATAGGCAGGGAGCCTAAACCCTGTTATGAAGAGAAGAAACAAAGACTGATGAACACAAAGATGACGACGATTGATAATGATTATGGTCATGATGGAAACGGTAGCGGTGACGACAACTACAATGATGACAATAGTGCATAAAAAGAAAAGAAAGAGGAGAGGAAAGTGTGGTCCAATGAACTGAGTAGTAATGCATATATTAATCAATTGTTGTGATTTATATTGTCTGCAAGAAAGATATGTAATCCTTTTAGAACAATGAGTTTTTATCAGATGTACTCAACCTTTATTTGACAAAGCCAGAAACGTTGTTTAAATATAAAGTTTGGGGGAGAAAACGTAACACAGCATATAATCGCCTGATTTTTTTATTTCTTATGAAGTGTATCTAAGTTAAACACGTTACTACGGTAAACGTATAGTATACAGAGATTCCTTAAAAACAGACTCAGAGTATTGTGAGAACACAATACTTCAAAGAAATACAATGTGTATGTGATATTATACAATGTTTATACGTTTATGCGATCTTATACCTTTTTACGCGTTTATGCGATATTATACAATGTTTATGCGATATTATACAATGTTTATGGATTTATGCAATACTATACGAGGTTTATGCAATACTATACGAGGTGTATGTGATACTATGCAAGGTTTATACACTAATATACTGGTTTATGCGATACTATACAATGTGTATGTGATTTTAAGCAATGTTTATACGATACTATACGAGGTTTATACAATAATATAGAAGGTTTATCCTATGCCATACAACGCGTATCTGATATTAAACAATTTTTATAAGATATTATACCAGTTTTATGCAATAGTATACAAGGTTTATACGATAGTATACAATGTATATGCTATATTATACAAGATAATGTGATATTGTACAATGTTTATGTGATATTGTACAAGGTTTATGCCATACAATACAATGTTTATGCGATATTATACAAGGTTTATGCGATATTGTGCAAGCAAGCTAATATTGTTAGAGTTGTTATTGCACAGGGTTTTAATTTTTTATTACTTTTTGGAAGGACGGGGAAAGACGTGAACAACGCAAAGAAGCTACAAAACAAACAAGCAAAAGGAACATGTAATGACCAGTCTGTCTTTTTTAAATGCACATGCGCCATGGTTCATAACATATCGCTTTGCCATGTATATATTCATTCATAGTGTACTATGTTTCATGTTATAATTTTACTATTATTGTTGCTGATATGGTAAATACGAGCAAGATAATGGCGTATGAGAACATTAACAAACGTTACTCGCAAAATGCTGAAGGAGACATTAAACGTTCGTAAGGCTTGATTTCCACGTTGGCCCAGCCTGAGAGGCGAATTCATACGGATAGAGGGAGTCAGAATTGTGTATCCTTTTCTAAGCTAACACTGAGTAGTCATGAGGCAACTTAAGCTGAAAATGACGATCTTTAAAAAATATAACGGTGAGTATTGAATCAACAAAAGAACTATCTTTAAAGAATATATCAGCAGATAAAGAGTCCACAAAAGGACTATCTTTACATGATAGAAAGGTGAGTAACGAGTCCACAAAAGAACTATCTTTAAAAATTATATCATCAAGTAAAGAGTCGACAAAAGGACTATCTTTAAATAATAGAACGGTGACTAGAGTCCACAAAGTAACTATCTTTAAATAATAGAAAGGTGAGTAACGAGTCCACAAAATGACTATCTTTAAATAATAGAACGGTGACTAAAGAGCACATAAAAGGACGATCTTTCAATAATAGAACGGCAAGTAAAGAGTCCACAAAAAAAATGATCTTAACATATAATAAAGGTGAGTAAAGAGTCCGCTAAAGACTATCTTTAAATAATAAAATGATTAGTAAAGAGTCCACAAAAGGACTACCTTTAAATAATACAATGCTGAGTAAAGAGTCCACAGAATGACAATCTTCAAATAATAGAACAGCATGTAAACCATCCACGAAAGGACGACCTTTATATAATATAGCGGCGAAAAACAAACTCCATGCAACTTCAATTTACTATCTATATGAACATTCTAGAACCCGGATAAGGCCAAATATTGCACACATACACGTATTTCTTAGTAGCTTGTTCCTATAATGTATATACAGATTGGAAGCTTGTCCGAATAATGTATATACAGATTAGACACTTGTTCTTATAATGTATATACAGATTAGAAGCTTGTCCCTATAATGTATATACAGATTAGAAGCTTGTTCCTATAATGTATATACAGATACCAAGCTTGTTCCTATAATGTATATACAGATTAGACGCTTATCCCTAAAATGTATATACAGATAAGATGCTTGTTCCAAAAATGTATATACAGATACGAAGCTTGTTCTTATAATGTATATACAGATTAGAAGCATGTCCCTATACTTTATATACAAATTAGAAGCGTGTTCCTATAATGGACATACAGATTAGAAGCATGTTCCTATAATGAATATATAGATACAAAGCTTGTTTCTATAATGTATATACAGATACGAAGCTTGTTCCTATAATGTATATATAGATTAGAAGCTTGTCTGAATAATGTATATACAGATTAGAAGCTTGTTCCTATAATGTATATACAGATTAGAAGCTTGTCTGAATAATGTATATACAGATTAGACGCTTGTCTGAATAATGTATATACAGATTAGAAGCTTGTTCCTATAATGTACATATAGATAAGAAGCTTGTTCCTTTAATGTATATACAGATTAGAAGCTTGTTCCTATAATGTATATACAGCCTGGAAGCTTGTTCTTATAATGTGTATTCAGATCAGAAGCTTGTTCGTATAAGCATATCGGGGGGATTTGCCTAAGCAGTTGCAAACTGTAAAGTCCTAACAGTTTAGACTCTAAACTGTGGACTTTTTCGGTACTTATTAAATGACGAATCGCTCACCAAATCTATATTCCAGTAATAAAATGTATTTACGTTTATGTTTTCCTTGATCTCATTTCATAGAAGTCTCCATGACTGATCCAGTCAAAACTTGTCAGAATTACCTGATTAGCATGCATCATGCAATTTCTTTGAAATTTGGACAATGCCTGTGGCTTATGTACCGTTAATAGAAATTCAATTGCGGTAAAATACAGGGGGATTAAACATCCCACATTGAATTATTATGCAATAATGGATACCAATTACCTAAATGTAAAGTATTGATTGTATATGTTTATATCATGTGGACGTGTTTGCGCGTGTTTGTATAAATACATCAAGGTTTGTTCCCATTAATCACAGTCTTCTCGATACTGCAATGCACAGTATGTGCTTTGATGAGTGGGTGATTTTAAGATGCATGCCTAAAACATTGTCTATACGTGCCTATAAGTTAAATCCAAATAGAAGCAATGTTGCCCATGATATCCCGTCGCATAATGTGCTGGAAGATCAGGGCACATGTGATTTGTTCGCCGCATTAATTCTAAAAACGCTCCAAATGATATAGACAAGGTAATGCATTTTTAGACAGCAGATGTGAAGCTATAAGCTACAGTTTGCTGTTTGAATCGATTATTGCGAGTATAATGACTACCAGGCCTCCGTTTCGTAAACATGCATTTTGTCCGAGTTTCTTTTCCGCATGTAATACATTTGTCTTTAAAATTATTTTCTTTACGGAAATTTAGATTAATGTCAGTTAATATATCCAAAAATCGAGACCCATATAGACGTTAACTAAGTCCCATTTAAGATGAACAGCCCTTGTAATCTTCAAAATTGCCCATACGTTGTAAGTGGCTTTGTTGATATTAAAAAGAACCCTTTGTGACGGATCGAATAAAGACCAATGGAATATTTGTTATCTAAAGGAATCGTCTTCCGCAATGTTTTACAATAACAGATATTTACTTAGTCATTTATCTTATCAGTGTAACTGCCTTTATTTCGTTCTAAAATAAATTGTGGCATTGAAGTTTCTGTCTTATAATATTCGTCTAGGTTTTAATGGAAGTTAGTGCAGTCATTCTCTGCGTGTCTGTCTGTCTGTTTTTCTGTGCCATTATAGTTCAAAGGTCGTTGTCATGATAAGACTAATACGAAATGAAAGATTTCTGCATAGTAGATTTAGTGCAAGACTCTTGCCAAGGCCAATGACACCCATTGGTCTATACTCATCCATGCCATGTTCATGCTTACATGAAAGAATATTGCACATGTAGAGAGCGTGTAATGTTCCAATCCTGATAATCTTGTTTTCAGTATTAATACTAAAATCTGAAACTTTATAATATTGCTTAAATGATATCCGGTACTGACTTCATGGACTTTTCAGAGCCATCATGAGCGAGTGCAGTGTCATCTGTTAACTTTCTCACATTTCTTTTATTAGAGTGATCAAGCAATGTGAGATCTTATGGACAGAAAAAAGAGACAAAATTCACATATATTTTCCTTTTGAGGAATAATTAGGACAGTTCCCGTCAAACATCAGTTTGACAGAAGAATGAGAACAATTCATATGTGATATCATTTTGAGGTTTAAATGAAACGTATTTAGCAGTCTTCTGTTTTCCAGCTGACGGTCAATGGTAGTCGTGACAGTACCTCATCATTCGCTGGCATGAGATCATATTTCAAAATTCCGATTTTTTGTTGAAAATCACAAATTTGGTTTTCATTGAATGTAAATTAAAGAATTGTTTGTTTTTTTGTAGTAACTGACGCTTATTTTAAACTTATCGGAAATTAAATTAAGTAAATTAATCTTGTCATCTGTGATCGACATCCACCAAAAACAAGGCAAATGTAATATTTTTATATGGAATTTCTCATAACAATCCAATATATATTACAGTAACTAAAAATATGTGATATTCACGTTTGTAATATTATTCGTAAGTTTAAACTGAAACACATATGTTTTATTATTTTACTCTAGATCAGAAAATAATTACTTCTGAACCCATGTGGAAACACAAGCTACTTTTTTCTCGCAAATATTGAATCGTTTTCTCCTTTTTAGAATATAGTTAATAAAGCTGTAAATAAAAGCATGAACAAATTTTGAATATATCTTATTCACGTTGTTTGTTTTGCATATGTCAAATTGTATAGTAACTTCACTACTGGTTTGTGTTGGTTTTAATGACATTATAACCACATTATTGCATATATATCTTAATTAAATCGGAGCTAAGTGCCTTACCCAAGGGCAAATCGAGGCAACCGACCCGACATTTATCTAGTTTGATTTCGCAACTTAACATAATGGGTGATCCACACCATTTTATAATAGGACATCGACCTTTCAGTTGGAAGCTCATTTTACGGGTGTTTCAATGTCTGTGAATAAATTGTTCGGAAATCCGATGTAACACGCGCGAGACTAGGCTTGGATGATTAACTTACATTATATATTATGTGAATTGTACCGTGGTCCAATTCATAATACTTGCATATATATATATATATATATATATATATATATATATATATATATATATATATATATATATATATATATATTATAATAATTGGTATTATAACTTAATTACCTGGAATCCATATATTTATGCGCACCTTTTTGAATCTTGTGTCCCAGTGAATGATAATAATAATAATAATAATAATAATAATGTTTATTTGTAATACAGACCACTGGTCCATGATACATACGGTATATAAAGATGGCATAGGGCATAATATATATTAATATATATATATATATATATATATATATATATATATATATATATATATATATATATATATATATATATATATATATATATATATATATATACATACATATATATATATATATATACATACATATATATATATATATATATATATATATATATATATATATATATATATATATATATATATATATATATATATATATATATATATATATATATATATATATATATATATCATGCGGTATATAAAGATGGCATAGGGCATAACGAAATAGCATCGTATCTGTTGGAGGTGGTAAACATCATTATTACATTTTTCGAGATGGTGAGATACAAGTATATATTACATAGTAAACACACAAACGAATTTAAGGGAAACCATTAAACCTACACGGAGCAAGTTTTGAGATATTGATCTAGAGTCTTATGTAGCAGAAGTCGTTGATAACACGGTTGTCTCGAGTCGTTATGGCTTTCATAGTAACCATTGATAAATTAGTCATTTTGCTAGTATCATTTTGTACAAGAACTAAATTTTTCTAAAGTTGGAGTTTTATATACAAAGGTGAGTAAATATTGTCTTCGTATTTCTCCATATATATGACAAGCAGTAATGAAATGGAATTCATTTTCGATGTTAACGTTACAAATTTCAAACGTTCGTTACTCATAGCAAATACTTTCATATCTTTCCGTGTTACCTCTTATTGGCAAGTTCCACATTTAAGGACTGTGATTACATAACAAAATTCGCTATCACCCAACAATCTTAGAGATCTTTGACAAGTGAATTCTACTAAAATAATAATAATAATAATAATAATAATAATAATAATAATAATAATAATAATTTATTATTATTACTATTATTATTATTAGTAGTAGTAATAGTAGTAGTAGTAGTAATATTAGTAGTAATAGTAGTAGTAGTTGTGCTATAAAATGTTGAAAGGTTAGTCTCTTCAACTCTAATGTGTGTTTTCATTTTAATATATTTTCATTTCAGGTTTTTAACTAATTCATTAGAAAGAAGATACAGAATTAAAAAATGAATATTTGAGATATGCAATTTCTTTCAGATGACCTACGCAATTAAGAGGAAAGTAGCAGAGATTCCATTTTAGATGATAATTTTTTCTTGTAGCCGAAATCAAAGCGTTTCTCTGCAAAAATGTAATCTATAAACGTCTTTAATATTCTTCGAGCTATTACGTGCTAAAAAAATTGTGAAATTAAATTAAATTATGGGAATTTTTAAAGCAAAACGGCAATTCAGTAAAATGATTGTCACATTATTTTATGGGTAGCTGCATACCTGGTGATTAAGAATTTTACACATCGATGATTAGTGACATTACATTTAGGATTCAAGCAACCATTACATTAATGTCAATTCCATGCCAAATACAAATTGGATCAAATGACGTAATATATAGGAATACAAAGTGTACGGCATCTGTATGGTTGTTCTGTTGAGAAATATTTTATTATTAACAGCATAAACAAACGAAAAAGTTATTTTGTGCACGTTTGCTTAAGGTTTCGTTCCGAGCAATTTCTCATGTAGTGAAGGATATAATTGGGAATGCAGATTAAAGTGCTTTTCATTTACTTGTGGTTTATATTATGTATTTGTTGGTTAATCTGCAGTTAGATACGGATCGTCAAGCATTATTTATGTGTCACATATACTGGTTAAATCGTATTTTGTGTTTCCTTTGTTTTCTATGACGTCCGAACTCTACTTTTAAATTTACTGGATCGAACTATTATAAATTATAATTCTTTCGGAATTTCATTCCCAATGCTATGTAAAAATATTTTAAAAGGCTAAAAAGAAAGACCATGCAATAAATACAAAATCGCATGCGTGTTTTATTCCAAGACGGCGGAAAGAACCCTTTTCGGCCTTAGACTTCTACAGTTCGGAGTCATAGTTATCGGAAACTGTAATCTGGTGTCTCAAATTTTGTGTTCGAAACTACCTATCCATCATATTATGAACAAAAACTTCTATTTTTGTAAAACTCGTACAGCGTTACACAGGGCAGTTTATTTTTAATTATTGAGATTTAAAAATGCTAATTCATATTCACTTACTGCTGTATGCACAAAGCCCATTTCACCACATGTTATGTGGCCTTAGATGTAACCACGACAAGAGTAAATATAACCCAAAATATTCTCTTTATGGTCACAATACAGATGAGACTTGACAATAATGTGCCCACTTTGCGAAAGTAACCCTCAGCTATCGAGGTGTTAGAGACAGTCCCTCAAACTCTGGGGTTTGTGTAACCCGGATATTGCTGTCAGCGGTGGTGTTGGTTCGAAGAAAGGTATTGGTTTACTCAGTGGGAGAGGCCAAAGGTTCTCGACCAACGAGTTTGTGGGCTAAGGAGGTTTTTAGGGGATCCTTCGGCATGCTGAATGGAGTAGGCGACGCAATGCCGTTCCTTCATCATTTTACGGGAACAATGGACTGGGAAATAATGTGTACTCATCGACTGTATGCCACGATATAAATACCGTTGTATCCACCATTTATTACCCTCAAATTCAATGCCACTATAAATATAAATATCGATCACGCATCCACACTACTTGTTGTTAAAACATCCATTATTCATATTCTTTCATTACTGAAATACATCGATCATACCTGGTGATCGACCCATATATTGATCATATTTCTTGTTAAATCAGTACAATGATCATGTCCGCTGAGAAACCATTCATCCGTCATGTTTGTTGATAATTCCATAATCTGATCATATTTGTTGAGAGATCCATGTATCAGGCATGTTTTTGCAATTCCATATTTTGATCGTAACCATTTAGGAATATTATCATCGTTTTATAACCGTTGTTGAATTTTGTTCGCCATAAGTAAGGTATCAGATCCATTAGTCATTCGTTTGCATTATAAATAAACATTTCATTCACTTGAATGTGTACATTGTTTTCGCTAGATTCAGCCACACCCAGTATCATCCTGTTACAGCTAGGGCCTTCGAACTTAAAAGTACCTGACAAACAATCCTCATGTGCCACTGCCTTTTTCAATCAAGTATAACGTAAACACAATACAGGTAAGATCGGCTTTTGTTCGGTACTAGGTGTTTATCAACAGCAAGCTAGGGACTGGCAAAGTGTGATGTATATTCAGGGAGATTTATTACCGGTCAAAAATCATTTTCGTGCTTTGCCAATTCTTAATTTCCTTAGGGATTATTTTTGTAATAATGATACATTTTTACATTTCCTAGCTATACCGAAAACAAATCGGCTCCTCCAAATGCTGCATAGTTGTCAAAAACATATATTTAAGCAAATTCACGCTATAACACTTTTCAGTAAGTTTAATGAAAGTTTGGCTGCTTTTTGCTGGCAAAAGATAAGGACCGTGAGTTGGATTTGCCTACTTCCGCTCTACATTAAACCCTTCATATACAATAAATTCAGTAATAGATCAGGTAAGTAAAATGTAAGGACAAAATCTATAAACGATAAAATGTAATTTGTAAAAAATAAATTTGTGTGTGTAAATCTTGATATACTGTGTGATATTGTACACAATAAAAAACAATACTCCCTCATATATTGGATATTAGTTTATATAAAAGATTTATAGTCTTGATATCATTAAATGAATAGAGGATATCAAATGGTTAGGGATTTAATAACGAATTGATTAAACGAATTAAATAAAGTCCAGCTGGACATTATTCAACGAGTTTCATAAATTCAATATTAAACCATTACCCATTTGAGATTATTTGTATCACATAGTGTTTATTTCAGTTGCAATTATTTAGACAGAAAGAAGACTGAATAATTTCGTTCATTCTCACAAACGGTGTAGGTTCCATTTCTTGTTCGTAAAAAATAGTCTCAAACAAAGCTTAATTAGTAAAAGTAAATTATACATTTGTACAAACTAAAAATCAAAGAACAAGCGTCCGTAAACAGAACTTTTTATAAAGACAAAGTCATTATTCAACACTGACTGTCCAGTGCGTGGGCTGTCACATTGTTTGATACGGTACCCACTACTGGTTAGAGTCCGTTTTCACCCTATATATCACTTTTACAACTAAGCATTACCTTGTTGCATTGTTTACGTAAAAATGAGATTTCTGAATACACATTTACCTATATTTACAGTAATGTATTTGTAACCTGATATTTGCAATAATTGCTGTAGAACAGTAGACTGTGTAGAAGACGTAAACAAATTTATTTTTGAATCGGAATTACATCACATTTACCGCGTAAATATGATATGCTCGGATAACGTTCAGTCATTTGTAAGACTGGTTTATGTTTACATCCTTCTGTGAACAGAGGTGAGTTTATTTACTTCTGTAAGTTAGCATTTAAACCACGCTTATATATAGGGTGGATTCTCTATCACATATATGCCTCCCTGCCTCCTTGCACCCCACCCCACATCCCCTTTACCAAATGAGCAATACCCTTAGTTGTTCTTCTTGTTGTTGGTCTTATCTTGGGGTCGTACCCCATTTTTCGTATGATGATAATGTTATTCATGACATAACAAACCCCTGTGGGGGTACATTAGCGATACTTAATCAGACGAGACCATTTCTCCATAATTCCCATTTGTGAGTGCAGTTAAAAACAAAATGGCCTCCAAAATGTTCATTGAAAACACAAAGTTCCAGAAAGCGGGGTTAGTAAAGTTTTCCCACGGTCGCAGCCAATGAGTAAAGATGATACAGCACAATATCTTCATACGCTTATGTGAACCAATCAGATAAAGTGATATGTAACACGTTGTGTTATCTATAATATGAAAATCAACATACTCTAGGAAAACTGTACCAACTATGTAATAACATAATCAAAGAACTA
The DNA here is from genome assembly GCA_028554795.2 of Sinohyriopsis cumingii. Classification (NCBI taxonomy): domain Eukaryota; kingdom Metazoa; phylum Mollusca; class Bivalvia; order Unionida; family Unionidae; genus Sinohyriopsis; species Sinohyriopsis cumingii. The sequence goes on along the minus strand of CM068839.1, from coordinate 17,047,893 downwards.
GTTTGCTAAAAGCAAATTCCAGTCAGTCGTTGGAGTTACTACTTGGTCTAATCCAACTTCCACACACTTATCGGATGTTTTATTAAGTCTGATTGCGACATATTTAATAATTTCAACATAGAAGATCGATGTCTTGTTCCGTTATGCTGTATCACTCGGAATATCCCCCCCCCCGCCTTTACATTCAAGTCAAGGTCGAAACCTTGGATGTTGTCATTGTTGTTGGTTTTCAGTATTATGACAAACCTCAGCTCAACAGACGATCTATAGCTGGTGGAAGAAGAACCCGGGAAAAACCCCTGTAAGAACCACCAGACCAGCCATTGGAAGGTACTGGCAATCATTCATACATATCCACACTGGCCGAGCCTTATACTCGAACCAGCACAGAGTTGAGATGACAGTGATCGGAGAGTGTGAGCGTTTTCACCAAGTGGCCATCCGAGACCCAAACCTCGGATGTAATTCGTCAGCATTGAGAACTATTTTCTGAGAGCAGCAGGGAAGTTCTACAGACCAGACGTTCCAGACCAAATAAAGCTTCCTACGAGAACTTTCTCCGTAGAAGCCTCAGATTTCAAAAATAAGCCTTCCTACGAAAATTAATTTGCGTAAATTCGTTCCCGATTGCAATTTTTTGTGAGCAAAATCGATGATTCTGGACAAAGATTTTAGGGGGGGGGGGAATTTATTCTGGTGTCGACGAAGTTTGCAAAGATTTGGCTGCTGATCCTAATTTTACCTCACATTAAAACAATATAGTTGAAATAATATGAGTCGGAAAGCTAGTAGAGTTGGAGAGCCTCATTCTGCCAGATTAGCGCGAGAAGAATTAGCGGCAGTAAGGAAACTTATCCCGGCAAAACAATTATTTAAGAAAAAAGTTCGTAATTACGAAGACTCGCAATATGGAATTACTGAGATATCGTCAAAGTTGTTGAGTCCAGTCACTGGAGCAATCGAACAAGTCGCATACGGCGACGAAAAGAAAGATAAGGAACTTAGGAAGCGCGGGCTTATTCCCATGACGAGAGACATCGAGGAACACACTAGAGCGGTTCCGGGTCAGCTTGAGCAAATTCATCAAGAACAAACACAAACACGTCAAGAAAAAACACAAGCACGAGTGCGAGCACAAGCACAAAAGCTACAGGGGCAAATACAGCAGGCGCGAACAAAAGCACAAATACAAGCACAAACACAAGCGCTGCGAGAACAATTGCAGCAAAAACAAGCACAATTACCTCAAGAACAACCAGAGCAAGAAGAAGAGGAAGAAGAAGAAGAGGAAAGCGGTAGAGAGCCTCGTGAAGAAATAAAAGATAAATTTACTGATGATGGTTGGACAACAATGGAAAAGCAATTTAAATTATTTGGTAATAATATTGATGAATTTGGCGCATTTGCTGAGGATTCTTTTAATGCTAGATCGAAGTTTTTAACGAAGGATGGATTAGATAAAATTAAAACGCGAGAATCTTGGATCAGAAATTTATACCGAGCTAAATTTAATTTATCCAGGATACCTAAGGGCGACGCGATTTTTAATGAATTTCGTAAATCGGCACGGGATAGATTCACGTATAATATGAGTCAACCTAAGAGGGTGGAAGAAAAACCTGAATCTTCGAAACCAAAGAAAATATCCCAAATAAAATCCTCTGATACATCTCAGATACTTCCTCCAACAGATAAGGGAACCAATATCTCAGGAACTTTTCCGCGCACACATTTCGACGAAGATTCCTCCGATTTTTTCAGCAAAGGCGAGGATATTTTAATCGATATTGCCAGATTTGGCTTCGATGAAAGAGGTAAATATTTGAAGTCGGGACGCGTTAATAAATTTACTAAAGAAAGTTGGGCTCCCGCGGTATATTTTGCTTCAAAGAAAAAATCCATCAATCTTGATGACCCGGGTTACCAAGATTTTATCAAAAAAATAATACAAAAAAATGAAGAAAAAGAAGAGGAAGAGGGGGACGTGTTATCGGAGTGGTTTAGCGATCCATCAACACCAGAACCAAAGACAGGAAGCGGATATACCATTTGCCCTGACAGTGTTGTCAACGACGTATCTCGCCTCGAGGTATTAATCGGAGGAAAACGAGCTGGAAATAACTCTCGCGAAGTAATCAACGAAGCCTCGGATATTTGTCAGCGATTATTCCGCGGCGGTGTCATTAATTCTCACATTTACAAGGAACTTGTCGATGAGCTCATCGATTAAAACAACACAATTGAAATAACATGATTGTTCACAAACATCAGCGCAGACCCAAACAGGTCCGCGTAGTAAACTCTCGATTGCCCGTATACAGATATATCCACGGCAATGGATTCGGCGATATCATTGGAAGTCTCTTTACGCGAATAATACCTAAAATTGGACCCATGATCAAACAGCTCGGGTTAAAAGCAATAGGAAAGATCGGCGAGACTGCCGTTTCTGGTATCGGTAATTTGGCCAGTAAAGGCTTCAATGTTGTCAAAAGTAAAATATTAAATTTAGTGCGCAAAAAACAACCCGTCAAATTACCTATCACCAGAGAAATGCCACCCGAAGTCAGTAAAGCCATAAACGACGCGGCAAATAAAAAAATAAACGATCTAGCGCAGGAAGTTGCTAAGACAAATCTAGCGCAGGAAGTTGCTAAGATAAATCTCGCAAATGAAGTTGCTAACACAAATCTAGCAAAGGAAGTTGCTAAGACAAATCTAGCAAATAAAGTTGCTAAGACAAATCTAGCAAATAAAGTTGCTAACACAAATCTAGCAAATACAAGCTTCATTTCAGGTAGCGGTCTTCGTTTTAGATGATATTCTTAATAATAAATGTTCGCACAAGTGTCAAATGAAGTGTTTGACATGGACGAGCCTGTAGGCAGGGATACATCCGTGCGGGATTTCCAGTATTTCTCGTACGATGCAGTTGACCCAAATACAAATAATCGCTTGGAAATTCAAGTCCACGATACAACAAGATATTTTCTTCCATCTGAGGCATATATCGAGGTTGTTGGGAGAATTATTAGGACAAACGATACCAACTTTGGCGATAATTTCAAAGTCGGATTCGTTAACAACGGCATCATGGCTTTATTCAAGAGCGCCACTTACATGATCGACGGAAGAGAAATCGAATCAATTACGGACAACGTTGATATAGCAACGACGATTATAGGCCTAGCGAGATACTCGGATGATTTTACCAGGTCAGCCGGTCCTAGTATGATGTTCGCCAAGGATAATTCTAATCACGCTGATCATCTCCAGTATATCGTCAGGAGACCGAATAATAACGCTGGTGCTGCTGCTGTTGACGTCGAAGATATGATTATTAACACCAATCCCAATTATAACCTTGGATTTGCCACGAGAAGAGCTATGTTGACTGGGGTTGAACGAAGATTTTCCTGTGCAATTCCACTATCTCACATTTTTGGATTTTGCAGGCATTTCAGAAAAGTTATCTACGGGGCAAAACACACGATAACTTTCGTTCGAGACGCTGCTGGCAGTGACAAAGCCATCTGGCGAGAAGCAGGTGATGCAGGCAAGGTAATCCTAAACAAATTTACCTTGTGGATGCCAGCGATAGTTCCATCGATGCTCGAGGAAGAAAAATTATTATCATTCATGAATCAAGGCGGAAAATCCGTCATGTCCTGGTTGACAACGATGACCGACTCCTGCGATGTTAATATTAACGGAATATTTACCTGGAGAATTGCGTCACAACAAGGCGCTTCGGCACCTAGGCACATCTTTGTTGCTCTTCAAGCCGCAAACAGATACGATCAAGAACACAGCCATATGATATTCGATCAATTCGCGGCAACAAACGTTTCATTGAGAATAAACGGCCAGCAAGAACCATCAGAGGAAATAGCCATCGATTTTGCCAACTATTCGACTGCCCGCGCATATCATCGCTTGCTAAGTTTCATGGGCCGCGATCAAAATATCGATACCGGATTGCAAATATCACAGTTGGATTTTAATACTCGCTATCCTATCTATTACTTTTCCCTGGAACATCTCGACTTGGTAAAACAATCCGTTGTCGATATCCATTTCAAAGCCAGAATTAACACAGCCGGAGCAGCAAGAGCCATCGCGGTGATCCTCAGCGATAGAACAATGATCTTGGAAGGAATCAGCGGCAGAATGAGAGTCATCGATGCTCCTGTCGAGAATATGTGACAAATTCCAAATTTAGACTAAGCGGTTATTAATATGCCATACGAACACGTCAGCGTAACTCTGACCCCGGGTCAGATAAAAAAACTCCAAACAGCAACAGCAAGGCGAAGCGGCTTGAATTTAACCCTGAAAAACGATCAGATTCACGGTGGGCCTAACAAACTATCGCTAACTAGAAGTCAGCGTGAACGATTTACCAGAGCCAAATCAGCGAATTCCGGCGTTCATGTGAATCTCTCCATAGGCGCAATCAGAGACATGGTCAAAACGGGCGGCATTTTCCCGTTAGCTGCTCTTCCGGGACTGATAGCTGGGTTTCTTCCGACAGTAGCAAAAGCAGTAGGATTAGGTGCGCTCGGAGGGGTAGGTTCCCAAATAGGTTCCACAATAACAAGAAAAATTACCGGAGGGAGATACCGTAAAAAAAAGGGAGGAGTATTTCCCGCTTTCTATCCCCTATTCGAGAAAATGTTGCAAAAACAACAAAAAGGATCCGGCCTAAGATTAGGACGACCCCCAATATACGGATCCGGCCTACGTCGAGTCTACCAGCCTCAAATTTAGATCTAATCAGCGAAGTAAAGAAAAAGAAAATAAAATTTTTCAGAGGCGTATTTATGCGAGATCAACTACCAGAAAAACCAAACCCTACCGAGACAGGAATAATAAATCTCGATAAAAATACCGGCCCTGGCACGCACTGGGTTGCCTACGCGGTTAATCCTCGCGAAGTCGTTTACTTTGACTCATATGGATTAGCACCGCCAAATGAATTTATCAGCTATGTGTCAAAACTAAATCTTCCGGTTTGGTATTCGACACTTCCAACGCAGACATTAGCGGATCCGCCAATATGCGGCCCTGAATCAATTAACGTCCTCGATGCAATTTCAAAATCATCCGGTCCGTATCACAAAATTGTATTTGAATACGCCGTAGATAAATATCATGGTTGATATTTACGGTAGATTTATCTACAGGAAGGAAAAGGCAGAAGTGACTGACGTCGATCTATCAAAGTTCGCAACCAAGAGCGATATTAACAATCTTCTATCGCTGTCAGAGGTGGACCCTGGCGAAGTTGCTGTTTTTCAAAATACCGAAGGAAGATTACAAACCAGCAACGTCAAAATAACTGATATAATCAAGCGAGAAGAATACCGCGATCATATTAGTCAATTTACTCGTCAATCGGAGATGGTATTAAAATCTATTGCTGATATCGCCGATATTATAGCGAAGTTACCCCTGAAGGCCAATATCGCGGATGTGGAAAAATCCGACAAAGAGTTATCAGCAACGTTGCTTCTGAAGGCTGATAAAGCATTACACGACGATCTTCAGGACAGAGTGACAAAAAGATTTACCAAGCTAACTAACGATCTTAAAAAACTAGACGATACATCAAAAAATCTCAGTAAAAAACTCGACGAGGATATAAAAAAATTCATCGAAACTTCCTCAATTACACACGGCGATCTCATCGAGAAAACAAGAAAAATAAACGAAGATATTGCCCAAATCAACAGAGAGATTGAATCGGCACGTGCATTAATATTTCAAAAAGCCGATAGAACATCACACAGCGATCTCATCGAGAAAACAAGAAAAATAAACGAAGATATCGCCCAAATCAACAAAGATATTGAATCGGCACGCGCATTAATATTTCAAAAAGCCGATAGAACATCACATAACGATCTCATCGAAAAAGTAAAATCCATCAACGAGGAAATTACCAAAATAAATATTTCGTTAGGTCAGAGAGCAACAATCGACGATATCAACAAGGAAATTAATAAACTCAGCGATGTTGTTGTTCCCGAATTTACTAAGGGGTTTAACGCGATACGTGAATCGACAGATGAGAAAACAAGAAAAATCGACGAGGATATTACTAAAATTAACGATGAAATTAACGCGGTACCTGAATTAGCGCTTCAAAAAGTCGATACATCAGTGTACGACGGAGAAATTCAAAATATCAACACGAAACTTCTTGACGCAACTACAAAAATTAACGATATTAACACAAAAATATCACCGTTGGATATTCCTGCGTTGACACATATTTCGATACCAGATCAGGTGGCAACAGAGGGTTACCCCTGCCTTGTGACATTTGTTATTAGAACTTCATATCGCATTTGGACACCCGAGGATAATTCTTTTAGATTTAAAGCGCCAATTCAGGGTGTATATCGAGTTTATGTTGTATCCAAGATAAAATTCAATGTAAATTCGACTTATGAAATTAATGAAATTTCCCCGGGATATTTCATTATTTCGTTAGTTGAAGGTAACATCGCAAATTTCACAATAGAACCACAAGACAGAACCACCATGGGACCAGAGTATTATTTTGTAATTTACGAATATTTAGTTTTTCGATCTACACCATTTACAATTGCTGAGGAGAAAGAGAGTCCCGAGCCGGTTGCAGCTGCCGAGATAGAGAATCCCCAATCAATTGGCTAGATAAATAACTAATAAATGACCGCATCTGACTACCGTTACAATCAGGCGCGATCATGGCAGGATTCACTAAAAAAACTACTAGACGAATATCAAACAAAAATAAAGAAATACCAGCGTAGATTAGTTATCATTGACGTTGCTGTGTACACTGTATCCGCGGTAGTCGCCGGCGCGGGAATAATTTTATCCGCGGTAACAACAATCGCGCCGATCGTAGTAACAATAATAATCTCGTCAACAACGACAATCGCTGGTGTTCTCAATATCGTAGCGAAAAAAATATCCTCGTGCACAAGTGAGAAGTTATCATTGTACAAAAACAAACTAACCAAGGTCAACAGCGCGTATTCGAAATTATCATCGTTGCTTTCGGAGAGTCTCAACGATGGCGTTATCTCCGATCTAGAATTTTCGGCAATGATAAGTATTTACTCGGAGATTGAACAAATGAATATTAATAATGTCCGAGCTAGCCCAGATCGTGACAAACACGACACCGCCGACAACAACGTTAATATCGTTAAGCTCAACTAAGCCAGAATTTAGCATCAATTTTCCAACACCAATCAGCGTCAATGAAATTGCGTTAACACAATTGCGTGTCTACAACAGCTGGCCTAATGTTAGATCGAAATCATTTGGCAGATTATTATCAAATAATTCGCTTGTTTTTGCCAACAAAAACAAACCCGATGGAACGCCAGATTGGATCGTCGTTGGCATACCAACAGGCAGTTACGAAATTGATCAGCTGGATAAGGAATTTACCACCAGAATATCAAATATAACCGGCGATGCTACTCCGGGAATAAAGATATCTGCGCATGAACCAACACTGTCATCGATGATAGAGGTGAAATCGCCGTACATGGTAGATATTTACCAATCATCGATTAGGACCATATTAGGTTGGCCTGAAATCGCACCTCTAGCAAAACCAAAAAAATCAGATTTTATTATTCCAGGTTGGTACGAGGAAGCTCCTCCAGAACTACCGGAACCAAAAAAAGAAGATTTTACCACCGACGAAGGATGGTATGGAGATATCAAACACAAGCCTCTGATCGATAGCGCCATCAACCTCATGAATAACCACAAATTTAACCTGGTAATATTCGCTTTTACTTTTATTAACGAAAGGATTCTCTCGTGGTTGCCTCTTCCTAAAATTCCCCCCGGTGTGGAAATCTTCGACGCTACCCACATTTACAGGATAATAGCCCCCATAGACGGTATCTTGGTAAGAAGAACCCTCGACGAATTTATTCAAGAACATACAATACAATTAAATTTATTGCGGGAATCCTTTCATGAATGCATCTTAAATAAATCAGGCTCATGTAGCGAAATTATCAAACGCGTGAAGATTTTAAATCAACTCGCGAATGATGTTGAATATTATCATGGTATGTTTATTCAGGCGATAGTCGACGATATATCAATTGCCGATTATGTTCTTCCTATTAGCAAATTCGAGTTGATCAAAAATTCAGGAGAAAAACAAAAATTCATGAGAGTATTTGGATTAACCAAGGAAACGCTACCAAATTTCAAATTTCCCGATTATGATGTTGATAAAATGAGAAAATCCGTCACTGATACCATCGATGATTTATTTCCGAAGTTACATGCCGCGTGGACTAAAAAAGTACAATTGGAATTGATTCTCAAACACAATAACGATCCCGCCGGGCAAGGGCGGCATATCTCGCCAGGTATCGTCAATATAACAGAAGTTATCGCGATTTATCTTCACGCGGATGTTGTCGAGGGCAGCTACAATGTTGATTCGTCAGAGTCAAATCAAGCACAGCAGGGATTTATATTGTATTCGTTTTCACCTAGCGCCTCTCCGGGTTATTTGATAATAAAGGAGCCGGTGAATCCGTTTTATCTGCGATGTCATAATCGATTGTTGTCAAGGATAAATTTCAAACTGACGGACCAGAAAGGAAATTTGCTTGATATACGCGGGGAAACTGTTAGTATCAATTTACTGGTGAAATCGTGAGATTCTTCGATTCTGTCCACGGAGAAAAACAGGCCAAAAAAATAAATAAAATCCAGGGAAATTTTCAAAATTAATATATTTTTTTAATTTTTGTTTTTTTTTTGTTGTTTGCGGAAAATATTCAGGAAAATTCAAGAGTCTGCGATTTCCTTGGCCTTGCTCTCATCGACAAGTTTTTTCAGCTGTCTGATGCGTGAACTTGTAATTTTTTTTGACTCGTATGCTTCTGATAAAATCAACCTAGCTTTTTCTACCAGCGTCGATAATTTAACAAAATCCTCGACGCGATCATCGCTGACTGTCGCAAGTGATTGATACATCGCGATTTGGATTTTCTTTATTAATTTGTACTCCGAGGGCAGTGTGTATTTGTATTCGAGTTTTCCTTGGATAATTGTTTCAAATTCGGATCGGATTTTATTCGTGTCTAGATCCGATGGAAGATTTATTTTTTTCCTTAGATCATCGATGGCTTCGATGATATTGCTTATATTTTCTTCGTTCATGTTATATTAATTCTGTAAATATTCAATTATTTTTCTTCGGATATTATCGGAATATAGTAAAACTCAATCCACTCGCTAAATTTGTAGGAAAATGCTGCGTTGATTATTCTTTCTGCAGCACGATGCACCGATGCTGGATTAATACCAAAATACCTTGCGGCGGCGGTCATCGACGTGAATACAATTTCTTCATTTGTTTCTTGATTTACTGATTTTACTGCTTTAGCTGGTCGCCGTACGCCACCGGTATTACCAAATTTGGAATTTTCACTCGGAGTTACCGCGCGAAGATTGGATAGTTTATTATTAAGTTTATTTCCATCAATGTGGTCGATAACAAGCCCATCCCTAATAGGTCCATGAAACAATTCGAACACAAATCTGTGACAGTAATATCCTTCCCATCTTTGTTTTCTGCATTTGCTAATGGTAAATAACAGATAACCCGAATTACAAATATGACCAACACGATTCTTCGTTTTAGCATTTCTGACGGTACCATCCGATGATGACTCGTAACCCTCGATACTTGGATGAGATTTAAACTCGTGTGTGATTTTCATTGCAGGAATCGTTGATTTCATTTCCATTATATAATAATTATCTGTCTAAATCATAATTTGCCTTGAATCGATTAATATAATCCTCTTCGCAGGTTATCACCGAGGAAGATTTCTTTTTGTAATATCTGAGCAATTCCCGATAATTTTTCCCTCCACAGGACAAACACAATCGAGTTTTTCCTCGCGTGCCAACTTGGCAAACTAAACACCGTTGTGGTCCTTTACTGCCTCGTCGAATCGCATATATATGAGCGCCACAATAATCACCTCTGCAGGATTTGTCGCATGATTTTGTTGATCCGATTGGTATCCATTTGCAATTCATTATATAATTTAAACATTTGTCTAAAATATAATAATGGATACATTTGATCTTGATGAGGCAGAATATATCATTCCTGAGGTTGATCGTGCCAAAAAAGAATTTTTCGATGATGGAGCGGTTCACACTTGGTCGACATGGAAAACTAACTCTGTTGATGCTACGATGAATCTGGAGCGGGCCAAGAAGATAATCGAGCATATAAAATCCGAACACAAGGAAGAACGATTTATCTTCGGAATAAAATTTATTGCACAAATGCCTGACGACACTTGGATTATTCGCGATAAACGAGATCCAATACGTGGCAGTAAGAAAAATGTTGTTCTTGATAAAAATTCGAAGCCAGGATTATTATTGGGAATTGACGGTCCTTATTATGCTAGGGCATATCCATCTAGCGCTGTTGTTTATGGAATTTATCGGCTAAATAACAACCCGGATGCGAAAAATCTACCTGCGATGAAAGAATCGCCGATGATAAATTGCGTTGCCGAGCGTGTTATCGAGCACATGAAAAACGCTCGTCGTGGATCTGGTCTGACTCAGTTGAGGTTGGATAAAATTAACGCGTGGGCGAAGACAGTTGTTGATGGCGCATCGATTGACGATGTTGCTGTGTTGAGCAAGAAACTTAAATTTCCTATTACCGTGAAAACTTTATCGGGAGAAATATTATATTCGTCGCCGTATAGATCTCGAGGAGTTCCAATCGAAATTGTTGATCATAATTCACATGCGTGGTCGCAGTCGGTAATGATATTCCCGCGGGATCGTGTTGTTAAATTTTATCCTGTTGATGATGCAAAGGATAATTCCGATGCCATGTTCCGATATATCAAAATATTAGCCGCATCTGATCCAATATCGGTTTGGTTATTCTCGAGCGAAGAAAAGTATGATCAGTTTATATTGCCGCGCGGAGATATTTACCGAGATGAAAAATTACATGAATCGATGAGAAATATCGCGGTGAAATATTCGTCAAATCCTGATCAGTTACTGACAAATTGTTTTACGGTTCCATCTGTTGCTGCTCACGCTGCCAGAGAAAGAAATTCGTGGAAACCTACAAGGAATGAATTTCTCACTGATATTCAACTTAGTTGTATCGAATACGGCCATGGCGGATTGTGGAATACCAAGTATTATTTCGAAGACATGATATCCGTTGATATGAGCGCGTGCTATCCTGGAAGTTTCCTCGGATATGGTGATTGTGCGGATTATTTTGCTAAATTTGGCCATCCCACCAACGAAATGACAAGGGTAGCAATTAACGGACCGTTACCTGATTTTGTCATGACCGGATTCGCTTGTGTCACTTCATTTGAGTTTGCTGAAAATTTACATAAAATTTGTTATATTTGGTTCGGTCGGCATTTCTCTCAACGCAGATGGGTCCCTATAGTGTTATTGAGATATATGCTAGATTCGTCAATGTTAGTATCGTTGACAGTGAGCGAGGCAATTATATCGTATAGAAAACAAACTAAGGTGTGGCTACCGACGGACTGTGAAAACGCGAAGGATATTGGAAGAAAAATAATTGGCAAATTTACTCAAGGAGGATCCGTTGATCATAAACACCGACACGCTAGGTTATTTATCAACGATGCCGAGATGGACTTTATTATTGCCGATACGGTATCGCGAGGAATATTCTGCAACAGAGAAAATATTATCATTGACGGATTAAAGTTAGGTACCGTAATTAGCTATCTCGATGGAGAATCAACGCAGTATACGCATTTGAGATCATCGATGCTCGCTTATGTGAGTATAAATTTACTGTCGATGATAAATAAATTTTCTGATATCGCGGTAAGGGTCGCAACGGACTCGTTTTATATCGATAAGAAATATCAGTATAGGCTAGAAAATTTAATCGCTGATGGTTCTTGGGGCACTTGGAGGATAAAAAACGAAGATATCCTAGATTACTGTGAGGACGCCGATGTCGAAGATTGCGATAAATTTCATCAAGATAAATTTGAGGAAATATCGACGGCTGCATCTGCATTTGACCCGATTTCACGTAACAAATTCGTTTACATGAATGGTCCTGGTGGTAGCGGTAAAACAACGCGAGCGATAAATTTATTTGCGAAATCTGATATGATAGTGTTGACTCCAACTCACAGATTAGCGCGAGAAATAAGGCAACGCGGCGTTGATTCTGGTACTTATCACAGTTATTTCAAATACAGCGGTGGATTATGGGATTCGGCTCGTATGGGAAACAAATATATCAACAGAATTATAATATTTGATGAAATTTGCACAGTAAATTTAGTTGTATTAAAATCATTCCTGGCCTGGCTGGAAGAGAAAAATACCGCCGTGATAATGTGCGGAGATCATGGCCAGCCTGATCCGATTGATGGTGAATCTCCTCACGAATGGCTAAGAAATTTCGTTGACTATTATGAGGAAATCGACGCTGATTATAGATCCGATGATATTTTACTGACTGAATTTAAGAAATTAATTCGATTACAACCGAATAAAATTCAATGCGATGTGATGAGAAAAATAATCGACGAGACTCCGATGGATATTTTTCTAAATTTGTGGCGTCCAGGTCATCTGATTGTTGCTAGCAGAAAAATTGTTCGCGATGTTATTCAGGAAATGTTATTCAAGCTTCATTGTGAGAAATTTCCAACATTGCAGGTGCCGTTGTGTTACAGGCCCGCTGATACCAGAAAACAAAATATCAGTGTTACTTTACCCTGCGGAGAGGAAAAGATCCTGGTCTTGAACGATATTATTCTTGTTGATATTAATCTTGTTAATGACGCGATAAACGCAGAAAGATCGCCATGGAAATTAGGCTACGCAACAACGATACACTCATCGCAGGGATTGACCGTAGATGGTCAAGTTTGGATCGTCGATGATAGAATTTCCTGGTCAAATTTAGTTTATTTAGCCGTGTCAAGAGTAAGAAAATTATCTCAGTTAGGTAGAATTCGGTTTCACATTAATGACGCTGGCGGTAGTTGAGTATCTTTCGGTATTATTTGTAATTCTTCCTTGGTAAATCCGCGCTGTGGCGCTAGTGAATCTAGAAAATAAATTGCTGGTCTTCCTGACGATCTTGTTACGGCTGATATTTTATGTGTTGTTACGCTCCAGGTTGGATCGGTTGCTCTTTTTCTTCCTCCTTCGGCCTCGCCTTCTTTATATAAATACCGGACCGTGACGCTACCTAGCACAGGCGGAATTGTGGAATCTCGCTTTAGGGGTATATTCGGTTTTGTAATTGCAATTGCGGGTTTCATTGCTATTGTTCGAGTCGTCTCATTATTTAGCGCGTTGATTACATGAGGCAATCTTGATACCCAATCATGAGATCGATTATCTTGAATAAATTCGCGCGCGTACTGATATCCGAATAATCGTTCTGCAAGAGTTTTATTGAATCGTTCGACGATAGCCTGATTGTGATGAACACCTACAATACCGCGACGGATTTTAACATTATTCTTTTTCATCAATGAAGTAACCGCGCCGAGAAATTCTCGACCTGGATCAACCTGGAGAAGCTTCGGCCATGTTAATGGAGATCGTGAATAAATTTCGCTAAACGCCTTAGCAATCTCTGTTGCTGTTTTATTCGATAACGGTTCCGCTTCCTTGTATCTGCTAGCAATATCAACAACCGTCAACACATACTTGTATGTGACTCCGTCGACGGTATCGTGAGGAAGAAACATTAAATCAGCCTGATGAACTTCATTAGGGACGCTGACAGAGAAACTCGCGTACGGTATTTTCTTAGGCGGAGGAAGATATATTTGCCAGACTGCCTGTTTCGATAGCCACGATTCAGCGGTGGATTGTTTTACTTTAGCGGCTTTAGCGAGTTTGGCTATTGCTGATTTTCCTCGCCAGAATCCTCGCGGAGAATAATATATTTGCTCCATTATTATTTACCAGCGCCGAGTACTAATTTACCTTTCATCGCGCCTTTTATCAACCAGGTTGCCAATTTTTCTTTGAATTTTTTGTCAGGAATCGCGTCTATTGCATGAATTAGCCTAATATCAGCGAGATGTCTTTGTTGTAAATCCCCGCTACGATACGCAAGATCGTGATAGTAACACGCGTTATCGATGGCGTTTACTGGATCTTCGCCGGGATTTGGTTGATTATTATCGTTGAGTCTTATATCGAGCCTTGTTCCGGGTCCGCAGTAATTGTATCCTGGCAGATGCTTTTCTCCGGGATATTTCGCCCAAGGCAACCCGGGTAGATTTTTCATGGAGGCGGTAATGTCTCCTCCGGTTCTTCTATTTTTTTTTTTACAAATCTGAATTTGCGTGTCTTGCAAACTTCGCATTCTCCTGCAATTGCGTTCCTGTTATTGCGTGTGACGATTTCGGTTGGATTTATCGTAGCTGTGCGCGTGCGACACTTAACACAATATAGATCCATGTATTCTAGTAACATGAATGTAATTGATTTTTCAGCCACGAAGAAACGCGAGCAGGTGAAACACAACGCGGTGTTACCAAATTCGATAAGGATGATAATTATTGGCCCGTCCGGTTCTGGAAAGACGCAGTTGTTACTAAATTTGATAATGCGATGGTTAAAATGGGATAAGTTGTATTTGGTTGCACCGTCCGTTGATGATCAGCGTTGCTATCAAGTGCTAAAGGAATTTAGTGATAATACCGACGAAGGCACAATCGAATTCATCACAGACATCAATGAAGCTCCATCTGTGGAAAATTTAGATGGTGATGTTAATAATCTTGTTGTTTTCGATGATGTTATGCTGGATAAGCAAACTAATCCGGCTAGGATATTCTCGCGTGGCCGACACAAGAACACCGATGTTATTTACGTGACGCAGCGATATACGCAAATTCCTAAAGTAATTAGGGACAATTGTAATATCTTATCGGTGTTCAATGGCGTCGATACTCACACGCTAAGAAATATTCATCAGACTTGGTGCAACGGCGATATGGACATAAACAAATTCAAAAATTTCTTCAGCCGCGCCCAGGCAACACCGCATGGTTTCATCACGATTAATCTTCACGATCCGCGTAGTAGATATCGAATCGGTCTTGATCAAATTTATTCATGAGAATTGCAGCCAAATCTTTGCAAACTTCGTCGACACCAGAATAAATTCCCCCCCCCCAAAACCTTTGTCCAGAATCATCGATTTTGCTCACAAAAAATTGCAATCGGGAACGAATTTACGCAAATTAATTTTCGTAGGAAGGCTTATTTTTGAAATCTGAGGCTTCTACGGAGAAAGTTCTCGTAGGAAGCTTTATTTTGGTCTGACAGTCTGGTCTGTAGAACTTCCCTGCTGCTTTCTGAGCTAATTTCGTTCGCATGAAACAATAAGGCGGGCTAAGAAGACAGTTCCATGCGGAATAATCTCGGTCCTTGCTGTTGTATCATATGTAGTGCACTCCACCAGAGATGAATAAAAAAAGCACCAAACTGATATATATATATATATATATATATATATATATATATATATATATATATATATATATATATATATATATATATATATATATATATATATATATATATATATATATATATATATATATATATATATATATATATATATATATATATATATATATATATATATATATATATATATATATATATATTCTTACAAAATCTTATAAGGTTAGTTCACGGCATGACGGAAATGGCTGAGTGATGTACCGATAAAGACTAAATGCGACTATTACGCCCCATTCACCATATTGTATGGAATGTACAGTTTGTAGCCTGTGACTGTGTTTAATTTACTTCGTTCGTAACCAAGGGTAACATAACACCAATACATAAGTACATAAGGGATGTACGGGGTTTGCCCAGTTTTCGTACAAAGACTAATCTTAAAAAGGGATTGAGCTCGCTTTTGGTTATGAGGAGAAAACACACTCCTTTCGAGACTACAATTCCGGCCGCCATATTTTAATATGACCATTTCAATTTATTGTTTTGAGTTACTAATATTTGACTCAATGCCTAGATACTCGATGTTATAGTGATGGTTGAGAAAACAGTCACCTTTTTTGATGTAGATTATCAACGATATCAATGACACGGTGACTGTAGATTGTATGAATACTTGCCTCAGTAATACAGTTGGCTTTTAACACCACTACATCAACAGCAAGGACATCACAAGTAAGGAAACAGAACTAATACATGTTTTAATTCATTACCTTGCAATCATCGATCAACAAGTTTAACTAAGCCATATGTACATTAACCGGAAGACTGGTATTGACTTATATCCTCGGATAATTTCTCTTAGCTGAGATTAGCGAAGTCCTGTCTTCATTACAAGCATTAGAAAAACAAACATGTTAAATGAACCAGAAAATAATAATGCTAATGTACTATTTAAGATCACAAATGGAGTTTATACTTATACTTTTTCTCTGACATGTCGACTGAAGGAGTATCTTTGCCTAAGAAAGCTATTGCTTTAGATATACAAGCAATAAAGGATTTTTTTAAAAAGAATTAATGTACGTTGTCTCCTATCGTGTGTTTGTTTTTCTTGCTACTACTAATAAATAATTAATTAAAATACATTTTTGTATATAATATTATGTACCAGGTTTGCCAACTATTTCATTCAAACAGCCAGGTTGGGTTTTATGATATTAAATTAATTCAATTGCACATGTTTCAGTGCCACCCAATTATCAATAATTTTCTTTTAAAATTCTTGAGTCATGAAATTGTCATCCACGATACATTTTTAGCGATGTTTGAACAATCTTGAGATAGCTACAAGCATTTTGTCTGACGGCTTTTATCGTATTTCTGTTCATATTGAATTGCAAATATGATATGTGTTTCACTGACAATATCGTCCTAAATAATTACACAGATAAAACAAAGTTCCTTTCCGGCACATTCAGTTGAATCGTATCTAGTAAGCCCAACAGAAAATCGATTTAGGCAATCAACAATATGTTGTCATTGAACATGATGAAACAAACGGAAAAATTACAATGAAACATCCGTAAAATATTCCTTTAATTTCCAGTAGAAAGAGATAACCTTTCATGACATCATCCAATGTTTGTTTTATCGTTGCTCGGAATAACCAAACTTTTTTTAAGTACAAAAGATTTCATCTTTGGAAAAACACTGCCTAAAAATTAATCTTAATTACAAACATTTAAAGTAGTATTTATTTCCTTAGTAGTCACACACAAGTTACTGCCATTAGGTCATAATATTGGTAATCAAATAATAGGGGTTATAGTTCAGGGCACTGGAAGGACAAACAACTTGTCTGTTCCATATTTTGATGTTGTTATTTTCACTAGACGAGCAGACATTACTAATTTGAACAAACGTTCAGCAGAACTTTATTGTACTGCAGATTTTATTTTCTCCCAAGCAGATAAGAATAAAAGGGTTTAGAACAGGGAAACTTGTTTTTAATCTATCAATGATTCTAAGCTGTAATTTTAAAGATACGCCAGTGGATTATATATTGTATATTCATAAATACAGGATCTCGAACAAAAATATGTAATTCATCTTTTATATTTAAAGGTTTAACATAATAGCTGCAAAGTTATATAATTTAGACGCTTAACGTCTGAAACGAGAAATGTTTTGAAATTTTATGATTCGGTCTGATATAAAACGCGTTGCATTGATATAACATATACGTGAATGCTGCTAGTGCGCAGGATTGGTGAACGTATACCAGGTATATTTATCCTGTAACCCAAGCTGACTATAATCTTCAGTACGTCTTTGCTGCTTGCAGCAAAGAAACAATCGATAATAATTAGGATGGAGTATCTGCATATAAAATTTACAGCATTTTCAGATTGGATTGCTTCGAGGTTATTATGACAGTTTATAATTATAGAAAATGAAAAACCTTTTTGAAATAGTTTTACCTCTGCTGTCGCAACTTACAGATTATACACGGAAATCAAAACATAAAATACGATCTGCATTTACCCCTAAACACGACAAAATTGACTTAACTTGAAGTGGAAGGCAAAACATTCTGTATTATAAACTATGTCAAGGACTTTTTTGCCTGCAATCTGGAAAGAAAAAGTAACGAAGAAAAGAATAAATATTAAGGAAATAAAACTTGTTATTTAAGTACCAATCATTTTGTTTTGTTAAAAAGCAAACATATAGCTTCAATTGTGATAACAGTGTTTAGAAAAGAAGTCACTGTTTTCGTTTCTTCGATAGGCCTAGTTTTGTTTTTCCACTGCATGGTTACGAGAGCCGAGGCGGGCCGAGTGTCGCTTCAAATATTTCCTTGATTACTTTTATCACGTAAATTATGATGGATTCTTCAACTATAATGTATCACAGATACCGGTATGTGGTCAACTGTCAGAGCATTATATTCCATTATATACATATTTCATAGACCGTTATCTAAGTCTTTAAAACTGCTAGAATTAGACTATTTTATAGGTAAGTGCACTCAGCATTTTTATAGAAACTATTGAAATAGTTCAACATGAAAACATATCACATACAGTTAGACTTAGCAACCGGACACATTTATCGATCTATCAGTCATTATGGGAAAGTATATTATTGTTGACTGTTAATTTCAGCTGAAAGATCTGAAGGGCACGATTAGATGTTATGGTTAGGAATTACCGGTTTCATCAAACCAGCATAAGCGAGATAAAGTGGATGTGTTAATGTAAAGGGAAAGTACTTGACAAACAGATTAAGGATTGACGTCGATAACTGCAACCGCTATGTGACTAACATCATTAACCACACAGAGACAATAAGAATACAAGGGCGAAATGTCAATTTCTACGGAAGAAAGTTGTCCATCCAGATACGTATCGCAAGACTTATACATTCTCAACTAAGATCTCTCATACGTAAAGTATGATTGTATGTATATGTACCTATTCAACCAGTCAAGAACCTAATATTGCAACTCTATTTATTGTAAATATTTGTGGATCTTTGGTCCTGTAGTTTTGGTATTAAATCAATGGTACTTTCCTGCTTGAGTAATGTAATTATTATATGTACCACTGCGACGCCAGCTTGCCCGGTTGTACATAATGTCAATTTTGTAATAAAACCAGGGTGAGAGACCCTAACTTATGGACATAATTGCCGTATAACGCAATTGTGTTACAGAAACTTTCATAATGTCTTCCGTTGATGAGATATGTTGATATCGTGTTTGTGACATTATTGACGATTACAATAAAAGTTTGAAATAGAGACCAAGTCAATAAAACGACATTTAATTGGTAGACGGTAACTTAGATTCAACTTTCAACTAATGATAAATCTCCAGTTCACTCTTACGTTTAGGATTTGACTAATGACTGTTGAATGAAATTAAACTCTAACTCGATAATATCAACAAAACTGACACAAGCGAGGAGATGATTCCAAAGTTTCGTTGACTTCATACAAGGCGTAATGAGGATAACTAGCTAGGTTTATTTTCCTTGTGCATCACGTTCATAACCAAAATCATACTGTCTGAAAGATAGCATATTTACAGTTAAAACAATTTACAAACTATGTGCTACGGCTTAGGTTAAGGTGAGATGTGGACTGGGGAAATAAGTTGTATTAATATACTGACATTATCAGGTACGAAGGTAAAGTAATCCAGATCGTTTTAAGGAGAACTATTGTGTGCAGAAAGGATAAAACTAACGGCACCGTTACAAAGGTATCCGAAATAGAATTTTGACCGTATCGAGTTGTCTTTGAAACTCAACTGGCTTTTTTCTTTTTTGTTGTTTCATGCAAGTGTAATATTTGAAGTTGCAATGGCAATAAATGACCTTTTCAGTGAACTTTAAAACACTTTTGTCGTTGCAGCCGTATTTATCTTTCATGGCAACATTATCCATAACCCGTCGCAAAAAGTATCCCTACAATGGCAATAAATGACCGTTTCAGTGAACCTCAAAACACTTCTGTCGTTGCAGCTGTATTTATCTTTGATGCCAACGTTATCCATAAACCATCGCAAAAAGTATCCCTACACCATCACCAAGGCATCCATAAACAGTCGCAAATAAACAATAAACGGTGGAAAAAGTATTCAAATATCGTAGCAAATGTATCGAGATGTCGTTGCAACGGTATTATTAAAAACTTTGCAGCTATATTCAGATACCTCTGCAACCGTCAATGTTATTGTCGGAATGCTAAAATTACAATATCAAAGATAAATTATATATCCGTTAGACTGGAGTAATAACGTCTCGCTGTATTTGAGCTACAATCGCAACGGAATATGAATTCCAATGCCTATAGATGCTTTTCGAACAGTACCACTGTTTAAAAAATACAATTGCAACTATAAATGTTGTCGCTGCAACTCCAAACATATTGTCTCATCAACAACATGTACAGTTGCAAAAACAATTTAATACCGTTGCAACATATTTTGAAAATCGTGTTAAAGGCACCGGTATAATTTTTGTGCTTGTCGAGGTTGGGCGGGACCTGGTTTAGGTTGAAGATTTGAGATCGAGTAAAGAGACTGCACTTAATAATCTGGATAAATGAATTACATCTATGCGTTTTATACAAATAAAGTTTCAGAGAGTCTGCACCATTAACACCTGAAGAATTTAGTCGTTTTCGTCTGAAACTCGAGCAGGAAACACATTTGGAAGCTATTTCTGAATGCATACTAAACCAAGAACTTCCAGGTGATCTTCCAATAACATATTGGCTAGTTGTGTGAGAAAAATCTTTTCTTTTCATTGGCTATTTGGCTCGCGCATGAGCAGAGGGGTACAATTTGCAGTTCTTTTTTGTTGTGCATAACGGACCCATTATTTTCGTATCGAGACCACTCCTTATTCCAAATGTCCATCTTATCCTACTTTTCGTAAAGGTTCGTCTGTCTGTTTGCAGTTCATTCCGGTCTGCTTTAGATCTGAGACCAAAATGTATAAAATCCGGACACAAAATCGGATTCCGACCACGGGCGAATGTTGGTAGAAAAACATCGGGTCCAAAAAATGAGGTTTTTCCCTCTGTATTTTGTAGTGTAACTAGAAATTCCAGATTATTTGGTATCATTGTAGAGCTACATCTGTCTACCTTTCTACTTTAATGTATCATACATGACCTTGACGCTACATAGCTCGGCAGTTGGCTACTACCTCCTGCCACGTAAAATCGTCACCAGGGGTTAAAGTGTGTTAATGGACCATTTTGTTTGGAAATTCGCATTCTAGAGATTCAAGCTGCGATTAACTGGCATGGACTCAAATTGAGTGTAACAGCTCCATGAAATATTGATGATAAAGTTATCAAGACTAATTTAACAGTCTGAGATAAAAGCCAGGTGTCTAAAAACTCACACAATGGCCTAATTTTCTTCGTACCAGACATTAAACATATTGTGTACAATTCAAACACTAGCGTATATATCGCTAGTGTAAACAGCACAAGGACAGGAAGTAGGTTAATTTTTTTTATTAAATCAGACATTCGCATGGAAAGAAAAGCATAAGCTTCCTCTCAGAGCAACGAATAAGTCCCTATTTCCCTCCTCTACAACAATGGCAGCGTAATGCAATCAACATGCCTTTTGTCCCTGGAAGATGCGCTAAATGGTGACAAACAATAGTGTAATAGGAATCAGGCAAGTATGAGTGTAATGGGCCTACACACATGAGCAGTGCACTTATCGTATTTTGATTATAATATACTAATTACATGCAATCAGGTCTTGTACAGGACTTAGTTCATTACATTGGATATTATTCAAGTAAGGCATTGGGCTTAGGCAAGTGAAACAATAGTTTCAAAGAAGAAACATTCCAGAAAAATACAAAGTTAGCGCGGAGACTGACAGGAATACGGATCCAAATATGATCAGCTCACTAGAACAAGTATTTGTATACATGAAACAGTAACTCGATATATTTATCATCATATATTTCTGCAAGATAAAATATAAACGTTATATATATTAACATGTTTTAGACATTTGATACTAAAGATAAAAGAGATAAGTGAACTCATTAAAATGCAACATCAACATTTATTGCAGCTATCGCATTGGTTTAGAAAGTTTAAAATTCTAAGGTGGATTATGATTAGAAATACATTTTATTCGAGCTGAAATAAAGACTCCTGTATTACTGGAGGGAAGGTCGATAAACAGGACATAGGCGTGTTCCACTTTAGCGGAATGCTACCGTCTTCTTGTGGTTTAACCTTCAAGATGTATGCTGTCTTGTTGAGGCTCAAGCTTCGAAAGGTATGCAGTTCTATCGGGGTTCAACCCTCAAGAGGTATATTTTATTCTAGAATGTGTCATATATGCAACAACAAGAACACAAGAAATAAGAATCCGGAGAAAGGATCAAACCCAAAATAGGTATTAATCTGATTGCTCAGTTTCCTCCTTATATAAACCTTCATGAGTCTGTTACGATTATGTTTTGCTACGGACCGTACGTGAGAGATGCTACTACTCAATCTAATATTTCAAAATAACTATTCATGTGACCTATCCTATCCAAATGGGAAATAACTTTTACAATATACAGTCATACATTGTTTTACAATATATATATATATATATATATATATATATATATATATATATATATATATATATATATATATATATATATATATATATATATATATATATATATATATATATATATAACGTCTTATATGCAAACGACATAATACTATCTCATTTATTTGATTTATTTTATATCAGTAATGCTGTTCACAAGTAATGGGTTTGGTGTTCTGAGGTTTGCTTTCAGAGATAAAGCAACCATATACAATCTTCAGTGCAGACACTGATGACTAAAGGGGGATTTCGGCTGGTTAATCTGCTCTTCCTTTACCTACATATCAACCTAACTGTTCAGACAAGACAAGATGATTGGATGGTTGTATTGTAACGGCGCATCAGCACTGTTAGGCTATTTAACGCCAAACGAAAATTAAAAAACGTCTCATATCGACCAGCGATATCAAAACTAAATAGTTGAAATTAAAACGATAAATGGTTACGGTGAAAAATTAAGCTTCGCGATCAACGGGGGATGTAAATGGTGTATATTAATGAAGAGTGATGAAAAGGTATTGAACATATATATATTGCATAAAACTGCACAATGTGATAGCATACAAGTGAAATTTAGAGTAAATATTCCCTGCTTTCAGAAACTCTATAATACAAGAGATGTTTATTGTATCAAAAAGTTCCTACATGTCATGCTCCTTGTAATACTGAGCGCGCGTCGGTTGCAGTTCAAGTCAAGAATGCTTTCCAATCATGTGAGTAAGTTTTTCGGCAAGACTTGGCATATTAACAGAAATTCAAAAGAATCTTTTTAAACGCGGATATGAGATTCGAAAAGATCATAAAAATAAGTCTAGAAGTCTCGACATAGTTGAGTAATTTGAAAATTGACGCACTTCCTGCGGCAAAATATGTAGGTAGTATTCCGCAACCGAGTTGTGATGCTGTTGTGTTGTATTAACATCAGCTGCCGGTTACTCTCCTCTATCTATTTGTATACTGGAAAGTATGATCACGTCAATATGGTCATAGCATCTTAAATTTACTCTATCCTGGGATGCAAGACCACATGAAAATGGTCCTAACATCTTGAATTGACTCTCTATCCTGGAATGTACGGACACATGAAATTGACCCAGCCTTATTGAATTTATTCTCTATACTGGATCATATGGCCAGCTGAAAATGGTCCCATGCGTTTAAAATTTACTCTGAAAAACGAGTTGATTGGTACTGAACATTAAGATAAGATACATTAGAATAAAACACTTTGCGAAAAAGATGAACTAAAATATTTAGGAGAAATTATATAAAACCTGCACGCCCGAAAGTTGAACATGCAACTGTATTAAATAATGTTTAGATTCAGTCTAAATATCATTTGTTTGTGATATTCAGGTCATGACGAAGTAGAACGTTTAAATGAAAAACAATTTCTTTCTACATACTTTCAGTAGTAAAACTTCAATTTGGAGAGTC
This sequence comes from Sinohyriopsis cumingii, assembly GCA_028554795.2. NCBI lineage: Eukaryota > Metazoa > Mollusca > Bivalvia > Unionida > Unionidae > Sinohyriopsis > Sinohyriopsis cumingii. Next base: position 17,023,757 of record CM068839.1, on the reverse strand, counting down.
CGTCTTATATAGGTTTAGGTTTGTAATTTTCTTTCTGATGTGGCTTTAGACCTGCCGTTGCCTTTCTTAGTCCATTCATCTTTCCTTGAGTTTAAATTTAGCCTTGCGCTTGCCTTACTTAGTCCATATATTCACATAATTTAAATTTATGTTCGTCCACAAAATCGTAGAGTTTAAATTTAAATTTGGCCTTGCCTTTCCTAGTAATTTACATGGTATAGTTTAAATTTTGATTTGCCCTTGTCTTTTTTTAGTGAATTCAATTTGTAAGTTTAAAACTGCACGTCTTGAATAACAGAAAGAGTTCAAAATATTGTCTGAAACAGATTTTATCATTAACGCTACATTTAATTTCAGCAAACACTGGATATTAGTAGTAATATGAGACGATATACGGAATATGTGAACTAGCATAACAGAACCCTGTAGGACAATATATGGACAAGACTTTTCAGATCACCATGGGAGTATATTAGGACAATAGAAATTCAACATAGGGAATATCGGGACTGTATACGGACAAGGCAAAGTTGCGTTGTTGTATTGGAACAATAGGAATGGAACAGGTGCGGTGATGTCATGGTACAGAAGATTGGTAACAATGTTGCAAGGGGCTGACACCAATCGGGACCAACGAGAGTGAAACAAACCTAGAAAGCTTGGCGGGACATAGACAAATATATCAAATACAGCATACATACATGGATTAACATCAATCTATGACACAAGCAACTATAAAATTTACTAAAATAAATGTTGAGCAAGTAAGCAAATCTTTTCGAGGCATATGAGTGGCCCTGACAAGTACCTTTGTTTTGTTTTGTGTCTGTTAACATCGTTCCGTTAACATAGAGGGAATCGCATAGGTCTTATTCCCTTCATCAAACTTTTTCTGACTTCTGGACCGTTGATGAGGACTCTCCTCAAGAAGCCTTGTCTCTGCATATAGACCCTTTTTTCCAAACACTCGTATGATCCGGATGATTGTCCATGATGATTTGTCATACATGGATAAGTCCGTACGTAGCTGCATCGACGACACGAGAGTAGATGATTATACGTTAGTCCACATCTTTTGACGATAACAAGTGAAGGAAATGTAATGATCCGCTGTTAGGTATAGTAGAAAAGCGAATCAAAACGGATTGAGTTTTTTTCAACAATCCTAACACGCATTACAAAATTCAGTCACAGTGTGGAGTCTGTCTTCCAATTCAAAGAGAGTTGCCTGTAATGTCACTTTCCCTATATAGATCCGCTAGCGTCTGTGCGCATTGAATCCATGCGAGTTTTCAAACATGACGGAAACTAAGAAGACGATTAATTGGGGTGCACCGGCCGTGAAGATGAGAAGTGATGGTATAGCAGAGGCTACCAAAGCTTTCTTATCGCAATAATTGTTTTCGGCACCTATATCTTCGCCACCTTCTCTTTCCTTACCACGCGTCAAAGATTTTAATCAGAGACATAAAGATTGTCAAACAGCAAATAAAGAAGCAGAATATCGAGCGTGCGAGAAGTCCATTCAAGAGCCTGTTTTTAGTCATTGCCCTCATTGCAACACAATTCATGCAGGCTCTTAAATTCCATCGACGAGACAGAGAGCCAAGAGGTCATTGAACGTTACAGAGATTGCCATCGCCATGTGACGGTGATGACTCACAATTTCTCTGGATAAGATGGGCAGTGTCTTTTTAGATTTTGTTGTTGTTGTTGTGGGGTTTAACAGCAATTTTTAGCACACGATAGGTTATGCATGGCCGCCAGTATTAATGCTGGAGGAAGAACCTTGGAAAACCCTGGGAAAAACCACCGACCCATGAGAAGCTACTATCAAGCTTTCTTACATACCCACATTAACCTAATCCTAGACTCGAACCCACGCAGACAGAAGTGAGATGGCAGTGATCCGTAACGGAGAGCGCTTTAGACCACTCGGACACTTGGGGCCCCGTCTTTTGAGATAATATACGGAACATAGTACCGAACATCCTAAGGTCACTTTGAGCCAAAATCATTTCCGTGGAAGTGGGACAAATGCAGTTTAAAGATTCGATGAGTTACTTGTCCATGCCTGTGAGTCCAATGCCGAAACCGTTTGGAATGACAGAAATTGTTAAAGACTATTGTCAGCACTTTTTCAAAATCGAGGCCAATCAATACTCCTTTCTATCCCATTTGCCTGAGACTCACTACTACGACCCTGACAGCATGCATACCAAAATATGAGAAGCTTTCAGGAAGAAAAGTTAAATTATTGTTGTTATGACGTGTACATTTTACGGCGTTATGGAGGGATCGATCCTTTGAAAGACGTCTGCACCATTCCCAAAGCCTGTTCCTTAGTGTACCACCAAATATTCATGCCCGAAAACTGTAATCAGCCTTCAAACGACCAACTTTATCAAACGTTGATGCTCGGCCAAAGCCCTCCGCTGGCTGCATTACTTGTGCGACTAAAAAGACAAATGATTCAACATGCCCGAAAGGAAGGAGACGGAAAGACCATCGTAACGTATTCGGTGGATGGCTGTGACTTCCAAGTTCGTGTACGAGTTTAACGGCTGCTTATAATACGGATGTCTCCGCTACTACCATAAACGTGCCATTAAATATCAGCTTTTCCAACATACCATAGTAGACTAGGCCATTTGTCGGCGACGCTTGAATTTAGAACATCGAGGATACCAAGTTTTAGAAATCAGGGAAAACAAGTATGACCACCTTTTGAAAACCGGTCCCAATTTTAAATGCATCATGCAAATGTGCAAGCTGGTGAGCCCACGGAACCCGCGATATAGTTTGTACGGAGGACGTACGAATGCCTCCTATTTGCTGTACCACCCCACGTAGGAGAAATGAGAACAAATCAAATATTTGGACATATGTTCTCTGTGTCCTTACGTGTGAAAATATTATTACTTTTTTGCAGGGCACCTGCAATTGCTGACCGAGCACATCGACCTGGAAAACATTCGACAATATTAAGGTTGATTAAATGCGAAGTCTTGCCTCCCTTGGACTTGTACTTTGTGCAGTATTTATGACGAAACCTGCAACCAAGACCGAACCTGTCTGCATACACAAGAAAGAGAGCGCCCTGACGGGACCGTAGGTCATCGTGGGACTGTTTAAAGCTCTGGACATGGCATACCGTTTGTTAGGAGTGTACTATATTTAGGACTTTCCCAAGACAGAACAATATCATAAGGGTGACCAAACTCAGAAAGGCATTTTCGCAGACTACGTGGATTCCTTTAAAAAAAAAAATGAAACAAGAAGCCAGTGGGTATCCTTCTTGGTGCCACACTGCCGAAGACCAAAATAAATTCAAAACGAAATACTGGGAGCAGGAAGGCATCGCTTTAGTCCACGTGAAGAATAATGAAGGAAGGCGATCGTTTGTTAAAGTGATGTTAGATTGCTTGTGGGATAAAATGGCAAAACGACCATGTTTACCCAAGACGGAATATTTTATTACCCTAAAATCGAAGGAGACCATTTAGGAGCCTGGACGGACGAGCATCCCGACGACAAGATTCTAATTTTTGCTAGTGGCGGTCCCATATATTACGGCTACGAATACCGGAACAAACAAGGAGAAGTGCACAATTTTCGCACAAGTCGATTGATGAACTTTGACATGTTCAAAGAAGCGTTGCTGTCTGGAAAGGATAGAAACTTTAAGGTGACCACCTACAAACCGCACAAGATTGTAGGTTTACCCACACACCGAATTGTCAATTGGAAAATGTATATCAAATCGTGTACCAGAAGCATGTGCGGCTTCCCAACCACTTCAATAGTTCAGTGTAACTACCAGCACCAAGCGAGAAAGATGAATACTTTTAAACAGGTATCGTTTAAAATCGGTGATTCTCGTGGGGACTGCGATGTTGTGCCTTGCTATGAGAGCGATGCCGTACGCTGTTACCTCAGGGATTCAGTACCATATCATGGGAAATTTACTATGACTACTACAGCTGCACCTACCATGGAAAGTGATGCTGTGTGTGTCAAACCTGACGGATGCGAATGCGATGCCACTCGTTATCGTGGAATTTTGACTGGTTTTCAAGGTAGATGTCATTTACCACATGAAACCAAACAACTACCACCCTATGGATATCATCTAAAAGCAACCAAACTTCTGCGCATTTCACCGTGCCCTCACCGAAATGAACCTGTAAAAGACGAGCATTCGTTTCCTGTGCGTTTGACTGAATACTACGACTTCGAAACTCGATTCCAAACGTTCCAAGCAAAATGGCCCACATATCTGGGAGGACCTACCCCCGAAGAACTAGCCAGAGCCGGATAGTTGTACTTGGACACAGGGAATAAAGTCAAGTACTTCAGTTGCCGTGTTTCACTTACAAAGTGTGAGCAGCATTATCACTACCTACCCTTAGTGGGACCGTAGTCATTGAAGAGGCATACCATGACGTTAAAGAAACCAGATTGGCTAGGATTAAAACGATGGATAATACCTAGACAGGTATTGAAAACCCATTAAAAAATAATATTGAAGAATGTTTGGCAGGGACTTTCATCTGATTATTCCACTTTAGTCCGTTTGCATTAGAAGATTTTATTGACATATTTGACCGTTACCCTGAATGTCAGTGGTCAGAAAGTACTCACTATATCCATTACTTTCGCTCTAGGAGAAGATTATAAATAAAATAATACTGACTGACATGTTCGTGGATACTTTACAAGAGAACATCTGTGGATTTCCCTTGGAGTTCGGAGAACGCATTTACCGAGAGGTGGTCAAGAAAAAAGTGAAACGAAAAAACCATCAATTACATCCTTCACGTCACCGATGTTTAAACCATTGGCATCTGAATGCTATACGATGACAGACTCAGAAGAAATTGTTCCAGTGGTCAGACATCAATCACCTACTCGTGGACGAGAAGGATTGGTTTGCTCCTGATTGTATGTACAAGGTATACTTACTGCAACGAATTCCAGACGAAGAGTTAGAGGGTTACCAAAATCTTTTACACAACGTAAACTTAGTTCAAGAGGAAACTTTTGAACGGTGTGTTGTGATGTTCCAGTGAGTGACTACACAGTTTAGGTTCGCCACTGAAGTACGATCATCTCTGAGAAGAAAGTACAGTTCTCTTGCCTCCGATGAAACGATGTATAGAAACGGGCCACCAGTGGTGATGCAACATATTCCTTGGAACGAAATCGATGAGAGTATTCACTTCAAACGGTACGAGAACTGTGTCGCATAAATTTTGGTTGAAGTGTGGTGTATGTCTTAGAGACTTGCATTCTGGGATTTCGATTACCAGTAGATACTTTGTGGACTCTTTAAGGACAATAAAGCAATATAGTTGTTCTTTTAATGAGCACGAGATATTCATTTTGTTAAAAGCCTTGCGTTTTCATGTGGATGTTTCTCGACCTCTACGGGAAGAAAGATTCGTCAAGTTTTAGGTCCTGAAGATGTGTCTGACGATGTATGTGCAGCCTGTAACTGACACCCTCCCTGGTGAGATGTACATGACTGGAAATGCTGGGGTTTCGAGGCATGGGTCAAAGAAGTGGCCAATTACACCCAACAATTGTGATCCTTAATTTAAACTTCCAGTGAAAAGAGTAACTTTTAAACCTGTGTTAGTGACAGTGCCAGAAGAGTAACCCATGACCGAGGACAACCACTCCCATCAGGACAGAACTACCATTAAAATTCCCTAAACACCATTCCGTTAGGACACCTATGTGACTGCACCCAATGTAGAGACCGTAGGAAGATTACACAATGTCCCTAGGACACCTTTTTATACCAAAAACATGTTGCACAGAGACTTGTTTATATTACACTTTGATCGTTTTGATAAGTTTTTGATCGTTGCAAGTAACCATTTGGTTCTTATTAAGTTTTGTCTTTCGTGTTGTGTCATTTTAACTTACAATAAGACTGTCCTGAAAAAGTATAAAAAATCATGTCTTGCCTGTCGTCGTGTCAAAAGTAACATGCCCTACACTATGGCTACCTCTATTGTCTCTGCTCCCTCTTCCTCCACTTTCAAAGTCATCATTGAACACTTAGATGCTGACAGTTGGAACGTCTTGTATCTTCGCCGCCCCTTTAACATGTTAATTGCCGGACCAAGCGGTTCAAGTGAAACCGAATTTGTCAAACGTTTGAACGAACATAAATATCATTAATGGATCGTCCTCCCCAACGGATCGTGTGGTGTTACGGTGTACAGACTGTTGCGAGAACGCGAATGCGACTCCATCGTGTTTGTGGAAGGCATTCCTGGCGAAGACGACGGGATCGTGTCTGACCCAGGTCAAGCCCATTTGGTCATTTTCGACGAAGAAGACATTAAACGGTGGTTTACGCGCAAAGGGCATCTTGTAATGCCAGTGCCATTTACATCACTCAAAATTTGTTTCGGAACAATAAAGCCCATCACACCATCAGTCTCAATGCTCATTACGTATTCTTTTTTACAAGCCCTAGAGTTACATCGCAAGTGCAAGTCTTAGTCAAACGGTTAGAAACGCCTCGGCTGAATCATGCGTACGAAAATGCCACTAAACCCCACACGTCTAATTACTCGTGGATTTAAAATCCAAAAGGTTGGATTATTTGCGATTTGGTAGGCATCTGTTTCACCACTGGTGCCAAGACGGAGAGCCTGTCGTGTACACATCTCTGTCGTCCACTTAAGGACAAAATTTATAAAAACCACAATGACTTTGGGTCTTTCTCATACAGTGTCAACATGACGTTACTTAAGTCTCATCTTCCCGTCCAATTGATTCGCTCTTGTACGGTATCAGTCACGCAAAAAACACAAATACGTTCTCGTGTCTTATAAGTCAGTTTAAAAAAGTATTACGATAGTTTATGGTTACAGAAGTCAATTACTGCAAGGCATCATGCACATTCCTCATCAAACCAAGCAAATGTTTGACAGAAACAAAGTAGCCTTGACGCAACTACCTAATCTCCGCATCGACATTCAAACCAAAATACAAATCATTTTGAAACGTGGAGGCAAAGATTCTCTATGAGGTATCATCATTCACTCCCTCTTAAAATGGAATCCAAAAGCCCCAAAAGGTCTCCCCAAGACAAAAGCCACTCCTCGAAAACACTAACGAGACCCAAAGAAGAAAAGGAGCAATGGTGTCAAGACCATGTCACAGCCCCAGAAAAGGAAAAGCCCAAAGAAAAAGAAACCAAAAACGTCCTCATAAAAGTAAAAGCCCCAAGAAAATAGCTTCTACCCGCTGAAGATCATGTTCCTCCAGGACGAAACCTTACATTCGCAAACGACGATCTGCAGCAACGGTGACCACGAATCCAGTAGCCTCAGGTTATTCTACTTCTCCGTTGTTGGTGATGATACTAGCCCCGTGTCTGGCGTAGGAGACGACAGGTAAGTCTTCAGGGTCCCGCGAACTGAAGCTTGGGATGATGAGGCCACTCAAGCTGCCTCCGCTCTCTCAACAGTTACAGTCAATAGGGACAATGACTGGAATTAGCGATGTGTGTGTCTGGGGCCCGGCCTGGGAGATGACATCACTAACAGGTGGATCTGAAGTTCCAAAAACATCAGCCCTTTTCAGGGCTACCCAAAACTCTATAAAAGAGAGACTGGTCAAATGTCAATTTGCATGAATGTAGAGTAGTGTTAATACAAACCCTCACTCCTTTACTAATGTGACGGTGTGTGTGTGTGTGTGTGTGTGTGTGTGTGTGTGTGTTTGGCTGTATGAGCTCTGGTACGTTCGTGTGAATAATAGGGTGTGTATTTATATGAGTGGGCGTACATTCGTGGTTTTCATCCTCTTCCCGTGTGTGGATAGTAGATCTTCTGGTTTTTGATAGTACTTTTTAGGGTTTGTAAGCGTTAGCGTACATTTGTGTGGATAGTTTAGTTGGGGTTTGTTTTTCCTCTCCCCCTGTGTGGATAGTAGATATTGTGATTTTTTAGTTATAAATTCACACAGTAGCTAAATTTGTAATGTAGTTAATATTTACTTTGCGTTAGGCTTGGAAATAGGTTGGCTTGTTCGTGACTGTCTGTCACAGTAAAGCGAGCATTGGAGATCAAATGCATAACTTTGGCTGCAGATGGGTTGGCTTACATATTTACGTGTGTCTGCTACAGAGGTACAGATTTAAAAATCTAGATGGTTGAGGGGTGATGAAAAGTATGCTAATTTGTTATAGTGCTAGTGAACATTATTCATTCATAAGGCACATACTGATTCTTTTAGCTGCCTTGTCACAGGAAATATTCAAAATAGCTCTTTGCTGTCAAAAATGAATGTACAATCATGGGGTTGGTGGCAGTATTGGTTCAGAATAAAAGAGACTCAAAATACCATATGTATGCTTTCTACAAAACTCTTTAGATTGTTTACTTTGCTGCAATAGTTCATTGTCGGATGATACCTACGTTTGTGTGGATAGTATATGCATGTTTGTTTTCTTTGTTCCTTCACATGTGTGGATAGTAGATATTGGGGATTGGGGATAGTATATGATAATTGTTTCCTCTTTCCATGTGTGGATAGGATATTTTTGATTGCTTTTTCTTCTTCCCGTGTGTGGATAGTAGATTTTGTGGGTTCCGATAGTATATTTTTGGGTTTGTATGAGTGCGCTTACGTTGTGTGGATATAATATAATATGTTAAGTGAGTGTAATGAATGTTTTCCTTCACGTCAGTGCTTGACACGTATAAAATCAAGCGCCCGTCATTTGCGACATTCTACAGAGAATAATCAAAGAAGATGGCTTCAAACCAAATAGACGCCATGAAAATATTGCAAGAGGCAGTCGATGACTTGGGAGTAGTAGACGATGTTACGATGAATTTGAAGTAGGGTGTTTATACTATCCACAGGGGAAAGATGGAGGCTAAGACTGTAAAGGAAACGAAAGCAAAATTGAGAGAACTGATAAAAAAGGTTAAGGACGACAATGAAGACGACGAAGACAGAATAAGGTTGAGAGAGTGGAATGAAAACAAAAATAGAAAATACGAATAAAACATTTTCACTTTGTAACTTAGACAAATACATTATTTGTCAATTTTACTAAACGTGATATTTGCTTCTTTATGTTGGATAGATTTAGACAATAGAATCGCAACACTTTAAAAATATAATTCATTAAAACAAACCATCGGAAACTCCATGTCTTATCCATTACTCTTATATTTTACCTTAAACTACACAAAAAACATAAGATGTTAGGGAAACATTCATCCATCGAACCCATCATTCGAAATAATTTAGTTGAATAAAGACTCTTACTGCAGCCGGTACAGGTGACATGTGTTGATCATTGGAATGGCCTTCGCTGTTATTGATTATAACTGAGTTAGACCAACAATATTTATTAGGAAACAGAAGAAACAATGTAAATAATTAGCAGACATTTTAACAGAAAATAGATTACCATACATAGTCAAAACAAGAGGGATACACACTGATTACTGAATATGTACCTGTTATGAGCCAGACTGGTTCAGTGGACAGCCTAATGCATATATCATGGATAATGTCTAACTGATTGGTCTATAAATACATTTAATAGCCAGGAAAACTATATATATGAGAAGGCATGGTAATTTGACGTATCATACAGGTGTTGGTGTAGTTTAGGAGCTTTTTAATTGCCAGAGCAAAGCCGGATTAATTTAGGCATAAATAAAACAATCACAAATAGTATGAGATCAATACACATTTTCTAGAAATTACAACATAAATATACGATGGGGTGGTGGGGGTGGGGTGGGGGTGGTGGTGGGGGTGGGGGTTGTTCCAGCGGACATTTACACTACAAATGACAGATCTCACTTTATGCTTGATGATGGACACATAGGGAGATTAATACTCTTGTCAGGAAAATACAAGAAAGGTAAAGAATCTATTGATTTGGCACGTACACGTATGTGTGATGTGATGAATATAACAAGCATCTAATGTAAAGATGAATACCAATTTGAATCAGAAACTTTTACTCATTCTTGATAATCGCTTTAGTTATTCATAATGTGTTCAAAATGCAGTTCGAAGTAGCTTGTGGAGATAAAAACATACTTAGTGAACACGGAAACAAATATTATTATTGTAAAAATGATACGAGAAAAATAATGATGTATAAAGTCGTACCTAATTCAGCTGCAGTCTGTTATTTGCGATGTTGCACGTAAATCCGAAGGTGATAACAGGACAATAATGATTATTTTATCTTGAGGGAAGCACTGAATATTTACAAATACACAAGAAGAATTTATGAATTTTATGTGTTAAGGGAAATTGCTAAAACTACTCGATAAGTCACAAGGAAATAATTTTAAATACAATCATTTTCTTTGTACAAATTCAAGATTCCTTTATTTCTTCGACTGAAATTTTGTTTATTATTTAACTCAAGCATGAAGTTTACAATAATTACGAGAAGCCTAAGTTAGTAAGCATGACGATCTTTCACTTTCTAAATATAACGTTCCTATATCTAAACACGATTCCGAATTAAAGGTTTTCAACATCAACATTGATGACATGGAACTGAAAACATACTGATGAAAATAACAATTTGTGTGTCACTTAATTCATAAACTAAATCCTAGATGTTTTCTGCTCAAGGTTTATTCGTTCACAAATGATAAAAGAACATTTTTGTCAAGTACACTTTAGAGGGAAGCGACGTATGGTGTCTTTTCCTTTACGACGACTTTATAGTCGTCAACGGTTTGTAAAGTTTTCATTATAGTTTCTCCTTTCAATATATTTCCAAAAACCCTTGATATTTTCTTATAGTTCTTTGGCCTGAATTATATTGAAACAATGATTACATGTTCGCTTGGCCCAAAATATTCGTGCTCAAGGTCTTAGTAAATTGCCTTTCGATTACGGCTACTTAGCTTTTATGTGCTTATAGTTCTTTTAACCCACAATGTTTTTTCTTTATGGTTAGTAATGATGATGATGAAGTTAAGATATTCCATTCAAGGACATGTAGACTTTCTCTTTTCACCTGTCCATGGTCACAGTTATTAGAAAATGCGCTAAGATCATGTCCCGGGGGTGCGGGTGTATATTTAAAATCTACATATATTTTCTTCGTTCCAAGCTGACTAATTCGGTGAAATGCCAAAATGTCACAGTCAGATAAACTGCGCTCAGGTTTTGCCATTTGGTTATAATTCGTACGCCACGTCATGGATCTTCGTCATACTTGGGACGAATAATTATGAAGATAAGCCAATTCCTCTGCGACATGAGCTCTTATCCACCCTTGTCTTGGGGTCCACAGACACTGTCATAAAAGTTTCAAGAACGTTTTGGTTAATGTTTCTACGTTTTGTTATATTTCCAGCCCACTTGATTGATTGTGTTTGTAGATTGCATGAATCGTTGCAAATTATGACAATTTTATTGCAAACGTGCTCTTTCTCACCATTTAACCATTACTGACATCGTTGATCGTAGGCTGGACATGTAAATCCTGGCATTCTTTTCAAATTCGTTTTTCTCGTAGCTGCATTTGTGTGTACTACATCATTATTACACCATATACAAAATACTAAAAAATATCAGTCTGAATTGTGGAGCAATACTATATTCTGTAAGAACGTACAAACACAAGATGATGTCAGAAATGCAGATTAGTTTGATTCGCAATGTAATTAGTCTTTATTCAAGGTTTATGCAGCACATTTGGCATATCTCACAACGGTTTTGTTTTTTAATCGTGTTAGTCCTAATTCATTTTATATTTACAATGTTGGATGCTAGGAAAGAAGAATTTCATTGCTCTACATACTCTTAGAAATTACGAAAGCTTAGAAAGTGCATTATGTAGATTTAAAGTCGATAACTTTGCTTTTAAATGTTGTCGTTTTTGTATCAGGAAGCGAAACATAAAATCCAACTCGCCATTAATGAGTTATTATTAATGAGTTATTATTCGCAGAAACAGCAGGTGGCTTGCATATTGGCGAATGTGTCTAGAGTCTTGTAAATGCTGATATCCTGATCGTAAAGTATCGAGACAAAAGAAATGAAGACAATGTAAACTGCTTTTATCAGCAGATATTTAAATGAATAATATTTATTAATTTGCCTTTATTTCTAAATTATGCTAGTTAGTCGTTGCTTCCGATTTCATATAGGAAGTTACTAGTAATTCCAGACCTTCATTTGAGAGGAAATATTTCATAATTGTATTCATTGCAGAGTCCATTAGGAGAGGAAAGGTTTCTTAGTATAATGCGTATGGCAGTTTCGCTAAATACATATATGAGCAGGACTTTTTTAGTTTAATAATTCTGTGTCTGACCTCTTCTGTGGCCTAAGTGGTTTGAGCGTCCGTCCCGGATGCCGGATGTCGTGTTTTCGAACCCGGGCTGTGCCATTCCATATGCGTATAAAAACGGCAGTAGCAGCTGTCTCGCTTGGCGCTCATTATTAAGAGGTTAATATTAGGACTGGTCGGCCTGGTGTCCGGATAATGTGACAGGGTGGGGCATGATGATATATGTATGCAGCATGATGTCCCAAGGTTAGATATCACTAGTGAAAAAGAAAAGGGACGATTCTTGTCCTTTTTCTCTAATTAAGCGATCAGATCGCATATAGTTAGTGAATCATTGAACACGTTACAAAAAGTTCAGTTGGAACCAAGGAGGTCTTCGTCAATTAGCAACGTTAGGGAACCATCCTTTTCTCGGCAAGAACTTGGCTTTTGTGGGGGTTTTAAATTCCCATATTTAACTGTTTGAATTGCCGTTAACCCTCATAGCAAATGTTATGCACCCTGTGCGTACTAGACAGGGAGGCTAATATGGCCTTGGTGCTTTCTTCTGATTTCCGCTTCCCAGCAGAATTGGAACTGGTAATAGACGCATTCAACAAATTATAAATCCAAGTAAGCAGATCATGTAATGTGACACTGAGAGACCGTTCATGCAAGCGTATTTTGGTAAATGCATATTTTTTCCCAGGGAGAGAAACTTGTAGATACACTGCTACACACTCGGCGTCTTATTAATGAACGAATCAAACATATGCGTGAGTCTGGCTTGAAGTCCATTGTTCTCACTTCTTCCAAGGACCATAAAATAGCAGTGCGTGTCCACTAAATGGTTCTTAATTTGCAGGTACTAAAATAGTCAATGCTAATCACATATTGACTACATATCTTACTTCAAACTATCATGTTTTGTCTTGTTTCACAATAGTAGGACTAAGCAATAATTTATCCCAAGCCTAATCTCGATACTTACCGACATGCTTCACGAAACACGACCTAAACACCTAATAAAAAAGTGTTACTATATAAAATTCCTATACACTTATGAACTGAAATATCTCAAGAATTCCTTATGTTTAGAAAGTTATGAGGGTCCAATTACTACATTAATCCGTGCTGCCATACATTCTCGAGATTATTGTATCTGCTCCTAGACAATGGCTAATTATAAGGTTTGAGAAATGTATTACCACCACCCCACCCCACCCCACACACACACAGATCCCACCACACACATACTCGTTTCAGATCTTGTGTTCCATATCTTCTCACAACGCTTATATGTGGCACGTTATAGCTTCAGATGATAAACGGTTCTTTCAAAGTTCTACAGTTTAGAAAATCATGTATCCATGTCGGGTTTATTGAAATTTTCATAACATAACAGCTAAATAGAATTTCAGCCCTTACATTCAATATAGTGAACCGATATTCAATTTATAAATTAGAAAAAGAAATATTATATAAGACGATAAAGGTAATATTTTGAGGGAGCACGATCCCCCAAAAACAATTGGATATAAACGCAAAGTTGCTTTCGATAAATTTGATTACGAAGAGATCTTATGTATCAATTTTCCGCTGTGGCTTATATAATATAAATCGTTGAACATATACAGAGGTTACTCTTCTGCGCTTAAATTGAAAGTTAGTTTCTTACTTATATTGAATAATTTTTCATTAATACATTCCTCCTTTATTTCTTTTAATCACTTGATGACCGACTGTCTTAAGGCACTAGTCATTTAAATGGCACAGGACCATTGTTTATTTCATTTCTTTCCTCATTTGCTGTACTATATTTTGTGCACTTGTAAATTGCTTTCGATCGAACGATACGTTGATTTCGCGTATGAATCAGTTTTCTTTTGCAAGAATCGTTTTTTTTTTTAAGTTCTCAAGCATGAATACGATGTAAACATAAATTTATAATAACAATGGTTAAAGAGTCTTTCTAAATGGAATATTTAAATATAACAATTTTAGTAAAGGTAAGTAAATAAATCACACTACTGAAAATAGTATGCACGAATCGTCGTAGCATGGATGAGGAAAAACGCGAAGTAGCACAATCCAAGCAGAACAAAGGGAAACTGCGTAGAAGGAATGCCAGAAGAAATAGTGTTGAAAAGAGTCGTAAGTCCAACGAAGACGAAACTACAGGAGCAAAGGGGAAAAACAGAAACAAATAAACAAAGCAAAAGAATTAACGAACAAAAAATTAGAGTTTGAGGATTTAACGCATTTGACAATAACGTTAACACATGCAAAATGACAGTTATCAAGAACAAAATGAGCACTTACACTGATTGGTGTTAATAACAGAGCAAACAAATAAAAAACTCACTGGTTTGAACAATAAATTAAACACATTAAAACTGAATGGTATCATCACCAAGGTAAATGCACGAAACCTGACTTGTGTTAAGAATATAAAGTTAACAAACAGATACAGGCTGGCGTTAACAATAAAGTAAACAAGTAAAACTAACTGGTGTTAACAACAGCGTGAACATCATGGTACATGAGTTGTCCTACAATAAACTGAAATATAGATACTGTGTTAATGCAACTTTTATTGATTGACATAGACTAACTTTACATAGACGATGAAGCAAAAATGCAAACATAAATACATGAAAGGGAACATAGATTTTTATACATGTTATTGTCCCAATGCGAGCATCCCTCAAGCAAATACAAAAATATCAGGATTTTCAACGATCAACTTTCAAACGTTCCAACAATAGAAAATGCCGGTGTCTGATCTAAGATGTATTCTTTTTAGAATGAACAAAAACTTGCAAAGGACAGGCGAAACATTGTATTAAAATTGAATTAATTTTGAAATGTAAAATTAATGACTGTTTAGCTATGAGAAAAATCGACATAAATTAATATGTTCAGATTAATTAAACTCCAGAGATCTACACATTGTAAATGAATATAGTAGCTCTTTCTTGAGCGGATAATACATGCTTTTAAAATGGACCGAATAAATTCCTTACATTGCGTGAAACAAACATCATAATAAATGTATAACCACAGTAATTTACAATGCGGGACATTTTCAGATGAATTAAATACATATAAAGCCACAGACGAAATTGATCGTTTGTATTTAAAATGCGATGGTATGTTATATTTCAACTCAAAACTGTTATATATATTATATAGAATATAAAATTCTCTTTGGTTTTAAAGGAATTGAAAGATCTTAAAATATTACACATGTAGATTTCTTGAAACGCAAGATGACACATGGAGATTCATTGAAATGGAAGTGTTCTAAGAAACACATATTACAGAATAATGAGGGAGTTAAGATTTTTGAAGTTCTTAGCATGCGCAAAATTCAGCTAGTACCATTTCACACGTTAATGTATCACTGGTGGAAATCATAAAGGGTCATTCGATTTCATCTATGTTTAGCATCTTCAAATAAGGTTGCAGTAAAATATTCGGATGGAACATTCTTCACCTTTAATTCCTGTCATTGGATGCACTGTATAAGTAATACCTTTGTGGTTACGTCAACTATCACTTACACAATTGTACAAAGCTTTGAAGAACTTGCAGTTTGAGATCGGCTGATTATGTGACCTTAACCTTTATTTGTGAGTAATTGTATTCAGTTTTTTACAATTTTGTTTTTAATCGTTTTCAGTGCTTATGTGTATTTTAAAATATTAGAGCACACATCGTATATATAAATTAAAGACTCCACCAATATAGTGACGGCAAAAAGATCAGTACACGAGGACAAGATCATCTTTAATAACAGAGAATCATATTGTTGTCTACAGACGCCCACAACAGAAGAAGCAAATGGATCAAATACATTCCCCTATCAATTTTAAGATCCGCAATTAGGAACGGGTTTAAATTGTAAGTACAAAATTAGAAAGTAATGTTGCCATGCTAAGCACCCTAGGAAATGAGAAAGACCTTATGGAGGAGCATGACATCCGACGAGTTATTGCGCATGAGATTCACTTAACACAATAATCGAATACATAAATCCATAAATAGATAAATAAAAGATGTCATTGGATGTAAACTGAGAACCTTAGGTAGGCATCAAGGCTTAATGGGATTTACCAAGAGGAGCCATATCAACAAAATAACAACTATAACGCAAACAACAAAAATCGAAATAAAGAAATTAAATAGAACACAATTATTTTGCTACAATTTTAAATAAATGGCTAAAGGTTTTAAATACAATGGGAATTATAAATTTAAAACAATTAAACAGAATAAAAGCCAACGATAAATATTTTGCATTTGACGAAACATATGTTTTAATAAAGTACTAGTCAGAGGTTTTGATTACATGAGTCACTACACTAGTTCGACTTGGGGCATTAGTTTAGGAAATTACTGGAATCAAAGGCATTATTTTCATAAAGTGAAATAAGTTACATGTTTTGCGACTCAATGGTCTTGAAGTGAGTAGCAAGAAAGAACGATAACCAACAAGTTTTGTAGAATTTAAAATATCAAGTTATTTCCTAAAATACCTTGTGAAATAATTAAAAATTACAGTACAGTGAATGAATTCTTCAAATCCTAAACGTTCAACCAATTCTAATCGTTACACTTAATGCTAATACGTTCCAAAATGTATTCTGAATGATGACTGTATTGTCCTTATGCATCAATAATACAGAAGAATTACGATAGTATAAATACAACTGTCTTTAAATGAATTCACTGCAATTCCAATACAGCTGTTAGTCAAAATCTCTTTGAATGAATGTTAGAGCACACTAATTCCAAGGAATGATTATTAAATTGAATAAATGAATCAACGCTCTCAATAACTCTTACAAGACTAGTATCACGATTAGGAATGTTACGCGTAATACTTCTTTTATATACTAAGTAAATACGCTATCGCAAGAACGCGAGGCATTAAATGAACCATCAATGTATCGTAATCTTTATCGTCAACAAGGGTCACGTGGTTTACACTAGCTAATCAGTGAATAGGTCCGTTGCTTTATGTTTCAGAAACCCATGTCTTTGTTGGATAGCTTGATGTAGACTAGTACTTATAGTTCTACTCGACCTTGGAACTTAGAATGAATCCATTTACGCAATTGATACATGACTTGTATTACAGTACACATCCGATCATATGATTTTAGCATTAAAAAGTTACTAAATAAACCTTATATAAATTATTATTTTTAAAATAATGCACATAATACAGATAAACATAACAATGACAGGCTTAACTTTGAGAATTTGAATATAGTACGAGCTAAATTGCATATCTTTACTATTTAGGCTGCACAATGTATTATCTATACACATTTGGACAACACTTTTATTATTTTCGTGACACCATAGCTGCATCATACACAATTAAAACTATACATTTCTTGAATTCTTACCTAGGTAAAATGAAGAACAAAATGCCAATATACATCAGAAAATTGTACAAAACATTAAACATTGCAGCGATAGTGATAAATGTTGCAGAAATAACAAGGCAGGAAATGGATGATAATGAACCCACCAAGCATTTATTCTTGTCCATAAATATGTGCGCAGTTAAATAGTTATTACGTAACTATAACAACTAGTAATAATTTAGACGTGGTTCTTCTCTTGTAACTAACCCATTGTTGCAGCAGCGTATTGTACGAAACTCGTACGTTATTTAACGTACATAAAATCGGCTATATTTGAAGCATGTAATTCTGCATTATAGAGGCCGATAGCCGGCGATGTTTAGGCATCACTGTATAATTATCATCATGACATGCTCCAATTGTTCCCCAAAATATTTCAATTTTTCACTATCAACTTTTAGCAACTAAGGGTACTTCACGTTGATTCTGAAACTCTGTGGACACATTTGGAAATACTTCATCTTTGTCTGTATTAGCATTAAATCTTAGTCGATTTGGAATAGTTGTATGTGATTGTATTCCACAAAGCTACTCAGATAAGAGTGAAAGCTGAGAGAAATAGCTGCTGCATTGGTGCCCTTGGTATGCTGCATCGATTTTTTTTTATATAACACAAACACTTAAAGAAAATGGTGGAGAAAGAAACGCTTACCAAACACTGACCGTGTTTTTAAATAGAACACACTCCGATCAGATGCAACTATTAAACAATCTTTCTCACAAACCATTTAGCATACCAAAATTACCAAAGTACCACCTTTTTGTCTCCACTGGTTTGTTTGTGTGAGATGCTAGAATCTCTTCCAACACGTTGAGTTAACTTGAGATTGACTGACACATAAAAACATTGCCGAAAATTTTGTGAGTAAGGATGATGAAAATCAGGCTACATTATTTTAATATTATAATCATACTAATTAAGAAAGTAAACCTTTATCAAATATGTTGACACTATTTTAATCTGTCATCTTACGTATTAGTTCCTAAGTCTTCATATGATGTTAAAGAGTTAAAACGTTAAAAATTTGGAGGCTTTACGTAACACTGATTGGCATAATGTAATATGTAATTGGATTGTAAGCACGAAATATGAAATTTCTGCATAAAGGTATTCCGGAATCTAATCGTATGTAATTGCATACACTGGCTTTTTATAATTCTACGACATCATATCGTACATTTCTTCAGGAATCAGAATTTCTTACCCTGGATAAAAATTAGTTTGAAGAAGGGATAAATACATTTGAAAGGAAAATAGTGCTGATAATGCTTCATCACAAGCCTTTTATACTAACTGTAAGCTTTGCAGTTGCATTAAACTGGTGCGTTTTAAAACGATGTATTTTGTTTGAGGAATACTTGCCATATCGAATTGAAGATTATCATTTTAAAACTATAAAGAATCACTGTATGTCATTAAAAAACTTTGAATACAGATCAACGGAACAGTTTTTATTGCACAGAAGCATGTATTCGATTCAAAACGTATTATTAAAGAAAGAATGTTTCCGTCACAAGTACTGTTTTGATGGAATGCTCTTTGTTTCAGTTTTATTTATAACGTTATTACTGTTAATGAAGCATGTGTGATACTGCTCTACGAGACGATGTTATTCTAAGCCAAACCTATTTTTATCGTGTGTTAAGTAGAATCCACAACTAAGTATGTGTTGCAGATGATCGTTTTGAATCCTTCCAACCCCGCTTCTAATAAACAATCAAATAGGAAATCAACCGGAAAGACCATCGAACTTCACAAGCAAGGCTCTGGAGGAAAATCTGCTATCTTGAGCTGTTGTCAGCAAGCATCTAGATTACATTTTCCAATTGTGTTTCTTTATGACTATTGTTCACCTGTTTGAAAACCATCTTACATTATAGATAAATACAGAATCGAACAAAGTCATCGAAACGCAGTGGGATTAACTGAAGATTCGATCCCCTGAAAAGATGGCATCCTCGCCAAGACATTACTTTAACTCAATCTGCAAACCTTCTATGAGATACAAATAAGGAAAGTGCTGTCCTAGTAAAGTGGTTAAGTGAATTAGTGCCACTCATACATCATCGTAGGAAATATTTAACAGAAAAAGAAGGATTAAACATGTAAACAATGTAATGTTTAGTTAGTGAATATCGTGGACAAATTTATAACATAAATTTCTCTTGCGAAAACATGTGAGGAAAAACGTATTAGAATAATAATTTATTTTTTGTGAGAACGATACTTGACTGAAACAAATTCGAAGACTATTTTAGCTTAATAAATGGATCAGTGTAGATCCACCATAAATCTTCGGTGTATTAATAGATTCTCTTTTGGTGTACATGCCAGAAGCAGTCTACGCACCCCATCTGTGCAGCTGCTGATACCAAACCACGCAATGCAATGAGTATGTTGCAAAGTGGTACTAACATTCATTGGCGCAATCCGTTTTTGCTCCAATATTAGGCACCTTGTTTTAATATTTAATAAGAATAATGATTCAATCAACTTCAACATGTAAATGTACCGTTGTTTATTGTTTATCTGTAACGCAAATAATGTTAACTTAATATTCAACAAAAACTTGAACCTGATTAAAGTTAATGACCTGGGTGCACCTTCTAATTACCGCTAAGGAAAAATCAAAATGGATGCTAATTTTCTAAATATTATACCAATACTTTAGATTTTTTTTAAAATTCTTGCTTCATTACGAATAAGGCGAGTAATTGTCTTTATAAACGTTTCCCTATTTAAAATTTCGTTTCCATTAACATATATATATATATATATATATATATATATATATATATATATATATATATATATATATATATATATATATATATATACACATACAACTCCATTGTTGTTAAAGAGAAAGACGATTATGGACAGCTTTTTGCTTCTGCGTAGCGATGTCTTTTCTTAATATAATTTATTTAACTGTAATATTACATTACTGCTACCCAGGCTTGAAAGTATTCATTTTTGTGTGTGTAGCTTTTTCAACCTCGAGACTGACGCTCATGAAATAAATCATTAATATTTACCTCTTCATTATTCAAATATGTTAATTGGGAATGGTGATAGGTACAGATCAGTATCGTTCAAAATGGTGTACCTAACATTATTTCCAACAAGCAGCAATGTACAGGATGTCTCGATACAGCTCAACACGCATGCTTGTCTATCTTTTTCAGCGGTGCTGAATAATCAATATTATCAATCAATCTGCAAGACCAAATGACAGACACATAGATAAAGTTGTCTGTTGAAACTGTCACGACTTAATAGTAAAGTACACTATCGGGACGTAATTCAAAACTTTAATAACTTTTATTACATATTCCCATTGATTATTTTCACAGCTTGTCATCGATAGTCATATGATTGTTTTCTCAAGATATAGTTATGCTTTCTTTACAACCCTTTTTTGAAAGGCTGTTAGATTAGTATAACTGTAAGGAGACTCTACAATGATACGAGGCCAGCATTTTACTTTTAACATCTTTTCATGTTCTTTTTTCGTTTCTTAGCACATTTCGTTATTGCTTTATTTCAATGTATGATAGTACTTTTATTTATTTGTTACATTTTATTTACTGATGTAAATTAGTAGTGGCATATTGTATGTTCTCGTCAAATAGTTTCTCATTAAACACCATATAGATGAACATGGTGCACATTCCATCAAAAAGCCAGTGTAGGATGTCCAAGTCTATCGATATAGTTCAGGCATAGGGTAACTTATGTATAATAAGAACTACTACCATCTTAGTACCTATTCATGAGTGTCAATATATATATATGTATAGGCCGTGGAATCTGTATTCTCCAAAATAGCATTAGCGATGTAATTTAATACCGATAAAAAGATATTAATAATCATTGTCTTCTAACTGCGCTAAACACATTTTCATCGAAGTCTTCTTTGTTCTCCCCCCACCCTCTTTCATTCTCTCTCTCTCTCTCTCTCGACCATCGTAGAAGGAAACCAGCAAAAGACCGTAAAAAAAAACCCATATCGGCGGATTTTCGCCTGTTTCAAGCGATGATGAATGATGATAAAATATAGTCACGCAAACAAAAGGAAAGGTGAAAGATAGAAATAGAGGAAGGGAACAAATATATGTTCGGTAGTAATGTTAATTAAAACATAATAATGACTTGAATAAACTGCAATGCATTTATATATTTTAACTAAGTCCCACTTCCTGGTTCCTCATTTAGCGTCGTTTATATGTCCCACTTGTTTCAACATGATGTGCGTCGTTCACTGTTCAAGTATTACACTATGCTGTGTTGTAGTGTTCTACTTTCTTCACTTAAACCATCTATCATGTTTAAATCATAATGTGTCTTATATTTAAATAAATCAATATGAATAGAAATAGAAGTTTATAAAACAAAATATGCAGCTTATCATTTACTTAGAAGACTACGATTACTCGTAAAAGGTAAAGAACTACATTCTGACGCGAACATACAGGAAAGGGTTGTGCAGAGTTCATTCATGCCAGTCATTACGCCAACACACAGTAGCCTGCAGTCAATCTTCACTGCTTCTAAAATGCACGTATGTGTATTTGCATGTTATTCTATTATGGCATAGTCCGTCCGAAGGTACATATGGTTGGGCGTACGTGCAATTGTGTTTTCTTTGAACTGGCCCTACACTTTCAAAACTTGGGTGTAAATTATGCCAACACCTGTAATTTTCATCACGCCCCTTTGTCATGGACGAATAGGTTGTAGAGGTCATTTACCATATTTCAAAAAACTCATTTGCTGTATTTCACAATATCCCAGAACGGGTATGTGTGATATATGACCAAACGTCAATATATATCTAACTGGGACTCCTAGGTGTTGTTACAGTGTTTCCCCATCCACAAGAACTCCGACCCTGAGTTATAAACATACTGGCTATTGGACTTTCAACATTGAGATCACATATACACCTACTGAGCATGAAAACACAAAAATAAATATATTAGTGCAAATAGCATTGACACCATTGAGCCCCTAAGGACTTAGCCCCTGAGTAATAACTATCAAGTTATTGAGATTCCCTTTTTGGAGCTTTATATACATTACTAGTTGTCACTTTAGCATTTTATAAGTGCAACTGACGGTGACTCTGTGATCCACCTTTGCTCGGAGGGACTTAGCCACTAGGTCAAAACTTGAAAATTATTAGTGTGACCGAGATTCCCCCAGTGGTTTATACCTATACATTGGTGTAAAGCCCGTGGGTCTTATCTTCAAGGCGCTCGAGATAACCACTTTTAGCAATCTAGACGCTCAGCGTGAAAACATACCTACCATAAGATTGCCCCTAGGGCATTCCATTCCCACGGAGACCTCTCTACGAAGATACAACATGGAAAGGAGACCCAAATGGATAACGCGGGAACCGGCATTCAGTGAACACGGGATTCTAGTTGGACTGAATTTACTGCTTAAATGAAAGCTGGAATAAATATTAATCATTGTACATTCAAAAACCAGTACTCATTTTTACGGTTTGAGATACAATCGCTCCCAGCTGCCTTATTGACAATCCATTATTTGTTTTCCTTTCTACAAACACACCTGAATGTGTCCTTAGAATCGGGATTATTTTCAGCGTTTAAAACACTCATGGAAACAAATGTGATTCGTTGATCGTGAATGATATCTCTTCTCACATATCATGATTTAAAGATATAGGTACTGTTACGTATATTTGATTTAATTTGTGTTTTATTGGATTTGATTGTTTGTGAGTTTTGGAATCTGTCTATTTTCTTTAAATACCAATACAATGTAATTTGGTTTACTAGAAATTTGATAAGTTCCAGAAAATTCAGTTTGTAATGAATGGTTCCTTAGATACTTAATAATCGAAAAACTGTTTCTATTTTTGACTTAGTCACTGGCCTTCATTGAGGGTCAAGTAAACAACTTTATCAAGAGGTAGAGTGATTGATTCTTATCAAGGACGTACAAGGGTTACGTGATTTTTATTCGTAAACATGATCACGTGATCCTCTATATCGTAATTAGGCATTTCCGAAATTGCGAAATACTTAACATGAATAATAATGTTTAGAGAGAGAGAGGTAAGAGTTTTAGGGCTTTAAACACTTGATGTTAAGTTGTTTTCTTCAGTTGTGCCTAAATTTGAGTTTGTGAGTTATATGTTAATTTTTATTCATATTATTTGGACTCTGAAAAATGAATTCTTTTCTCTGGAAATAGTTTGTGTCCATACAGAATTGTTGAAAAAGGACACTTCTTAAAAATGTTATTTGGATTTCCAAAACCGGAGGATTAATTATTGCATTTCCACAAGGAACTGTAGATTTCAACACAGTACAGATTACAGCATACGTCATCGCCTTCCATCATGGATTCTTCGTCGTGACCCAAACTTGAAATCATTAAATCATTTTATTATTAAGACTTCTAAAATATTATTCGCGGATTATTCTTTGATTATTTTTGGATTTGATTCTTAAAATCGTAAGTTCTTTCTTCTCTTCATTCTTACAGTAAGTTTCCAGGGAAATAAATAATTTGTTATCGTTTTCAAAGCTTGTTGTTTTCACTCTTTCTTGCGTTATTGTTTATTCGAGCGTAAACACGTAACATAAGAATTCTAGTCCAAACGTAACGAATGATCTATTTCGCCGTTTCTAGTTTCACTTTCTTTAGCAGCAAGGTGGTTGAGCAGACAGTCAGCCTGGGTTGCCCAACAACATGGCTGTGTGTATGTGGTCGTTGGCGTGCCCGACTAAACATTTTCAGACACGTGTTTGTGGGCGGAGCTACGGGTTCCTTACTATGATCGCACAAATATTTAAACGCGCACGCTAGGGTTTCCAAAACGGAAATCAAACTAAACATTTTATATTTCATTTAATGCCTTACGTTGATAGCAATGAAAGGCAGACCATAAATGGACAAATCAAGCTTAACGAGATTAACGAGCATTGTGTTCCAACGACAACAACAAACAAACAAAAAATAACAGACGAGTTTCAGCCTCTGATATCGGAGTTGTATCGTTTCCGGTGGAATAATTTATCAGACTTCGAATGCGACGTCGTCAAGCTTGTGCACAAGTTTCGTTCAACTTTTGATTACGTCGCTATTGATCTCCAAATCATATGTCAGACCGTAGTATAAACTGGACACCCGTGCTCGAAAGAGATTCGTGACAAAATAGTGAAACGGATGCTAGATACATATTAGTGGTATCAGCTATCGAGCAGTACACATCAGGATCATTTTACCGGAAGTTATTAGTTGCTAGTCCACGCTTGTGTGCTATACTTAATACTTTCAATGATGCCCTTTATATTTTGACATTTACCTTAATCGCGCAGAATGCTCCCCAGTATTGACCTGATAAATAAAGAAATTTGACTGAAATTTACAAACGCTGCAACACTAGCATCTTCGGCATGAACCCGCTGTTCAAACCAGAAAATCTGTCCACTTAGTCACAAATCGTGTCTACGACGCACTATAGTAAAATGTTCCTCGTAAGGCTTTTGATCGGTCCACACTTAGATGTCATATTATACCACTGTGATGACCGGATATACATTCTCTTAGTAACTTTTATCAATACCAATTAGCAGAACTGGTGGTAATTTTTTTTGATAACACAACAACGTGGTTCCCGAGTCGACGCTCTTCGCGCGTTAATTTCATTTTATCTAGAATAACTCACGTGTAGCTGTCATCGCTGCGAGTGATAAATGTAATCCTGAGAAGATATATACGATTTTTATTTAAAGCGCACCTGTATTGTCCGTGCTTGCGTCATAGATGGTGTTGTGTCATTGGATTCTAAGAATGGCGTAATATCCTGATCAGTTCGTTTTTGTTGCATGAGTTATTTGGCCTGCCACTTTGTGAATACACGATCAGCGTCGCCAATGGCAAACTCATCATTGACTTGGCGTCACAAAAATATTGGTGCTTAGTGCAATGCTGACAGTTTTGTTGAAAGTTTCATCCAGTGTGAAGGTGACCGACCGATATCAAGGTTCGATATCGGATTGTTGCTCAAGTACGGATACTCTTCTCGATTGCCGCATGAATATGATCTAATTGCAAGTTAGATCTTCGCCAAGGCCGAAACGATTCTAGTGAGCTAACATAATTATCTTATGGAGCGAGGAAGTTTTTTACTGTTCGCGGTCATCACGATGTACGGATGTATGTATGTATGTATGTATGTATGTATGTGGTTTGACGTCTGTAATTATAGAAATGGTGATTGATGCGCACGATCACGTAGTTTGGAGCATTCACACCAATAATTTCCATCGTAGTTTTTGACCGCCACAAGCTTTATAAATTGGCAGTTTTTTAGACACGCCGAACCCATCTTTTTTGCACGAAATAGGACCACCACCTTCACAAGCACGATCAACATGTATCCAATAGTATTCATTTGCACACATCTGCCTGCATCGAGTTGTTTTTCCTATAGGAAGCCACACACACTGATTTGTTCCCAATCATATGCAATACTAGTATAACGTTTTAATTGATCTTTAAGTATTGACGCGTTTTTTTTCATCCACATGGAGACCAATGCGTAGGCGAGTAAATGCTCCTACAATCGTGGTCAGAAACCCGCAGACTTGCCCACACAGGCGTGTTTGAAATTTCTTAGCCAGAGACCACGACAACGACTCCACAAAACAAGGTTGATGGCAGTCCTAGTTGGCTGTCCAGAATAAGTCCGTTTACAAGCATTGCTACTTATATTTTTATTACCACCGGAAATCCCACCCCACGTAACACATCTAACATACAATGCTATTTAAAATCTTAATTTTTAATATAATGAATACAGTCTTTATTACATTCCATTAGACCGTTTACACTAATGATGACGAGCAATTTTCTTACTCTTACCGTATCCACTTGCTACACAGAGTACCGTTCTTATTGTTATCTCCTGCACTTGCAATAAAGAGAACTTTTCTTATTGGTACCGTTTTCACTTGCGACGACGATGACCATTTTTGTTGTTACGGTATGCACTTGCTATAAAGATCACCTTCTTGTAGTTAAATTAAGCACTTGCTGCAACATCTTGGACTTTCCCGCTATATTACAGCATGGTCTTTTTGTATAGTATGTATAGATATTGGGCAACGTGACTTATCATTTAACATTGTACATTTTAAACCGTATTTTCCATGTTACGTGTAACAGCTACCCCAGTTGGAAGGTCGTAACAATTAAATGTTTTAAGAGCCACAGTGGACTTCTGACTAAAATGACATAACAATAAAAAGTAAAACTTGCTACAATTTTAAGTTCCAATGCACGCAAAGTATATTTGGGCGAAACTGACTTTCATGGTATAAGGAACAAGCAACATCTTGGGCTGATAGAATTGTAAACATTACAATATGTTTCAAGCAAACATGCAACAAAATATTAATAAGTTTATGTTTCAAGTCTCAGTAAAAATGCAACACAATAGTTATAGCAAATTGAGCAATACCATATGTCTCAAGGAAAATGAATGCCCAAATGTATAACACTTTTGTTGAACATCCTACCTTCAAAACGTCACACTGATGGTCATGTACAAAGTCTAGTAATCTGTACCAGATCGTATTTTATTATAATCTGTTTATATTTTGCTAAGAAAGAAGACGTTGAGCTCCTGTAAGGGTGTGTCAATATCCACATGTACCGATTTATTACAATGCTTATTAGAAACGTGCAATGGTAAAAAAGCTTGGATTTAATTAATGTATTTTGTTGATCTGATAAGTCCATGATACATATTATGAAACATATGGAAATATTTTCAGTTGGCGTGCAATTCGAATAAGTCCAAATAGACTGGAAATTTTGTAATATTCTACTACGCAATAAAACTTATGACTGGGTCAGTGCAAAAGTTATATTCGGAGTATTTATATCTGATAATAATAAGAAAAATATAAATGAATCAACAGCGTCGTGAGTGTGAGATATTTCCGTTCACAACAAGACAGCCGTATGTGCCTTTGCTTTTTGCAACATTTTTCTCGCGATATATCCGGGTACACGGAAGGTTCTTGTTTGTAGGTTTTAAACATTTTTTTTGAATCAGTCATTTGTTTACATTAAATGTGTAAACTAATTCCTAATTGACGACAAACAAATTATTTATGTTGTTAATTGACAATTAGCAGCTTACTAACCCACTTCACAAGTATAATTTTGATTAAACCTATCCAAGATAATAACTCTTCGTTTTTTCAATAGCAGACGGGTTCATAGTTAGCAGAAAATCAATGTTAGTTCGGAACCTTCTTTAAAATATTTTATCGTACTGATGAAATCCTTACCCATTCTATATAAGGGACAGTCGCATTTCCCTTAGTTACCATCTCGTTTGATTTTATTGTAATACAATGGCAGAAAACTGAGACTGTATCCGAGTACAAACTTGCGGCTATCGATCTGGAAAGATAAAAGTTAATATCGTGTTCTTCGTGGGGTTGTTAACGTCTATCGAATATAAATTTAGCATGTCCCTCGAGAAGGTGCTGACATGATCACATCCATAACTTCATAATTTGGAACGAAGTTTCTCTCTTATTTTTGTTTACACTGGAAGCATCAAGTGGCCTTTAAGCTGTCATTTCAATTACATTTGTGAACGCTCAAAGCGCTTTCTAGCGCCAAAACGGTTCTGAATGATTCGTGTTATTTCTCTTCTCATTCCCAATTTTCTATGAAGCATGGTTTGGACTTAAGGTGCAAAGCAAAGAAGGGCGATGAATGACTGCTGATATTGATCCAATCAATTTAAGTGATATCATCGCAATTTAAATATGAGCCAATGCTTGATTTTCATGACAGATCTAACTGATACCCAAGGATGTGCGGAAATTTGAAATTCCCTTAGTATGGTAAATAATATGAAATGCAAACATGTATGTTAATAAAAAATATATATTTCATGAAGTACACAGAGTTCGCATTCTAAATGTCAAATAACAAGTTTTATACGGTGTGGTTACTGGATATATAAATATAAATAGGTATGTCAAAGCTACTTTCCCCATCTTCTCTTTTAGTGAAAGCAAACGATGGCTCATCAAATTTGTATATGGTCTTTTCATAAAGTTATTCGACTCCATATAGAAATGGTGGACATCGTTTTAGTCTAATAAGTTGTTCAAATAGTAGTCACCTTGTATTCTTCTAAGTGGTTCAGTAAAAGTATAGAAATACTGGGCATCTTTTATTGTTGTAAGTGGTTCAGTCTAAGTATAGAAGTAGTGGGCATCTGTTATACTTGTAAGATGTTCAGTTTTAATATATAAATAGTGGGCACCTTTTATTCTTCACGCGGTTAAGTCTACGTATAGAAATATTTCCAATTTTTATCCTTGCAAGTGGTTCACGCGAAGAATACAAATTTTATTCTTATAAGGGCGAAAGTAAGCAACATAAAGTGTGTCTAGTTTGTATTGGATCCTGCTTGCTTCAGGATATATATTTCATTAACATAATAATATTAGATACATCAATTGTGAAAAAGCCACCATTTTTAAATTAACTTGGAATGGTTTTAGTTGTTTCAGCACATTTAGTCAGAAGATCTAGAAATTTCAGATTTTATATACACGTGAGGTCATTTTACTTTACAAATAATTCGCTTGCGAATGTCAGCCGTCATAACTAAATTTTGTTACGTTCAAGAAAAAACGCGTGCTTAGAAGTTCTATTAGGGAGTAATGATTTGTTATCATGTTCAGTGACGCGTAAATTGAGGTTTGCACGTAGTTTTTTTCGGTTCTTACTTCACTGAATTTAAAATAAATAAGAGGCCAAGCATTTTAGCAACATTTGACACACGTCAAAGGCATAATAATGAAAGTCTGTCAGAAATGCATTAAATATATTTAAAGCAGCGGAATTTTCATATAGCAAATCAGAAACCGTTATCTGTTTTTAGGAATTGGCAAAAATGGATACCTGTCTGCAAAATCATTGTTCGTAGATGGTCTCGAACAATTTATATTTGCGCAAAATGTAATCTAAGGCTAATATAAACATGAACTATTAAACTGCAAGGTTTTTTCCCATACGCTCAACTCCTTTGTCCACAATCCCTGCTTCAAAATTGTGAGTATTGAAAATCTCATTTGTAAACAACGTTTGCTCATTAAAAATATTTTTTACTTTTCATGGATAATTATACATGATTTACATTTATCACGAAGACGTTTCACACAAATATTGCAAATTTGAAAAGACTTCATCAAGACACTAATCGAAAATTAGTCCCTGACAAAAACTGACTGATGGCCAGAGAGAAAAGGCATTTTTAGGATTTCATATCAATGCAAAATGTTTCTTTCCAGAAATATGCGAACCAGCTGATGATGAGGAGATCAATCACCTGATACATTATGCCTTGTGTAACTATCGGGTAGAAAGTGCATAAGATTATATCATATCAGATGTGTAACATACTATCACGCTTAAATAGACGTGCAAACACGTGCAAAATGTCTGAGTATAGTCAGGCTATTATCATGCTATGAAATATGATTTAAGTACAAATTATAAACAAAATACCAGAGTGAAGTGAAAAACAGTCTAATTGTAAACGTGACGGATATCGCCATTTCAATTCGTAAACGAACTTATTGTGTTACTGTTGTTTGCGGAAAACTATTTAGCCACGAGAAATTGAGTTACAAAGAGCAAAACATAAAACAAACGCATTATCTCCTTACTGAACGAAGCGTTTCCAAGAACGCGATGACGCCATGTAACATCAAATCTCTTGACAACGCCCATACCCATTGCATATGACTTACCATAATGTTTGTCAGCTGTGTTCTGTAGGTGTTGTCCCTGCTATAGAGTTGCGTCTAATAACTGAACCAAATTTGAGTCATATGCGTTTATAAATGTTTTTGGTAATATTTGTAAACTAAACAGCACACGATATCCACCAAATTTCAAGTAATTCTGAACTAGCTTGTTCTGGTAGCGCGGGATTGTCCTTGTATAATAAGTAGGATGCGTTCTCGATATATGTCCGGAAGTCGCGGGTTCGGCCTATGTTGATATGTGAGAATGCTTGACAGTAGCGTCTCGTGGGTCGGCGGTTCTTTCCGGTTTTTTTTCCCTAGTTCTTCCTCCATCATTATTACTGGCCGCCATGTATACCCTATCTTGTACTGAAAAATGGCGCTAAACCCTACAACAACTACAACAATGTGCAATGGAAGGATCAACTGAGTTCTGTTTCTGGTCACTCTGTACAACTTTTATAAGAGAAACGCAATGAATGAACATAAATGTGTTCCCTTCTTGAGTTCCATCTCGTGTAAGTAGAATGAGTGACGAAACAAGAATCTGACGTCATTTGAAATCTAACCAAATTTTAGTGATGCGAAATATTGTCTCTTAAAGACTGACAATAATTCAACCAGCGACTAGGGTGAGGAAACTTGACATTGGACAAGATTCTCATCATTGAATCCAACGATTAAAAGCGGGAACTAACCAAGCTGTCACCGTTTCTGATATCCCAAGCACTTCAAAGCTTGGCTGGAGATCCAGGAAGTGTGAAACGAATAAATCTGACTTGTAGAGCATAATTGCAAACCTCACTATAATAGTCTTTCTAGCTCATATCGGTTTGTGGCGAAAGGGTATTTACATACAAATCTCAACACATCGAAAGGTATTGTTCGATCTTGAGATTTCAATGGCTGCAGTGAGGTTGAGATGATCTAAAAGCTCTCTAAACATATCTTAACATTCATAGTAACGGAAAGTTGATTTTCACAAACACTTAAATACTGACGTTCAACTGGGCGATTTAAGTACATGGAGCAAAGCAAATTTCTAAAATATCGTTGATGACAAGCAGGAAACCAGTCTGTCCGAGAAATGGATAGAGCGTCACGATGAGTAGTCCTGGTCAGAGGAAATATGCCTTATACGAACCACCAGGCAGAACATTTCTCATAGTCTAGAAACTGTTTTAAATGGAAAATTAAAATTGTAATTCAACGCTTGAAACCGGAGAAAAGCGCTAGCTTTCTGAGGCTGAAATGTTTTCATGCCAAAGTCACACTCAACGCAACTACATCCAACGCAAACGGAAATAAAGCAGGGAAGTGAAACTATCATCAAATGCAGACTGTAGCCAGACAGCCATTACATACCCACAAGGTCAAACTAAATCCAGTCTTGATGCTATCGAAGCCAACAGCGAAGTATAATACTCATATAATCAGTCTACTAGTGTATAAATTAAGAGTCTAATGCTACAAATGAAAAGCCACTAATGTCCAGCCCACGAAATAAGCAGAAAACTACTGGACCATGTGGTCGTAGAATCGCCGTACCACAGTAGATTCCCAATTTTTGTACCGGAATATTATTAAATCGGGGTCAACCGAACGAACACGTGACCGCTGAAGCCATTAGTAATGCATGCAAAACAAGACAAATGCGGAGGATTGCAATACAACTTTCACTCTCAGAGACTTTCAAAACCCTCTTGATCAAGTTCATGACACTTTAGCAGAACCAGATCTTATCCACTATCAACTTCTGAAACGCTTATCCGACGCAGTTCTCTATACGCTACTAAAAGCATTTAAATAAAATTTGCGAAACTGTAGACTTCACGAAGTCTTGGCGAGAACCAATGGTGATACCAATACCCAAGCCTGGAAAGGACAAAACCGAGCTTTCCAGCTGGTGTCAAATATCATTAATAGGCTGTATTTACAAAACTTTGAAATGAATGATAAATGATAGATTTCACTGGTATTTATAATCTGTTAAACTACTATCAGATGTGGATTCAAACGCCATTAGCGCAATACGCCATCTTGTCTGATTGAAAGCATGTCTTAGACATTTGGAGGGCGCTTATTCGATCTCTGTAGTTGCCTGCCCAACGTTATCTACAGTTTGTGAAAAATAAATCTGGCAAGTTAAGGTATACAGCAAACTTTGGCTACGGGGAAGATAATGGTTGTCTCGTGGTGAGGAACCAGAACTTCAGAACAATGGGTCAGTAACGATTAAAGGTGTCTTGAGGGATCCTTCAGCAGACTGAGAGTCATAAATATTTGTATATGACATACTTGTGGATAAAACAGTATTCGTATAGGTACAATTTGCAAACTTCGATAACTATTGCTGACAGGATCATAACCTATCCATACTTGTGTACATCCATACGCATTGATACACTTAATGGTAAATCAAACTTTATTTTTTTTAATGTCAGTTTATATATATATATATATATATATATATATATATATATATATATATATATATATATATATATATATATATATATATATATATATATATATATATATATATGTATGCATGTATGTATATATAACCACATATAGAAATAAAAGATGCCCGCTATTTCTTTATGGAGTCAGATAACGTTATGAGAAGGCTGTGCAAAACGTTGATGAGCCATCGTTTGCTTTCACTAAATGAGAAGAGGGAGAAAGTAGCTTTGACATATCTATTTATATTTATATATCCAGTAATCAGACCGTATAAAACTTGTTCCTTGGCATTTAGAATGCAATAAGCTGACAACGAACAGTGCCCGTTTGTTGCATGTATTTTAATCAATCCATGACACACGTGATCCCTTTCTGGATCCAGTGCACTTGAAAAGATTGTTTTTCGCCATGTGATTTATATTATATATATATATATATATATATATATATATATATATATATATATATATATATATATATATGTGTGTGTGTGTGTGTGTGTGTGTTCCATTCGTTGATATGCGTTGGTTACACGTTAGCCTTACGTGTTCTCATCCATTCGTTGATATGTGTTGGTTACACGTTACCCTTACATGTTCTGATCCATTCGTTGATATGTGTTGGTTACACGTTAGCCTTACATGTTCTGATCCATTCGTTGATATGTGTTGGTTACACGTTAGCCTAACATGTTCTGATCCATTCGTTGATATGTGTTGGTTACACGTTAGCCTTACATGTTCTGATCCATTCGTTGATATGTGTTGGTTACACGTTAGCCTTAAATGTTCTGATCCATTCGTTGATATGTGTTGGTTACACGTTAGCCTTACATGTTCTGATCCATTCGTTGATATGTGTTGGTTACACGTTAGCCTTACATGTTCTGATCCATTCGTTGATATGTGTTGGTTACACGTTACCCTTACATGTTCTGATCCATTCGTTGATATGTGTTGGTTACACGTTACCCTTACATGTTCTGATCCATTCGTTGATATGTGTTGGTTACACGTTAGCCTTACATGTTCTGATCCATTCGTTGATATGTGTTGGCTGCACGTTAGCCTTACATGTTCTGATCCATTCGTTGATATGTGTTGGTTGCACGTTAGCCTTACATGTTCTGATCCATTCGTTGATATGTGTTGGTTACAAGTTAGCCTTACATGTTCTGATCCATTCCAGTTAGGATCAGCCTCATATCCCATATATAAATGTTTTAAGTAAGTGCGGATCACTTTGTCAAATCGGGTGTTGGATGTTATGATTTTAGTGTCCGATTAAATTATTTTTCAATCACATTATAAATAAACACATCAGTCACGAAATTTATTTCAAATTGATTTTGAGTTTGACAAATCACCCCTCTATGATCTAATTTAAATAAGTTCATGCGTCTAATTTTATAAATGTCTATTGCGCGAAGTAAACAATACTTCTTTCACCGATACAAATCCCTAAAGATGTTTCTGATCAAGTTTGACTTCAATATACACTGGAAATCTCATCACGCAATTTCTCGCGCAAGACCGCAATAAGTAGGAATGCCATGTTGTTTATTGAAACCAGTTCCTCAAGAAAAGGCTGATTCCTTGTTATCGTCCAACGTTAAGAAGAAATTTGAAATGGCCACGGTAGGTATGGCTGTGTTATTCTAAGCGGATAAACATTTTTTCAGAGCTAGAATTTGATCAGGAAATAAAATCTTCTATACTTATTGCTTAAAGGACCTTTCAGCTAACCGTGGCTCAAGAGCAGGATGACTAAAATGTACACTGATGTGTGCGGTCGCGAGTGTCTGCCTGACATTGCACAGTTAAAATAACAGGCGAGATCAATCCATACGACGTGAGTCAGTAACGATTTGGGGCCGATTTATCGGACTAGACCTATGCTAATAAACTGGCAGACATTTCGAGCAACAGAGATAGGGAGAGACGGGATGCAACCAATGTTATGGAAATTATCAATTCAAAGTTCGGCATAAAAATTGCTTAGATCAGCTGTAAATAACTCTGAAATTTTGAATTACCTTTTCGTGGTTCGTCATTTCGCTTGAATTGTTTCCAGGTCATGTTGATGTACTAGCTCGTGATCGAATCGCTACGCTTTCACTGTTTGAGCTAGAGTCATAAATTATGTTCATCTACTTTCTTCAACTAAACCAACATTCATGTTTATATCCTAAGCGTTTCTTTTATTCATTTAAGTTTCAGACAATATGAACAAAGAGAAGCTCAAAATGAAGGATTACGAATATTTAAAATAACATCACTGTCATTTGCATCTGTAGGACAGGCTGCATAGCCAGCCCTTTTTATTTTAATAGTTGCAATATGATCAAGAACTACCTGTTGTAAGAGTGGCACTGGAAAGGACATGAAATGTAAACTTTCCCCGCCAACACGCACTTGTCCGTAAACAATCTTAAACACCTTTATAACACAAAGTACATGTATTTATATCTGGTTTAAATAAAATACGTTTATATTATTACGATGTATCTTGGACGCAACACATTCTTACATTAAAGGGAAATCTCAAAAAACCAAGTATATTATATAATGTAACAGGCTGTACAGCCAGCCCTTTTTATTTTGATTATAACAGATTTCATATGAGTCTCGATACCAGATGTTGAAATTAGACAAAACAAATTAAGGATTAATTGCCTAAGCAATAGAGCCAAAGGACATCAGTCGAGCATCAATATACCTTTGATTACAAATAAATCAAATATGTTTTTTCATTAAAGTAATCTGTAAAATCCTCTGACACAAAAAAGAAAACAATCCCCAATTCGATCAAAACAAGAGGAAAATTTAAATTGTTATGATATTAACCCTAATACAGTTTAACAGAAATGGTAACATTTTTCCTGTCTTTATTTTGTTTGTGATCTTCTTACTTTTTCAACGGTTCAAGAGGAAAACTTACCTATGGAGACGTCAAGGAATAGATAGTTCACGATATACGAAAAGATAGTATTACAAATCGATAGATCTGAAAGCTAATTTCAATGAACTGAGCATCAGTGAATCACCAAAAAATGTATCATTTGAATTTAGAGCCTTGCGGGGCCCGGGTGTCCGAGTGGCGCAAAGCACGCACGTTCACCGATCACTGCCATTTCATCACTGTTCGTGTCTGTTTGAGTCTCGGGCTCGGCCAATGTGGGTATCTGAGAAAGCATGGCAGTATCATCCTGTGGGTGGCAATCGTCTGATCATAAATGGCATTAAACCCACAACAACAGCAAGACTTTTTCAAAACGCGGTGTCTTGCATACAACGCATGTCATGCTTTACACTCCACACTATATGATATCCATAAAACCTTGAGTCAAAGTTGTAACACATAATCTTAATTTTTCTCCATCACCGGGGCTACAGAAACATATTTAACTACGAGAGAGATGGAAACGATAAAATCATAAATTATGGTTACGCAAACAAGAGAGCACTACAATGTTAAATAACATGAAATTCAGCATAAGAACCGGTTGGGAAAGAAGCTAGTTGTTCTTGCTTGCTTTGGTGCTTTGGTTGAGGAAGAATAAATTATGTCGCAGACTTTATTGAGTTAGGCTACAAACCTGATGACCTGCAAAACCAACGACGTGACGAAAGGGCTAAAGTAATCCTATTATCCCATGAAAACAAGAAGTTATTACCTTATAAGTAATTCCTTTCTTATCATCCACCAAACAGTATTTAACAAAAAATCTATTCTAAATAGGTTATTCCAGTCTATAATGAATGCCTATATCTCAAGGCAACGTTTCACATTACGGCTGCGTATATAAAATAGATTAGATTTGGTGAAAGTTTTAATCAAGATACTGCTAATATTACTAGCGTACAAACTCAATATAGCCATGAAACAACAGATGTTATCAGAACTCGAATAATGTTAATCCTTGTCACTAAACCTGGAATGATTTAATTGTAATATGTTTGCACTTAACCATTACGTATTTTGGTTTGTGTTTTCGTGACAAAGGATACTAGGTCTTGTTTTCACTTTGCTGACTGAGCATGTATCATGGTAAAGATAGGTTCGCCATAACATATGGCAAAGTCTTTGGGGAGACAGTGCTAATAAGCTCATGCTTTCTACTGAATCCCGCAAATGACATGTTTGTAATTGCATTTGACAAAGTGTTTCAGATAAATATGATTTGAACTAATTAAGTTCTTTGGAGCTGGTCTGCCGGTCGAAAGAGAAAGAAACTTAATTACGTTAAAAAATTACTGTGCACGACACTGATCTCACTCTGTCTTTTCTCTCTCTCTCTCTCTCTCTCTCTTTCCGTAACAGTAAGTATTTAGTGCCGGGTCATAACTGCTCCGATATATTTATTTTTCCTTTTGAGCTATCCAAGTGTGTATCTATCGTTTAACGTAGTATTTGATATTGGTCATCGCGACTAACTGAATCACATTTTCAAGGTAAAACTGAACTTAATTACAAAACAAAATTGTGTCAGGTGTTAGCTGAACTGGCAGTGGACCATTCCAGTTAAGGTATGATACTTCGTCCGTCATCCGTCTGTAAGTTAACATTTGCTATTTTGACTTGTTCTCCAAAACAGCTCAGCCACGTTTGAGCATTTTCTTGATCGTGGCTTTATCAGCATTGGTGTCATGTTGCTTCCAAAATACTCATGTGGAGACCATTTTTCGACGACCTCTCCATAACGTCTAAGCAGTTTGATTAAACTTAGAATATTAATTAGGATGTCTGTAATTAACTTTCTTCCCTGCCAAGGATCCTGCTTTTGTAGGATCCAGGCAAAACAAATCCTTAAACGACTTCTGTCTCGTGAACTGCAGAGCAAACTTCGATTTAACATGGTAAGAAAATCTTACAGGACATACATCCCAAAAAACATATATGAGAGAGAGAGAGAGAGATCATCTTGGAATGAACATATTTTTGACATTAACTAACGGAGCTTATGTCACATTAAATATTGCTATTAATAGTGAGAAAATACACAAACTTGAAACCGAATCCCACCAAATGCTTAACGAACTTTGATGAAATGTTGACCATCAATTTTCATCTCTTGAGGAAAACTAGCTATTACATTTTACAGATTCAATACACAAGTTTGGTTCATGTTCGAAGTTATTTTTGTCGATTTAGCATGGGAATTTTAACAAAACAAACAAACAAACAATCGATACTTTAATGCACATTCATGACATCTAAACATAACAAATATGATTTTGTATACAAGTGTGTTATTTGGATATATAGAAGTTGTTAATTTATCGCCGTATAAACAATAACGTAATTAATATTATAGAGATGTCAAATTGTTGTTATTGTAAAGGAATGATCTATTCGCATGAAGAGCTTTGATAGGGATGATGTGAAAGAGATAGAAGGAATAAAGTATGAATATATTTGCTGATCATCTGTTACATTAACTAATTTTTCTATTTATTATCCTGTTCATGGGCAAATTACATGGCATTTGAAGTGTTGGTATAAAGCGAATCGATATACCAATACAAAAGTATATGAAATTGTGATCCGCCCATTGCGCAATAATACAAATATATAGATATTCTTTCAACCACAGGCCTATAGATCAATGATGAATTTCTACTCATTCAATAATTATAAATGAAATGTGAAAATAACAATAAAATGTATTAATAGTCCCTGTTATCTAAATGATATTAAAATGGTACACAATTTCATCGGAATCCTTTTTTCCCCATTCCCTTTTGTGCGTAGATGACAAAATAGGCACAATCTGGAGTGAGAGAGAAACACATATTGGGCTGGACGCAAACATTAAAACGGAACTTGTACTAAGTAACCTACAGTAATCTGGTTTGTCGTAACGGTATGTTTACGTTTTCCTTGGGATCTATCTACAGTGTTCATACTACCAAAGATACATAGTTGCAATAGCCAGTGACACATAGGCCTATATGTCCAATTTGTCGGTTACGAGACACACATACTGTATTTTGTTTTAATAATAATAATAATAATAATAATAATAATAATAATAATAATAATAATGAAGATTTTGTATAGCGCCTAATCTTTAGAAACTCTAAGCGTTTTACAACATTAGACAACACCTATAACATCAAAAACATATATAATGATATCATTACCATATTTTAAAAAAATGAAATTGAAAACAAAAAATACATGCTTAAACTTTTTATGGTAGAGAACTTTATAAGGTTTGTAAGTTTGTTCTTGCAATCGAAATAAGTGAGTTTTAAGAGCGCTTTTGAATGGGATCATGGTGGCTTTGTGTCTAAGTTCGGTGGGCAATTCATTCCACGTCGCTGGGCCCTGGTAGGCATAAGACAGTTGTCCATGTAACTTCGTTTTCGTAATGGGAATAAGGAGTATAAGATTGTCAGAAGAGAAGCGTAAGTATCTTGCTGGTGTATACACATGGGTGAGGTTGGAGAGGTATGTTGGACTGGAGTCAGGCATGAAAACGTAGGACTGAGAACAAATTTTGTGTTTGATTCTCGATCGAATGGATAGCCAGTGTAGGGTACAGAGTAGGTGGAGGTATGCTCTAATCGTGGTACTCCAAGGATGATCTGAGCCGCTGTGTTTTGAACTTTTTGAAGTTTCTGGAGCAGATATTGAGATGAACCAGACAGAATTGAATTACAATAGTCCAGTCTCGAAAGTACCAATGAACAAACAAGTGTTTTAGTGGCATCAACTGAAAGATATTTGCGAATCGAGCTGATGCGTCTCAGCTCAACATATGCAGCCATGCATATGTTCATTACCTCTTGGTGCAATGTGAGAGTACTGTCCAGAGAAACACCTAGGTTTCGTACTGACTGTGTGAATATAATGTTGATGTTATTGATATTTATTGTTTGAGGTAAAGGATGTGACTGAGAAAGTCTTTGTGTTGTGATCAGAATGGCCTCAGTTTTATAACCATTCATCCGCAGCTTGTTAGATGTCATCCATTATTTCATATCAGAAATGCACCTCTCTACACCTTGGATGTTATCATAAACCTCAGTTGGGTGGCTAGATTTGTATATTTGGGTGTCGTCAGCGTACAA
Source organism: Sinohyriopsis cumingii (assembly GCA_028554795.2). NCBI lineage: Eukaryota > Metazoa > Mollusca > Bivalvia > Unionida > Unionidae > Sinohyriopsis > Sinohyriopsis cumingii. The sequence continues at coordinate 16,983,642 of CM068839.1, read as the reverse complement.
TTGCTGAGACACTGGATGATGATCTATGACACTTGAGAGCGACTGAGTGTATAGAATGAAGAGAACAGGTCCAAGAACAGACCCCTGTGGAACATCACAACATGGATTAACTGAGCTGGAGTGTATTCCATTTGCAGACAAAATTTGTATCCTGTTGACCAAGTAGGACTTGAACCACAGTAAGGCTGTATCATGAATGTCAAATAAAATCTGGAGACAGCATGGTTTATTGTGTCAACTGCTGCAGACAAATAAAAAAGGGTGCGGACAGTAATATTTCCGCTATCATAAGGAAGAGAATGTCATTAACTACTTTTAGAAGAGTAGTTTCAGTACTGTGGCAAGGGAGATATACAGATTGTACATGGTTAAAAGACTGTTTGAATTCAGATGAGATACAAGCTAGATAGAACAACCTTTTCTAAGATTTTTGCTATGAATGGGAGATTAGAAAGTGGGCGGTATTTCTTTAAATCGTGATGGACGAGTGTTCGTTTATTCAGCAGAGGCTTTACAATGGCAGTTTTGAAAAATGATGGGAATTCTCCGGATGAGAGACAGGTATTAATAACATCAGTTAGTGAAGGCAATACTGGATCTAAGCCCTCAAGCAGCACTGATGTTAGAATCGGATCAAGTTCGAATGACTTTGGTACACTCTTCATCACGATTGTATGTACTCAGTCCATATAGACAAGTTCAAATACTGCTAATGGTTGCCTCTCTAATTCTGTTCCCAACTGTATGGTGACGACGAGTCAATTGACATTGTGTTGTACTTTCTTAAACCCATTATAATGCTCAAAAAATCGATTATTAATTAATAAATATAAAAATGTCCAAATTTTCGCCCCCGCCCCCTCTTTCTTTCTCTTTCACCGTCTCTCTGTCTCTCTCTGTATCTCTGTCTCTGTCTCTCTCTCTCTCTCTCTGGATTATCGTAACTAAATACGGGCGAAAATCCATGAAACTACGAGCGCTGGGGATTTTTTATATCTCTGAACCTATGAATAATGGTAATGTTAGTCCAGCCGTCTAAAGGAGAGAGAGAGAGAGAGAGAGAGAGAGAGAGAGAGAGAGAGAGAGAGAGGGCGAGAGAACGTTATAATCTTCATAAATTTTAATTAAAGCAGAATAACGACTAAGATGAACTGTCAATATGTTAAGATATTTTAAGTAGCTATTTTTGGTTCGTCATGTCACTTAGTTTCTATTTCTCGTTACTTTCCATATGCTAGTACATGAATGCACTACTTTCTTCATAAATACCATATCTCATGCTTAAATCATGAGTATGTCTTATATTAATTTAATAAATGTAAATAAAAAATAGAAACTGAAAAAGAAAACAACCAACTTATCAATTTGCATATGTGATTGTGAACAAAAGGAAAAATACTCGAACTACATTTCGTAGCCAATACACTCGCATGGATGTGAGAAGTTCATTCACTCGGTCAATACACAGTTGACAGGAGCATATCGTAACTCCATTCAAAGTGCAAATATGTGTATTTGTATGTGACATAAATAAAATATAGTTATAATATGTACAATGTGCCAGTGATATACCACTCGTTGTATACACTTTTCCATTAAAAGAAAACTCGGGCAAGGCTCGTTTCGTTTTAATGAAAAATGTATACATTTTGTGGTCTATCATTGATAAAGCGTACATAATACACACACACACACACACACACACACACACACACACACACACATATATATATATATATATATATATATATATATATATATATATATATATATATATATATGTATATATATGTATGTATGTATGTATGTATGTATGTATGTATGTGCAATACACTGAAAACGTACAGTTCAAACTAGTATACAACTAACCTGAGCGTTTTCAACTCTTAATATGTCTTTTTCAAAGGTAAATGCAACATTGATAAGGCAAATTTTAAGCAGCAAAACCACTGTGTTTTATTTATTTGGTTTGTGTATGCTTGGCATATGGATGTGTAGTTTTAGATTAAAGTTAATAGGCCAATTTTGTTGCCAAAATACAGAGCCATGGCAAGTAAAAATTTGAAATTATTTGATGAATTCCATATATTCCATTAAAAATGATCACAAATATAATGTTAAGCTTATCGAATGATGCAAAGAACTGATGTTATTTGACCCACATTGAAATACATTCAGAATAGGTACGCCTTTCCTGTACACAGCGCTTTTTGCAATTTATAACGTGTGTGCATTTGTGTGTTTGTGTGTGTGTATGATTGGATTTTTAACTCTTTAATGATTTTCAGTCATATCGCTATGATGTATGTAGTGTGGCAATTTATAGTGATGTCCCATCTAGTCTTATTTTCCTGATACCCCTCCGACCAGCCCTAACACTAACTTCTTAATGCTGAGCGTTAGCAAGGGATCCATTAGTACCATTTTTATCAGTTTTTGGCTTGAATCAGCCAGGGTTCGATCCGGCGACATCCCGCATCATTTATTAAGTCATTATGCTTCATTCAAGATATTGCATAGCTGAAAATTATTATATTCGTATATTAACGTGAATAACACAGTAACCGTATTCGTTTCATTTCCACCATTCTATCTGATTATGCACATATTTGGAAATATCGGAATAGTCTGAAATCAGTCAGAAATCATTGAATTCCGCAAGAATAAATCTGATCGAAACGCATTTTTGTTAACGAATATTGCAGTAAATTTGTGAAATGGACTAATTCAAGAGAGACAAATATAATCTGTGAAAACAAATTATAAACGTAGGAAATATATAGATGCTGCAACTTTTATACTGCATAGAGCAATTAGATCAAAACGACATGTTCATTAACTCTGCTATACCGACATTTCGTGTTGCTACAGTTGTTTCTGAAATTAATCATGTAATGTTTACTCATTCCTGCACTTTATTCATAAAAAGACGATGTTTTCAAAATCATATTTAATCTAAAGAATCTCCGATATCATAGTTTAATTATATAGTCATAATGTGTCCATTAGAGGCTCTTTTACCGGTCTTGGTTGCTGAAAATAGCGTAACACATTGTAAGTTCCCTACGGTCAACGAGAAGTATCTGACAGGATTAGAAAGCCATAGTAAGCAATGCATCTCATGTTACAATGATTACTTCAGAGCAACGTAAGGTTTCTTATAGCCACAAATAATAGTTTCCTACATATTTTCTTCCTAATATATATATCTACAACCAGTCAGAAAATCTATAAATAAATCTAAATCATTTGCTTTTGGCATACAAGTCATCGAGCTGTTTCTTTAATTTTCAGTTCAAGACAACGACAAACATTCCAGTGCCGAATATTTATCCTGACTGATTAAATCGTATGAACCAGTGGAATGACCACATGGGAAGTTTGGGGGTGCGCATTCATGGGGTGGCACTGTTTAGGCGTGCGATTTTGGCTGCTTGACTATGCCAACCACCCGTGACTGTGTTATGACTCTAGATCTCAAAATATACAATAGAAAGAAAATGGCACCCGTTAATCAACAAGCAATTAATATTCCTACAATAGAATATACACTTTATTGTTCAATAAATTCCAAGATAATTCTAACTGTACTATCAAAAGTCCAAGAACATTTAATGTTCTGAATGAATTTCAATGATATTGAAAGACTTGATATAACACAATGATGCATACCATACTGTCTTTGAATAAGTTCACAAAAATACAAAGTAATCAACTAATCCAATGATTAGTGACCATTTTAGTACTTGTCAATATCAGTGAGCACTTTGTAATTCCAGTGAGTAATTTAAATAATCAATCCCTCTCAAATTATATATCAGCACAACAATAAATAATTTCATTAACTAAACGTAAAGGAAAAATAAATCAATTTCTCAACCACAGGCTTATATAAAAAATGAAGGCACAATAAAAAGAATAAAACGTGGGTCAGAAGTTCTCTTCCAGAACATTTTTAACTTCAATATTAAATCACATTGAACTTAAATATCAGTTAACAACGCATTTCTAACTTGCAAACATCCCAAAAGCAGGTACACGCCTAACATGCACTATTAGTTATGGACAAATGTAGATCACACATTGCAAATAAAAAATGTATAACTATATGTCGATGGAAAGGTTATTTTTCGCTTCCTTACTTTCTAAATCAGTGATGAATTGCTACTGCTTAATCATTGTCGACGCAATAAAAAAATATTAATAATTTCGGTTTTGTAAATTAAATAAAACATGGAATACAGTTTCACCAAAATCAGTACTGATCTCCCTCTCTCTCTCTTTCTCTCCTTCTCTGTGTGTGTCTCTCTCTCTCTCTCTCTCTCTCTCTAATTCTCTTTCTCATATGGGACAAAATACGGGGAAATCTCGAGTGAAAGAAAAAAAGAAACAGAAGACTGAAACTTGAACCAAGTAATAGACAATAACCTAGGAGTCCATAACGGTTATGTGTATACGTTCAATGTGGAGTTTAGTACAGTATGCACAATAACAGTAATACCAATTTGCAATAGTCAATCGAGACTATAAGGTACATTTCATGGTTAGGATGAATACACATAATGTCGTCTGTATAAAGCTTTGTTTGTTTGTTTTTCATTCTCCCTATCTTAATAAAACCTATTAAAATAAATTCTCAAAAAAGATTATTTAATCTTAATTTGTCCAAAGGTCGCCCCTTCCCACACCATTATATTTAACTCAAGACTAATGGAACAACAAAGAAGTACCACCTATATCCGTGCTTTTCGATTCTCAATCAATGATGTCTCAGGATATAGAAATGATGATCAAATTTACGGCCACACGAATCAGTTGAAATAGGAATGATAGCAATAATTAATACAAACAATTGTACGGTCGGTATCAATGTCAATTAAATCACAATGATGAGTTAGATCAACTGTAAATACATTCATATGTTTGAATTACCTCTTAATGATCCATCCTTTGCTTACATCATATGTCCCACTCTCCGTTAAGTGATTGGCTGTGCGTTTAGCATTCAAGTAGCTGATCTAACCCTGTGCTTGTAGTGCTATACTTTCTTCAATTAAACTGTGTTTCATGCTTAAGCCAGAGAGTGTTTTATATTTATTTCATTAATATGAATCATCATCATCATCATCATCATCATCATCTTTATTTCCTTCCATGGAAGATTACATGATATAAGAATAAATCATCTGAATACAATCAATAAATATTTAAAAAAAAAAAAAAAAAAAAAAAAAATGTTCTGTATTGGAATACAAATTCTTACACAATATCAATCAACAAAGTGTTCGTCAACTCATAAGTTGCAAGTTTCAGTGTTTTATATTTATTTCATTAATATGAATGAAAATTGAAGTTTCTAATATAAATTAAACATCTTATCAATTTGCAAATACTACTGCAATGGGTAAATAACTATATTTTGTAGGGGACACATTTGGCAGAGATGTGCAGAGTTCATTCATTCCTTCAATACATCTGTAATATAGACAGTATCTAGAACCAAATTGTATGACTTGAAAAATGTATCGGTTGTTACCGATAATGTTTATCAATGGCTTTATTTATACCATTTATGCAAACAATATTGAATATCATTTTCACTCTCAAAACAAGGAACTGAGTCGGTAGCATATTATAAAATTATTACTTTAAATTAAGACAACATTTGCAATCTCACGTTTCAAATGTACACATTTGCAGTTAATTTAAGCAAACATTATTGTAAGTCATTTAAGAAATGACAAACCACCAATATGAATATAGTTTCAATTTGTCTGACACCACATTCATATATACAAAGGTTTAAATATTTTGTTCAATGTACAAGACTTATGCATTATCTCGAAGCAATTTTATCCATAAATTATTCCTCTAAAGGAGCTCTAGGGCTGTCTTCAATAAATATAAGCACATAATAAATTATGTTTTCTAGTTCTCAGAAGTTAAATAAATGCGAATAAGGTGCAAATATTATCTTCTGTAGAATAGCCTTCTGAATTCTAATCTAAAATATTATTATCGTGAACGCCTTTGCAAAGTATATTGTTTATTACATAAGTAAAAAGCTTGTCTGGCTTACTTAGTATATATATCTATCTAACTGATCACATGTGCTTTCACATATTGGTGAAACAAGTAGAACCAAGTTCCAAAAATGGTAATTGTGATACCCGAAACTGACAACCAAGTCCCCGTAACTGAAAATCAATTCCCAGCAACAGACAACCAAATCCGCACAACGGACAATAAAGTTTTCAACCAAGTTACCTAAACAGGCAACCAAGTTCCCCAAAGCGACCATCCAATGAGCGAAACCAATCCCATTCGTGTTAAGAACATCGCCAAATTAGTCTAGATAACGGAGATAAAACCTGTAAACGCCGTCGTGAATGGATCGGCCTTGATAATGGAGAAACATTACCACCTGTTTGTCCCGATGAAACTGTTCATTAGAATATATATCAGGGCCTATAGAGAAGTGGGTATAGTGGTATGCATAAATTGTGGATGCTTAAAGCATATGGATATAATTCCTTCAGATCACGAAAGCAAGATGTATCTACATCGGCATCTATTTTGCGAGTGGCTTATTCTCTTAGTATTATTTCACTACTTTTTTCTAGTGGATTATTCTCTTATCAATATTTCACTTCCATATTTTGCGAATGGATTATTATATTATCAATAATTCACTGCTATTTTGTGGGTGGATTATGCTTTCATCGATAAATCACTGCTATTTTACGAGTGGATTATGCTCTTATCGATATATCACTACTATTTTGCGAGAGGATTATGTTCTTATCATATTTCACTAGAAGGCGAAGAGGTCCGGTCATTATTGGTGACCTTAAGAATACAACATTTATGCTATTATTCTGTAATTTTACACCATTTATTTACACATATTATATGTTATGGATTTGTAGCTTTTTCAAACCCAAAAACCATAACGTACAGCAATTGTATTGTTTACTTCTACCTAGATAAAACTATTTTTTCGTGAATTAATTTATTTTCGTGCAAATACTCATGATGATATTTACAGTGCATAGGGTGTAAAGCCAATCTCAATCAAAAACCGCTTGTCTTTCATAAGCCAATCTCAGTCAAACAACACTTGTATTCCATAATTTAAGCACGATACCAAAGTGTCAAAACTGTCGTAGCTAAGACAACTTGATGGCAATTATTTATGTGCATCGTCTTTCTTTATCGAATAGTATCATTCCAAGATCCCCAAATTGATTTATAAACTGCGGCTTTGCATGCTTCTCACAAAATGTCAAGTGAACCGTGAAATTTTCTGCAATGATAGCCGATATTCTTGATTAAGAAATATTTCATTAGAGAACGTTAAGCACTGCAGTCACGAGCCAGTCTGTTGTTATGGTTGCAAGGTAGGCAATAAAGACTGTTATATCAAGGAAGATAGAATGTCATTCAGTCATAGAGGATGTTGTTTTCATCATTAGATCGGAAAGGACAAAGTAAAATAATGAATGATTTTGTCATGGGTAAATTTCTTATTTCCTATTAGTTTGGGTCAAACGCAATGTGACTTTCATATAAGGTACCACGAGTTAACATATGTATCAATACATAAATTCCAGCATTGCACGATGCAATGATCTATTTCAGCTTAGTATAAAACAGGATTAATGTCGAAATATACAATCAGCTGCTCCTTAAATCTGTTCAAATTTATTTGCTTAGCATTAGATAATGTCACAGTGGACATCATTTTGATATACAAACCAACAACCTAAACTTTGTAACATCTTAGTGCGTAAAAACAAATTTAAAAAAATCAATATATTTTTGTATAGTCTTTGCTGTCAATAAATAACCTACTTGTGTTGTTGTACTATAACATATCATATACAGTAGCAACTGTCATTGAGTGTTTTTTTATTTGAGCGGATGAACTAATGGTTTGACCAATTCTAGTCATTTCTACTTCATGTGTTCTTTGAACTAAAGAGTAAACGGCTGAGACACATATAACCAGTGAAAACTGTTGAAACTGCAAGTTAAAAAAATACATTAAAAAACGTATTGTGTGATTAACTTAATACAATCTCTCTGATATCGTGTAATTCTGTAAAAGCCAAGTGAAGTTTGATGTTACATCTCTGATACTTTTGGAACCAGCTATTTACATGGGAAGGGGGGCTGGGATATTCTTTTGAATCAGTATATATTTCTTAATTTTAGTTCAAGATTTTTTTACTTGTTATCGACTGGTATACCTGTTGCAATATGTTGTTTATCCATCATAGAGAGAATGTGTGTTTAAAGCTATTTGATGGCCGGAGGTTTGGTTTCTGAGATATTCTAATCTCCCCCGCCAAAATAATTAAATGGTCCGTCCCTTAATCAGCAGGCAAACATGTAGATCCTCTTAGACAGAATTAAACAAATGTGTCAGTTCATAGTTATGCAAACATTATACACATTAATACACAGTGATTTCTGTCATGCAGTTCAATTTTCGTTTCACGAGAATTGTGAAGTCGGGTAACAGGACATTTGTAATTCCGTCAACCCCTGCGGTGAACTAATTTAAACGCGTTGTTACCACGGAACACACAGTTTACCAGTGGGTGAAATGTAATCAGACAACGGTTGTCACGCATTCTGGTTGAAACTTCGCCAGTGAAAACAATTATACCACTACAAAGTCAGAATTTCATTTTCGATGTGCCTCCGTTTGATGATATATCTAATATTGGCATATGTCATAACAAAACACAATTAAAAGTGTAATAAACTTATTTTCTCCTAGGCAAGAATTACAATTACTGCGCTGACCTACCCCCAAACGTCCATATTACCTTGATGTAGACTGTAAATAATCAAACTCTTTATGAGTTCCTCAGGAGGTTGTATTCTGCTTAAAAATTAAGCACTGAAAGGCTTACGAAATGAAGAAAACTGAAGGGATTTTATATCGATTGAACATTCTTGAAATAAGCTGGGAAACCCCACAAAATAATACGCGGTAAGACTCCAGAATCATATAATAAAGCTTATTCTTTGCTTCATTGTGCCTAAAAAGGACACAAGGCACGGGACATTCAACGAAGAAAACCACCGTGCACCAAACCATATGGAATTTTACTTCTTTTGTCATTTTGAAAAGTTATCATTTAAAATTATTTTCAAAAGATACTTATAATTTATACATGAATTATCACCGCACCCGCTTAACTTGAATCGCATTGAAATGACAGTCACATAAACCTGAATTCAATTTAATTTTAAAATATTATAAGCATGTTTGGGTAACTGTTTGCTATAAATATACTTGTACGTGTGAAATTGTTGTCGTTTCTTGTAATTTGTATTAGTTATGGATCAACGGTAGCTAAATACATGTCGGAGCTGACGATTTCTGTGCTACCAATCGTACTGTCCAATAACATTACTTGTACATTGTATCGATTTTAAAAATCAAACTGAACAGCCCCTTCTCTTATAATAGGTATAGGCAGATGAAATATAGATATCGCTAGCACAGTATCGCACGACAGATGACAGCTCGTATATGGGAAGCAGATTTCTCTACAATTGCAAGGTGCTAATCGACAGATGACAACTTGTAAATAAGCAGTGAGTGAAACAGAGCTACCACTATTGCAATGTTATGTCTATAACTGCATGGTATTGTACGATAGCTGACAGTTTATAAATAAGCAGCTGTTTCACCCGGAATTGCAAGGAACTGAACGATAGCGGACAGCTTGTAACTAAGCAGCTGTCTCACCTGGAATTGCAAGGAACTGAACGATAGCTGACAGCTTGTAAATAGGCACCAACTGAAATAGAGCTACTAGTAACGTTCATGTAATTGAAAGGTGTTGAACGACAGATGACGTTTTTAAAAAGACAATGACTGAATTAGACGCACAAGCACGGTTGTTCCTTTAATTGCAAGATATTACACAACAGACGAAACTTGCAAAGATGCAGCGAATAAAGAAGAGCTCTTACTATCACAGTATTAATCTAATTGCAGGCTCATGAGCGGCAAGTCACCGCTTATAAACAGTGACTGAAGGTAAGCTATCATTAGCTGTTGTGTCCTGTAATTGCAATGTATTCGACAACACGAAAGCATTTATAAATAAGCAGTGACATGAATAAAGCAATCGCTGACAATGTTTCTTGTAGTTACAAGGTATGAGAGAACAGGCCAACTTGTAAATCGGTAGTGACAGGTATATTCACGAGGCACATGGGTCTCAATCAATGCAAAATACAGTCTTGAGCATAGAGAAAAAGTGGATATATTAATATCTTATTTTATTTTTTCGAATCCTGTTGAATGTACTATGGTTTGAGCGGTCATTAGATACGCTTGATCAGCCATACATGAAGAAAGCATGCGAGACAGCTAGTACATTTCGCATTAATGAAACGTTTAATCAATCTTTTACCAGATAAAGCTGTCAAAATTATTGTCAACACTATCCTGCCAAAATATTTATTTTAATATACTATTGGATGTTCGTGTATATTTGACGTTTTGGGTTGTGACACTACGTGTTATAAATTTTTGCATATTTATTCGTTACCATCCGGTGCAAATTCCACGGACAAGAAATACGTTCTACTAATTTTAGGACAGAAAAAGAACACAAAACAAATTAAATCTTGCACTCATGGATTCATAATTGTCAATATACTGGTATGGGGAAAGCTTTTATAAATCACCTAAATTTGCAAGATCATGAAATGACTTCTTTAACATCATAGATCTGATTGCGTCATAAACATCACTGGTTACTTTCTTTTAAATGAAGCAAGGGGGACTGGGTACGAATTAAAATTAAAGGCATGTATCGTGTTCTAGCTCACATATTTGTTTTGTTAAATATTTCGCCAAATTTAGTACTTTATTAACAAATTTGAATGCAGTTATACGTGATTTATTAAACTAGATGCATATGAAATATGATTAATTTGCAAGGAAGGCATATAAACATTCCGTGAAAAAAGAAACTTTGAAACAACACAAATATATCATAAAAGTCTAGATCAATGAAATCAGAATGTATTTGGTTTCGAAATTACATGATTAGATTATCATATTTGTCATCCTTGCTCCCCTTCCCCCCCCCCCCCCCCCGATTTTCCCGTCTACTGTTCTGATTAGTTTCATCGTATAAGGGCCTTATCATGCGCCTAAAGATTAATGCTGTAGTTAACCACATTTAATGCTGATATGATACTTGCATGGCATTAAAGAGTTAGGGGTGTTATGTCATACTTGCATGGCATTCATGTATTAGGGATGCTATGTGATACTTGCAAGTGCTTAAAGTGTTAGGGCTGTTTTGTGATACTTGCATGGGATTGAAGTCTTAGGTCTGATATGTGCTACTTGTTTGGTACTGAGCTTTTGTATCTAATATGTGAAACTTGAAACGGTTTGAATTTTGAATTTTGGAGGAAACATCAGCTTTTCTGCAAGTCCAAAATGTGGTACACAATTTATTTTTATGTTCGAAATCCGAAGTTTCGAGGACAAACAGTACGGTCCTACCTACAAAGTCCCTCTAATTAATAATGACAGCGTCAAATCTGATACAATATATGATATAACATCTGTGAAGATTTGGTAATAGACAAGTATATAAAAATGAACGCCTATTAGCAGAGACGAGTTCATGTCATCACATATATGGGGACACGTGATGGTCTAAAGAAAAACTAACTTTACATTGGACCAAATTGTTTTAAAAAAATTACAAAAAACTACAGAAAGTGTTCTTACCTACGTGAAGTTTGACGACCGGAAATCATAAAATCAAATTTAATGATTGGAGTAAAAATTACAGAGAGAAAATATCCTTGTCTCTGTACACTCTCAAAACATTAGTACCTAAATATGCCATTAGCGAGTAACTTTAATGGTAAGCTTTCACTAAAAGAGGCCTACCTTTTATTTAAGGTAGACATCGATAATACAGATTGTTTCTCTTTTGCGAAATTAAGATGAGACCTATCAGTGTTATACAGTGAATTCCAAAGACAACTGCATTCGTAAAGTAACTTTTGTGGGCAGTTCTAGATAAATCAATGTAGAAAGCAGAAAGTAGGGATACAAGTATTCTTCTAATTACGTCTAAATCTGAGCCGATATGGCAAGACACGCGTAATTAAACACAAGAAGACGATGCATAGCTTGAATAGACAACAACAAGCATTCTAAGGGACGAAATCGATACACTATACCATGCGACATTTCTGTTTCGGTATTTGTCAACAATTGGATGCAGATAACAGCAATGGTCTCTCATCACGTACAGTTAATGACAAGTTATTAGCGTTATCTTTAAAGTTCAGCTCTGAAGAGTTTCTCACCGTGCAGTAACGACTAATGCAGTGTGTAAATATATGCGGTCTATTGTAGTTCATTCTCAAAGAGAGCAAGTATAATCTAATTCATTTTTAATGGGTAATTTTAACTCGCCACTGATATTTTCTTAAATATTGCAAGAGATTTTTTTATCACGATTGATAGTAGTATATTATCCATTTTGTAAAAATCAAAATGCTGAACAGCGCATATTCTTAGATACATTTCTAACACCGTATATAATAAAAGTGCATGAATCATAGTTTTTCCTACAACACATTACAAGCTGTGTATGGCGGGTAGCGCCGCATAAACGAATTGCTAAGATACGTACAAGCCATGTCAATCGTGACAAGCCAGCGTTTGATATTCGAGAGAAATATGAAATAATTTAGAGTCTGCAATGTCTGGCTATTTTATTACTTTAATTTAAAGCTGATAATATATACCTTTTTGAAAGTATGTAGGGTTTAATCACGGAATCGAACGGTTTGATATCACTTTTGAAATAAATGCACTATAAAGAAGACACTCAGTTCTTTATTGCTAGAATATACAATCAGGATCAGTTCAATGTTTCGACGCGACACAGTATATTTGCGTATGAAAAAATGGATTAACTTTCACAATGCATCAGTACCACCTCTGGGGACCATTTTATCAGTATGCAAATTTGTGCTGGTATTTAAACAATTAATTTATTTAGTGCTGATATAGAACATAATGCAGGAATGATACCATATATACTCTCTTATCCGTCGAGTTCAATTGCAAACAACGTAGACCCTATATGCCATCGCATATTGCGCAAACAGATCAGGATATGTGCTGCTTTTCCTACCGAGTACGCCTAGCAAGCTAAACAGACCCAGATTTGCCAGCGCCTTGTTCTGCTCCGAGGCGGATGGATGCACAGTTGATGCAATATTATTCACTTAACGCAATTAACACAAAAACGCTATCCAGCAGCGTAAGACCTGACCTTAAAAGACCCAGGAATAAATCAGTGAATCAGAAGAGGAAACTGTTAGGAGTCATCGAAATCTATCAAGTGTTCTAATCATTGAATACAATGAGGAGAAAGAAACTATAAGCAAGCTATCCTTTTTCTGCTAGTTACAGCACTTTAGAACAGGGCTGGACATTTACAGGGACTTATATGACTTATATCTGGTCAGTTGCTTACACAGTAGCTGCAAAGCTCACTCTGACGATCTGCTTCGCAAATAGCAAATTTGTGGAGATACCCTTTAAGTTAATTTCATACAAATCTCACATCTCTTCAAGAGATGTTGAGCGATCTAGGGATTTTAATGAATGCAGTGAGTCTGAGGTGTTAAAATCGCAGATCTCAGAAAGTTTCCCAGTGAAAAAACCACCATTCACTGTAACGGAAACTTGATTTACAAGTACATCGTGAAATTTGATTAGGCCACTTTGTCTATATCTCTCAAAGGCGGAATTCTTGAATATCCGGGTTAACCCCTTTAGCAACAAAGATGGCTAAAAGAGGAGAACAGTCTGCCCCACATGAGAGCATGAGGTTGATGATATATTTTCCTGTACTGTGAAAATGTCTTGTGCAATAGACATCGTTCTTCAGAACATTGTTCTAATAGAGAACAATATAGTTATTCTTACTAACTTCACATATACAAACTACACTTCAAGACAAATTGATAAGGCCGCTTGAGAAATGTTCAACATCATAAATAACAACACTCCCCAAACTTCGAACGGAATGCACGGGCATATTAATCTCGTTACTACTTTGCAAGCTATTGTCGTTTGGGAATACAATGAGGAGAAACAAACTATAAGCAAGCTATCCTTGTTCTGCTAGTTACAGTGCTTTAGACCATGGCTGTAACACAAACTCGTACACTTTACTTAGGATATCTCCCTCCAGGTGATCCAACCAATCAATCTGATATTGACCATCTTACTGACAAGTTACAAACACCTTTTCGTTTAGAGGGCTACTTTAGCGGACACCTTACGCTCTGTGCCATAAATAATATATAAGAGAGAGAGGGGTGAAAATATAATCTTTGTTTCAAAACACAGTTGTAAGTGATACGAGAGATACCTATGTGAATTTGACAGAGGATCATAATCATCCTTACATCTGACCATCTGTAATCAATCTCTTTTATCTGACTTATCCTAACGACTACAATTGTGTTTGTGACCACTTTTCAGTATATTTAACAAGAGCTACTTACAAACAACAAGTCTAAGAGATAGATAGAAGTTTAACACTATAGGTTAGAAAATGTTTAAACCGACTGCAAGTCCAATTTCGCAGTGGATCTTTTTGATAATATAGTGGATCAAATATCCCTATTACAAATAATATCCAGGATGTTGCGGGGGATACAATAAAAATAAATTTCGAGACAATCGATGGGCTAGTCGTCAAATGTCCTTGCCTAAGCTGATCGCACAAATCTCACTTCTGATCTTATGGAATCGGGTCTTAGCTCCACCAGCGTGGATATGCCAGTGTCTTCAGTGCGTCATTGGTTCTTCCTGGGATTTTCCGGGTTTCTTTATTCATCAGATCTACGGGCCGCCATGTATATCATATGCTAAAAAATGTAAAACCAAAACCTTAAGCGATTCCTATGAGTGTCAACAATCCATTGGCATGATGAAACATGCGATATTTTTATGTGCTCTGATTTCAAGAAATATTTTATGCGACGTTTATAGTGTAATACATTCATTACATATAAGTTTTTCCAGGTGTACAGAATGCATGTACCCTTCTCCTACGCCACCGGGTGTATAGTTTTAAGACATTCGTATTCCATACGCAATGGATAATCATACAAATACCGAAGTATTTTGAGCTCGAGCATGGTATGTTGAAATAAAAACTTAAATTTACTTCTTTGATGACTGGATAAAAGTAAATCAGACATAGAACCAATCAATTTATCGAGGCTCAGTGAGTGAGCTGTTGAATTCTGTCGGCTTATGATCCTTTCCTAAACAGGTCTAACTAGGTTAACATAATGCACGCTGTATGAAATGATCATGAAAATATCTCATTATCTTGTCAATTCTTAATGCTTTCTAATGGACTGCTTTGTAAGAAAATTGATAGTAAGCAAGTTATTTTAGGCTATAATGAATATCTCATGGATATTTTCGGATTAAGACTGCGTACAGCAAAATCATATTAGAGTTTGTACACAGTAACTACTCTTTCTGCTATTGACGCGAAACTGTATAAACCGATTAGAAACGTCTATGTTGGGCAACTTAAATGTAAATGAAACAATTGTGTTAAACAGACTTCAGGGGCTGAGTAAAATTGAGTCTATAAAATATAGGAAATGGCCAGTCAAATGTATTTTCATAGAATGTATCGGTCAAGTTTCACCGCCAGTTTTACGGTGCATAGTTCAGTACAACTTATACTTTTGTTTGTCAGGTAATGTGAGAGCAAGTTTCTTTTCTATTCAAGAAATGGTCATTTTCTTTATTTAAAAAAAGAACCTATAAAACGATAAAGAAATACAAAACAATTATTTAAATACGGTAGCATTTTTATTTATTTATTTATTTACATATTTATAACTATCAGGCAAAACAGAACTAAACACTTTGTAATTATCCTTTCGCTGCACGTAGTAAGAAGCTTTAAAAATAACAGTAGAAATCTTAAGTAAGCTATTTATGTTAGACGTTAACCAATACAACAGGACGGATCTGAGATTGAAACTAAGTATAGCTAAACATATTATGTATAGTGCACGTTAGCTTAGTATTCGTTTCCGCTACGAAATAAACCAATGGAATAACCGATACAGTTAAGCTGTGAAGTGCAGTTTACTCTTGTGCTTTACATTTAGGTGTGGTTTGAATTGATGTATTTTACGTTGCCAGAAATTGTATTAAGATTTTATCAAAGCCTAATGAGTCCAACAAATCGATTGAGCGGTATATATGGAAGTTATAAATTGCACAAGAACATCTTTAAATGACGAAGACTGGTCTCAGGTAACGACTGGTGTTGGGTAACGACTAGTGTCCAGTAACGACTAGTGCCGTAATTCTTCATACTGTCATCCTCTGCAGACTTCGATGTGTAGAATACGCATAACGCCCTACATCATGTCGCAAAAATCGACAAATTGTGGCTGGAAGCACAGGGATGTAGCGGTGGTTAGAGTACCTGAATTACGAGAGAAAGGGTGCGACTTCGAAACCCATTATTGGATGAGACCTAGCTGGCTACCCTGACACAATATTGCGCTACTCTAGTTGCCTAGGTATTAAATAACCTACCTTGGTTACTGTCCAATAAAAGCACCATACCAAATCAAATCATTAGACAACTATTATATGATATTTATCCTTGTCATGGCCATCAAGGAATTCTGGCTTTCTGTTTGCATGTATTCACTTTTTTTTGACACATTTTATATCTGCCTATTTTATTACTTCTCTTGATCGTTATATGCATCGTGACTTCATACATTTTGTTTCCAAATCTTATCATGCTTCAATATTGAAATAAAAATGGTGTCGAAGGTCTGAATTTTCTCAGGCATAAGTTTGTTTTACCAAACAATCGTGTTCTTGTATAAATCAAACGCGGAAGAAATTTGCCAACAATGTGACAGCTCTTGCAACATAATGTCAATTATTTACGATATTCACGGTTTCAATAATGTGTAATTGATTTCGATTTCTCTGAACGGTTCTTCACTTTTGTACTGCTGTGAACTCCATACAAAAATGCTGTGTTGGAAAATTGCACAAAATTACAGCAAACGTTCCTCATTTCGCATTTTGTCTCGCTGGTGGTTTTAAAGGCCCTGTTTAAAAACTCATGAGGCAATGCTTTACCGAACAAAATCGGTAACGAAGGATACCTTTGCTAACATAAGATGATCAAGACGATATTAGTTAAAAACGCTTTCGGCATATTTTCTTTCCCAGATTGATCTTTATAAATCAAATAAATCACCATATCATGATTTTAGACAGAATTCATTTCCCGAACGAACCTAAATGATGTTCGATATCGCTGGTTACATTAGCCGCAGTGGTAGTTTATGGACGTATGTGAGCAACCAAATAAGATAAACGTATTCTTAATTTAAAAGGTGCAATTTAATTGAAAGCGATCCACGTAAAAAGAGGTTGAGTGATTAATTAGAAAATTGGGCTATGTAAAGAACAATAAGAACAGAAATAGGAACAACAAAAATAATAACAAACAATGCCATTTTATTATTCCACAGGAAAATGTTCCAAGCTGGTAAATTACATCAATTGTCAATTCTGGTAGTTTCCTATTTGTTCTACACACTTGAACCTGATATTCGTTTTGTGTTGAATCGAAGGAAAGAATTAGTTTCATATTGCATATGGATGCATCGTGGTAGACAAGCCAAGATGTATACACATGCCATATCAAACCAGTTTTTTCTCTTAATCCGGAGTGTAACACGAATTAGTTTTGTATCTATTACATACAATATATTGTTCACACTTTCCAAATGTTTTTATAATCCAGTCTGAACGAAAAGCAAATTAGAATTTGTACAAATATCAGCCGGTGTACCAACTTTAACAGGCGGCTGTCACTGAAACATTCGAATAGTTCCGATGTCGATGCCGAAACAAAAATATTGTTTCGTAATTCCTGCATTGGGCCAGTTCAGAATATATACATATTAGCGGTACATGAACAATACAATTTTTACTAATTGTTCAACAGGTTGCCCATTTGGAA
The DNA here is from genome assembly GCA_028554795.2 of Sinohyriopsis cumingii. Classification (NCBI taxonomy): domain Eukaryota; kingdom Metazoa; phylum Mollusca; class Bivalvia; order Unionida; family Unionidae; genus Sinohyriopsis; species Sinohyriopsis cumingii. Next base: position 16,965,520 of record CM068839.1, on the reverse strand, counting down.
TGTATAGTTAATATATACATTTATACTTTAAAAAAAACATCTTAGTATTTGTCAAGGTTCAGTAAATTAGATTTAATGTTATATATATATACTTAAATTTGGATATAGAGTGCATGATAGAGCTCATATAGTCTTCATTCATATAATTGTTGAAATTAGTTTCGAGATCGCTAAACCAGAAAGTCGTTTGTGTTCGTTTGACTGAGTCTGATACTTGCTCGAATACGTGACATGCGACATCTATGACGTTTAAAATGTCCAAGAGACTGAATAGTCTCCTTTTCAGTCAAATAGAGACGGAGCATTTCACAGCTTTAGGAATACCCGTTGTTAACACTGCAATATCATATTGCCTGTCACAACAGGGCATCAGACGGTCGCATTATTACTGCCATTTTATATTGAATATTGCAATGCATTATCCCGTGAAAGCGTATTGAGTTTTGGAACGATAAGCTCTATTACATGATGCTTTCATTTATTGAATTGGAACATGGAAATAAAATTTAAAATATTTTAATTGGTTGCTTCCTATTAGATTAAATTCTGAAGGCATCTTTGCGTGGGAAGAGGATTATAAGGTAAAGAATAATGTCGCCCAAGGACGCCTTTATAATTAAATACCAAGGAAACCATTTATATAATTTGATATTTGAACGAAGTCATATTCGAAACATTATCAATTGAATATCAATTATGGAATCGGAATGAATTCCATAAAAGTCATCGATAATGTAAACGCTATAATAACTTGTCAGCATATAAAATTACTCTTGAAATATGCTTTATAAATTAAAAGTATATTTACATTTTAGAGTTTGAAATAATTTTCTTCTATGAATAGCTCTTATCATGGCTTATTAAAAAAGGAAATATGCATGATATATTCAAGTTTTCCTATTTACATTAGACCACGATATGTTAAAATGGCCCGTAGATATGCATGTTCTATCAGTGCATCATATGTGAAGGCATATGTATTATGTGATTACAGCCAGAATGATAGGAGCATTTTGAAAATTCTTATAAAAATTTAAACTGTTGGAAAAATCAATCTGTTTGATACTCGAAAGTTACATTACTTTGAGGTTTTGTAATAGCATAGATAATAAATGACAACAGTCTATTGGAACTTCTTCAATGGTAATGAATTCGATCATCGATGGATTGCTGTCAAACTATATAAGTATTGTCTTTCGTGACTATAAAATCATCTAGTAGTAACAGCACGCAATGATGGGTATCGCTGTCTTCGATATTTTCATTTTATGCCTTTATATCATGAAGTCTTAAGACATAATGAAATATGGGGGTGAGTGTGAGAGAGTAAGTATTAGAATATATAATTAACTCCTCTGATGTTATGTTCTTATAACATCTGACGTGATAAACGCAATAGGGGTTTTGGGTCAAAAACCAGCTAAATTGCCATACGTCGGATAAACTGAATTATATCTGAATCAAGGAGTCAATAAAGGAATAGTGTACAAATTTCTAACTACCAAATAAATATCATGTATCAGCCATTGAATTCATTCAAGTCATGTGTTGTACAATTATCTGTAAGACGCACCTCTCTGTATTCATTGTTTTCAGAATGTTGTTGACAGGTTAATTACTAGCAATACACGTCCAAAGATTTCTAACGTGTTTATAGAGTTACACTTTGTCGAAGATTTATTGTTTGCATTTACGTTTAGAATTCTTAAACTTTGTTGATATGGTCCTGACCTAAAAAAAATAATTATTCTAGACCATTTGTGTTTCTTAACAATGTTATGAGAACAAGCAACTCCTTGAGACATATATAGATTCCGTTTTTTATCGCAATTCTCTCTGCACGTATTATACAAAACCAAGTATGCATGAACAACGTCTTGTTTTGACCGCAAGCAATTAAAACAAATTATTGTATAACAAGCAGATATAAAGTATTCGACAAGCGGTAAAATGCGATGCTTGATGTTTTCAATTGTCAGGCTCATATTATTACTTGGACAAATATATATATATATATATATATATATATATATATATATATATATATATATATATATATATATATATATATATATATATATATATATATAGATCAGTAATAAAGTCTAATTCGTATTATTGTAAATACGATTTCGGACAGGTTATGTATTATTTGCTAAGTCATGATACGTTTGCTTAATCTATCTTACAAAGAGCTGTTATGGTTGGGAGAACACAATTATAATTATTCTAGGCTCTTGTGGAATATAAGTGGAATTAAAATTAGGTAGGTGCTGGAACTAACTGGTATTCAAAGCTGGGACGATAAAGCCGACATCTATGATGTGGAGAGTGCATTGTATACAGTGTCAATAATTGTTAACTAACACGCTTTATTGGTGTGATTTGTAGGCCACATATACTATTCACGATGCCGTTTTTAGCCACCAACGCATGGTTGGAAGGGTTTGTAAGTAATTTGATTGGGTAAGTATTCTTGGAGAAACATAATTTGCTTAAAATGAGCTTTCTCCTTCAAGTACGGTCCACAAGAACATTACGTTACGAGGGTAATTAATAGAAGGAGGGATGCTCAGCATCCGCCCTCTACCTCCGATATCCCTTTAGGGAAGAATAGCTTAATTCCTCAATGCGAACGATAACCCGTTATGCTAATTACACAAGGAGCACAGCCTGGGGTCACTTGACGAGTGACCCTTACATACGTTTAAGAAGATGATTATTAAAAAAATTCATACAAAATATTCCCAGTGAATTAAGCGAACCTAAATGGTTGTGATGATTGATCCAGTTGGTCAGGTGGCCGTGTGTGCTTTCGCAACTGGATCTACCAGATTCAAGGATGCTTCTGTGACGCCCATCTATGCGATAGAGGCTAGATAAGGTTGAACCTGCATTCTAGCAAAAGCTTCTTTATATCGGTTCACAACATTGCATTCAAACACAAGGGTCGTGGAAATTGCTCGAAAATTCCGAGCAGTAATCCACGTGAGGCGAATGCGATATGTTGAGACGTCAGAGTAAATTAAGAGAACAATTCACTAAAGCCACGAAAAAAGGGATTGAAACGTGATATCATATCTTCCCTCTCATTTGGGAATGATTAGGCGGTTCGCGTGCCACGTCTTGTCTCTGTGCTCTTCATATTAGTGCTTGAGAGTGAGATCAGGATATTGCATGAGAGCAAGCGAGTAATGACTTTTGGACTACGAAGCCCGATCGTGTCAAGAGAGCGAACGAAAGCTCCAATCTGTACTGAAAAGAGAATTCAGGTCAAATAACGGACATGCAGCTCTCTTACCCTGCAAGAAACATCTAAAGCTATCGGGATAATTACTTGTATAATATTGACTTTAGCGATTTATAGGCTATAGTTTCGAATGGATTCGAATCGAGCCAAGCTAAAACTCACTCAGGATTGGTTCCATTTGGCGACACAGTGCGGGATATTAGTCGATTGAGATCAAAATTGTCTCAATGATCCAATAGGTAGATGTCTCTCATGCAACGTTTCTGCCATGATGCCTGAACGGATCCTGTATCATGGAGCGGTAACCTTTGGTAGAGATTGGGACCAAACTGTTTCTACTCAAAGAGCAAGTAAACACGTGGATCAATTGAGGGATTGTGGAACACAGAAGAATGATGATGTGGTATGGCACTAGTATCTGAAAACATGACTCTCTCTCTCTCTCTCTCTCTCTCTCTCTCTCTCTCTCTCTCTCTCTCTCTCTCTCTCATAAGCCTTCAGATTGGAGGGTCTTCTTGATCTTCTTTATTCTCTCCACAGTTAAAGGTTTGAATTGTTTGTCTAGCATCGCAGGTCTGGCAAGAGCTGAGCAAGTAGAAGAAGAGGACGGCCCAGGCAAAGAAGGACCATCCGTTTTCGTGGATTTTTGAGAAGATTCAGGTTGGCCGGTATCGTCCTGGTCATATGTATTGCTAGCACTAGGAGATCGGTAACCCAGGACTTGTCCCATCTAAGAGGGGCCATCAGAATCATCCTGCCATTCTGACCACGTATCTTCTGGATTATATTCGGCATCGGAGGCAAATGCCCACAGACATTCCCAAAAGATTTACAGTGTATCTACGGTCCAAGCTTATAGATCTGAAACTGGAGAGGCGACGGTGTGTAACTTGCTATTCCTCCTCGTCGAGAAGAGGTCGATAATCCGACGTCCACGAAGTCCGCAAATCCAAGTGAAGACCGAATAATGGGGAGACCATACTGTGCGAAGGGCCTAACAACTTCTGGATTGAGTCTTGACCTGAGTCTGCAGTTAATCTGTCTGATTTGTGTGTTGATATGGAGATTGTTGCACCAAAGTAGAAACTGTCAATCCGAACAAATGGATCTGGCTATATGGTGCTCCCTGCTTGAGGAGATACGTCGGACCTAATGAGGATCGTTTTCACTTTAAAGTCTATTTTTTTTTCAGGAGTCAAAGGCGTTGATGACAGCTTTCATTTCTAAGATGTTGTGTAGAGGCCATTACCCTGGCTGGCCTCCACGTGTTGCTGACGGTAGTGAAGGTCCGCAACAGGTGGGCACAGGCACCATTCGTGGTACATACCGTTATTTCCTTTAGTTCCCATGTTCGGACGACCTGGTTTGCCCCACTGACACAGGAATGACCAAATCGTGGGCGTGATCATGACTATTTGATTGAGCATACTTGAAAAGCGACGCCAAGTTCCGCACAAAGAAAACGATCAAGCTGGATCAAGTCAACTGCCACATAGGGTAAACTGATGAGTTGCAAGAACTCTCTCTCTAAAATCCAAGTATTGTTGGAAAATGACTCGACGTGTTCGACAATTCTGGTAAGCACACACAAGGAAGCCACACAAGATTCCGACTGGCTATGAACTCCATACCCAGATGGACACTGTTTTAGCATGCACGGAGGTTTGACCTTCCAAGTTTCTTGAAAAACATAGACTGTCTAGTAGAGAAAGAAAACCCTTCCTGCCTTTGAGTAGGATAAAACGTATTATGTGTTTGTGTACAATGTCGTCCAGTTACGCTGCCATCGTTGTAGATGACGTCGACAGGAACAAGGAGCCAACGCAATCCATAACGGCTGGCCGATGTTGCGGTCGAAAGGGAAGAACTAGGAACTGAAACAATGGGCAGAGGTACGCAAAACAACCACAAAAAATGTAGAACATGTTCGTGACATTGGGTGAATAAGGATGTGACAAATATGTGTCGGTTAGAGGTGAGTCAAGTCGATGGTAAGTCTCAACTTGTCGTTTGCTTTCAAAAAATAAACAGGCATGAGTAAAACCCTGGTGACTATGGCCTTTGCGCAGGCTCGATTGTCTTTTTATGAGCGACCGTATCTCCTGTTGTAGAAAGGAATTCGTCTCCAGATCTAACGACGTATTCGAGAAGAGTGAACATCATGGGGGGATGAGATAATTGATGAGCAAAAATCGAAGCCACTCCGAATAACCTAGATCACCCGCACCCACCCCTTTCTGAAGGAAATGAAGATTAAGTGAGCTCCAAAATCGTTCTTTTACCGCCTCTGTCCGGTTAATTCTAAAAGATCAATGTTGGTGCATATGTGACTAAAATATATGGATCGGTCACTGTGTTCTACGTAAATCACAGTTCCCTGGACCAATTCGACGAAAATATTTACCGGTATCATCCGCACCGAAGGCCTGGCTGAACGAACAGATTTCTCATTGTAATTGCTAGAACCGTAATGATAAAGAGTCGACGTAGTGCCTGGACGGACGAATCTATCACTAGGATAGTTTCAACGAAAGGGCCCCAATGCTGATACGGCTGCACTGCCGGTACAGCTGGACCGTTGGCGATGTCGGTACTCCAGTAATGATACGGCAAAAATAAGAGTTGGATCCAACGGGTCTGGAACGAAGCCCATGCGCCCTGAATTACATGTGATGAGACTTACATATCTTGCACTGATTAAAACTGGTGAATGATCCCCGATGGATCGATATAACAAACAACGAAACGTAAGATGCTTTCCTTTATTTATTGCGTCTTTCGTTCCCTTCATTTCCATGAAGACGATACTGCATTGAATGTGCATTTCATGAGTATAGTAAACATTTCTCCTGAAACGACACAAAAAGAATAAACAAAGCATAGGTTAGCAAATTAGTATGTGACAAACTAGATACTATTGGCAAACGAGTATGTGACTAATTACTCAAACGGAAGCTCAGACTTCCGCTGACTATGTATTATAGACGCTGCATTTCATAAATGGTGTGTAAAAGAAACAAGAGTAATGGTAGACATCCATGCTCTGACGTTGCTTATAAATCATTTAAATATGTATTTTGATGAGATGACACAAAAACACAAATTAAAGCGGAAAATGGTAATGTATTGAAATCACCAAGTCGATTAAAATAACAGAGGAGTGAAAGTGTGGTATCAGAAATATATGGCCCCGTTCTGAACGCATGCATAATGTTTAATTAATAAATAAACCACACTTCTATCAAAACTGCCTGAAATACGAAAAACAAAACAAGCATAAATATCAAGCAGCACGTCTAAATAGGAGCTCATAACTGACTATATAAGCGAACAAAGTTACATGTACGCTATGTACACAGTCAACGATAGCATGGTGGGACGTTGGTCTTACAAGACGAAGTCTCATTAGGTGACACAATCTTTCAAAATTTGGAAAAAGTGGACAATTATGCATACAACTTGTAGTAGATCGATAAATCCGCACAATAAATCAAACTGTTGGATTATCGGAGGATGAATTGTACAATGTGTGGTCTGTATATCAGCGAACCTCGAGCTTGCAACACCTGGTGGTGACAAAGGGAGAACAATGGACAGATGGTACTGCACTTTGTCTATTGATTTAGAGTGGGGAAGACGATTTTGTTCTTGTACTAGGCCTGGATTCCAGAGGTATCATGCTAATATTCATAGTATTATGTGATTGGGGAACATATATGAAGTAGAAACAATATTATGTTTTCAATTGTGAATGTGTGCTACCTTGAAAGAAACAACTTGATATCTGTGTTTTAAAATGTGAAATTGTAGCCTCATGGAAAAAAAATAATATGAACTTTGTGTTTTCAGGCATGGATTTATTTTACTTTGAAGAATTAATTATTAACTTCGTTTGTTGTTTTTTGTTTGTTTTTATTGTTATTTTTAATGTAAATATGTTGTACCATAAAAAAACAAATGAAATTTATATTTCCAACGTGAATGATATAGTATGTTGAATCATAAGAGAAAACACGTGAACTTTTTACACAAGTAAATTTTTGCACCAATTAAGAAATGATGTTTAAAGATGTGAATATGCTAAACCAAAAAAGTCATTTTTTTAATAAAAATATAAATACGTTGCAACATGAAGAAAAAAATCTTGAACATTGTTTTTTAATGGTCTAGCCAATTTATATTTCATAACACAAATGTTCTTTTTTTCCTTTCATGATAAAGCATATTCAGATTTTATTTAAATCAAGGTTCATTTTTGCATTCATGGTGCAACACGTTCGCATTACTAAAGCAAAGTTAATGTTGGAATTTTACATACTGAAACAAATTCACATTTCAAAAAAGTTCTTGTTGTTTCGTTTGTCGTACAATAAATTCACATTAAAACAAAATAAGCTTCATCCTATTAATTAACGTTCATGCCTTGTCGTCCATGCTACAAACGATTAGCTTACCAAAACAGCAAAACTTATATACCCCATTTTTAGATCTTCTCATATGTAATCAGTCAACTAGTAGACGTTGGTCACTCCAGTAGGTGTGATGAATATTAAATGTGGGATATTGGTCACTTCAAAAGGTATGTTGGATAGTAAATATTCAGATTTAAAATATAGTGGTATAGTAAACGTGGGCTTATGGATAGCGCATGACTCGGTGTTGAATTGTAGATTCCTTGGTTTCGGATAGTAGATAACTAACTGAATGAGTAGATACTTGATTGAATGTGTAAATAACTTACTGAATGAGTAAATAAATGGCCGAATGATGGTAGTAAGCGGTGTGTCCGTCACGTCAAAAAGGCGTGTTAGATAGCAAATTTGGGGTAATATATACTAAATGCATGGATAATAAACAGTGTGATAGAGTATTGGTCAATTAAAGTGCCTGTTAATACTGTGAAGTTTTTAAAATACAATTTCCCTTTTCCGACTAAATCCTAAACATGGCAGTCTAATGTTAAATATCATTGTCTCTAAAGCAAAATCATGTTAAACATGGGGATATTTTGAGAGTACATTTTCCCTTGTCTCAAATATTGCTCAACATAGCGGTGTAATGTTGAATTTACATTGGCGCCATACTGTCTCACACGGCCTAAGTTAGGTTAACATTGGCTGTGTAACCACCTGTGCACACACGCACGCATCACACATACACACATAATATTATACCTAGAAAGAAGAAACTTAGTCATACCTGTACTACGGTCTTATTTCCCAAAGACATTATTGTTTATGTCACTTTGTGGCCATTTTGTGTTTACTGGTCATTTATTGAGTTTTGTCGGAATCACGGAACTTGAGAAGTAGATGCATCACTGCTTGTACTATACCTTAAACTTACGTAGGCCAATGTGGCCTACATTTTACATAGTATGCACGTTTTGTTAAGCTCATCAAAGACTTTATTATTTACTTGTGCTAATCTATATAGCAGATTATTTAAGACGTTTAAATTTCCCACATTAATGACTAAAAATTGCATAATGTGATAGGTTAGCTTTGTGCTGTACGTGTTAATGAGTATAGGAATTCAATGCGGGGACTGCATGATTCGTAGGTGAGGCTTCGTGTTTAAGATTTATCCATAGTAATTAATAAAGCAAGAACAAGACTTATAATAGTGGATATATCGTCACGCCAAACCAAATTTACTCAAAGTTTACATACTTTCATCCAGTAAAATCTGACCTCTAGAAGGGAACAAATTGTAGTGTGTGTGTGTGTGTGTGTGTGTGTGATTTGGATTTTAGCGTAGATATTATCAAAGCTTCAGTCATATCGCTACGACGTCTGCAGTGTTGCAGTTTATAGTGATGTCAAGAACTGGAGCATCATGCCGCATACATGTAGCAGATGTCCCGCCCAGTCACATTATCCTGACACCAGGTAAACCAGTCCTTACACTAACCTCTTCGTGCTGAGCGCCAAGCGAGGCAGCTTTTAGTACCATTTTTGTAAGTCTTTGGTATGACTCGGCCAGGGATCGAACCCACGACCTCTCGCATCCGAGGCGGACGCTGTAATCACTAGGCCACTGGAGAGGTCAGATACTTTACAGATTATGATTTATATAAAAAAATACGCTATTAATCTCTGGTTTTATGAACTCGTTATAGAACCTATACTTTTATATTTAAAACAATCAATATCCAGTGAGACGAAGGTCAATATGAGTATGATTATGTGTATGATTTGGATTTTGTAAGTAGCTTTAACAATTTGTCAGTCATGTTGCTACGATGTCTGCAGTGGGACAGTTTATAGTGATGTCTAACAGTGGGGCATCATGCCGCAAACATGTAGCATGATGTCCCACCCAGTCACATTATCCTGACACCAGGCCGACCAGACCTAACACTAACCTCTTAATGCTGAGCGCCAAGTGAGGCCGCTGTTAGTATCATTTTTGTAAGTCTTTGGTATGACTTGACAGGGGATCGAACCCACGTCCTTCCGCATCCGAGGCGGACGCTGTAACCAATAGGCCACCCGAGCGGTGAGACGAATGTCAAACACCCTGTACTGCAATGGCTAATTGAATAACAAACAGACCAATCTGATCAACTAAGTAACTCTATATTTAGTTTATATATCCATTTTGGGACGTTTATGGACAGGATGACTTCAAACAATGGTCTTTACGTCATATAACTTCTGAAGACAATCGCGGATAATGTCAAATCGAATGCAGTTTGATATTTAATCAAACCCAACCTCGTAATTTGTTCAATATATTTCACAGTATTTAAAAAGTCCAAGCACAATATATGCAGATACTGCAAGATTGATCGTTTCAAAGTTGATTTATTCATCAATAAGTAATTTTAAGTTTCTTCGTTTCGTCTATGTTAAGGATGTGGGTTTTAATATCCATGCAAAATAATTTATTGCTTGATTCAAATGTTCTTACATATGAATATCAAGCTGAGATTGAAGCTTGTGTTATGTGCTATGAATACTTAATACAACGGTACTTGCAGAGTTCAGTAATATAAAGGAGTTCCTGCTAAGTACAACATAACACTAGTGGGTTTTTCCTGACCAAATCTCGTGACTATTGCCATGTAAATGAATTCTTACTAAGTACAACATAAGACTAGTGGGTGTTTGCCGACCATATCTCATGACATCTGCTTTTGATTTTCTCTAGCAAAATAGCATGAATAACATGTAAAGTAATATGCATTTGTTGATGAACAATGTGGGAGATTTCCGATATCACTTTGGTAATACAAAGTGGGCGTTTGTTATTTAATTTAAATATATTGGCGAAACACAGAGTTCATTATGAATTCTCGACAGGATTTTGATTATGACTTTTAATATTACCAGCTATCTTCAGTATAACTGATGCTGTTAAAGATACAATTACTTGCAAATGATATGTCATTGACTTAACAAAATATCACACGGTAATTGTATGGTATTCACCACAAACAAAAGGATTTTAAAACGGTTGCAGGACAAATGTTTCTTTGAAAAATCAACTTTTGTAACTGTGCTCAAATTGCTAACACGCCAAGACATTTGTATCTGCCACTTCATAAAAAGACATGTATTTGACAAAATAGATTACATTTTTCTCTCCATGTTTATAAATAAGAGAGAGAGAGAGAGAGAGAGAGAGAGAGAGAGAGATGTGGTGATGCGGTTGGAGAGACTCACTATAAATGGATGCGGAGACTTACCATATAAGCATTTATATATTGTCCATCTCTATGTTTCTTTATTGGCTGATTAGTTTTCTACCTTACCAATACGCACAGTGTTGCCTCAGACATTTTAATATTAAATAATACTTGTATAGTCCCATTATAATAGGTTTCATACAACATGAATTAAGAAATAAAAATAGAGCGTTGAATCAATTACAGTATGTGTATTCCTTCTTACATACAAATGTACCTACAAGTCTTGACATGCTAATGAAACTTTGTATCATTGGTATTTTATACATTGTGTTAAACTCCCATGGAACGTTACACCTGACCGTAACGAAGTCCTGTGTTATTTTAGGTTATTTGGTGCAGGTATAGTTTTCTTTTTCCTTTCACTCCAAATACCTCCCGTATTCTCACCGCTTTGCGTGAGAGTGAGAGAGATAGCGGGAAAGAGGTAAACAGAGAGAATACCGATGATATTCTTCACCATCTTTAATTCGTTTAGAAGATTTATGCTCATTATGTGCTGTCCTTTGACACAAGACTCAGTATTGCAATCTGTTTGACTATATAAGACACGCTACTTGCTGCTTGTTTATGTTGCAGCAGACTTTGTCCGATTGTCTATACAAAGAGTTACAATAGGGGCGGAATAATGTTATATAAAATTTCAAACTTTTAAGGAAATGTCTGATATCAAAAACGAAAGATTCAAAATAAAGAAGACCTCGGTACAAAGACCAATTTCAAAAGAAGATAAAATAATTTCGAACAAAAACCACAATTTATTAAATTATGGTTAAGTACTACTCCAAACATTGTGTGCAAATAAAAATGAAATCAAGGAACCTTTCCTTCACATATGTTTCTAAATGCATTGTATCAAATGATTTATAGTGAAGTATAGTCATAATTATACCCATCCAATATTAACATACCGACATCAATATCCTATATTGATTACATAAGATTTTAATTAATCAAATGCTGTTTGTTTGCTGTTGTTTATTATATGGATAGATGGACAGACATAAATATAGATCTATATTTAATCATCGCGTTGTTTTGAGACCTTGCAATCATGTAATGAATCATACCAGCTTTTAAGAGAATCTAAACCTAAATTGAGCATTATACATTTAATTTGGTTAAATCAAAATAAGCCATACAATGACGTTTATACAAGGCAAACACATTCTTATTTTTATTAAATACCGTGTAACCTTTAACCTAATTATTTGGTTTTAAGTGCAACAAATTGTGGTTATGATTATGTTCCATTCCAAAATGGTATTATTGATAATATGATCTTTATCAATCGGTTTGACGAAACGTTACATTTTGTACATAACCATTGAGTAATTCAGAGTCTTGTTCAAACTTAACAATTTCCACCATAAAGTGTTTCAATCTTCTCCAAAAGAATCCTTTATCAACAAGGCCATCAATTCCAAAGAAACACAAAGTAGATCTTTAAGCTTGTACCTTATTTGGAAATTGTAGGCTTTTGTGAAACCATTTATCGATATGTAGTTGACCGTTACATGAAAATTAGCTGCAAATAAATTACAATATTTTCTTCCACGTCACTTTTCGTGATAGTGAGAAATCTGAACATAACGACACTTGTAAATCCCTAAGTTGATCAAATTTATCTTGATAGTTGTGACCTGTCTTGGAAATATTTACCATTTATACAAGAGAAACAGTAACACGCAAATTGACTTTTCTTTTCAAAGTTTAATTATTCTGAGTTTTTTACGTGCATTTATATCACTACAATGTCAGGTCTACGTGAGCCTGTGCATTCTAGAGGAAGCACTTATTTTCAGGACAGAAGAGCAACTTTCTGGCATTGGTTTTAGAATGATATGGCAATGAAGGGCTCGCAAAAACAACGTCCTTCCTTTTCCGTAACGTTTTAATATTGTCTCACGGGGAATATTTAAGAGAGTTATATTTTACCAGACAAAGTCGCTCTAGTCGTACAACTGTATATTAAGATCTACTAAGTTTCGCTATTCATCATCTTGTCATTCTGATTTCATTCATCTGTTTCAGCACGACTCAGCGTTATCATCTGTTGTAATAGGTGTGTTATTTTTGTACGTCTGAGACACGAGAAAACTAATTAGATCAACTAAAGGACCTACTTTCGCACAACCATTTGCGTCCAATAATTTATTGATGTCAACCTATCATTTGGACAACTGTCCCTGTCACTTAAACCTGTAAGGATTAACATTTTCCGAAAAGGCAGCTTTGTAAATTACAACGCTAGTAATGGAAAGGGACATTGAAATGACAGAAAAAGCACGAACAGATAGAGATGCAACATAACGAATTTGCGAGAACATGAAAACCGAGTCACTAAGTAAAGATAAATAATTATAATGCTAAAACAATTTATATAAAATCATTTATATGCTCGTATAGGTCTTTTGCGTTCCCGAAGTTTTGCTAAAAGTAATTTCAATACGATCTTATAGTTCTAATTTTTAAAAATACCTTACATCGGATTGACGCACGTACTTAAAATTGTTGTCTATACTTTCGCCTGTAGGTAAAGGACACATTCATCGGAAGGACAAGATACCACTCTGTGATCTCAAAGCTGAAATATCTGCGAGCATGCTCTCTCTCTCTCTCTCTCTCTCTCTCTCTCTCTCATACTTGAGCTGGTACCATACAATTTGGTGTGACATGACATGCGATTCTTTCTTATTCTACAAATAATAAATCTCTCCTTAACCTCAGTAAAAATTGGTGCAAAGAGATCGCTGATTTAAATCCTTGAGCGTTCTCAATACTGTCCTCAGACCCTAATCCTCTTACTCAGGTTTCTTTGACTATATAAAGAATCTTAGCTTCGTAGACTATATCAAGAATCCAATTTATTTCGCACAAAGGCGCACGAAATTGAATACAACTGAATCCATTTACCATCCTTACTGCACAGACGCAGATCGTTTTAAGCGCAATAGACGTAGAAACCATTGTTGTATACACCCACGTAGATGTAGAAATTATTTCTTTAAACAATGCACAATTCGATAGGGCGATGAACTGAATATCCACTTTTAGTTTACTGCAGATATAAAACAGGATTTGATATCTGCGAACGTTTTGTAAATAATCTAGCGGATATAGTAAGTGTAGATATACCTCGAGTCCTCGGCAGGTATCTGCAAATATTTTAGCCTGTTATGCTATGATGTTTGACCTTTCTTTTGCACAGTATCTTGGGCTTCGTACCATCTAAGCTTTATACGTAACGTGCATTTGGGACAAGGAAAAAAGCTGTAGATTTCAGGCTAAGAGAAGTTTACGGTTAATATTATATATACTAAAAGAAGACAAATTGTTTCCACATATTAACTTCATTTGCATGTACAATACCGTGGCCAAATGTTATAAATGACTAATATCTAAGATAAGCAAGACACCTAATGATGTGTAGGTCCAAAGAAAAAGGTAATGGTCACAGTGACTCCAAAACAAAAAATGGTTTTCGCATAAAATCATTAGTTCTGCATGACCAACTTGGACCAAAATTTTTTAGACGAAGTGCATCTGTGTCAGAAAGATCACTAATTTAGACGTGAACAGGTCCAAGGCAAAGATCGCAGGCATTGCATAAGCACAATTTCCACAAACGAGGAGAGTTCTGTACCACTTACCGTTGGTGAAAAGTTGTAGATGGCTTGTTTTGGAGACAAGGAAGTTCTATGGTCAGACGTAAGATCGCATGGACTGAAAGTTGTAACAAACTCATTTACGCAGATAAACTTAAGCTGTGTGTCCTTTACCTTGACGATATTCTGTTGTTGGCTTGCATCTGAGACATGTGTGTGCCTGTCTGTATTTGTGTGTGTGTGTTTTAACGTAGCTTTCATAATTTTACAGTCATATCACTACGAGGTATGGCAGTTGATAGTAATGTCTAGCACTGGGTCATCATGCCGCAAACATGTTACATAATATCCAACCTAGTCACATTATCCTGACACCAGGCCGACCAAACCTAACACTTAACTAATGTTGAGCGACTAGCAAGGCCAACGTTCAAGTAAAAAATGAAGGAAGCAAACAGAACAATACCGCAATATTGTTTAGAATTTCTTGCTATATATATATATATATATATATATATATATATATATATATATATATATATATATATATATATATATATATATATATATATATATATGAACATTAAAAATAAAGTCTGCATGTAAGGTAGAGACGGAATCTTTTATTTCTTAAAATATATGATTAAATTATCACTTTAGGGTCAGTGCATCAATGATTGCTTATATTAAATCAAAACATAAATTAAACAGTAACTGTGTTGTTAATTAATGAACTTTATGTATAAAATAGATGTATATAATTCCTGGCAGAATGCAAATTTTTCCCTAAGATGTATGTGGAAGTAGAGTGTAAATTCAGTAAGTAAAGTGTAAGAAATTATCAATTGCTAGTCCAGACCTTTGTGCAATTTGAGACGAAAGATGACAATCCACTTGCATATGACTGCAGATCAAATCCATTCATGTGCCCTATGGAATACGTTCAACAAATACAAAACTAAAGAGTAAATCCATATCGACAATGCATATACAGATGGTGCAACAAGATCGTATATATCTAGGCATTAACACTGTTGCCTTCATTTGGGATCTTTCATTCAACGCCAAATGTCTACTTCAATTTTCAAAACGTTTACATCAAACCTGTTTTTAAATATGCCTGAATATAGAAGCGATATGCAACAAATACAAGACAATATAAGTGCTTTTTGGCCAGTCATGGGAAAGAACTCGTTGGAATATACATCTCGACCTAAGGGTCTCAACTTTCCTACGACTTATCAAACTCGTTCTTTGCACCCACTCGCAATAAAAGACAGACGTAGTTTTATCTATTTATGGACTCAGGCGTAAGATAACTGCATGTATGACACTTCAGAGATAAGGTAAATACCACAATTCCTGAGAGCTATTCTCAAAAATACGGATATGCCTCAGAGCAGCATATCGTCTGTCACGCATTTCACCTTCTAAACTAACAACGTAGTAAACTTCAGAAGTCAATGAATTAGCTGTTAATTGTGACAAACTTGTAATTGTACATATGTATTAAAGTATGAATACTGTGTAATCAAACGTCTTAAGTTACGTGTTTAGGCTCAAAAAGCCAACAACACAAGAAAGAGTGAAAACAACAAACTTTTGAAAAATTTAACAAATATATTTTTCCTGGAAGAATACTGCAAAAATAAAAAATTTAGAACTTACGGTTTTAAGAATCATATCCCAAAAAAAATCCAAGAATAAAAATTTAGAAGTCCTAATATTGAAATGTTCTAATGATGCCAAGTTTTTGAGTCCCTACGAAGATGCAAAGATGGAAATCGATGACGTATGCTGTATCCTGTATTTTATGTTGTTCTGGTCTACATTTCCGTGTGGACACAAATATAAAATAATCCGGTGTTTGAAATCCGAATAAAATTTTTAAGAAAAGTCTTTGTTGGAGAATTTATTTCGAGCACAAAATTATTTCCAGAAAAACGAGTTAATCTTTTCGAATCCAAATAATCTGAAGAAATAATTAACATATAACTCTCAGACTGGCTACAACAGAGAGAAACGATTTGACATCAAGCGTTTTTAAGCCCAGACTGTGAGATCTCTCTTTAAACATCATTATTTAAACTAAGTATTCCGCAATTTTGGAAATGTCTAATTGCAAAATAGAGGATCACGTAATCATGTTTACATATAAACAAAACACGTAGCCCCAGTATGACCTTGATAAAAACAAATCATTTTACTCCGAGAAAAAGTTGTTTACTTCACTAATAACTATTTACAAGTCGAGTGTCACGTATCCAACACAGCCTCGATCTCACTCTTATTATTCCCACACAATTTTTATAGAAATAACTTGATCACGTGGCTGTTACTAATTTTGAATTAAGGTCGGGAACCAAGTCAACATTATATGTGTTTACTAAAATTAACACTCATGTTAAAACTATTTTCTGGAAAAGTATCGAGTTCCAAGTAAAGAAAACTACATTATATCATTATTTTGATATATAATAAAAATAAAAATAAAAGTAACTTAAAGCTTACAAACAATTAAATCAGATATAAATTAAATCAAAGATAAATAACAACAGATATCTTAAACTATATCTGAAACCAGTCAGAATAACTGGTTATATTATTTGAAACTTGAAACAGTGTGGTCCTTGTTACCTGCATACACTTCATGATGTTCCATTTTTGTAGTATTTACTGTTTTAAAAGTAGACGAAATATTGAGGACGAATTCTTGACCTTATGCTAAGTTTCTTTCCGTACATTAGATATCAGAGGCGCATACCTCAAAGATCCAGGATTTAATATGACACGCGAGCTGAGAGGATATGTCGAATTCTGGTGATACGAATTTTGGTGTAAGATAAGATATACATTGGTCATATAAAATACACAATCAGGAAAATCAGCTTTGCTTTGGAGCCTCTTCAGTGTGCGTACATGCTGAAACAAAAGAACTATTCCTTGCCTCAGACGAAATTGGATCTTCAGTATACCATCAAGCTATCTTTTCATCAACTCAGTCGCAAAAATAATGTTCTGTAAACCCCAAAAGAAAACGTTGCCGGTAAGGAAATCGAACTTGGAAGCTGCTCCTATCCCATTGAAAAATGCTGTAGAATAATCCGCTCCATTATCACCATTGTGGTTATTCAAACATAAATAATAATGAATTTTCGCCATTTTAAAATGTTCGTTTCTAATCTTCTTACTCTCAGGGTAAATTATGTGAAATAGGACTACCTGTCGTGGTCGTACATCCCTGAATATCGACAGAGTATAGCTGGAGTCGTCCTTGCATCCTCCCAAAACAACTTAAGCCGGTAGACGGATACAGCCTCCATTTTGTCTTCCTCTAGAATATAGCCATAGTTCTACTTCTGAATTGGATCAACGCCCTCAAAACGCTAAAATCATTATTTATCAGATGCCAATTCTATATATATATATATATATATATATATATATATATATATATATATATATATATATTCATAGGGCAAAAGCTGTCCTGCGTTCCAATGTATATGAATGTAAGTTTAAAAATTGGCCTTTCGGCGTTGTTCTAATTTATATGTTTTTATACTTGATAACACATTTGGAATAAAAAATCAACAAGACTAGCTTCGTAATGGAACACCCAGGCTAGAATTCATCATCTTAAACGATCTGCCTATCGCCCTTATCACAGTACTGAAACTGCTCTTCTAAAAATAGTTAATGACATTCTCTCTGCGTTGGATAACGGGAAGATTGCAGTCCTCACCCACCTTGATTTGTCTGCAGCATTTGACACAATATACCATAATATA
Organism: Sinohyriopsis cumingii; assembly: GCA_028554795.2. Classification (NCBI taxonomy): domain Eukaryota; kingdom Metazoa; phylum Mollusca; class Bivalvia; order Unionida; family Unionidae; genus Sinohyriopsis; species Sinohyriopsis cumingii. The sequence goes on along the minus strand of CM068839.1, from coordinate 16,947,178 downwards.
TTACTTCACCGTCTCCAGCATGTATTTGGCATTCATGATACAGTCTTACTGTGGTTCAAGTTCTACGGACCTGTATTCTTCATTATATACACGCTGACAATACCCAAATATACAAATCTAGCCACTCAACTGAAGTTGATGATACCATCCAAGGTGTCGAGATGTGCATTTCTGATGTGAAATCATGGATGACATGTAACAAGCTGCAAATGAATGATGATAAAACTGAGACAATTCTGATCACAACACATGGACTTTCTCATTCACATCCTTTACCTCAAACAATAAATATCAGCAACATTGACATTAAATCCACAGTCAGTACGAAACCTAGGTGTTACTCTGGACAGTACTCTCACATTTCACCAACATGTAATGAACATATGCAAGGCTGCATATCTTGAGCTGAGATGCATCAGCTGTATTCGTAAATATCTTTCAGTGGATGCCACTAAAGCACTTGTGTGTTCATTAGTACTTTCAAGACTGGACTATCGTAACTCAGTTCTGTTTGGTTCATCTCAATATCTACTCCAGAAACTTCAAAACTTTAAAAACACAGCTGCTCGGATCATCCTTACAGTACCACGATCCGAAGACACCTCCCCGCTGCTATGTATCCTACACTGATTATCCATTCAATCCAGAATCAAACACAAAATTTGTTTTCTATGCTACGTTTTACTGACGGACTGCAGTCCAACATACTTATCCGACCTCACCCATGTGTAAACACCAGCAAGATACTTAAGCTCCTCTTCTGACAATCGTATACCCATTATTCCCGCTATGATAACTAAGTCATGGACAACGTTCTTTTGCATTCCAGGGCCCAGCGACGTGAAATCAATTGCCCACTGAACTTAGACTCAAAAGGCACAATGATCACATTCAAGAGTGCTCTTGAAACGTACCTATTTCGACTGCAAGAACAAACTTAAAGACCTAATAATGTTTCCTACCTTAAATATTTGCAGCATGTTTTAATGTTTTCTAATTCAATGGTGTTTTTTTTTTTTTTGTAATCATATCATAATATGTTTTTATGTTATAGGTGTTTGCTAATGTTTTAAAGCGCTTAGACCTTTTAAAGATGAGGCGCCTTACATAGTCCTCTTTATTGTTATTATTATTATTATTATTATTATTATTATTATTATTATTATTTTATTATTATAAGAAAATATTTCAGCTATATCGCTTGTTTAAATAATACACTTTTCTTGGCCTTACATCATGACAGGCTAACATTGACCAAAGTGCTTATATTGCCATTCTGTGCATAGAGTTAAACATGGTATCGACTTGCACCCTTTAGTTTGATGTCAGCTTTATCTAGAAGATATTTATGCTGTTCCTTCCAAGAAATCCCTGTATTTTGTTGAAACAATTTGGTTTATAAATATGAGATTAACTTTACCTCTATTTATTTATTAAATCTATTTTACCGTCGCTTTATCTCTTCCATTTCTTCTTAGAAGAACATATCCTTAATTTTGTTTTTTAAAGGGTTCATATTCCTAAATCTGCTACTTTTATATAAGTTATAATCAACCCTAAATTGCCAATTATGTTCCAATTCACTTTACTGCTTTATCATACATTATCTTCATTAAGAAAGTAAAGGGCATTCAAACTTAGCATCCCGCATTCTGTAATACACATTCTTTTTTACAGAAATACATATTCCTGTTGGCTGAATGTTTGGTTCAATTTGTATTTTTTAAAGATCAAAAATCACGAGCATTCTGAATTCATATTCCTTGTATAAATGTTAAAAATAAAATGTGTGCATTATGAGGAACCTCAAAATATCACTAAGGGATATAGTTCAAGCAATGTAAAGTTTAAAAAATGGTATACCAAACAGTGATCAACAGCTACTGTAACTATCTGGACTGTACGACAAAACAAGATTTCTGAAATCAACAATTGTATCCAGCCATAAATTCATTGATGGTTTTATTCGACACATTTGTATTCGAAGACATCTATGAATAACCTAATGTTTCGTTTGCTATTATCAACGTATGAAATTTAATGTTTTAAATCAATCCCAGAAACTCAATAAGTACAAATATGTTTGTCCCGTCTTGACAATATTGGTCTTCGAATCAGTGTTACGTACAGACCCGCCAAGTAAGAACAGAAAAAAATGAAAAGAAGAAGAAAATAATGTTCAAGACCAAAAACAACTGTCTTTGTATTTTTAAGTAGCAAATAAAACTTTTGAAAATCCTATGAAAAAAAATAAATCAAATGTATACCATTTTTTAAATTGCAATTGATTTATTAGAAAAGAATAGAATTTTTCTTGAAACAATGTTGTTTCATTGCTTTGTATGGTCAATAGTTAAATAATTACATAATCAAAGATACTATATTCCCCGCTAGATACAATATTCGTGTGTTACGAGTATAAAAAACAATATTCGTGTGTTACGAGTATATGCTCTTAACCTAAGTAATAAAACAGAGTGAAAAGCAAGAAGCTTTGTAAAAAAATTTTAAAAGAATGATTTCCTTAGAACACAAAGAAAAATTTAGTTCCAGAAAACCCTGGAATTTTACAGTTTAATAATGTAAAGTACTTAATAAAATTCAGAGATCTAAAATAAATCCAAAACTGAAGATAATGATGAGTCTGTGGTAGCTTGTAGAGCGTTGATGTGTCAACAGTCTCTTGTTGAATCACAGTTATATGATTCCCGGTTTGAATTCACAATAAACTCCAGTGAATGTCTCTGTCCAGGAATGTTATCAGAGCAGACCAAATAATCACTTGAACTCAATAATTGAGGAAAATAGATTCCAGCCCCAAAATATTACTGGACACAACATATAGTAAAACTTAATTTTGCAAGAACATAGTATTTTGTAGGGTTTAACATCATTTTTCAACTCAAGATAGGCCATACATAGCGGCAAGTAGAAAAGGTGAAGGAAGAACCCGGGAAAACACCGGAAAGAACCACCGACCCACGAGAAGCTACTTGCAAGCTTTCTCACATGCTCACATTGGCCAAAGCCGAGACCCGAACCCACGCAGACAGAGCTGAGATGATAATGATCCTTAACATTGAGCGCTTTAGATCACTCAACCACTCGGAGCCCCTGCAAGAACTTAAATTTCGAATAAGTTACCAGATTATATAGTTCTCTAATTGACCTAAGAATATCTTCTTTACTGAGAACGTAGTTAAGGAAACCAGTCACTGCTGATTATTTTTAATCATCACTGGAACTATGTTAAACATGCACGTAATAATATTGTAACCCACATTCACATCTCCCGCTCCATTTCTCTCCCAAGGAAGCATATAAAGCAATATATTCTACTCACGCAAACATCTAGCAATATTGAACACCAGTCATAACTGCATTTTAACTGCTAAAGAACATACCTAACCAGACGGCAAAATAAAGAATGATTTGGAAATCTATGAGACTGTGGGTTGTCTTTCTATGACCTTTAACATTTGTTTCTCATCTAAGTACGTGTGTTGACTTGGCAACCTTCAAAAGTGTGCCAGCTGTGAAAATGAAGTTAATTAGATTTAGAGCTAGTCGAATGAAACGTATATACATATGAATAATTTATTATCAACAATACTTGCATTCCTTTCTTCAGTGGAAATAGTATGCTCGTATCGAAACAAAAGCTTTGTGTCACCCTTGATACTGTAACAAAATACGAAAAACATTTAATTTACATTTCAGTATATATTTTCTCATATTTCCTTACTTTGCTGCTATAATATACTGATAATGAGGAATAAGATGCATGTGGTGTCTATATTGGCCAATATTTTATAACAATATCCATTAAAATAGATAATTCTTTCCTACTGCAATCTATCCTCATTAAATTTTACAAAATGTAGTAATATGGTCAGCAAAATTCACTAACCCATAATATAGATGATGCTTTAGATTTAGATCAAGAACAATTGTATATTTGATTATTTTGGAAAATACTTTCGCTGACCAATAAAGCTTTTTTGCCTATCAGATACTATCCAACAAGTTAAAAAATAAACATTTTTAGAATACCCTATTCTTTTAACTATGTAAACTGTAATTTTCTTAAAGAAAATTAAAGAACCTGCGAAATGGTGTCCAAGTATTGCTGTAAAATGTTTGTTACTTCTGGTCTTAATCTGAAGTTTAATATCTCAGGTACTGGATGTTGACAATGTACATTCGATCTCAGATGGAGGGAGCTATTGTTGACTATATGTACTTTGCATTGTTTTTTAAGTTCTTTTATTTCATTATATGCTCAAGATCCATGCCACTTTTTTACTGTGTTCATCATATTTATTACAAATTCAGTAACAGACCGTCTCTTGATGACTTTGAATTTTTCTTGCAGTGTCCATTCGGGAATATTCTTTAAAGAAAATATTAATTGCGGGATAGGTCGGAAAGATGAGTATAAAAGTTAATTTACTGGAACAATTAATTTTTCCTCCAATGATATCTGAAGCAGTATGAGTCTTATTGTTGTGTCCAGAGTCTCATCTGGGCTGGAATTTATTTATTCAAAGTATGTTTCCACTGGAAATACGAAGTGCTCATTTAAATACCATTCTCGGATTTCAAATGAAATGCAATATAATTGCATATAAATATTGTGATTCAACAACAGAAAGTAGACATATCATTAATATTACGGCCATCACAGGCAAATCAACATTTCCAGCATTGTATTTATTTAGAAATACCAAAACAATTAATTAAGGACATTGCTATAAATTATATGATTATTTTGGATTTCATTTGCAATACCATAAGTTATTTGTTGGCTTTTCTACAATTTCATTTTTTTATTTCAAGGAAATTATTATTTGTTTAATTTTACTAAACTTGTTGGTTTTTGCTCTTTTCTGTAACTTTTATTTCAGACCATGGAGTCTTAATAATATATAATGCATGACTGAGTCTAATCACGTTTTATCTACAATTTTATTGATAAATTACGACAAAATGATTCTGAAGACAAGATATTCATTATATTTAAGATATGTGAGTTGTATTTAATAATAATTTTGTATGCATGGATATTAAGAAAGAATGTTGGCAATTAACAATTTTGCTAATGCTAACATTTCCATACTTGTACATGAAAATGCTATGATATTTATATATGTTCTGATTGACCCGTATCTAATGACTTGTTTCCACTGTTGTTGTCATCATCAGTATCATCTTGAGGCATGGCAGCCAATATTATGGACAGTTCTTGTTTTTTCTAGTGTACCACATAGATTGGGCAATAGACGGAACATTGAAAAATTATTCACGATATCTGGCTTTCACCTATGTCTCCTTTATTAAACTTACCGAGTCCAATCAATCACAATCGGTACGCTGTGTAGTATGTTATCCCATTACAACATCAGTAATTTGTTCGGAACATAAAATTTCATTACTTGCTTGAAAAGATGTATTCATTACCTATTAAGGAATGTTCAGTAGCGTCAGTTGCAGTGTCATTTGGTTAATTTATTATCTTAAAGTAACACAGAAAGCTGTTTTCCTTCGCAATTTGATATAGGCTTGATACATATTTGTTATAGCTGCATTTAGACTAGAACACCCATGTGACTTATAAACTCTCTTGTTATTAAACCGTCTCATTATGAAATGTGTGTTCCAGTGTAATAAAAGTTCCGATCTCTGTATACACTGATATTTTAGCCTCTGTACCATTAAATTAAAAGCAGTTGATAAATATAGGAACTAAAGTTTAATTATGTGTTCCCAATTCAGGTTTCTCATTATCTCTGTGCCGGTAACAATCACAATACCGCAGCAAATGCCACTATACAGCAAAGCTTCAAACTTGAATTGATGACTAAAGGAATTTGAGTATTATGTTAAAATATTTCATAAATATGTATATATAGATGTATGCGTGTGTGTGTGTGTGTGTGTGTGTGTGTGTGTGTGTGTGTGTGTGTGTGTGTGTAGATCTCCCACCAGATTTGTCGCGCTGTCAAGGGCCACTCTATATAAAAAGTTTTTAATCACGTGTTCTGCCCAGCCAATCGCAAGGCGTTCACACTGGCTGTGCGCGGAGGAATTCTCTCTATTAGGGACTTTGGCGTCAGTTGAGCCAATTTCCTTAAAGGGTGCGGACGTGTTTACTTTTCTGTAAATTTATTTTCGCCGTTATTATCGGTTAACGTTATTTGACCTTCCTCGTTTCCTGGAATTGTGACCCAGACGAATCGTCCTGAAATCTAAGTATTTACTTATATTAACTTGTTTCCATTCCACTAATTCTGTTGCTTATACATTAAGTCACACTCATACTGGGTCATTCCATCTGTAACATATTGCAGCGTCATTTTAAATCAGAAATAGACGATTGCGTCCCGATTTTAATATTCGTCGCTATTCTAGAAAATGTATGCATGGGGTTGGGGGCAGAAGTTTCGACACAATTATTAGGCTCGATCTCTCTGTCGTACGCAAAAGTAAACTAGACAACCATAGAGCTATATGTAGATATACTTCCCATCGTCTCTTGCATAAATTCATTTCATCAACATATGTGACTAAATGTGTCTTGTCCGTCTTTTGTCTTTGCTACATTGTTAAAATACTTTCGAACAGGATTTGCAAACAATTCTATGTTTGTTTTATTCAAATGGTTCCGTACCGCTAGCTTGTGTTTTCCAGCTGGTTCCATACCACTGGACTGTGTGTTAGCTAGCTGATTCCGTCCGTACCACTGGATTTTATGTTAGCCTTCTGTTTCCCAGATGGTTCCGTACAACTGGAATGTATGAGTTCCAGTTAATTCCGTATCACTGGCTTGTTTGTTTACCAGTAGGTTTTGTACCACTGGACTGTGTATTTCCTACTTTCTTCTGTGCTACTAGACTTTGTCTTTACCAGTTCGTTCCGTCTTTCTGTTTACCAGTTGATTCCGTATCACTGGAATTCATGATTACCAGTTGATTCTGTATCACTGGCCTGTGTGTTTACCGGTTGGTTCCGCCCCACTGGATTTTATGGTTACCAGTTGATTCCGTTGCACTGGCCTGTGTGTTTACCAGTGGTTCCATACCACTGGCTTTTATGATTACCAGTTGATTCCGTATCACGGGACTGTGTTTGGTTCCTTACATTTTGCGTTTGCTACAAGTTTCATACTTGGCGTAATTGGGTCTAGCACCTCACTACTTGACACTTGATTGATCATTTATTTTGTCTGTTTCCACCACTTTGTCCCACTGACCTGTAATTGTTGTGTTGGTACTGGTTTTATGTTGCATTTCGAGATTCAAAACAATGACCCATAATTTTCGTAATGATCCATGTTTCATTTTCTTTCTTACCAATTCTTAGTGCCGAGTACATGCCTCACATCACTACAGTGAACAGTGATGTTCCTAATATCTCAACAAGGGTTATGCATTTGCAACGGTTGGTACGTAGTAATACGATGAAATTAATGTAATTATTAACTTTTTGTGGAATCCTTACAGAATGCCCCGTACGAAGAAAGCTGTGGCGGCGTCGCAAATGGCAGTGAAGAGACACAGACCATCAAGGTCCAAAATCCAAGAGGCGGTGAAAAGGCCCAGAAAGAAATCACCATTGTCAACACCAACGGCCGCCAATCCTCAACATGGACCACCATCTTCTTAATATTATAACCTAAGAGGTCTCCCACAGGTTAAGACCCATGTGACACAGGAGATCCATAACAAATCTGATAAGCTGGTTGCTATGCTCAATCCGTCCACGGAAAATAGTCCACAAACTGGGTTTCAACTTGGACCCTCCGTAGCAACAGACAACGTTCCAACATAATCCATACTCTCCCGTGACATTGTGGAATCCACGTGTTCACTTACATGTACTGCTGTGCATACAGGTAACGATGTCCAAATCGTTTCTGCCTCCAGGGAGCTTTAACAATTTGTAAACTCGTCGGTCACAACATCCACTTTAATCCCTGATAAAGATAAGGCAAACATATGGGCGACCTAACAACCAGCTTTTTCGTTTCCAACGATCCGTACAACCTCGAACCACTAACTCGCACAACAAGAAACCTGTCGGCAAATAATGCTGATCCTTTGCCTACCCCGGTCGGAAAAGACCGCTTGCAATAGTGGCTCTACGATTTCGATCCTGCCACAAAGGAATACCTGCTTTTGTTTTCAAATGGGTTTCAATGTCGGGTTTTAAAGGGACATTGCAAACAAACGTATGTAATAATATGAAATCAGCTAAAACTAATGCCCAACGTACTGAAGAAAAGATACGCCCAACGTACTGAAGAAAAGATACAGAAAGAATTGGCACAGCCTTTTCGTACAAAACCATTTCCCAATTTTACCATGTTTCGCCCTAGGGTCTAGTCGAAAATAAAATTCCCAGGTCTTTCATAATAATCAAATACCTTTCCTTCCCACCGGGCGATTCGGTTAACGATGGAAATTCAACTCAGCAATCAGCAGTACATTACGAAGGCATTGATAATGCCATAATATGTATAAACAGCTGGGTAGGGGATGTTTAAAGGCAAACACAGCTATATCAGATTATGTCCTCATTCTTCCTATTTGTCACATGCAGTAACATTGTTTTGGCTTTTTGTTGCGGAATAGGTACTATTTTGACAAATGCTTATCAATGAGTCGTAGTTCCAGTTCACATATATTTGAGACCTTTAACTATTATCTTCATTGGATAGCGAACACAAAGTTATATATAATACACATGGCATTTGGGACGCTTTTATATCTTAGATGCAACTCGTGTCCAACACTAGCGGGAGCTCGATCGCTTCCTGACTGTATGTGCCGACATTTGCGTTCTTATGCCACGTCAACAACTATCACGCACCTCGGATACGAATTGGATTCTCGCGGACAAACTAGAAATATGTAATAAGCTCGTACGTTTATATCTGGTTCGAAATAGAATTACTCTTAAGGAGTTGCAATCCATCATTGGTACTCTTAATTTTGCTTCCGCAGCAGTTTTGCCAGGACGAGATTTTCTTAGACGACTCATCAACTTGACAATTGGCATCTCAAAACCGCATCACCACACTAGAGTAACAAAAGAGGTAAAAGAAGATGTAAGGGCCTGACAAAACTGTTAACCCGGTTTTAACGGTAGATTTTTATTCTTACCTGATACATTTATTTGGCTGACTTCGGACACGTTGAACTAGTATACAGATGCTTCTGCCTCCGTCTGATACAGTGCGATCCTAGGTATACACTATTTATATGGAATTTGGGACCAGACATGGGCATATCAAAATATAACGCTTCTAGAATTCTACCTAGTCGTTCTGGCAGTTGAGTTCTGTGGAGAACACTTATCCAATACATGTATCTTTTTCCACACAGACAATCAATCCTTAGTTGATATCATAAAAATACAATCCTCTAACAACACAAAAGTCATGCATTTAATTCGCAAATTTGTACTCTCTTGCCTTAAATCAAATATCGTGTTCAGGGCAAAACATATAAGGGATATACGTAACAGACTAGCAAATGCTCTTTCTCGCCAACATGTTTCGAGTTTCCACGCTCTAGCTCCGCATGCGGCTTCACAGCCTCATTGCATTTCGCTTCACTGAACCTTGCCCAGCTAGAGAGTACGCTTGACCATATGCTTATAAACATCCTACGCCCATCTACACAAACCACATATAAGCGGGCTTGGACGCTATATAGAGTTCACATCGGACACTTTGATCAAGTTCGCTCTCCGAACTTCATTAACCACTTTGGCCCTTGTCGTAGCGCACTTAATGAACAAGAAATATGCATCATCTTCTATACCCCATTTTGTTTCTGCAGTTGGATATGTGGGTAAATATAACGGCTTCGCAGACCCTTCTTCATCTTTCCTTATTAAAAACTCATTCAAACCATTTACAAAGGTAACTCTCACCATGTTCATTTGCCAATTCACAAAGTTGCGCTGGATAAGCTTACAGTTTCTCTGATGCATACCACTTCAAACCATTGTAGGCGTACCATGTATTAGGCAATAATTACATTGACTTTCCATGCCCTTCTCAGAATAGGAGAGATTACAGTGCAAACAACTGCACATCATCATGATAATTTGATCCTATTAACTCAAGTCACTTTTTCCCACAAGCGGCTTACAATCACTTTTCGACATTTCAGGCACGGCTTGGGACAACCATATATTTTGCATCCATATATATTACATGCTGCTGCCCAACAAAATCCTGCGACATGTCCGATAACTCATTTACAAGTATACCTAACCCTCTGGGGTAATACTCCAGGACAGCTTTTATAAACCAAAATGGGCAACCAGTTTCAAGAGTACAATTTAGTACAAAACTTAGAAGAGCGCTTTGCTTTTGTGGCTTTAACTCTAATCATTTCAAGTCCCATAATTTCAGAATTGGTGCAGCCACTGAGGCGGCCAGGCAAGGTTTCAGTGACAACAAAATAAGGAAATTAGGCCGCTGAAGATCAAATACATTTAAGAAATACATAAGGTGAGGCAAAAGGGTATCAGCTTTGTAACACTTCAATCACTTTTTATAAGATTTTAAAGTTTCTTACCACTCCTCCATACATGCTGGATAATTCCTAATTACCGGGGAGTATGAGGGTGCTCTACTGCCACGGCACGGCAAAATTCATCGGTTTAATTTTGATCAACTTTTTTATGCTGGACATTTTTGTCCTTTGCCCCACCCTCCTTTTTGTGGCTGCCAGAAATGCAGCAAGCTTTATTTGCAGTATTAATGTTTATGGCGGTTTCAGCCAAACAAACTTTCTGTAGTATACGCCATGTCTCATGGTTCAATTTCTTGGGACGTTTACTCTATAGACTTTGTCCAAATAGTTATGTTATGCTGTAAATACATAGCAACATTTTGGTTCACTGATATCATTTATGTTCAATACAAAGTTACGAAAGTGGCAAGCATCAAACACAACATTTATCTTCGTTTGCACGAATGACATAGGGAATTCTGTCTTATTACTTTCTGTCTTCCTCTCGACTCTATCGATGTCGGAAAGAGTAGGCTGGTGTATGTACATTTTATTTTACAACTCTGTGCTTTCAGTATCATTCGTTCCGACAATAACTTGCACCCCTCTTCTACATGTGTAAGAACACATCACATAAAACGATTTACGCTCGCGTAAGGACGTTAATGGAGGTCTAATTGGGTCTACAATTTCCCGCCAGATGTGTCGTGTAACGCGCTGTCAAGGGCCAATATATTTAAAGCTGTTAACCACGTGTTCGGTCCATCCAATCGCACTGCGTTCGCACCGGCTGTACGCAGAAGGACTCACTCTGCTAGAGACTTTGGCGTCAGTTGAGCCAATTTCCTTCTGGGGTGCGGACATGTTTTCTTTTCTGTACATTTTTCCCATCTCCACCCCATCATACCTCCCTGTATATAACTGTTATTTGCTATCTTGTTGTTAATGATATGGTTATTTTCTATTTTATAATCGTTTGCTTTTTTTTTCTCCATTTGTTAAATTTTAGGCGGTTGCATACGCAGTAATCTCCTACAAGGTTATACGGCTTCTACAGTCTCTTTGTCGTATAATGCCGCTCGTGTCAGTGTTTCATTTGTTAGCATCGTTACTTGATCTATTTTGTTCGAAGTTATTTGCTGTAAATACATAGTTTATGTTGCGTCTGCTCAGTATAAGACAATCGTATTTACGGCGGCTGCAGCCTCAAACTATTTCTGTATTATACGCTGTCTCATTGTTCAATTTCTTAGCACGTTTACTCTTTTGAAACTGACGAAATAGTTAGGTTATGCTGTAAATACATAGCAAAGTTTTGTTTCACTAATATCATTTATGTTCAATACAAAGTCACGAAAGTGGCCAGCATCAAACACAACATTTTTCTTTGTTTTAATTATGAACCCATATACTTTGACTTTGTAATATTTGCACGACTGACCTAGATAATTCTGTAATTGTACTCTGTCTTCCTCTAGACTATATCTATGTCGGGAAGAGTAGATGGTGTATGCACATTTTATTTTACAATCTCATCAAACAAGTTAATAATAAAGGACACTAAGTTTTCATTCACTTTCTTTCTGACAATAACTTGCATCCCTCTTCTACATGTGTAAGAACACATCACATAAATATATATATATATATATATATATATATATATATATATATATATATATATATATATATATATATATATATATATATATATATATATATATATAAAAATGAGCAAGTTTATATTAGTCCTGTGGAAAATAGACTTTAAGAAATGAAGTAGATACCTACAATAGGATAATGTAGAAATGATGTGGGATATATGCTGCGAATTTTCGCAAACTAACAAGAGTAAAGTTGTCTTTGGTAACATCAACAACGAATCTTCCATAGAAGAATTATTACCATCAAATACGTGAAGCTGAAAGTTGTCTTATCTCTTAACGTTCATTGAATTTATAGGATCTTTAATTGAGAAGTGATATCCAATGACTACAATTTAAATATATAGCTCCAGATATGAGACGAGATTCGTTCTGAAAACACCTTAACACATAAACGGAACCTCGAGCTAAAATAATAAAATAAAAGCTTCACTTTGAGTTTGTCAGTGCTATTGAAAGTATGACTATACCATAATAATAAACTTATACTAAACGCATTCTAACTCTATCCTCATTAGAAGAGAAGCTTCAGGAGAATTTTTATGTATTCATGTTTGTTTAAATTTGAATATTGGTACATTGTACTGTACTTCGTCAGTACGATTATGTTACCTTTTGCCTTTTCAACAATCACAGGAAGTGAATCAAGTAATCTCAGTATGAATCGTTTATGTTGGTCAAACAATAAAATGGTTTGATAAGCTTCAAGGCATGATAGTGAAAATGGACACATTTGATGCATGTTTCTCAACATATCGATAATGGAAATTTCTAGTGAACACACTGATGTAATATAACATCGGACGTTTCTGTAGAATCTCCGTGTAAAGTTATAAGGCAAAAGGGTCAAATCTGTTGATAAGAAGATCATCCATGCTACATAATACCTATCGATATCAGAAAGGAAGGCTCGTCTGACGTCATACAATTTGGAGATTGTAGTGTACCCTCCGTGCAGCCATTTAACATATGATAAATTTCCGAAACTATATTCAAATACAAAAACAGGCTAATAAATCTTGGATCGTCGACAAATTCGGGTTTAAAGCATTTCAGTGAAAGAAACATCTGGAAAACAATCAGAATAGTCTTTGAACATGGACTTTTTTTTTCAAGGCATGTGCAGCTTTCACTAAGGCGCGGACTGGAAAGTTTTAAATGTTCACAGTAACATATAAATGTAAGCAGGAAAAAACAAGCGGACCCTATACAGCCCTCAGATTTTATGATGTACGTATTTACGTTGTTCTGAAGGAATTCAGAGACGTTTCTTTTAAATATTTCATTTAAGAAACAATTTAAAATTTCAGATTGCACTAATTTAACGAAGATTCGCCTGTAGCGTGCATGGACTAGTTCATGGGAATATTATTCTGGTATGCATTTACATCTTTAGACACAATGTTAGTATGAATATCAGGTGAAAAATGAATAACTCGACAATTACACTGGTCAACAGTGAAATCATTACTGACTTGAAAAGGCCCTAATCTGTAGTATTTTGGTGTGCCGAACACGAATATAACCGTGAAAAATTTGTATTGGCTCTCGTTTTGAAGATATTCATATACCTCATTTTCTATGTTTCACTGTGTAAATTTCTCCAGTAGGACTGCAGCAACATCCGGAATAATGATGTAACATTGCATAATACCATCATGCTCACATCATCCACAGTTGATTGCATCATTTTCTGATGCAATGCAATACTAATGCCATGCGGCTGCTGAAGTAAGTTGACGTCAGCAGTGTACTATACATGTGTAGGCCTATTATACTAATGCCAGGCGGCTGCTGAAGCTGACGTAAGCAGTGTACTATATAAAGCCCAATCAGATAGGATCAGAATTTAAAATATTTTAGACGTTGTGAGAGACAGTTCAAGCTACTGTTACATAAAACTTATTATTTTATCCATTTACGTACAATAAAGAACAGTAATGCCTCGAAAGTGTGTTAATACCGCAGACAATTTTTGCTATATTTGTGGGGAAGTGACATTTGCCAACCAGAAGAAAAGTATCAATTCTCAAGTGAAGAAGGCATATCATCTTTACTTCGGATGCAAGGTTGGTGACCAAGACAAGCCTTGGGCTCCGCATATATGCTGTGCTACATGTACAACACAGCTTTCACAGTGGTTGAATTGCAAAAGGTCATCAATGCCGTTTGCAGTCCCAATGGTGTGGAGAGAGCCAAGCAACCACCTAAATGACTGTTACTTCTGCTTGGTTCCTCCTCTTTCCGGCGGAATAACGAAGCGAAAGAAGTCGAGAATAGTCTACCCAAACATTCCGTCTGCATTGAGACCAGTTCCACATGGTGAGGGACTTCCTATTCCAGAACCTCCAGCAGAATATTCTCTTGATTCATCTGACGAAGACAAAGGTGAGTTGACCTGTTCTTCTCCTGGTCCATCAGCATGCAGTGATCCAGATTTTCACTGTGGTGCATCATCAACCCCACACAGAATAACACAGGAAGAACTAAATGACCTGATTCGTGATTTGGACTTATCAAAGAACAAGGCAGAATTGCTAGGATCAAGACTCCAACAATGGAATCTTCTAGAAGAAGATGTCACAATTACTGCATATCGAAAGCGCCACCAGCAATTGGAGCCTTTCTTCAGAAAGGAAAGTAATCTGATATTCTGTTCCGATATTGAGGGCCTCATGAATGCTTTAAAAATCACTCATGACCCACAAGAATGGAGACTATTTGTGGACTCTTCGAAACTGAGTCTCAAGGCTGTGCTTTTGCACAATGGAAACATTCTTCCATCTATTCCAGTAGCGTATGTTGTCCACATGAAAGAGACATACGATAACTTAAGGCAGCTACTGAATTCCATTGAGTATAACAAGTACAGCTGGCACCTCTGTGGTGATTTGAAGGTAGTTGCCCTTTTAATGGGACTGCAGCAAGGATATACAAAATACATGTGTTTCTTATGCGAGTGGGATAGCCGAGCAAGGGAAATGCACTACATGAGGAAGGAATGGACTCACAGGCAGAATGTAGCCATTGGAGAGAAGAATATCCAACACCCAGCTCTGGTTGAGGCTCAGAAAATCTTGCTACCACCCCTTCACATCAAACTAGGTTTGATGAAGAACTTCGTGAAAGCCATTGACCGGACTTTGCCAGCATTCCGATACCTGCATGAAAAATTCCCTCGACTCAGCGAAGCAAAGATTAAAGAGGGAGTTTTTGTGGGTCCTCAAATTCGAGAGCTTTTCAAAGATGACCGGTTCAACAACTTGCTGGAAGGTGACGCGAAACAAGCATGGAATGCTTTTCGCCTAGTTTCTACAAACTTCCTCGGAAATGTTAGGGCAGAAAACTATAAGGAACTAGTAGAAGACATGTTGATGAAGTATAAGAAACTTGGCTGCAATATGTCTCTAAAGATTCACTTCCTTCATTCCCATTTGGATTTATTTCCTAGCAACTGTGGTATTGTTAGTGATGAACACGGCGAACGTTTTCATCAAGATATCGCAACAATGGAACAAAGATACCAGGGAAAATGGTCCACTACAATGCTGGCTGACTACTGCTGGACACTCCTCAGAGATGCTCCCGAACAGCTGTACAAGAGACAGGCGAAGAAATCTAAGATGTAGTCAATGACTTGATTTTTTATAGGTAGGCTATTACAGTTGACCTTTTACTATTGGAATGCATTTCGTTATGTAAACATTAATTTCTTGCAGATTACAAAAAAACTAGAGCCAATTTTGCAATTTGACTGTCATATTCGTGTTCAGCACATAAAAATTGATAAGAATTGACTAATTTTATTTCAGTAACATGACTTTTGTAAAAATTTGTTGTCCAGTGTTACTAAACAGACCTACTAATGAGTGGTCCAAGTTGTTTTCAAGTGTCGCTGCTACAAGTCGCGGTGACATACCAAAAAATGAGGACTTCTTTTATATTAGTCAAAATAGTTGGCTCCGTGCGAATGTAATAATAATGAAGCGCAATGTATGTGCAATGATCACTGATTAATTACTAGGCTATCTTTTTAACTGGTTTATTTACAGTAGTACATAAATACCAATCAATAAACATATAATGATTTAATTGCATATAATGGTGTATGCTCAACATTTATAAATGCAGTCCTTTGTGCACATATAATTTCTATGGCAGCCTGAAATTTATTCTCTGATAGTCAGTGACGGAATAGCACAACTGCAATAAATCAATACAAACAAGAAAAGTGTATATCCAATACTTGATGTAAATCACACTCGACGATTGAAATATAATCTTTTGTGTCACATCGGCATCTTTATTATTAATAATTTATTATGGTCGGTTTTAATTCATATCAACCACACAATATCATTGCGGTTTGCAATTACACAAACCATTGTATTTGACTTAATACACTTAATCTGACCGTTAACTGAAATCTTCAAAGACACGCATCAAAAGAAATATTCGTGATTCAGTTATTCTCATTAATTTGTTGAGAACACAACCAATAGAAGCCTGCTTGCAGTTTTTTCAAGCAACCGCGATAATATGAATGAAATATTATGAAATAATAGTCATTATATAGTGTTTGCAGGTTTGCAGCAATGTATGACCAGTAAACAATTCAAATTACAACAATGTTAGTTTTGGTTCTTACTCCAAAAACAACTTCTACATATTATTTTAAAACCCATATTTAACTATAAAATATATGTTGTGAATTACGTTCCTAAAGCAAAGAGAATAAATAATTGCGTAAAATGTTATTTATGATATATTAATCCAAGCAAACTAAATGTGAACAATATCTTAATCCAAGAAAAATAAATGTAAATACCATCTTAATCCAACCACCCTAAATGTAAATACCATCAACAAACTTAGTCCAATGAACTAAATATGAACACGTTCTCAAATGGTGTGAATCATTGCATAGTGTGAATCATTACATAGTATGTTTAACCTTATACGTTCATTTAATGTCATTTAACTTAACGCAATTTTGCATGAATGTAAACTACTTCCCACTAAAAAGTTAAAGAAAGGATCTTCCAAAAGGCAAGAGTAATGCATCTGATGTGTTGGATTAGTTACTATAAGTATTGTCCAAGAACAAGATTTTTGCTCAACCGAAAAATGCTAAACGAATATAAGAAGCGTAGGCTAAATATACAAGCATACGTTCATTTAGTAGACTAAATATGCAAGGATACATTCATTTAGTAGACTAAATATGCAAGGATACATTCATTTAGTAGACTAAATATGCAAGCATACATTCATTTAGTAGACTAAATATGCAAGCATACATTCATTTAGTAGACTAAATATGCAAGCATACATTCATTTAGTAGACTAAATATGCAAGCATACATTCATTTAGTAGACTAAAAATGCAAGGATACATTCATTTAGTAGACTAAATATGCAAGGATACATTCATTTAGTAGACTAAATATGCAAGAATACATTCATTTAGTAGACTAAATATGCAAGCATACATTCATTTAATAGACTAAATATGCAAGCATACATTCATTTAGTAGACTAAATATGCAAGCATACATTCATTTAGTAGACTAAATATGCAAGCATACATTCATTGTCACATTTTAGATTCGATTCTTCATTGACCTGATGATAACATTCTACGGTCCTCCCTGGTATCCCATGACCTTACATAAGATCACCTCTGCATCATATGTCATCTTGACGTATCAGTCCCTAATCCTCCACCTTTATCTGATAATAAGAGAAACCTACGTATGATAAATAGAACCAAACTACATCCAAGCTAAACTAACAACTTGCTTATCTCCTACCGCAAAACAACTTGATAACTACCTGCGTTCATTGCCTGACAAACATGCCCCAGCTACCAAGTGCAGAGTATCAATTCAAAAGTATTCTCCATGGTATAGTAGTGTTAGGGACCAGCTTCGCACTGCTAAAAGAGACTGGCGTAAAGCTGAGATATTCTGGCTTTCCACCAGACTCACTATGCATAAGCAACTCTATGAAGTTGCTAAGAAGAATGTCACAGATATAGTCCATGCAACGAAATCAGCCCACTACACTACTAAGATCATGAAATGTTCCAGTTGTAAAGAGCTCTTCGAGATTACTAACAAGCAAATGTCAAGGAACTAATCTACACCACTTCCAACTACCTTCTCTCCAGTCGACCTTCTGGACATGTTTGCAAATTTATTCCGTGACAAAGTACAAACCATTAGAGATAAGCTTGACACCACAATTTCAATTGACTCGTCGTCACCATACAGTTGGGATACAAAATTTGAGCGGCAACCATTAGCAGCATTTGAACCTGTCTCTATGGATTTCGTACGTACAATCCGATGAAGAGTACACCAAAGTCATGTGAACTTGATCCAATTCCGACATCACTGCTGCTTGAGTGCTTAGATGCAGTATTGCCTTCACTAACTGATGTTATTAATACCCCTCTCTCATCCGGGGAATCCCCGTCATGTTTCAAAACTGCCATTGCAAAGCCTTTGCTGAAGAAACTAACACTAGACCATAACGATTTAAAGAACTACCGCCCAGTTGATAATCTCCCATTCATATCAAGAATCTTAGAAAAGGTTATTCTATCCCAGCTTGTATCTCATCTAAATTCAAACAGTCTTTTCAGCAATGTACAATCTGCATATCGTTCTTGCCACAGTACTGAAACTACTCTTCTAAAAGTAGTTAATGCGTTGAATAGCGGAAAGATTACAGTCCTCACCCTCCTTGATTTGTCTGTAGCATTTGACACAATAGACCACGATATATTACTTCACCGTCTCCAGCATGTATTTGGCATTCATGATACAGCCTTACTGTGGTTCAAGTCCTACTTGGTCAACATGACACAAATTGTATCTGCAAATGGAATACACTCCAGCCCAGTTGATCTATGCTGTGGTGTTCCACAGGGGTCGGTTCTTGGACCCGTTCTCTTCATTCTGTACACTCAGTCGCTCTCAAGTGTCATAGATCACCATCCAGTGTCTCCCCAATTGTACACTGATGACACCCAAATATACAAATCTAGCCACCCAACTGAAGGTATAGAGAGGTGCATTTCTGTTGTGAAAACATGGATGACATGTAACAAGCTGCAGATGAATGATGATAAAACTGAGGCCAATCTGATCACAACACAAAAAATTTCTCATTCACATCCTTTACCTCAAACAATAAATATCAGGAACATCAACATTAAATTCACACAGTCAGTAAGAAACCTATGTGTTACTCTGGACATTACTCTCACATTGCACCAACATGTCATGAACACATGCAAGGCTGCATATCATGAGCTGAAACGCATCAGCTCAATTCGCAAATATCTTTCAGTTGATGCCACTAAAACACTTGTGTGTTCATTAGTACTTTCCAGACTCAATTATGCCTGGTTCATCTCAATATCTGCTCCAGAAACTTCAAACAATTCAAAACACAGCTGATCGGATCATACTTAGAATACCACGATCAGAGCACACCTCCCCGCTGCTCTGTACTCTAAACTGACTATCCATCCGTTCCAGAATCAAACACAAAATTTCTTCTCTGTACTACGTTTCACTGTCGGTATCTAGTTCAACATACCTATCCGACCTCACCCATGTCTACACACCATGTGTACGCTCCTCTTCTGGCAATCGTATACCCATTATTCCCACTATGAAAACAAAGTCATATGGACAACGTTCTTTTGCATATTAGGGCCCAGCAACGTTGAATGAATTGCCGACTGAACTTAGACACAAAGACACAGTGATCACATTCAAGAGGTCTCTCAAAACTCACTTATTTCGACTGCAAGAACAAACTTAAAGACCTAATAATGTTTCCTACCTAAAACATTCAGCATGGTTTTTGTTAATGTTTTCTAATTTCATGGTGTTTGTTTTTGTAATCATATCATTATATGTTTATAATGTTGTAAAGCGCTTAGATCTTTTAAAAATTAGGCGCTATACGAAGTCCTAATTATAAGTGTTATTATTATTATTATTATTTAGTAGACTAAATATGCAAGCATACATTCATTTAGTAGACTAAATATGCAAGGATACATTCATTTAGTAGACTAAATATGCAAGGATACATTCATTTAGCAGACTAAATATGCAAGCATACATTCATTTAGTAGACTAAACATGCATGGTTTAAAGCGCTCACCGTTACGGATCACTGTCATCTCACCTATGTCTGCGTGAGTTCGAGTCTCAGGATCAGCTAACGTGGATACGTGAGAAAGCCTGCCAGTAGCTTCTCTTGGGTCAGTGGTTCTTCCGGGGGTTTTCCAGGGTTCTTCCTCCAACAATTTTACTGGCCGCCATGTATAGCATATCGTGTGCTGAAAATGGCATTAAACCCTACAACAACAACAACAACAACTAATATGCAAGCTTTCATTCCTTTCGTATTTAATCAAAATATCATAGATCAAATACATTTAAATTATTCAGAATAAGTTGAACCTATGCAGATAAAAAAAATAATTGATTAGCTGAAGACCTTCAGAAACTGCATTTGCAACTTATTAAACAGGTTTAATCGTATTCCCAGACTGTCATGACAACATTTAAAAATCCATATTTTTCGCTGCGGTACCAGTGGGTTTTTAAATAGCTATTTCGTCAGCTAGAGACCAATAGCAGACAATTGTCAGCTTTTTAAATTTCCCGTTTAAATTCAACAGGATAAAGATTTGTATTTTATTTTTACGAAAATGAAATTTCTAAACTCGACTCCTCTTTCTTTTCATCCTCACTTCGTGAGGTCAGGGAATTGTGCAGTGATTTCAATAATGCAAAGTACATGTCAAAATATATCTGATTCGATTAGATTACGCGATTTCATATTTCAGTGACATATGGTACGGTTTTAAAATGTGTATTTGTGATAGGGACTTGAAACATGGACTTAACTACTTGTCAGTTATATCGCTACAATGTCTGCAGTGTGGCAGTTTATAGTGATCTCCAATACTGGAGCCTCATGCAGCAGAAGTGTAAGATCATGTCCACCCCTGTCACGTTACCCTGCCAGTCATAATACTAGCTTCTTAATGCTGAGCGCCTAGTGATGCAGCTGTTTGTGCCATTTTTAGTCTTTGGTATGACTCGGCTGGGGTTCGAACCCGCTCCCTCTAGCATCCGAGACGGACGCTCTAACCAATAGGCAACCATAATGGTCTGTTTTTAAATATATAAAAATTTATATATAAAAGTGTTAATTTGCTCAGTATATTATATTCTGTTTTGCAACTGTATCTTCACAATTAATCTTCAAAAGCTTAATCAAGAACTTTGCAAGGAGCCATCATAAATATATTGATTTTCCTTTCTATTCGAAATAAAATGTTAGAAAAGACTTTTCAGATTCATACTTGCAACTCGAAGAGCACGTAATCTCTATTTTTGCGCGAATGCTACAAAGATAGGATTGTTAATTTACAATTGTTGGCAACAATCCTATCTTCATGCCCTGATGCCACTTACATTACATAGATCTGGTAGTTTATCTGTGTTTCAATAAACCACAGACATTGACAATGTAAATGTCACATCCGACGAGTCAATTCACAATATAAGTGGCAAGGCCGACGGGTCAGTTTACATACTAACATATCATACAAGCAAATAGTTGATTTAAGGCTGTCAGTCTCCTGTAGCTAGAAATCAGTGTCGGGATTACAACAGGATCCATTTAATTTGATTATCGAAAGATACGGAAGTTTCAATTTTATTTTCAGAAACTTAAGTATTTTAGTCGCTACAAGGGTTACAACAAAATACCACAAATGTATCATTTAATTGAAACGTGATCATAATTAACGTGTCGCACTTCAAAACCATAATTTTAACGATCTTTAACGACGATCTTAATGTATGTCCTGAGGCGTATTTATCTACATCGTACATATTATTTTTTTAAAGTTAGAAATAGTATTGATCATTGCAAAATGCTGGAGCAACTTTCTCAACACATTTAGCAGACTGTAATGGATATTTGCATTATTGTCTTTGCTTATTGTAATATACAAAGTTATGTAACTTAAATTGTTTTGTTGCTAACATATATATAATGTAGATCACGAGCTCTCACTGTCATTGTGTCACTAAAAGATGATCTGCGTCCGACTTAAATCATGCTCTTTCGTAAGGCATACATTTGACTGAATCAAAAGCCAATGCAATCACCTGGGCACAGTGTATGTTTGCAATCTTGAGTAGACTGGTCTTATGTACAAGTGAGAAACTGTATTCTGAATAGCTTCTTTTAACATAAGTTTTCCCACAAAGAAGTAAGATGAACCATACATTTCGGTGGAGGTTTGTGGGTAAGCAATCGGTTTTCTAAGTCATTAACTAAAAAGAACGCACATGTCACTTTAGTTGGATTGAATGCAGCTTTATAACTCGTAGGAGGAGTTCATAAACGTTTCAGACACTTTTATATAGACATATACGACTTTAACCACAGTTCGACACGTGTTTTCATTCAAAGCTCAATTCAACACTTCCACACACAAAACAAAGAAGACAGAGGTACTTTTTAAAATATTTTTCCGAGGTTAATATGAAATAATTGCTCTTGAAATTGACAAGACAAATAAGCACAAGTTAAATGTTCGCTAAGGCGCTAAAGCAAAATTAATAATAATGGAATGTAATAAAGGTGTTTGGTGACACATGCAAAATAAAATCATCAAGAAAACGCATAATGTAATGATATAATAAAAATTAAATGTTATTTATAACATACATTAACTCCCTTAGTAAGTAAATATTCGTGCACGTGTTTCTGATTCCTAACGCAGTGTCCTTTGTAAGTAAACGTTAGTACATGTATTGCTCATTATTAAAGTAATGTCCTTTATGAGCAAACATTGGTACATGTAATTGCTCGTTACTAACCTGATAAAATAAGTAAACGTTGGTACATGTATTACTTATTATTAACGTCATACCCTTTGTAAGTAAACGTTAGTACATGTATTGCTCATTAATTACGTTATATCCTTTCTTAAAAAAAGTCTTGGTACATTTCATTACTAACATCAAATTTAAATTTTCGGACCTTAGACAATCCATAGCTTCTTCAACAAAAGTGTAGACTGGCTTAAGGCAAAGGTAGAAGCTTTGGCGCTGAACATTTCGGTGTGTGTGCGTGTGTGTTTGTGGTTGTGTGTGTGTGTGTTTGTGTGTGTGTGTGTGTGTGTTTCATATCAATATTATTCATTTATTGTCCAGAAATGGTAGCTAGAATCTTTACGCGAAGATAATTATATTATTTTGAGGAGTTACGTTTTGATCAAAATGCACCTGGGTGGTAATCCTCATTTAATCGGGCAGCAACGAGAACCCTAGCAAATAAATATGCTAATGCACAGTTCCTATTAAGATCTTATATAGTTGGCTTGTTAGCATAATTCTTCTAATAAATCTCTCGGGTCAAGGTACCCACCATAATACAAACACTTGTTCATTGTTTTAGGCTGGTAAACTGGTTTCTAAATTCATGTGAGTTTATTTATAGTCGGTTCTCTACAGTTAAAGCTTAGCGGAGAAAGCTCGTCTATCTAATGAATCAAGTATGTGTCTTTGGCTTGATAGCATGTGCAATTGTAATATTCTTGCTTGTGTTGGCGTACGTTGATGCTGACATACTGTCTAAGCCTTTACTCTTTCAATTGAAGAGGTAATAGTATCTACATCATTGAATAAGGCCACTTTCATCGCAGAGAATTGAAGTTAGTACAAATACTTCTCATACTTACTGGCCAAAGGTTTTTCTTTGAGGTAAGTTGCAATTTGTATCACGTTTCAGACACAGTAATGAAAATAAGATACAATTATTGACATAGTTTTGATTATAAAAAGACCCATTGCACATTATGTGACGCATTTCATTATTTCATGTCTATCTTTTTCTAATACATAGTCTTACAGAAAGCTTACAAATAAAAGCAAATTTTATATAACCGATACACCAATAATAAAACATTTCGCAATTCGTATACTTATCAATTTATCATCAATTTTCCGAATTTGCAAATTTATTTTGTATGCTTTGAAATTCCAATGTAGCCTTTCTTACGGATAAAATTGCGTAATATGAAATATGGAGATATGGAAAAACAAGGCAAATCAAATGAACACTACATTGTTTACGACAATGCATCCTTAAGAAATACTAGTAAAACATAATGCCACTGTCATGGTCTGGAATCTAGATTTCCCATATTTTTTAACTCCAATGGCTTCATTCGTACAGCTTTTCTTCTAACAACATACCAGATTTGGAACAACGGCAGCCAGTTTATTTTCATAGTACCATTTTCCTGGTAATCTATCATAGGACTTTATGATGTTTGTTGACAACAAGTGTAATGAAATATCCTGTCAGGAACAATAGAGATTTGTTGGCATCCAACTTGTTTTATTGTTTTCATTCTAAAGCTATGTGTATCAGAGATTCGCACAAGTTCTCAGTCAATTATGCATTATTCCTGAATCAATTTGTGTCATCATGTACAATGTTTTCACATCCATAAACCTTTCCAGCACAATATAGCTAGCAAAAACCATTTGATATTGAAACCTGTTTTACACCACCTGCATGAAATAAAAACCGATACAATTTTCAGTGTCCACATTTATGTATTTTGAAAATTCAATTTTCACAGAATTTTCATTTGTCATAAAGAAGCAGTAAAAACCAGTTAATGAACAAAATTTACGATCACTTCTGGATGAGAATTTTCTTAAAAGGAATACCAGCTACTGAAAACGTTGTCAACTGAAGCGTATTCAGATTGATAAAAGATAAGGAAAACGAAATACAAACTAGCAGAAATGCAAAGACAGAGTGATAGAACTTATATTAGTCTCGTATTGCAATGGAAGAGATAAAGGTATAAGAGAGTAAATGAATAAAGAATTAGATGTGAATGTTACAAACTAGTAAAGACTCAGTTTATGTGCACAGGACAAGGCAATGCAAAGACGAAGTATGCATGAACGCTGTTGAACGCACACATTTCTAGATGTCAAATAATGGAATTTAGTTAATAAAATAAAAAAATAACAAGCACAGTCTCTTACTCTTTTCTGTAATTCAGCTCGATGCATACTTTGGTTATCTTGCCTTAAGCGAAAATAGCAGTCTCATTTAATGAGACGAAAATATACCGAAACTAAATTTGTAACTGAAACTTAATATTCAAAACACAAGTCATTAAACATTTTTGGGTGATTCTGTAAAGATAAAGATGTTACATTAACAA
Organism: Sinohyriopsis cumingii; assembly: GCA_028554795.2. Taxonomy (NCBI): domain Eukaryota; kingdom Metazoa; phylum Mollusca; class Bivalvia; order Unionida; family Unionidae; genus Sinohyriopsis; species Sinohyriopsis cumingii. The sequence continues at coordinate 16,921,682 of CM068839.1, read as the reverse complement.
CTTAATATAATATACTACAGTGGGTACTGTGGATATCACTTCTGGATGTGAGATATCCTGAATTCAACTAATGGGCAAAAAGTATATCAAACGTTGTCGAAAAATACACATCTAAATGCTACTTCCCAATGAAGAAATTGCTGTCTAAACGTAAATTAATATTACCTGACGTCAAAAACAAAAGCATTGTTCTAAAACAAATTATTTTTATCTGCAACAACTACACAAATTCAATGCAGCATCACATTTTTTTCTGATTTAGGAAAAAAAACAATTGGTAATGCGTAAAAAGGACACAATACAGTACAACAAATGTTTTTGTAGCCTACATCTGTGGGTGTCTTACCTGCTAATAAACGTAGATATAGCAATATGGAACAGGTAATTGGGCGCAATTAGAATATTGTCAGCTGATGCAATGAATTAAATAAAGACAAATATCAGTCAATATAATGGACAATACTTTTACTGCATTCAGTGGTCTGTCGAATGAAGGTATTTAAATGTTTAACCAACGCGTTTGAGTAATTTGAATTTTAGGTGTACATATATAAAACATGGCATTTATTAAAAGATGTGCTTCAAATCATCAACTGTTACAGAGCTATTGGAATTATTGGCGCAAACAAATGTGGAAGGGGAGATAGATCAGCTGAAACTAAAGCTTGCACTGGGATTCGCACAGATGGTAAGCGTGTTTCTCGAAGCAATTTAATATGGGTAGACCGTGACACAGCACCGAAGTTAAATATAAATTATTACATTCCAAGGTAAGTCTGGTAAGTTATTCCCCAGTGTTCGCTCTCTCTCATACACATATACATTCACACACACGCATACACACATATATAAGGTTACATACGCAAAACGCACATTTACATAGATGCTGTCAATAAACAATACATAGGCCTAAAGTGTATGAAGCTCCTCTACGGGCATTTATTGCAGATAAAAGTAACTGCTTTGGTATTTATTTAAGAATGAACCTTTCCTTCATTATAATTATAAGCACCATCCCGAACCTCACATTTAACCTTTCAAACTCAGATTTGCTCTCGATCTAAACTTAATTGGGTGTTTTGATAGCTTTGTATATTGATAATGTCCATAACCAATTGCAATCTTCTCTCTCTCTCTCTCTCTCTCTGATGAGGTGCTAAATAGACATTTTACAATTCCAGTAACGATAGAATATTTTGCACAGTAAGGAGTACAACAACTATTCTGTAATAACGAATGTTATACACAAGCTAGGGAAATTTTACCGCTACTCCCATATTTCAAATCCAGGGAATAAGTGCTAAAATACTTAACAAATCAAACTTATTGTAGCATTATACGTGTGTCTGTCGTCCTTGGATTTCACAGGCACTAGAACTATTTATTCCGATACTGACTGCTCGTATAATGATTTAATGACCCCGGTCAATTTGTGTCACTTTCCTATTGGTTGCGTGCAAATGATGTATATTGTTTACTATTTGACAAGCATACATGCACGGCTAGACAGTTATTATTTATTCTTTAATATATGCAACGTTTAATCATATGGACTGATAAATGTAATTGTTACGTTTTTTGAAGTAAGAACCGACAAAAAATGTGCAGATTTAAGTAAAAGTATAAACTGTAAATTCTAAATTAAGCCATTTTCAGACAATAAATAAAATACTGACTAAAAAAGATATCATTATCTTTGTTTTCTATACAGCACATAAATCGGCTTTCTTAGCAATATACTGCATGCTTATCAATATGTTGTTTAATGTGTGAACCGTTTCACTCTTAACAACATATTTGAAACTCTTTTAAAGTTAACGATTTCAATTTTACCTAGGTAGTTAATAACCAGCTTCTTAACTTACATGGACCTTTACCTGATTCAATTTCAAACGCTATGCAAGCCCACGCAACCTCAGATATCATCTGTTAAACCATATAAAGTCCTTTATGTGTACTGTCTTGTTAACAAAAATGTAGGACATTACACGATGTCGATGGAAACAAAATGATATTATTAACACGTTTTCCACGTAACATTAAACTATGCACTTTATCGCATGCTTTTGATAAAGTTGCTACGGTTAATAATTGGTCAACCATGAACAATGCACGGTTAGAAATGCAATAAAGTTGTTTATTCCAGGGTTTGTAGCCAGCTTACAATTGATTATCTGGTAGCAAACGGACTTTAACCTTGACGCAATTGTTTCGCAATAAATAGCATAACATTTTTGTTAGATATATAACTGATAATGTACCTAGTTTGCTGTCCAGAATCGCTCCAACTCAACACAAAGACATCAAAGAAAAATAAAAGAGACAATACATTTGTCAATGAGATTTTATAAATGTAATGTGAAAGAAATACAAAATAGCAGACAGACGTTTTCATTTGTACAGTTTCCACCAACGCATTGAATAGTATCAAAGAATAAGAGATAGAACAGGCAATCACGGAAATAGAATGCAGGAAAAGATATTAAAGGAACTTAAAGGAGATCATAATATAAGTTGAACAGGAAACACTTAAAGTATTAGATGTGATAATTTATCCACTGAACAGTATTGTCTCAGACTTTGTAAATCAAGAGAGATATGATATAACGGAGAGTTTCGACAGAAATCTATCCCAACATAACGATTGGTAACATAAATTAAATGTATATGTTGTGTTACAACGAATAAAAATATTAATTATACAATATTGTGATTATTATATTTGATTATCTCAAAAATAATGCCCCTATCAGAATCAGCAGCACGAATGAAAAACAGTTGTTTTAATTTATGGTTGTAATTACATCCACACAAAATGTATCTGAAATGTTCAAAGTGGAAACTGCAAATGGCGGCAGCAATGAAGTGTTGATATTGAATGCTTGAAACACAATTGAAAACTCCAAATAAGAAATACACAGAGTATATCACAAAATGTCACAATAACTTGTAAAAGATTCCCTGCACGAAACTACCGAATCTGACGAAGTTTGTGCATCATTGAAACCATAAAATTTATATAGTTTACTGGACAACTTCCAAAATTTACTCACATGGTATTATTTATAGTTATCCGAGATTTTGCTTATTAAACCTTTCACTACAGAGACATTGTTTCATAAATGTTAGCTGCCATCGCAAGTAATTTCACATTAACAGAATGAATATCAAAAATAGCGTACTTGTAACATGTGTTCTATATAAAGTAAATAATATGCATCGCGTATATAATGAATAGAGATCCTAGTGAGTTTTGTTATCGTTTGCATGGCGATATAAAATGGCCTGAAGTACGCTTTGCCCTATAGGAACAATTAAAACGGACTTAATTTCCTATTCATGCGAAATGATAGTCCAATTACTTTAATGACTACTGCATTTTCATGACATACATAATACCTGCCGTTGCCTGCTTCTGTTAAATTAACAGAACAGAACCAAACAATTAAGAGTTTAACGTTGTTTTTTCTGAGTTTATCGTGGGATAAACTGTCAGTTGCCTACTCACACAGCAAATAACGCCAGTTTATACCACGATAAACTCAGAAAAAATAACGTTAAACTATTATAATTGAAATTTTAATTATTTATTATGTCATTTTGTTTGTATCCTTAAAAAACAGAAATCTTAATTGAACGTAGTAATACATGTTTGGGGTTTTCTGTTACGTTGCTATGTATAGTACCTGGGATCGTCCTGCTTGATCGTAATCATTTCATCATAACACCAGTCCTTCAACCAATGGAAATCAAATGTATTCAATTATGTTTTTTATTTTTAATGTTTAGAATGTTCTTTTCCTTTAGTTCTTACTTCGAATCTGCCTTCACTGGCAGTGTTTATCTTATGCTGTAAACGTGACTCTATTTATTGAAGTGGGTATATTTAAAGAAGTGGGCATTCTTAGAAAAGTAGTTCTCCTTACAGTTCATACAGAAATAAACGCAGTTCATTTTGATCACGTGGTAACATTCTGACCATTATAAATGTTACTTTCCTTTACCACTACTGGCATTGTAATTATGGTATAATGAATGACAAAATGAGGAAATTTACATTATTACCTTGTAACGCATACAATATTGATACAGAAGCTATACTTTTTGTGGCGTACGTAATGCAATCTCAAATACTACTGTATGAAAGATTTTGACACATCGTAGCCTACATTATACTTTTGCTCCATCACAGGGAGGTGAATAAAGAAGAAGCATTTGGATGTCACGCGGCACACTACTTTGTCCTCAACTTTATCTATACGGTTGCTTAGAAGTGCTCCGTCTGCTAGCTCGACTAGTCACTCCAAGTTTCAGGGGATATGTCCATGTCTTTTAGTTTCACTGATCTCTGCACTGGTCAAAAGTTGGTTTCTTGACACTTTACAAATTCCATAGTTTCCGATGACTGTAGAAGGGTCCGTTGAGTAAAGTTTCTTCAATACCCGAGTAGATCACCCTGTATTGCCCATGTACGCAATATATAATAGTAAATAAAAACCTTAGTTTTGGGATCCGAGGCGGGGAGAGAGATAAACGCCGACAACTAAATAATATTATTCTTTTATGTGAATATACATGACAACGTCAACTACTAATGTGAGTTCTGGTATCGAATGTACCAGCAATAACTCACGGCTATCGCCATTGGTGATAATCAAAGCCCTACGGGACTTGGATGAAAATCTAAGAAACGTAATAGAAACTAACTTAGCCTAAGTACTTGTAGCGTGTCACTGCTAAGCTTACTCTGACTATCTGCTCTGATCTAAGTTGCCTGAGATAAAACCGATGTAGGTGTTTCCACAAAGTTTCTCAATTTGTTTATAGGCGCCTTCCTTCTAAAGATTGTGTTGCCTACTGAGAAACTGAGATGTTCCAAAATTACAGATCTCAGGACACGTTTCAAGTGAAATGAATCAATATTCGCGACAAGTTAAATACCACAGACAATTTCATGACATTCTACTTCGCCAATTCGTGTAGTTCATCCCTAATCCTTTGCTATACCTTAACTGCAAGTAATATGGCCGCCACAAACAGGTGGTTAGGAGTGTAACGCTAGATCATCCTGCAGAGAGAAATTCTCGTGTGCTAATTGAACATTTATTAGAATTCTAGAGATTGCCAAGAGTAGACTTGTGGAGACGTCTAACACATGAAACAGCTAAAGGTCAACAACTATCCAGATGTCAGAAAATTTGTGGAATCACTTGACAACTTAGACAGCGCAGGTTAAGTGTAGAAAAACTCTAATAAACACCGTCTTTACACGGACAAACATTTCTCGACAGAAGATCGTGCCCAATAGATACTCTTGAGGTTAACAAAGTCCGTGTTAGCAGCCACCCAAGTAAAGAGTTAATCAAATAACGAGAATAATCAATGTGAGCTTGTAGAAGAAACCGAAACCGAATGAAACAGCCGAAACACGAATTAAGTCAACGCCAAGAATAGAACAGCAGTTGATGCTCCCTGTGGTCATACAATGAGTATGACACATACAGTTTTACATTTTAATATCATGAAATCAGTGGATCCAAATCGAAACAAGTGCTCACGATCTCAGGCATCAGTCTAAATGATTGTTTAATATCAAATAAAGAAATATTAAAGAATCTCCTAGATTTCCGATTTTAATTTGTCGATTCTGTGAAGCTCTTTAATACGTTTGATTGTCTAGAAAGTATAAGAACTGGAATGCCCTCAGATATCTAATCAACGAAATCTCTTGGCGTTCCGCACTTCGATCACATATAAATATGTCTGAGACAATTATCCAGAATGAAATCGTCGACATTTTAAAAGGAAAATATTGTTGAAACTAATATTCTGCTTCATGAACATCATAATCCAATAGTGGTCTTCCTTCCGGCAAACGTCCCATTTTATAATAAAATGATAACTTTAATCGGACAAGTTTCGCAGCATGCAACTACTAAAGGCTGCTAGAGGTGTTCCAATCGTCTTAAATGGCACAAACCCTTTGTACCAACTAATCTGATTACTGCATTACAGAATATAGTTGTTATTGTGTCCATACACAAAACTCTTACATTCTGCTAACTCTCTATTCTTCATAACACCCCAATCAATCAGTATAATATATGCCATCATTTTTAAGAATTATCAACATCTTTTCGCTTTTAGCGACCGTTACAGCTACCTGATACGTTGTAGTCCAGCGATCTCAACGACAGAGGGAACGCTCTGGTGGCCTAGTGGTTAGAGCGTACGCCTCGGATGCAGAAGGTCGTAGGTTCGATCCCCGGCCGAGTCATATCAAATACTTGCAAAAATGGTACTAACAGTTGCCTCACTTGGCTCTCAGCATTAAGAGGTTAGTGTTATGACTTGTCGGCCTGGTGTCAGGATAATGTGACTGGGTGGGACATCATGCCACATGTCTGCGGCATGATGCACCAGTGCTAGACATCACTGTAAATTGTTACACTGCAGACATCGTGGTGATATGACTGAAACATTGTTAAAGCTACATTACAAATCCAAATCAAACATACACACTCAATGACAGAGGGATTAAGAACGAAGACTACGCTTCAAAATACAATATTTACGTTAATGATACGTCGCATATCGATCTACATTCTGTCAAAGGCTATCACTCTTCATTACACGTAGCCATCTGCGCTCCATCTTTTTTAATTGTTTTCGCACGGAACGTTGGTGACTATCCGAGTAGGTCTGACTACTTTCTAATTTAGTTCAGAAGTAATATACCAAAATATGAAGGGCTTCGGCAGAAATAGAAATTAAACAAGATATATTATAGAATTCTTCTGCCCCTCTGCGAGTTAGATTTGACAGTTGGTCATTTTGATAAGGTGGTGAACCCAACACCCGTATTTAAAATGATAATGGGGGGTGTTAGAAACGTTTGGATAATTTCAAACGAGTCTACAAACCATGATACGTGCAAAGACGCCATCAAGGAAAGGAAAAGGACCCTACATTTCAGTGCCAATTCAACAACCGATAGTCTGTATAAATACCTTATAAGGCTGATCCAATCATTCCAGAAATTAAATGGGAAACACGAGCGATCCCATGTCTCTATACATTAAGATAAATAAGGCTTTGGAAAATCATTGAAAAAAGATCAACACAAGAGAATGGAAACGTCCGCAAAGTCCAAACCCGAAAACGTCCTTAAAGTCCAAACCCGAAAAGACAAATGTTCAGTTTCAGAGAATTAAAATACTCTTTTGATCTAGCCCACGAGACTTCAGCAGCACCAGACGATATCGGCTATCAATGTTTTAAAAACTTAGTAAAGTGCCAAGAGACTACTAAGCATTTAACCACAAAAAAAGAAATTGGCAATGGTTTGCCTTCTGAGCAAGAAGAACAGTGATACATTTACAATAACCTGGATAGAACCGTGCCCGCCCTTTTGATATTCGTCGTATATCACTAACTAGCTTAATCTGCAAAATCAAGGAACGGTTGATACACGATAGACTCTTGTGGTCCAGCAAATTCCTATCAGGTGTTAAAAGTCATATAGTGAAGCACAAAAGATCATTTCTTCAGATTCAAGGATTAATTAGTGAATCTTTACTAAAGGGAGAACGTATAGGTTGTTATTTCGACATGTAGAACAAATCTGACACTATAGTAGTAATAGGTTACTGCATTTGTATGGGAAAATATGAACGAGTTTTGGGATGGAATACTGCACGACCTTGGGAGTGAAGTATATCCTTCCGACAAAACTAGTTCATATTTTCCCATACAAATGCAGAAACCTTTTAATTATTTGCTCATTTTTGTATTCTACCTAAGGCTTAATTATATAAACAAAATACACTACAAGAAACAACGTAAATGAATGTATGCCTCATTCCAAACTAAATATACAAGCGCATATTCATCATTACACAAATCAACATTATTACTACGCACATAACTCCGCCCAGATAATTTTGAACTTAGTCGCGCGCTCGACATAACTTTCGAAAGAAAATGGCGTGTCTAGTTAAAATTGAAATTTGGAGTCATATTGTGAATGAATGTGCATTGCAACAACTTTTCCATTTGATCTGGAATGAATATATTTTGGCATTTTTCTCGATTCTAGGAAATTTCTTGATTATGGAATGGATTTGTATGTGACGATTTCACATAAAATACATGAGATTTAATAAGCTAGGGAGAAGCGTGTTGACATCTGCAAATGTGTTTCTGTTTCTGTCATTGAATGTTTGAAATCACAATGTGGGAAAAAAATGAAGTCTTTCAATTGCAATGATCAAAAAGACGCTATGGAATGTAATGCTTATTTCATTTTGAGTGCAGTAAGGAGGATGCAATTGCACTTATCATCGAAATTACAGCACAGTTTCTAAATGTGATATCCAGATTGAAAACTTATGAAATGGCTCATGTAATTCGAATTTGCAGAATTAAGAAAATACATTTTGAGGAAATTCAGGATGTAAAACTGTAAGTATTTTTTATTTGGCCATTCTTATCGCCAGCTAAAGAAGAGAGTATATGACTTGTCACTTTTATGTTATTTGTAAGGACCTTATCTTGCGTCTGTTATATAATGTAGCTAGCCTAAATCCGTAACATTGTATCAACGCGGAATGTTCCAAAACAGCTGGCATGTGGCAGTCCACGTAACATCTGTTTTAGTTCATTCAGAAACAAATTTAAACAAATACAACGTAAAGAGCCTCTTACGCGAGTTTACGTGATTTGTGTACAAATCAAAACTGCTGTCGTCTGCGTCCATTGTTTGTTTACAATAGAAAGTAGTTTCTTTATGAACGTGAATGACATATGTGTACTGTCGCGCGAGTTCAGTATCGGGTAATACTAAACGATTCTGGCAATGTAGAGTTAACGGGGCAAAATATGTGCATATAATAATACAGTATAATGAATGTCCTTTTTTATTTTAAACATACACGTCGTATAGCTTTCGTCGGCTTGCATGCATGTCTGCCAAATCCTTCGAATGCAGAATCACAGAAAACTGTACCGTTACGTTGCCTTGTCTCTGTTATGGAGGAGACCATGTGTTTTGGGTGAATTTCAACCTTTACCTTTCCGCCACATATTAGACACATCGGAAATAAGTTCATAAAACCCGGGACGCAATAAAATTCAGAGCAATAAGCACAAAATGTATGTCACGGAATTGTATAAATCCTTTCATTTATTAAATATATGTACTCGGGTTCCGTTTTTTTGTGTACAAAGATAACCGAGGGTGAGTTATGAGTATTGTACAAAGATTTCGAAATAGTGTGTTCGGTTCGTCTTATGCCGCACGAGAGAAGCTTTCAATGGGAAGAACCGAACACTTCCAGCGTACTGACGACGTATTGCGGAATCGTCTGTGTATAAACGCTTCACCTAATTCTTTACATTACGGAACGTCTTGTCAATGAGTGGTCTACTTTAATGCCATGAACATCTTCAGCTGTAGAGGTATGTGAGATATTATTTCTTGTGTATGAAATGCAACTATTGTACATCACTTGTATGTATATTTTCTATGCAGCTTATGTAGTATCATGTAAATATGTTCTATTCGTATTAGCGACTTAGCATGAGATTTATTTTAGCAATATATAAAGTTACATTTTTGAGAAACGTTTTAGTGCCGTAGTATTCTTGTCGGGCACGGTTAGGTTCACTTCCGAACTAGTGTACTGTTTTTTAATTATTTTGCCGATAATGTAATCTGTGTAGCTTGCCGTATATAACGTCATTATATTTTCTCGTATATGCCTGTGTCATGCATGCTACACGGTGTTATATGTATTTGCAGATGAACAGAGTGACTGGCGTGATGACCAGAGTGACCAGAGTGATTGGAGTCTCAGCTGTATATCTGACCAGTGTGACCAGAGTGATCAGAGTGGTGGGAGTGATCGGAGTCAACATGGTACACGCTGCAGAGCTTAACATAGAAGCTGACCATATTATCTGTGAATCTGAACCATAGTAGCCTTAGAGCTGAGTAAAAAGTGTTGGTCGTGTAGCTGTAGATCCAGCGTTGCTGACTGAAATTGGCGGGCGCTGATTGCTTGATTGACCAACCTAGAATAATGACATATATATACATATATATACACACACACACACACACACACACACACACACACATATATATATATATATATATATATATATATATATATATATATATATATATATATATATATATATGTGTGTGTGTGTGTGTGTGTGTGTGTGTGTGTGAAATTCTTAATAATTCCACTTTCTTTTTTACTGTAAAACCATGCTTTTTGTAGTGTAAATTCGATGAAATCAGAAGGTCTTGTTAAAGCTTAATGTCACTATATACATACAGTTAGAAAGATGAATATTGAGTTGGAGACCATATTGGAACACATCATGTTATCATCGCAAGCTAATTATCGGCGAAAACATCAATTTCTTTCGCAAATTGCAGCTATAGTCAAATCCATGAACCATATGGAAACCTCTCAAAAACAAATTTGATGATATTTTTGGGTTTCTATTTCCAAACCGAAATCCTTACAGAACCCTAAATATGAAAGCCCATTAATATCACAGATATTGCAGAAATGTGATTTGCTCAAACAATCTGGAAAGAGTATTATACGGTGGCCAGTTATGCTTGTATTAAGGTAATTAAATAGCAAACCAAGACAACAAAGATGACATGAAATTGCCAGTTTATGAATGAAAGATTTCCTGCAGTGACATTAAATAATATTTCAATTAGCATGGTCCTCATACGTTGTAAAACGTCGAATGAAAGTTCTTTAATTACAGTGAAACCCACAATTGGAGCATGGCGTCTCTAGCATATATCAACATACAGTTCAGGTGCCTAACGGCGTATTCGACACATATATGTGTCATATAATACTTAGAGGTTCACCCTCGACAAAAGTTGAGACCATGCCAGTGTCCATTGACAGCCGAATATATTCTTGTCGGATATGTCGAATTCATTCCTGTAACACAACTGTATTTTGATGTGATCTCAAGGAGGAAATCGTATTACGATGTTCATGATGAAATCTTGGACTTTTTGAGGGAGTGCGGCTTTTATTTCAACATTCGCCATGTGGTTGGAGAACATGCATTCATTACCCGTATCGTTCAACTTATTTACATTGCCAGAGTTTTAACTTATTTTCCTTTACCTTATCTTGTACCTCACGCGTACGTTCATTTCTAAGCTACTTTACTTTACTGTACCATATTGCCCTTGTTACGATGAGATGCCGTTAAATGCTGATCCATATATAGATATATGCATTCTTTTCGTGTGTCTAATTTCCTGCACGACGAGAACTTCAGATTGAAAGTAGTTAATTAAGGCTAATTAAAATGTTATCGTGAGAGATATTGAAGATACATTGTTAAATTAACTGATTTAATATCTACCAAAGTGCAAATATTTTGCTTCTAATTTATGATCTCGAAGCTTTAAAAAGAAAGCGACTAACCTACCTGGACCAAGCTGCTCGTTCTAATCATTGTTAAATATCAACACCGTTAATTTTGCATAAATGAAAGTAAGTTATCAAATTTGTTAGAGACATTTTATGTTGCGAGCTCCTCTTCTGTGGCAAAGAAAAACCAATCAGTGGAAACAAGGTTTGAAACGGTCCACTAAAGAAGTTATTTTAGTTACTTTGAAACAGATCAAAAGAAACAAACTTTTGAAGAGAATTGAACTTCATTTCCAATCCAATGTACTAGTGGATCAGATTTGTTTTCGCTTGATTGTATCACTTGACTACATTTATACCACATCATTTTCTTTACGTTTATAATAAGCTTAAAAATAGCATTCTATTTAAATTCGTTTAAACACACGTCATTTGATTCCTTTACAGACCTTATTTTTTATTTTGTCCGACATGAATGTATAGAGCACGTATATTAACCCATAAAGTACTGTAATTGACTTACCACGAATTTTCATCCTCCGAAGTGACGGCAATCATTTTAACTATTTGCGCTAAAGCGAACACGTTGCATTTGGTAACATTGTTTGTAACACTTTAAGTCTTAGTTCACTTCTCCGTATCTTAAGATGAATGCATAATGGGTTAGCTTCAGGTTGGCGTGATCTCATAATATCGCCCTATTTGCTCATCAGCTAGGTGTAACATAATTAATTAATGCATCAACCATCTGAAGACATACTAAACAATTGTAGATCGGTGTGTTTCTTTTTTATTTTTCTGACTTACTAGCACTAAGTCTTCGTCGTTCTTTTTTTGATTAGGTAATGATATCTCCTTCTGACATCTGAATCGTTTATTGTTTCTATCAGCGTAGTATTAATGTTGTTTTATTTCTCAAATTATATTAGTTTTGGCCAACAGCACCGTTATTTATCAATTTAAACAAATATTGTATTAGCTTTAGTTAAACGCAGTATTTCATCCATGTTAGCTTGTCGAGCAGTACCACTATGTTGTATCATTTTTCTGCTTTGCGTTCCTAAATGCACAAACTAATTTAAATGTATTTAAGGTACTACGTAATCTTGTGTAAGTCTATTTACACAATAGCTTTGGTACAGTTGGTTGTATACCCTTGTAGGTAAATGAGATTATCATAAAATGGCCATGTGGATAATGAGATGCATGTATTCACTATTAACGAGTATTTAAAACTGATACTCTTCTTTCCATCAAATTTTTCTGTCTAACTCTTTTATCGGAATGTATTGGCTCATAGCCCAAAAAAGATTCGTGATATCTTCGTACATCATCTATTATGCTATTTTCGTCTGATCGAATTTGAAGTCATTTATTATCTTGATACTTTCGACTGCATAGAGGTGGTGGGTGACTATTGTTAATATTATATCACCAAAACCATACTTTATTCTGTCAACAGTTGCAATCATTATACTAGAATCAGGAAGTAGCCAGCTTTATGTACGCATTACACCCACATTCCTAAATTGTTCTATAATATTACACACCACACATATATCTTACCTTTATGCGTTTTGGACATGAAGCTATCATATTGATTTTACAATACTGTGTAACAGTACATCGTGCATCTACTGAGATGTTAGAACCTTTAAGTGATTCGTAGAAACGTTTTTTTGTGTAGAGAAGATGTTTCATTGAATGCTATTCAATGATTAGTATCAGTAGGTGTCCAATTTCAAAAAGTTACGTTTCATATTTAGTTCAACTGAAGGTTTTACAATAACGTCAGCTCAGTGTTTAAACGAACTCATCATCTTTTAAATTCATAGCCATCTGGTACTGAGACACAGTCATGAACCGAACACTGCATACAAACTAATAGTTCTTTTCAGAGTAATTTCTTTACCGTCCTCCATGAAACAATCGCCTATGATATTCCTGCTGAATGGTACAAACATACGTTTTACATATGTCATGATAAGGAGATGACTGTTTTAACCGACAACTAATAAATGAATAGTGGGATATATTTAGGTATGCGAAATTCAAATCATATTGCTTACGAGGTTCCCTTTATTAGTATTGGTCAGATGACCATTGTCTCAAACTTTCCTTTTAAAGAATGGCATTCTTATACATATGGCATGTGTTAGTTGGATTGAAACATGTTCATCATCTTCTGCGAGCACCATAGGTTTTGCATTTTAGGACCTTAATTTATCGTACATATATTTCTGTCCTACCAATTAGTTGTAAAACGCTTCAATGCAATAAGCACCAATGTAACAGTTATCAATCGAGTAGAGGTGGTGAAAAAAGGAATCCAAATAGAATAAATTGTGGTGTTTGGGGATTCCACCATGATGTACTTGAGTGATGCATATCACCGTTACACTTGTGCGTTATGATACGTTCGAACCGATAATAAGCAGCATACAGCGTTATATGAATTAGACTGACTACGATTTATGTCTTTCACGCTCTGATATGTGTTTGGTTTGTACAATATCTCTTTATATACATTTTACATCATGTTATTTTTTTACATTTCGGATGGGACAATACTTTTGCACCAGCATAATGGTACCTTCGGTATTTGTAGCCTCTCAGGAGTAGACGTGCTACACTAATCTACTTGAAACGAATGTAATACACATGCCCTTTTGTCCGACTGTTTCTCTATCTCTGTTACTCTAACTAGCTTAATGTACTTTCTCTTTGCTGAGTTTCGTTGTCACGGTTTCGCCGTTGGGCCACTTGAAATTCTAATCTCTTGTTTCTCCCTTGCAATATTTCATAACCTTTAACCGTATATTGAAATTTCCAAATTTTTACCATATTATTGATTTTAACCGGATATTTATTGAATCAAAAGCTGTGTCTATCAAAAGTGTATTCCGATGAATTGTATGTCTTGTTGTAGTGGGGTGGGGTGGGGTGATATTCAAACACCACTTGATAGTGTAAAAGCAGGTCACTTAAATGTTATTTGACATATTGCATCTTATATGTCTTGTTCTATGGTAAATTTATATATACTCACATCTTGATGTGATTTTCTACATTAGTTTGACCGTTAAGTCTAGCTGTGCGTAAATGGAACCCAAATTACAGAATATTTTATTCTTATGACCTTCATCAAACAAGGTGCATTATTCTTGACAAATGTATGGATATTTCGATTGTCACCCCCGTAAAGTATGTAGACATTCTTTTTTTTTACTCGAAGAAAATCGCACGTTTTTGTAATTGTTTTATTTAAATGTTGTTATTTATTTATTTTAATTCCATTTGGGACGGAAGATACATTGCTTGGGCATGTATTCATTGTACTACTTGCATTTAAAAGCGGTATATTTATGATTTAAGTTTTTTAATATCTATTTCACTGCTGATTGTTTAGATGTGTACATAATTGTACTGTATGTAACGTTTGTCATTATTAATTTGCAAACTGTCCACCTCAGCGGCCTCTATACCTGTGATTACTTATATCGGAAATTTACCACTTATAAATTGCGTGGGATATGATTGTCACGTCGCCTATTGCATACGATGTAATGCTCTATGGGTTAATTTTGTGTTTAGAATTTTTTGCGTGTAATGGTTACTGTGTCATGCTCATGCATGTCATTCTTACGATCAATTTTGTTTTACCGTGTATATGCCCTTTTACATACATTGCTTTATTGGTCTGGTTTTTGATGAAGTCATAAAATGCACTGGTATTGACTAAACAAGAGGGTATTAATCCCACTAATCATCTTTTTAATGTTCATTCTCTCTATTATCAGCGACACAAGACAATCACTTGCTGTCGAACTGGAAGTAAATCCTGCGATCTCGTGTTCTTCGTCAGATCCCTATTAGCGAACGAGAAGTTTGTGATCTACTGAAAAATGAAATATTTTGAGATAATGAAAACCACCTGATGTATCCGCTGGTGACGAGTGGTCAGTGAACTATAGAGGTTTCATTCCGATGTGATATGGACAGTAAATGCTTAGTACATCCCAAGAAACACATTTGGCTGGTCATTTTTAAGCGTCAGTAAAACTTATCACAATATGTTTCTATATACTGTAAATCTTGACACACGTTTTAGGATAATCCAGTCAGTAGTCATGTTAGGTTCATTTGCAGATTATTCATGCATTCGATGAACTATTTAGCAGTCAAAAGGTAGACTGAGTCGGTCACTTACCTAAGTCCAAGTCAGCCGATCAATATTTGTTGATAAAGCTGTAAAAAGATACCCGGGTAATCTGATATCCGTCCGTTAAAAATTACCTGAGTAATATCATTTGCTTCAGGGTACCCGTTTAGTACATGTAAAATAACAAAACCATCCTTCGAAGTTCAGATCAAAGATAACATCTGGATATGTTAGGAGCGAAAGAACCAAATATTAACGATTACAGTTCGATATACTGTCGTGTTACTATTGTATAATGCATATTTATCTATAGTAGACCTCTGTCTACTGATCTTATATTTTCGGCGTGTGCCACCATTTGGATATGCATGTCGAACAGTTTTATCTTTTCTGTTTCATTTTCCTACACTTTCTACAGGTTTACTTGTTGACCATAAGGTGGGTGTCTACAAGATTTCCAGTGGGAATTCCTTTGCGAAATATTAAAACTAAGACCATTATAAAAGCTTTAGTAAGAACATTTTAACACTTGTTGACCTTCCCAAATCTCTCCAGTCTGCTCAAGGATGAAATTGTACGTCTAAAATTTTCCAACAAGTTATGCATGCATTAGGCATCTTATATTTTAAATATTCTGCCTATCACGGATAAGATCATCGGACTTTGGAAAGATTTATACTGCAGAATCAATTTTGTCATATGAAAATGTTATAGAAGTAATTTGGTAGAGAAGGTCCAGTTAATTATTCAATTAATTTAGTTATACCTGCCACACACGTTAGCATGTCATTGGTGTGATGCAATCTAACAGTTAATTTAGGTAAAATTAGTTTTACGGTTTCAGAGTTACACTTTTAGGACATATCATGGGAACGGTTACGTTAAATCTGTTGAAGTAAAGGTGAATGCTATTTCTGAATTCTATGTGCCTGTTAGTACAAAATAGCTAAATTGATTTTGGCAAATGGCTGGATACTTTTGGACATTTTGCTAAAATTTCTCTATAACTGTCTAGCCTCCGAGGAATTTATTAAGAACGAATCCAAGTTTCATTGGTCTCGAATATTTTGACAAATGTAAAGGCCGTACATAAAAGTGTAACAGTACTTTCATCTCCAAATTTCAATCAATTATTTAATTTGTCTTTTTGATATTCATCAAGTGTGCTACTTTTTAAACTAAGACTAAACAAGAACCAAAGATTTAATTCCACAATCAAGGAATGTTTGGCTTTGATATTGGCTTTGTAACAAGTGTAATTGCATCTAGGTCAGATCCCCCGAGTACTCGATTCGCAAACCATTTACTGTTATTAACAAAATAAAAAGCAAATTCAGAGATGTCTGAGGAGCAATTTTAAGTTGCAAGAATATAATATTGACATTAGACACATCAGATGAGAAGGTAATGTGATTGCATATGCACTCTACGTTGTAACGAAATACTATATTGGTTTATTTTGTTGTATATTTACTGTCATTCTTAAGATATATATATATATATATATATATATATATATATATATATATATATATATATATATATATATATGACTAGTATGTACACGAAAGTTTTATTATAAGTCTTCTTTTTTCTTTGTTATTGGAGGTGTTATCTATATTTAATTCATATTGTGTGGCTCGAGGTGTTGAGCACTTGAATTTTGTCACGGCTGTGACTGAAGGTTGTAACGGTTGCATAGTGAGTTTTGTCCTCATTTAAATCTTAAACAAAGATGGTTACTACAATCCGAGCTGATGCCTTAGTGATATTTACACATATATTACGACCTATATCAAGGGAAATATGTATGAACATACGCTTTGTAAACAATTATTAATTTCTTTTTATGCTTAATATATGGAATCATATACAGGTGTGTTCCGATATATTTAGAGAGAAATATTTACAAATTTATCCATGGCGTTGCAAACGTTTCTTTAATTTTTTGGATTAAAACAGTATTTTACGATTATTGAGAACTCGTCCATAGATATTCTGAATCGTGTCATTCTGGTACATTAGGACTATTAGAATTCAACCGAACGTTCCATACTTTGGGACATGTGATAGGTCATTCAAGAGTATTTGAGATTTAGTTCACAATACTGTGTCTCTTCAATTTTAACTTTGTTACTTAGAGACGTATATTATTTGTTGGTTTTACTAAACGTATTGGTTTAACTTGTTACATAGATTAAGACCTATAGTTGTAACGACTATCAGTTAAGAAAATATACGTGATAATTATATTTTAAGCCAGTATTTCCGAATCCACCGAAATGATATTGGACATGTAATACAATATGCTCATACTTTTTCATTTACAGATAAACACCAATAACGTTCTTCGCAAGTGCATTAGTGATAGCCCCATGTCCTTCGGGTGTATCGCATATAAGGTATGGCCGGACATGATTAGGTTAAATTAATTATATCAGTGCTGTCCAACCTTTTTGACACCATCAGCCACTGAAAAATGTTTCTCTTGAAGCCGAGGGGCGCAGCAGAAAACTGAAAAGCAAAGGCTATATAGCTGCTCGAGCTCTGGCAGGCCATTTAAAATCAGCCCGCGGGCCGCGGGTTGGACAGCACTGAATTAAATCATCTGAGCAGTTGAACCTTGCGATATTGCATATTGCAAGTGTATAAATAAAGATAAGACAATAAATATGTTATTTAAACTATTTAGTTTTATATTTAAACGTCTAAATAAAACAAAAACAGTCCTTATAAGAGTGATAGTATATTTTTAAAAATAGTTATTTATTTATTTATTTATTTATCAACATATTGATTTAGTGTTGTGGGCAGGAAGACTAGATTGACGTGTTTCGTTTTAATCGGTAGAACAAATGTGCAAATCATCAAATAGTGAAACAACTTTCAAGACTCTTTTGGATATTGTAAGGGCAGGATATTTAGGAAAGTTGTTTTCTTCGATAAGATACAATACATTCTGGTCATATATCAGTTTTATGCCGAAGTGCGTAGCAAAGAAAGAATGGTATCGTCGACTTTATGGCCCAATATGCGTTCAACATTGTGAAACTAGCAGGCTTGCATCAAAAGTAAGCAGACATTTCTTTGGAGAAATATTAATTGCATGGAAAGTATTTTACATTGAAAAGAGCATTTGTTTGAATTGTGTTGAGCAGCCTCGCGATATTCATTACTGGAAGTTGAAATCGACATAAAAGCGATTGGAAGCACGCATGGCATAACAAAACGGTCATAAACTTGTAATTGCTATGACAGTTATGGTATCGCGCTGTCATGCTTAAATTTTCAAAAACAGGTCGAGTTGATTATTTGTTAGAATACTTCACTCTCCGTACATTTTAACATTGTTAGTAAAGTAGGTATTATGGACGCATTTTAATAGAAACAATAATGGAGACTATTGAAGTATCTTAACCAAACAATGATTTCCATACAATAGAAGTAATTTTAGTTTACCTTTACTGATCAAGCTGACATAATGCATGTTTTCTGCAAATGTAAGTTTTATTGGCTTACAAAATTTTGCTTTGTATGACATGATGGAAACTCGTGTATGTTCACATAAGAAAAATAAAGATATTTGTTTCACACGTGAATGTACGTGAATTAAAGAACTAATGCAGCAATCTTTTAATTATATACTCATTTCGTTTTCTTACCTAAGTTTTAGAAATAGAGGATTACACTACCAGAAGTATGTAATTCAATTTGTGCTGTATTTCAAAATAAACACACATCTGTAGATTAATCAATACACAGTAACAATATTAATGTGTACACATCACCGCCTAGTGACCTTTGACCTTCGTCGAGCGCTCAACATTAGTGCTAAAAAAAATCTTGTTTCAGTCTACTAAAATTGAAATTAAAGTCATACTTTCAAAGAATGTGCATTTATTTTTAAATTTCAGTTGGTCTGGAATGGATGTTTTGTGTTTTTCTGTTGATCCAACTCAATTCTGAGTTTCTGCTTAGGTAGGACTGGCTTTGTTGGGTCAAATCAGTGCAGTAAGGAGAGTGTGGTTTCATTTGGAAAGGTAGTTGAAATTACAGTACCATTTTGGTGTGTATCAGGTTCTCCATAATATGGGTCATGTCATTCAGATTTGCAGAAGTACGTACATTGTGAGGAAACTGAAGATGCATACATGTAAGTATAGGTATTACCATTCTTATTACCAGCTAAAGAATACATATGTGTATGACCTGTCCCTTGAATGATCGCTGTTGGAGTGACCACATCTATGGCATGTATCATACAGTATGTCTTCTTTCCGTTGCCGAACATTGTATCAAAATAGTTAAGGGGGAAAATTGCAAAACAGCTGTTGTGTGACAGTCCATTAGCCAGCGAAAATTATACTTTTTCGTCATTTTCATGTTCATTAATTTGACAATTTCTAAGTCATGTTTGTAACTCAGTGAACTGGTCCACATCTGTAACTGTATCATCTCTACTTTCAAATTGACTAAACACCTTGTTTAGTTCATTCACAAACAAATCTCATCAATCTAGAGCGTCTACGACATCACTTGTACGTCGTTTGTTTACAATGTAGTTTCTAATGCATGATACACGTGTTGTGCAGTATGTAACCTTGTAGTATCGAAAAATATTGCACTATTTACAGTGTAAAGTTAACGGAGACAAAATGAACATAGTATGATACATTTTGCATGTACATTTGATGCCTTCCTTTTTTGTCGTGAACATTTTTTATTCGTTTCTAATTATGTCAATTGCGTATTCTGATGTCTCATCTACAAAATAGATATTCGTAAGGTGCGTGTCACTTTTTAACTCATAAAAAATGACAAAACCATTAAATAAAACAGAGCCATTGAAGCAGGTATAACTTTCCTATTAATCGTCGTCTCATGTTTGCAGAACATTATCATATAGTTTTTCCGCTTAATAAGTGTGTGTGTATTTTGTCGTTGCTCGTGTAATGTGATGTCTTTTGACAGAAAAATGTAAACATCGATATAGCCGATGTGATTTCGAAAGTGTGATCATACATGCCGCTCACTCTTTTATTGTTATTTAATTTCGATTTTGTTCTCATCGATAATTGATAAGAGACAACACATGCCTAATATTGATCGGCCTTTCCTAGCAGCTCCAACAATGCCGCGAATATACCTATACGGCTTGATATTACATGAAACATTTATATTTCTCCATTTTGTTCCAAGTGGACAATGTTCATTCTTCAAACCTGGTACTACAAAAGCACAGGCTAATTTATGCAATGTCACTTTGCAGATCTTGAGGTAATACCACATAAATATCAATTGCGTCATCAACAGCTTGCTGATAAATACATAGATCTTGGGTTGTTGTTAGAAAATCTACTGTAATTAACGTTCACATTTTTTAAAGTCATTTGGGATCGTTGATTCGTATGTTTCTATTCTATCTTGAAACATATCTTACCCATAGCCAAGCAAACATGAATAAAGAAGTATTATGTTATTTACATTCATTTTGCATTGCTGGTTAGTTTTTGTTTCTTCATTATATGATATTGTAAATCTAACATTCTATGACGGACTTAACCTTGCTAAAATCAAGTTCATTTCCTACTTAACCTGAACTATTGATATTATTTTAATTTAAATTGTATTCTGTAATAACAAATACATAGCTAACATATTATGTATGTGTTTGAGTTTACTGTCAGGATCATTATTACTAGAAGTTAATTGTTTATTTGAGGTCAGGTCTAGGTTATTGTGATTCCCCTACAATTTACTTGATGTACCTGATATTGTCCAAGTTATATATTATTATTTTACTAACAGGCTGCTAACTAGAGCTAATATTTTGGTACACATTAACACTTTCTAAGTTATTTTCCATTTGGTAATGTGTTAGAAATTTTTAGTATGACCTGGAACAGACTGCTAAACAGAGCTAACACTTTTGTACTCATCAAAGACTTTCTAGATCGTTCTTTGCCATTAGGCAATTTTTTAAATGTCCATTGTGACCTGAGGTCAAGTTGAACACTATGTAATCTTGTTAATGGAATAAAATATTCATTGGAGCTTAAGATCTAGCAGAATCAATTTATGTTTTTGTTCACTGAGCTTTCATTTATTTCTTCAAATTGTTCTAGTGAATCTTTTCTTGAAATATAGTACTCATTAAAACACTGATATTCTTGGACCCGACATTCATTGAGATCTATAGTGAACTAAAACCTTGAATAATATTATTGTGATCCAGCAAAGGACTGTTAGCAAAAACAGCATTATACAGGTCAACACATACATTTCCAGACTTCGGTGCTGGACTTAATTTGCATTTGTGATAAAGCTTATTTAGAAATTTAATTTACTAGAAATTGGGTCTGTAATTCTAGGATTATGTTGGGTTTTCATTCTAGGATTATGTTGGATTTTAATTCGTACTGCAATTCCAGGATTATGTTGGGTTTACATTCGTACTGTAATTCTAGGATTATGTTTGGTATTAATTCGTACTGTAATTCTAGGATTATGTTGGGTTTAATTCGTACTGTAATTATAGGATTATGTTAGGGTTTGATTCTTACTTTAATTCTAGGATCATGTTGGGGTTTAATTCGTACTGTAATTCTAAGATAATGTTGGGGTTTCAGTTCGTACTGTAATTCTAGGATTATGTTGGGTTTACATTCGTAGTGTAATTCTAGGATTATGTTGGGTTTTCATTCGTAGTGTAATTCTAGGATTATGTTGGGGTTTAATTCGTATTGTAATTCTAGGATAATGTTGGGTTTTAGTTCGTACTACCGTAAGCTCATTATTCGTTTTCTCTTTCTATTCTAAGGAAATTAATTATTTACTGAATGTTTCAAAACTTTGTCACTTTTCATTCTTGACTGTTCTTATTTTAAGAGCATAGACTCGTAACAATTGAAGAAGTATTGATGTGTTGCTTCCAATCAGATATCAGCAAGTTCTAGTTAAATATTTCACGGTTTACTGTGTGGGACGTTTCTATACCAGGCTGTAGAACAAACATACCATCTACACATATGATTCAATAATAGTCCTTTTCACCCGCCTATAGCTTCTTTATACAGACAAAAAATATTTTTGTTTGCAATGAGGCTACCAAACGTCATTTATTGCTGTCTACATTTTAAAATGCGTAACGTTCCATCGACGTTATAAAATATGTTACTCTTGCCAAAACCATTGATCAAATTTATATCTAATGCAATATGGTTGAATGTGTTAGATTTATACCTTGTGCAAAATGATTCAAAGCCCCAAGTTAAGTTAGTAAATATGTTAATAAGCATTATTTGCTTCAAATGGACATGGCTGACTTTCAAGCCTAACTGTAGAAGTTATTTTTTTTTAAACATAAAGGCTATAATCAGCTCACACTACTAAGTACCCGTGCATAGGATCTTCTTTGTTGGCACTCATTCAACGTGCAAGATTAACAATCGTATTGCTCATATATTTAGGAGACCAAAGTTTGTTCATTCTAATTGGTCAAAACTCTCATCATTTATTGACTGTTTTTTTTATGAGACTCTTTTCTTTATAGGATCACAATTTATCCAGATAGTATTCATAATTGCGCAGGACGCATATGGTTCGAAATAATTATTCAAAACTGTTCCTTGTTTACGTTTCAGAAAGGAAATGGAGACACATAAGTGAATGCTGGGTATGGATATGATCAAATCAGGAATACCAAACAAAAAGTCAATGTACTTCATCAAAATATATGTTTATGGAACCTCCAAACATTCACCAGTCACACAGTCTAAAACGATTAGAAATATGGGTAGAAAATGACAGCCAAATGTAAACATGACAAGTAACAGAGTGAAAATAGTTTGTTACCATGTGAAGCGCTTTATTATATACGTCGTCTAAGGTAATTGTAAGATCTCTTTACTTTCTGTGTATTTCCAGCTAAAGTAAACTATCTTAGCTTTCTGCGTATTGTCAGGCAATAGTAAGCTGCTCTGTATACTGTCTTCATACTGCACGTCAATAGTTGTCTGCATTTTCTACGTATTGAAAGCAATAGTAAATTTTCTTTATTTTCTGCCTATTGCCAGCAATAGTATGCTCTCTTTACTTTCTACCTATTAGAGAGTTATTGTTGACTGCTGTACATAGCCCTGATATAATTTACTTTAGATTCCGAAAAGCAAAACTAATTAAAAACAATATTAAAACAGGATTGAGAAAAGCAGATTCTTCTTATCGTTTGACAATAAATTGATATATAACATATAATGTCTCCGTTGATTGAGGAAAGGAAATGACTTGTAGGTCGATCTTTATATGACGCGATTATATAGAATCAAAAGCTGTGTGTGCTGATAATCCCGAAAGGCGTGTGCTATCTAATTGCTGTATATAATATCTGGTGTGAATTCCTAACAGAATTTGCCATAATCTTGCTACTCACTTTTGTATAGCCGTTCTCGGCTGTTTACTATAACGATCCACTCGGTTTTATGTCTCGTTGTCACCGGATAATACGCCACCGTCTATAGGGCATTAGGCCCTAATCTTCATGTGAAAATTAAAATCTAATTGCTACATATGGCAACGACACCGACCCTTTAATCATGGCTTGTAGCAAGTCATATGTGCTTTCGAAAGTTAACAAGTGCGTGGGGTTAGCTGTAGTATTATAGAAGTTCTGTGCTTTTTATAGAGTCGAATATAGATCATTGTTTAACTTTTTTCTTCTTTGCAAGTCAAATATAGATGGTCTAACACTTGTAGTCAATTCAAACATATATATGTTCTAACATTTGTTTTAGTCAAGTCAAATAAAATGATCTAACACTTATTTTAGTCACCTTAAATATAGATGATCTAACACCTGTTTTAGTCAAGTCAAATAAAATGACCTAGCACTTACTTTAGTCAACTTAGATATAGCTGATCTAACACCTGTTTTAGTCAAGTCAAATATAGATCATCTAACACTTGCTTTAGTCATGTAGAATATAAATGATCTTCCGTTGTTTTTTAATTAATAGGAAACATGTTAAGCCAAGAGACGCCTTATGTGCGTCATAATTTATATGAAACATGATGCGCCAAGAATTGACTTCTGTGTGTTTTAATTGATATGAAACATAATACTCCAAGAGCTGCCTTCTGTGCGTTTTCTTGTACTATGCAATGAAAAATCCCTCAACAATAATATATCCAAGAATCTTCATCTGCCCTGCAGTAGTAATATGTAGCAACGGTATTTCGTTTATATGTTACTCGAGGAGAAAGTCAAAAAGCATGCATATCACTCTGCTTGTTTCTCGAGTGAACTTTGCGATAATCTTTCTTATAAGTAATGTTCAAGCGAACTGATCATTTGTTGCGACCAATACCACACTTGCACACAAACAAAATATATATATATATATATATATCATGTTACACCTATGTGTCCAAAACCGTAATGTATATACAAAATGTATATGACGCAATCTTATTTGTACGCTAGGCAGTGAATTACTGGAGATTCCAGGATATAATTTTTATACTTTACTATTGTAGAATACAAACAAAACATGTTTTCACTGCTGATCAATAGACATCTATAAGATCATGAACAAAAAAATCGGAATTAATTTTAGATGCTTGCATTTCTGTTGCATTTCTTGTTCTTCGTTGTTTTACCTTGAATTAACAGGAAGCTGTATGCTGCTAATTATATCTTCTTCGCGAGTATACACATAACACGCATGAAAAAATGGAATAAGAACTGCTGCGTTCTCCCAGCCAATAATGGATATATTTCATCTCGTGGTAGTAAAACACCAAGTATTATTACTCGCGGCCTGACCACTCGTGAAAACACTGAGTTTTAACCAACTCGATGAATATATGTTATTTAATCATTTGCAGGAAAAAATCTCTCTTTTATTTGGTAATATGAAATAATCCTGTCAACAATATATATGCATATCAGAATGAAGTCGTGATTGGGTATGATGGTTCAACGCAGTAATTAATATCCATACAACTTTCAGCTGACATAAGACATTCTAATGTAATTTTAATTTTTTTAATGATTTGCTACCAAGAGACAATTATCGATGTCGATAGTACAGTACCATGTGTAAATGCAGTATGCATGTATGCCATTTTCAACGAAATGGTTATAGTCACGCAATTTCAATGCTTATTTATTATACAAATAAGGCACGAATGAAAGAGAGGCTAAAATTAATTCCATTTGAAATCCTACTCTTTTTAATCCGTGGTTTCAATTAAATTACGATTTCTTCATTGTTATAAGTAATTGAATTCCACAACTGTTATGATATACACATTTGGTTGTCTATGCCTAAGTGATAATTTGATATACACATTTCGTTATCTATGCCTCAGTGATAATATGATATACACATTTGGCTGTCTATGCCTCAGTGATAATTTGATATACACATTTGGTTGTATATGCCTCAGTGATAATATAATATACACATTTGGTTGTCTATGTCTAAGTGATAATATGATATACACATTTGGTTTTCTATGCCTAAGTGATAATATGATATGCACATTTGGTTGCCTATGTCTAAGTGATAATATGATATACACATTTGGTTTTCTATGCCTAAATGATAATATGATATACACATTTGGTTGTCTATGCGTAAGTGTTACTATGATATACACATTAGGTTGTCTATGTTTAATTGATGAATGTGACTTATGCATTTGGTTGTCTATACCTAACTGATGAATGTCACTTACACATTCGGTTATCCATGCCTAACTGAGAAATTTTACTTACCCATTTGGTTATCCGTGCCTAATTGATAAATTTGACTTACACGTTTGTTTATCCGTGCCTAATTGACAAATAAGACTTAACACATTTGGTTATCCGTGCCTAAATGACCAATATAACAATTGCACAGCAACCGGTGTAGTTGTGAGCAATAAATATACCTTGTTTTGGTTCGATTTAAAAGAACTAATTTAGCCTCTCTGGATACATGCTCTTTACGAAAACCGCAAATTTAGACGTCGAATTATTTTTCCGCTGAGAGATTTTGTATCCTGAACAGAAAACATAATCCATCACTTAGATATAAATTGTCCCAATTGGTGCCAGGCACTGCCAATAACTGCATCTGGTAAAACGTTATATACCTAGACAGGCCAAACCATTGTCCAAGTCTTAAAAAAAGATGATGAGACAACTAGAAGTTTGGTACTGTCACGTCATGATTAACCAGCAAGATTATGTTCTTGTTACAAATGAACCTTTACAAACATCACCGATAATAATCCAGACTTCGATTTGTTCACGTCCTCCGGTGAGTTTACATAAAGAATCATTTTTAGAATTCATCAATCACCGGTCGCACAGTTAATCATTTCTTTAAATCCATTAATCACCGGCCACACATTTGATCGTTTTTAAATTATATCAATCACATGTCACACGATTAATCATTTTTAAAATCCATCAATCACCGGTCACACAGTTAATCATTTTTGAGATCCATCAATCACCGGTCACACAGTTAATCATTTATAAATCCATTTATCACCGGTCACACATATAATCATTTTAGAATTCATCAATCACCAGTCACACAGTTAATCATTTTTAAAATCAATCAATCACCGGCCAAACAGTTAATTATTTTTAAAATTCATCAATTACCGGTCAAACAATTAATCATTTTTAAAATCCATGAATCACCAGTCACACAGTTAATCGTTTTTAAAATACATCGATCACCGGTCACACAGTTAATCATTTTTAAAATTCATCAACCACCGGTCACGCAGTTAGTCATTTTTGCAATCCATCAATCCCCGGTCAAACATATAATATTTATTAATTTCGTTAGTTATTTCCTTTTCTGTTGATCTATCCTCTTAATTTTTGACTAGGAGTTAGTGTGGTTTTATTCTGGGACTGAAATTGGATATGTTGCTTGAGCTCTAATCAAATTTGACGCAATCTCTGTTCCACATGACATGTTTCATCCCCTTCTGAAGCTTGCTGTCTGAAGAGTAGTGAACAAAGAAAGAAAAATGTAAAATCACTTCAAGCGCAATGGTAAAGAAATGGCTTCAGAATGTCAACCAAACTGATGCAGCCGACAATATGTAATTAGATTGTGTACACGTTTAAGAACACAAAACAGATTGTTCCGTCCAAATTGTGTCTGATGAAATTATTGTATCCCACCGACAAGAAATTGTAGCCAAGACCATATTCGCGCATTTGTTAAGTTGAAAAGTCTTTAATGTGGCCAAGAACATTCATTTCTCAGCAGTATCTAAAGTTTAATATATCTACTAATTTGCGCCAATCACAAACTTGTAG
This sequence comes from Sinohyriopsis cumingii, assembly GCA_028554795.2. NCBI lineage: Eukaryota > Metazoa > Mollusca > Bivalvia > Unionida > Unionidae > Sinohyriopsis > Sinohyriopsis cumingii. Next base: position 16,893,760 of record CM068839.1, on the reverse strand, counting down.
AAGCAGAGTACAGAAAGAAGTATCATGTATTGGTCAATTTTAGTAATGTTATGGTTCCTTTTGCATAAATGTGATGACATTACACTAATTTTGTGTGCTGGATCAGAGTTCTTATTCATCTCAAAATGCATTCAGCTTATTAACAACAAGCGGTGCCTATTTCTTTCTTGATTGTATGATGCAATATCAATCAGATGCTCCCTTCAAACAAAAATTGACGTTCTTATCTGATAGAGTAAAGTAACAAGACAGAATGGAGATCTTGGTCAGATTGACAAACAGACTTCATGGAAGGAAACAAGTTTTGCGCCATTTCACTTTTCTTTCTATGTCATCTATGGAATTCTTTACATTTGTCAAGGAGTGGTGGTGGTCATATATGTTGAAGTGAATGTGCTTGTAAAATGTTTTCCTCCTTGTCTCAGCAAGCATACTCATATCTGCTGTAATCACGCCTGGTTAGAGATATCGGACAATTTCAATCAAAGAGATCGAAATAACATATTAGAGCCATTCGGTTCACAATTATCGCTGTCAACCATAGTGTCACGCAGTATGGTTACTAAGGATGTCCAACACGATCGATGCAAGTGTAGCTTTCATCAAGCGGGTGTCAAGACACAAATCATAACTGCTACACGATGTCATTATGTGTTATTATATTGACCAGATGTACTGAATTTTCAATTACATCTCTAACGGAAACTACGTGTTATATTAAACATAACTGTTCTATCACAGGGTTAGACACTTTTCAGTGCAGCCAGCGAAATATTTGTGTCTGTAGTGCTAGCCATATTTCATCAATATATATGTTCAATAACATTCCGGAGAAGTTAATAAGTACAGGTACGGATTGTGCCTTAATAATCTTAGGGCATTGCAAATTCGTGATTGAATACGGTGCAGTAGATACATGAATTACTTGAGATAACGGACGTATAGTATGTTTACGGGAATGTATATGCTGGCTGTATTAATTGTATACACTGATAAAAGCTGAAATTAATTCCATTTCAATATGTTAACAGAGAAAATAACATTACTAAACAGTGTAACTTCTTCTTTGTGTTTACTGTCATTGTATTGTATCCCTGGAATATTCCCTTTATGTGATCGCGTTCTCAAAAGACACACACACACACACACACACACATATGTGTGTGTGTGTGTGTGTGTGTGTGTGTGTGTGTGTGTGTGTGAATGTATGTATGTATGTATGCATGTATGTATGTATGTATGTATGTATGTATGTTACCCTAATTCAAATCCCAATTAATTCGTCAACCTTTCTGTCAAGAGATACCTCTGCTGATTGCATTATTCAATGCCCATTCAGTAGGACCACCGGAAAAGCGCACAGAGATAGTTAATTTTATCAACGACTAGAATATTAACATATTTTGCCTGACAGAAACATGGCTAAAAAATTTCAGGCGATGAGCCCAAGTGTGTGGATCTAACACCCACTGGTTACTCCATCAAGTCGTTCCCCTTAATCCTCGCGGAGGTGGAATTGCTGTCATCAAAAAGAACTCCATGATAAAGCGTCTTAACCACACCACAACATTCAATTTCGACTACACATCGTTTGAACTAGTCCAAACCACACTCACACTGGAGCAAAGGTCAGTCCATTTTTTCTGCCTATAGCACCCTCCTCCTAGTAGAAAAAAAAACAAGCTGGCTGACTCTCTCTTTTGGGAGCAGTTTCCGAATCTCCTGGACTATGGACATTTGATAGGTGGCAGCCTGATTATTCTTGGAGATTTCAACTTTCACTTTGACTGTCCCTGAAACCCAAATATATCAAAACTCATAGATTTTATTAATGTTTTCAACCTCAATCAGTTAACCAACCCACCCATAAACATGGTTACATTTTAGACTGGATTCTTCATAGACCTGATGATAACATATACGGTCCTTCTTGGTATCACATGACCTTGCATAAGATCACCTCTGCATTATATGCCATCTTGACGTATCAGTCCCTAACCATCCACCTTTATCTGCTAACAAGAAAAATTTCCGTATGATAAATAGAACCAAACTAATGCACGACATCCAAGCTAACCTAACAACTTGCTTACCTCCTACTGCAGAACAACTTGATAACTGCCTGCGCTCATTGCTTGACAAACATGCCCCAGCTACCAAGTCCAAAGTGTCAATTCAAAAGTGTACTCCATGGTATAGCAGTGTTAGGGACCAGCTTCGCACTGCTAAAAGAGACCGCCGTAAAGCTGAGAGGCTTTGGCTTTCCACCAGACTCATTATTCATACACAAATCTATGAAGCCGCTAAGAATAATGTCACAAATATAGTAGATGCAGCGAAATCAGCCCACTATACTACTAAGATCATGAAAAGTTCCACTTGTAAAGAGCTCTTCGAGATTACTAGCAAGCTAATGTCAAGGAACAAATTTACACCACTTCCAACTACCTTATCTCCAGTCGACCTTCCGGACATGTTTGAAAATTTCTTTCGTGACAAAGTACAAACCATTAGAGATAAGCTTGACACCACAATTTCAACTGAGTCGTCGTCACCATACAGTTGGGATTGAGCGGCAACCATTAGCAGCATTTGAACCTGTCTCTATGGATTTCGTAGGTACAATCCTGATGAAGAGTGCACCAAAGTCATGTGAACTTGATCCAATTCCAACATCACTGCTGTTTGAGTGCTTAGATCCAGTATTGTCTTCACTAACTGATGTTATTAATACCTCTCTCTCATCCGGGGAATTCCCATCATTTTTCAAAACTGCCATTGTAAAGCCTCTGCTGAAGAAACCAACACTAGACCATAACGATTTAAAGAACTACCGCCCAGTTTCTAATCTCCCATTCATATAAAAAATCTTAGAAAAGGTTTTTCTATCCCAGCTTGCATCGCATCTAAATTCAAACAGTCTTTTTAGCAATGTACAATCTGCATATCGCCCTTGCCACAGTACTGAAACTACTCTTCTAAAAGTAGTTAATGACATTCTCTCTGCGTTGGATATCGGAAAGATAACAGTCCTCATCCTCCTTGATTTGTCTGCAGCATTTAACACAATAGACCACGATATATTACTTCACCGTCTCCAGTATGTATTTGGCATTCATGATACAGCCTTACTGTGGTTCAAGTCCTACTTGGTCAACATGACACAAATTGTATCTGCAAATGGAATACACTCCAGCCCAGTTGATCTATGTTGTGGTGTTCCACAGGGGTCTGTTATTGGACCTGTTCTCTTCATTATGTACACTCAGTCGCTCTCAAGTGTCATAGATCATCATCCAGTGTCTCACCAATTGTACGCTGATGACACCCAAATATACAAATCTAGCCACCCAACTGAAGTTGATGCTACCATCCAAGGTGTAGAGAGGTGCATTTCTGATGTGAAATCATGAATGACATGTAACAAGCTGCAGATGAATGATGATAAAACTGAGGCCATTCTGATCACAACACAAAAAATTTCTCATTCACATTCTTTACCTCAAACAATAAATATCAGCAACGCCAACATTAAATTCACACAATCAGTACGAAACCTAGGTGTTACTCTGGACAGTACTCTCACATTGCACCAACATGTCATGAACATATGCAAGGCTGCATATCTTGAGCTGAGACGCATCAGCTCAATTCGCAAATATCTTTCAGTTGATGTCACTAAAACACTTGTGTGTTCATTAGTTATTTTAGGACTGGACTAGTGTAACTCAATTCTGTCTGGCTTTTCTCAATATCTGCTCCAGAAACTTCAAAAAGTTCAAAACACAGCTGCTCGGATCATATTTAGAGTACCACGATCATAGTACACCTACCCGCTGCTCTGTACCCTACACTGGCTATCCATTCGATCCAGAATCAAACACAAAATTTGTTTTCTGTGCTATGTTTTTTTATCTTATAGGTGTTGTCTAATGTTGTAAAGCGCTTAGAGCTTCTAAATATTAGGCGCTATACAAAGTCCTCATTATTATTATTATTATTATTATTATTATTATTAAAAGTGCAGTATTTATAAGTGTATCTTGCATGTCGCACAATAGGATGGAGGACACGTAAGAGTAGATCTTATTGTGACTAAATTGAAAACTTTATTATATTTCTTAGAAAATTATGGTAAAATAAAATATATTAAGCAAGTTAATATTTGTTTAAAGAAGAGAAGCTACGTATTATCACACAAATATATGTATTGAATGCATTGATTTCATTGATATGAATTTTAAACGAAAATGACTGGCAGCATAAAAAGTCAAATGACTGAAGATATTGTAACAAGTATATGTCTTAAACTATTTATAGAAAGAAGCAAATTCAACAATTGGTGGTAAAGACAACAAACTGTTTATTTGAGTTAAAAAGTGAAATTTTAAGACATTTTCAGTATTTTGAATTAAATTCAAATAATCTTAAATGTTCTATCACAATTAAAAAAATATAGAATGTTCCCTATGAATTCCAATTGTTTGAGTGTCCTAATGTGCCTAACTGATTCAGTCCAAAAAGTCTTTAAATTATTTCTCGATAATCCTAACGCAGTGTGTTGTATTCATTAGACTTACAAAGCGATTATTGACTTTCTTGACTAAAAACACTGCTATGGGATTATTGAGGACTCATTCAAATACCTTCTGGATTACTTCATTGTAGTTCATCAAGACTATTAACACATCAAATTATTCAAGATTATTGGTACATCAGCAAATGCAAGAATATGGGATTAGATCGGAATATTCTAAACTTTAGACTAGTGATTGAAAAATTAGGATTATTTGTGAGAAATTCACAGTTCTGTAAGTTACGTTTAAATTTTTACTTTTAGTTCATATGAAGTAAAATATTTGTTGAATTAATTCACACTTATTATTGATTGCCCTTTATAATTGCTTATTTAAAGGCCATTTAAATCGGAATAATAAATGTTCTATGATGGACCTATTAGTAACAAAATATACTTGAAATGATTTCAGTTGTCGTACTCATTCATTAAAAAGAGAGATGTTATATTTTTTATTCCTCTAAGTATTCGGATGATTAGTCATTAAAATTAATGTAGAACTAATTAATCGGTGAATACATTAGCATAGTACGCAAGTATGTACGTAGTAAATGAATTATCTTGACACTTGTGTCTGCTGGTCATCAATATCAAACCAACATTAAAACTGCGTTATTTTCATTTGAACCATGTAAATGACTCCCAGAATTAAATACGACAAAACGCAAGAGATTCATTTGTCTTTCTCATATGTGTATTATGTACGTGCTCATCCACGTATTATACCATAATTTAAATTAACTTTAGATGATTAAATTACAGTTTTCCATGCACTGTCAGCTGTCAAATGGCCCGTATTCAGCACGGTGCAAATATATAGGCCCCTCAAGATATGTCCCTTTTCTTGAGTAATGCGAAATGGGAGGAGTATGCACGGCTATATTATTGACATCTGTGATTTTTATTTTAAATTTGCACTACCACTCTGTAACACAAAACAAAGATGAGCCGTTCTAAAGAGAAAGTTTTAATTCCCAATAAATCAAAGATCATAGTATATTATAAACGTATTGAATGACTGAAAAATATCACCTTATAAATAAAAACCAATGTTGTTGACTCGTCCATGAATCATGCTGTATTAGCTACACGCCTTAGATATGATGGTGCTTTCAATTTATTACAGCGGGAAGATTATGTTTTTAATCTGTATCCGAGATGTTATTTTCCTCTATCAGTTTTGAAGACATGTTGTTGGAGGAGTATCTTTCACTACTTTTGTGTACTTATTTTCAGGTCTTTCCTTTTCGACACTAATGTATTCTGATGAATATAAACACCTTATTTTTTAACTTTTTTGATTATTATCTTGTATATCGCTTTGCCTATCAAACACTACTGTCAACAATATAAAAGAACACGAAACTGTAAAGATCGTACATTGAATTGCTTAGCATTATTCAAGTATATAAAGCTGACTATCAGATGTCAAACAATTAATGGATGAAGATCAAAAGGGAGAAACATATTTTGATTTGCCTAGTATATGTCACTCTGTTCCGCTGGGATATATATAATATTAAAACATTATCTCCGCAATATTGTGCCTGTACAGCACAAAATGTGCATTTATTTTAACCTTGTTATATCCAGCATTCTAATTTATGGCATTTTCACAAGAACAATACCGTTAACACGGCACCGACAAATTCTTGTATGAAGACACACAATAATGTTGCAAAGTAATCGACTAATAGGCACAGAGATCAACAGAGAGGCTCCTAGACTGGCTGATCGATCAATCGATAGATAAATATCCATGTTATATTCTAGAATTAAGAAAGAACTGTCAACTTTCATAGTCTAAGATCAAAATCCAGCAGAGACAAATTTTCGCATCAAGAGTGATTTTAAAGATCGAAAAATTATTTCCAAACGCTCATTTACATTCAAAAACTGCAATAACTATTTCTTTATTCATTTTATTTCATTATGATACAGTATCGATGGGGAGTAGAAATTACGTTTGCTACACATTATAAAATTAGCATATTTTGTTGTGATTTTTAGTCAAAAATAAAGATGACGATTGATTCATACTAAGCTTTTAACGTAGAGAAAATATATATAGCATGCAATAAACAACGTTAAAAGTATCTTCTATAGAACAGACTTATCTGTGAATTTTCATTCAAAATATTTTGCAGAGCGGATGGTAAATGTTAATAGCTCACATTATCTTAATCTCACTATACCAAATCGTTCATTCAGATATAGGTTAGATCAGGACAGCCTACTCTGTTTGATATGGATAGGTTATTAACTGAGTATTGTTCAGTTTTGAATATGATGTCATATGGCACAGGACGCACCACATTACAAGGACTTTCTAATCCACATGAACGAAGGCCCAATATTTTTAATACCCAGTCCTTAACCTTTTCGTTATATTTAAAGAACCATATTGGCACTTCGGTTATGCTATAAGAATGACAAATTTGAAACACAGCAAATATTCAGTGTTTTATCGAACACCTTACAGGTCGTTCATGTAATGAATTAAACCTGAACACCGCGCAGTAATACACGAAATTTACTGTAATGGAAGCACGTGCTTTCGTGTTTTATTTCAACACTGAATGAAACTAGTTTGGAAAACAGCATGGAATGTCATGTTGCTTACGAAACACAACCAAATATTAATATTAGGAAAATATGAAACAACTTATCAATGAAAATTGAAGATACTATTATGAAAAAATGAGACATAAAATATCAGTCTTAGGTTATCGTTCTTACTCAGTGTTGATGTGATGGCATGCATATTTGAAACTGCACTGTGTGCATTGATTATTAACAGGATAGTGTGGTTCATCGGACTTGGGTAATACCTCGAAATATGATTATATTCATTTAGGAATCCCTTGTGTTTAATTAAATCACGAGTTAAAGATACACCAATACAATTTTCAGAATGAATAAAAGTACATTGTTTACGCGTTGACAAGTTGTTGACTGATACATTGTTTCAAAGGTTATTTGACACACTGTTTATCTCTCTCTCTCTCTCTCTCTCTCTCTCTCTCTCTCTCTCTTACTCCTGATATGCTAAGTTTTTATTTTCTACTTGCAATTTAAATCATTGAGATTTTCTTAATTAAAATTGTGTGATCGATGCCTTTATTTGGATGAATTCGATTTTCTTACTTATGATTGTGTGATCGATACCTTTATTTGGATGCATTCAGATTTTCCTACTTATGATTGTGTGATCGATACCTTTATTCGGATGTATTTAGATTTTCTTAATTAAGGTGGTATGGTCAATAGCTTTAACTGCATGTATTGAGATTTTCTTGATTAAGATTGTATGATAGATACCTTTATTTGGATGAGAGCAGGATCTACGGATTAACAGCACTGGTGTCTGGTAGAAATTTGTAAAGACCTTGTTTGGTCGAATTATGTACAAAACTTATCTGCATCTGGCGTCTGGTAGAAATGTGTACAGGCCTTGCTGCATCTGGTGTCTGGTAGAAAGTTGCACAGACCTTTTCGGCATTTGGTGTCTGGTAGAAATTTGTACAAACCTTGTCGGCATCTGGTGTCTGGTATAAATTTTTACAGACCTTGTCTGCATCTGGTGCCTGGTGTAAATTTGTATAGACCTTGTTGGCATCTGGTGTTTGGTATACATTTTTACAGACATTGTCGGCATCTAATGGAAGTATTAACGAAGTATATAATAACTGATAGTATTATCCTTATTACATATCCTCTCTCATAACCCAAAATACCAACGTGACAAGGCAGACAATACTTATACGATACACGTTTTGCAGATTTTATGAACATATAGTTTTGTAAGATTTGATGTGTAAACAGGTTATTAAATGTAGATTTTGTAAGGCTTTTAATTTTGGAAAGTGAATCTGAAATATATGTATGTATGTATGCATGTATGTATGTATGTATGTATGTATTTATGCATGTATGTGCATTTGACTGGGCAAGATTATAGTTTTATATAGATACGCAAATACGTACTGCAACCATTCTCATTCTGCCTTCGTATCTTGATCTGTAAAAATCGTATATCACATCGTAACGTACATTTTACTGAGATCAGTTAGCTTAATTCTTTTGACGGCTGATGTTTCTCACTGAATGCATAAGTAACACTCCTGACATTTTCTGTTTCGTTAGCTGGCTGTATCAGGCATCATGGGAATTCCGACATTACGATATGCGATGTGTTTGACTAAACAAGCAAACGTCATTTGTGGTTAGTATTTTCATACATTTTATAACCTACGCTGTACTATGAATAATTATGAGTGGCTGATCGGACATGTTTACTTAGCAGAGGATTTCAAAGGCTATTGGCGCAATGGCCAAGAAGGATTCCGTTTCCTTCACACAGGCAGATAAAAACACCAATCTGCATTGACAGATTAGCTTTAATAAGGAAAAGTAACTTCATTGCTAATAGCTTAAAATGTCAGCACTATATTTAAAATATAAAAGGATATCTTCAGAGCAATCGAATTAACTTTGATAAAGCAAACTGACATTATCAAAAGATAGGTCCCAGTCGATTACAACAGTGACCTCCAAGGACACTTTATAATATACATATCCATGCATTTGTTAAAATAAACAATCACCATTTCCCCACTGACCAGTCTCAAAGAGATGGCTACCATGTCTGTAAACCTTCGTATTAGAAGCGAAGGAAAATCTTAACACAACTTTCACGTCTGTAACTAATTTCATGCTAGCAAAAAATCGATTAATGCTAAAATCCTACAGCAAGTAATGTAACATGTTTACACTGTAATTTTATCATGTTTAGAAGGTGTTTTGTCTCAAATTTAATGTGATTTTTTTGCTGTGTCCCGTCTTGCAAGGAATCAGGAGTTCGACTCATCGACACCAAACTATATTGTTGTGCATCAAAGAGTTACAGCAACATTCTTGGTAGGTTAGCCTAAGACCACTGTTATGTACTTAGCATACAGTCTTAGCCCCCTTTTGTAAGTATTGCCTACAGTCTTAGTAACCTTTTTCTAAGTATTGCCTACAGTCTAAACCATTTTTATGTTTTGCCTACAGTCTAAGCACGTTTTCACATATTTTGCTTACACTTTATTTTCGCTTTTGTGATATGCCTACATTCTTCGCCTGCGTTTTAAATATTTTGCCTACAGTCTTTGGTAAGGTGTTGTTTTGTTTGGAAATGAACTTAAATTTTGTGCTTTTGGGGGACTCTTGAACGAATATAATTGCCTCCCATTTGCGCATATTGCTTTAACATGCTCTTACATGAGTCTAATGGCATGTGCATTGTACGACGAGTTATAATGAGTATTTCCAGAAGATAAATATTCGCTTTGAAGAAGAAACGTTTTATTTTATCAAAATATCTAGATCACTTGGTATGGCCTTCTCCTGCTACTTGTACTGGAGCCGCGGGGCCTCGATGCTTAGCCTTTAGAGATCGTTAAAATAAGGGAGCGTGTTAGAATTCTGCCCAGATATGTGTGGATTCAAAGCCATAATATATCCCTGGAAAAGACAATATACCCGAATTGCCTTGTCATCACAAATTTCCTATAGTTGTGTACCATCAAACACAAACAACATATTTGATATGGTTATTTCCAAACTCGGTTACAGTTACATTGTTAAGAAGACATTCTGAGTTAAAATAAAATGTTAAATAAACATAGTAGCAGGACTGAGCAGAACGAAAACGTCATTTTGCGAAACCTCTTGCCACTAGAAACACCTTGTACATCGGGGGACAAGGTAGCGATGTGGTCGCCTTTGCAGATCTCTGACATATCATCGTCTGTGTGGGTTGCAGTCTCTGGCTCAGCCAACGTGGGTATGTGAGAAAACTTGTCAGTAGCTTCAGTGGCTCTGTAGTTCTTCCTGGAGGTTCTAAGGGTCCTTCAACCACCAGATCTATTGGCCGCCATTTTGATCCTATAATGTGCTGAAAATGGAATTAAGCCAGTGTTGTATGACTTTGACACCGTCGCTGATTACGATTTCCAACGGATTTTAATCTCAACGATTAGTCAACAGATACAAACATATAGCTCTTTGCGCAGGTTCAATGTTGCCTGAAAAGTGATGCGACTGATGATGTAAGAATTGTCAACGATATTTAGAGTGACAAGAATGACAACGAAAGTATAGGGCATCTCCAAACAGGAGTCTTCTAGATACATCTAAGGAAAGGATGTGAGAATCGGATTGAGTGATCTCTCTCTCTCTCTCTCTCTCTTTCTCTCGTGATCACATAGTTGAACGATATTTTTCATGGCTTCCATGGGCGCCCGCAACATAGGTCATGGGTGATAATGTGACTCCCTTGGAAATCATACTGCGCATGCATATATATATATATATATATATATATATATATATATATATATATATATATATATATATATATATCACCCCACCCTCCTGCCAAAACCCTGCGGGCGTCCATGACGGCTTCCATCTCTAACAAATAATACAAAGAAAGACGTAATTAGTGAATCACAGTTAGGTCGTGGATTGTATCGTCTATGATAATCATGCATCTGTGAATTTTAGTTTTAGGGTACTGAGTGACGTTCTGTACTTTATAATAAAACATTGCATCCATAAAGTCATGCAAATTACATCAGGTACTCCTATTACATACGCGTCGCTCCAATACAGTCACTGATAAACATCGAGTGTGCGCGTGTGTGTGTTTGTGTATGTGTGTGTGTGTGTGTGTGCAATTAGGATTTTTAACGTAGCTTAAACAATTTTTCAGCCATATCGCTACGATGTATGCAGTGTGGCACTTTATAGTGATGTCTAGCACTGATGTCTCACCCAGTCACATTATCCTGACACCAGGTCGACTAGTCAAAACAATAATCTCTTAAGGCTGAGCGCCTAGCGAGGCAGCTCTAAGTGCCATTTTTGTAAGTCTTTGGTATGACTCTGCCGGGGTTAGAACCCACGACCTCCCGCTTCCGAGACGGACGCTCTAACCACTAGGTCACCGGAGCGGTCAAATAAACATCTAACACTTGACGGTACGCAGAGATGTTAAAGTTAGCAGAACATTTTGCGAATTTCGTGGATAGCAGATGGGTCAATATTCATGTATAAAAGTATTGGGCAGGCACAAAGAACGAAAGCTGTATGACTATTTCGATTTTGTGTTCTTGGACTGCATTGTCGGCACAATTGTCTTAGTTGAATTGGATACATCAATTCATTTCTTTAAACAGCAATAATAAAATAACATTTGTTTCTCTCGTGTGAATTTTGAATAAATAGCAAAAATTATTTTATCACAGTTCCCCAATCGATATTTGCTAGAGCTGGAAGCCAATGCAAATATCTGCGTTTAATCGGCGTGGATAGAATATGGGTTACATGGAAACGTATGAAAAATAGACCCTTGACCGTTACTACACTTACACCCATTATGATGATGATGATGATGATGATATATATATATATATATATATATATATATATATATATATATATATATATATATATATATATGTATATATGTATATGTATATGTATATATATATATATATATATATATATATATATATATATATATATATATATATATATATATATATATATATATGTATGTATATATATATATATGTATGTATGTATGTATGTATATATATATATATATATATATATATATATATATATATATATATATATATATATATATATATATATATATATATATATATATATATGTATGTATGTATGTGTTCATGCCCATGTAGAAGAGGGGTGCAAGTTATTGTCAGAACGAAAGTGAATGAGAACGATGGTTTGTATTATTAACTTGTTTGATGAGATTGTAAAATGAAATGTACATGCACCAGCCTACTCTTTCCGACATCGATAGAGTCAAGAGGAAGATAGAGAGTGAAAGGACAGAATACCCTAGGTCAGTCGTGCAAATATTACAAAGTATATGGGTACATAATTAATACACAGACAAACGTTGTGTTTGATGCTGGCCACTTTCATGACTTTGTATTGAACATAAATGATATTAGTGAACCAAATATTTGTTATGTATTTACAGTATAACATAACTATGTGGACAAAGTCTATAGCGTAAACGTGCAAAGAAATTGAACAATGAGACATAGCATATAATACAGACATTTTTTGAGGCTGCAACCGCCATAATCAGAAATACAGCAAATAGAATGCATAGCTACCAGCTGATCATATTTGTCATGGATCTCCTGTCTCACTTGGGTGGTGATCCTGTCGGAGACCTCTTGAGTTATAACATTAAGAATATTGGGGTCATCCAAGCCCCTTGACAGCGCGTTACACGACAAATCTAACGGGAAATTGTAGACCCAATCACACATCCCATAAATGTCCTTACGCGAGCATAAATCGTTATATATATATATATATATATATATATATATATATATATATATATATATATATATATATATATATATATATATATATATATATATATATGAGTGGAGAAAACCTATCTTAGACCTCTACTGTTGCCTAGGGGTTAGCGCATTCGCCTCAGATGCGGTTTGTCGCGAGTTAGAACCCCGGCTGAGTCATACCAAAGACAAAAAACGATACAAGCAGCTTCCTCGCTAGGCGCTCAGCATTAGGAGCTAGTACTAGGACTGGTCAGCCCGGTGCCTGAATTATGTAACTGGGTGAGACATATTATTACATGTTGCCCCAGTGCTAGACATCACTATAAATTGTCACACTGCAGACACCGTAGGGATATGACTGAGAAATTGTTAAAGCTACGCTAAAAATCCAAATGAGACACTCACACACACACACACACACACACACACACACACACACCAATCTTTATTTTTCAGGATCAATAAGAATGATATAAGTCGTATATTGACAATCTTATGCGGTCATTGCAGAAGGTCACTGCCTGGTGGAGAGCGGATAGTGTTGTCTTCTAATAAATAAAAAAATTATTCCTTGATTAGCAGCCATTGTTCTCGGACAGGTTGTTTATAACAGGCATAATGCATGACAAACTGTTTGAATATATTTGGCAAGGCGTCAGTCATGCTACCCAAGGGGAGTTTAGCGTATACCTCTCGTCAAGTTTAAATGACGGGACTATGTAGATTACTTTCCCGAATATTAGGATTTGGAACCATCGCATGCGTTAACGTTATGATATTTGTTAATCAATCTATGCATGCAAACCAAAATTGATCTATATATTGAAAATTTATATTTCTGTTTACAGTATTAAATTTTCACAAATGTTCCCGATTTAATGACATGACTAGTCTGAATACAAAGGACTGTAAACAAATCCAATAGCCGTGAAAATGCTTAAATATAATATTGCAGAAGAGAGATAGAGTCTTGCTTTTATTTGCACAATGGTAATATGTAGAATCTACACATTTTCTAATTTACAAAAGCATAAAGAAAGGAAAATCAATTGAAAATGACAATATAGTGATAACGTAACTGAAGCTTTACGTTGGCCATAACTATATCTCTACGGCTATAGCAGATAGTTCGATGGTTATTAGCAAACACCGGAGAGAGTGTAATTATTATGTTTTCCCCGGTGTTAATTCTCGCATACTTCTTAGCTGAAGTCGTTAGTTAATATTGTATTTTCATTAAAATGACAATGAAAGTGAATAAGTCAAAAAGGCATCCTGCGCAACAAAAAAAAAAAAAACTTTAGTTGCTTAATTTACAGGCAAATACAAATTTACCTGACTGACTAAGAAGATTTTGGAAATATAGGCCATACAACATAGAATATAATGTTAAATATTGCATATACACTCACACAATAATAAAACCCCATATTGGGATGGTAGGAGATATTATTGCTGTGTTGTATCTGGTTTCTATTGTTCTATATATTCGGAAGGTGGACCAGTCCTACTGATGGAGGAATGGTGCTATATGAATCATTGTTTTTTAAATTTCAACGAAATAATTATAGATTCTCAAACTTTATTCCATCTTTAAAGATAATCTGCATGTGTTATGTCAGTTTTAAAGCGATATGTACTCTTAAATGTTTGCAAGACTCACATGGCCGCTGATAAATTGAATGTGTTATTATTTTTCTTATCTATTATTATGTGTTAAATACCACAAGCGAATTAATTAATTAAATAATTAATTAATTGTACCCTTAATTGTTACAAATATGCTTTAGTATTTGTTTGAGTGATTTTATATTTCCCTTTAAGATACCTTCTCTGTCGATGAAGAAAATGTTATATTTGGGACAATCATTCATGTTATGTTTTTAAATTATATATCGAGTAACACAATAAGACGGCAGTACGAACGAAATTAAATGACTTGAATTGATCTGCATGACAACTAATTTTCTTGCCCAACCTTTCACCAATTATAAGTCCATTGTAATCATTCAATTATTTCGTTCCACGAAAAGTAATACCCAGATTTTATTGCTACAGTAACATATATCTAGACTGCGAGTGATACAACAATGGGCGAACACCACAACAGTTATTTATATTTGTATTTACTTTGCTTGTTTTTGTTTTGTTGTTTTCGTCGTTGTTGTATTTGAAGAGAGATATACGCAACAACTGCGGAATAATGAAGTACAACTGTAATTTATCGGGCTATGCAAATATTGATATTCTTAAATTTATTTTAAAATTTTGGATCTGTCATCTACCAATTTTGTGCAGCGAAATTGCAATCATATTAGGATGTTTTTGCGATTAAAACAATCCGACATTGCAAATCTATATTGACATCTGTCAAATGTCACTATATATTAATGCAAAAATGCAAAGGAGAATTTCAGTTTGTGGAATTTACCTGGTCAGTCTGCATGAATACGTCCCTGAGAATTGTACATGCATTTTTATGTCAACCAGATTAACTCATTTCCGATTATTTTTAACTAAAGACAATTATCTTTACTTACATGAAATGAGAATTTACTCGAAGATAAAATGTATCGTAATTGATGTGCAACAAATATAGATAATCTCTCCGCCTGCAAACGACTGCTTCTTTTATTTTGATACATTAACAACTTATAAATAATTTAATGAAGTTCGAAAATTACATAACTTATGATCATATGTACTGAGATGCAAAATAATTTAATCAGAGGAAAGA